>JAWNNM010001829.1:0-600000 GCA_035044965.1 Lordiphosa andalusiaca
GCAAATAAAGGTCAATATCTCCCACAGTTTTAAAGATAAATGGTTCGTAACTCCGCGTGGAGATATGTCGTTTGTAGCACGGATATTGATTTGATTACTGCGGATAATCAAATGTATATCCGTGTTGGTTTTAGTTGTAGGCAGTTTCCGTTCCGTTTTCTTACCGATTTCTTAGTTGTAACAAATATTCCATATGCAAGTCGATTCCTCATTTGCTATCATATTGAAAAGCATCCGTGTTATATCGAGGGGACTTCCTAGCTGATTTGAAATCGGGGATTTCACCACCACTTACCAAAATGTGCGACTATTGTGCAAGTGAGTGGATTCCGGTGTTTGTTTCGCTTGTGTTGCCCCTCAGGTGGCCAATTTGATTCTCACATACATGATGATTTCAATATGGAAGTGTGCTCCCCCACACAAAGTGGAAGTGCTGGAACCAAAGCGCAGCTTAAAGGCATGATGCATATTTCCAGAATCATAAAGAAATATGGCTTTCGTTAGTCAACTTTAGTCTCTCTCTCTCTCTGTCTCTCTCTCCTTGGGCAGATGAGTAAGAGGGATTTTCCAGCTTGTAACAAGTGTCATGCATGTAATTGCTTACGAATTTCGATACAAACATTTCAATTATAACAGGTAAGGGTGATGTGGTTGAGTGCCCCGACTCCAAAATACACTGTACACTTTGCATTCCTGCATTTTCTAGCCGAATGTGTACGCACGCACGCACTTTCAAATCTCCTACACCCACATTCAAAAATTCCCTATCTCTTATAGTCTCTGAGTTCGTAGGGTAGTATCCCACCACCCCTTTTGGACCACAAATGGCTCTAAAACACAGGGCATAGGCTAGTCAGTCCGTCCGGGGCTAACTCATTGACTAATTAATGTTTAATAGTGGTTGTTGTTTTCAATGTTGTATTAGTTATTGCATTGTTGTTGTATAAGCACATCTCTCGCTCCCAGGAGAGCCAATTCATTGTGAATTCGGTTGGGCTTGACGATGACGATGAGCACCACTAACCCGGTGCTAACAATGGATGGAATAGTCTTATAAATTGAAATGCGATGAGCTGTTTGGCCATTAGTTGATCACGGTCAGCCAGACCAGCCAGGAGAACTGCATATTGACTCACTGAAAGCCGGAACTACAAAGATTGCAATGCGGCCAGTTAATCTGCTCTTGTGCGGGCTGCTGCTCTGGGCCAGTTGTGTGAGTCCGGTGGCGCCCCATTTGCTGCAGCTGAAAAAGAAATTGCTCGGTCTGGGCGGCGGTGGTGATGGAGGAATTGGAGGTGGCGGTGGTTGGGGAGGCGGCGGCGGCGGTGGCTGGGGAGGAGGCGGAGGCGGCAACTATGGCGGAGGTGGCAACTATGGCGGAGGTGGCCATGGCGGTTATGGTGGTGGTGGTGGCCATGCTCCTGGTGGTAGCACGATTGATGTGTACATTGTGAAACCGGTGTATAGTGGTGGTGGAGGTGGTGGCTATCAACACGGAGGAGGCGGAGGTGGAGGCTATCAACCAGGCGGAGGAGGAGGTGGCTATCAACACGGAGGAGGAGGAGGAGGAAGTGGCTATCATGGAGGTGGCGGCGGAGGTCATCGTCCCCAGTGGGGTGGCGGCGGCGGCGGCGGTGGTGGGGGAGGTTCCGGTTCCTATGCCAGCAGCAGTGCCAACAGTTATAGCTCAAGTGGTGGAGGCGGCGGAGGCTGCAACTCCTGTGGAGGCGGCGGTGGCGGAAATGGAGCCTATGCCAAGGCATCGGCGAATGCCTATGCCGGCAGCTGGTAGTCCATCCAAAGGTGTAACCAAAAGTAATGTTTATTTTTTTTTTGTGGTTTTTTTTTTGTGAATAAATCTGATATCACCCATCAGTCCCCCGATAATGTTTGGGGCTTTCTTTTGATACCGAACCTCGGCTTGGCTTCCCTCAATACTTGAAGAAAGCGGTGCCAAAATTGAGCGCCTTCTACTTATTAAAAGCATCCAAGAATATTCCAGAATTTTAAAGCCATCTTCACCAAACTTTGCACGAAGTCTTCTAATACAAATACGCTGCACATTTGACGGAACTGACTATAACATATAGCTGCCATAGAACCATTGGCCGAAATACAAGTTCTAGTGAGCAAAAGTTTTTTGTTTGCCATGCAAACGTTTCCAAACTCAGTTTTTACTAGTTTTCAATGCTTCTTCATGATTCTGTCAAGTTTGGTAGATATCGAACATCTGTAAAGTATAGCTGCCATAGAAAAGTAAGGTTAGAAAACTAGTTTTAGTGAGAAAAATTTGCTTGTTTTCAGTGGAAACGCGTTCAAAATTTCTATATCTTAGTTTGCTATGCTTTTTCATGATCACACTAAGTTTGGTCAAAATCAAACATCTATTAAGTATAGCTGCCATAGAAAAGTAAGGTAAGAAAAGTAGTCCTAGTGAGAAAAACTAGTTGGTTTTCAGTGGAAACGCCTTCAAACTTTCTATATCTTAGTATGCTATGCCTTTCCATGATTCTGTCAAGTTTGGTCGAAATCGAACATCTATTTAGTATAGCTGCCATGGAAAAGTAAGGTTAGAAAACTAGTTTTAGTGAGAAAAACTTTTTTGTTTTCCATATAAACCTCTCCAAAATTGGCATAAATTTATTTTATAAGCTTTCACACAATTCTTAAAAGTTTGGTGAAAATCGGTTGACTATGGGCCATAGCTGCCATAGGAATGATCGGTCGAGAAACTAGTTTTAGTGAGAAAAACTTTTTTGATTTCAAACAAAATGCCTCCAAACTTTCTACATCTTAGTGAGCTGTGCCCTTCCATAATTCCACCAATTTTGGTCGAAATCGGACATCTATATGGTATAGCTGCCATACAAAAGTAAGGTTAGAAAACTAGTTCTAGTGGGAAAAACTTTTTTGTTTTGAAAGAAAACGCCTCAGAACTTAGTATTTCTTAGTTTTCTATGCTTTTCCATGATTCTACCAAGTTTGGTAAAAATCGTACATCTATAATGTATAGCTGTCATGGAAAAGTAGAGTCAGAAAAGTAGTCTCAGGGAGAAAAACTTGTTTGTTGTTAGTGGAAGTGTACTTCAAATTGGAAACAAACTTTGGAGTAGACTTTTCTCTTTTTTTTATATATTTTATATTGACCAAATTGTCTACCGCCTAAAAGTTTGCCAAGCTAAATTTGTTAACTAAGCCAGAGTCATTTCCATTGAACGTCAATGAAAATCTTTAACAAAACGCATTGCCTACTTATGGACATTTAAATTTGGCCAAAAGCACAAAACTTTTTGCCACAGTCTGTTAAGAAATTGGAACTGAATTTGCTCCTTTTAAAATATTAAACTAAATGTTCAAAAATTTGTCAGTTTTTATGTGATTTGTTAGGAAGCGGAGTTGGTTTCTTCAGCTTAAAGTTTGGGAATAACACTTTATCCTAATATCAATGAGAGTCACAACAAGTAGTAGGTTTCCCTCTGCTAAGTAGGCCGATAAGGCTATGCCATTTCTCCCACCCAGTTGGAAATCGAACCCACATTGTAAGCAAAAGTCATTGTTTTACATATGCATGCTCTTTTTTTTTTTTTGTCAATATTCCAAGCTGGTTAATGGTGCCGCAGGAGAGATGATTAGCATTCGGAAACATGTTTTGTACGAGCAGCAATGCAAAAGATAATAAATTATTTTCTTATTCAAATGACCATGCCCATCGCATTTTGGCCACCAAACCAGTTTACGTTGACTGGCAAATTGAATGTAAACAACGCATCGCACAAAACGTGTTTCAAAATGCCAACAACTTGACTTGGGTGAGAGATATTTTTCATACATTTTTAGCATCACTTTCAAAAGGAATTCACAAATTGTGCGTGGGTGATGCTCAATTGCCATTAGGGGGATGCTTGAACACAGATTGTGAGAAATTCATGTAATATAAATAAATCAGAATACCATTTACGCTAAAGAAAGCTTGTTTCATATCTACATTTCGAGATTTTTTCAGATATATTTTGCCTCACACAGAATTCTATACCAAAATCCAAGATCTAAATGAAATATGGATCTCTATATTTATGGGAACAGCAAAAAGTTCGAGCGGGCTAGGCCAGGGAAAAACTTCCCACACCAGCATCGATTTGTATGCAGGGGTGTTATCTTGGTTTCAGTTATAGTTAGCGATGGCCCTTCCCCTTGTAGAATCGATCAATTAAATGTAAACACGGTGGAACGAACCTAATGATAATGTTTAATACTTATGTAGATGGCCTCCAGACATAATTATCATCCACATTTTGTGATGATTCTGTTGTCGACCCTCTCTCTCTTCGCATTCTTCCCAATTGACGGCAGTTTTTTGTGTTTATTTTGGTTTTCTTTCTGGTTTTTTTTGGAGTAGAGTGAAATGTGTTGAAAGGTTATTGATCGATTATTGAGATTCGATTCTTGACATCCCGCTGAAGTAGAAGGCGCATCCATCCAGTGGCCCCATACAATGGCAGTTTGCAGTTTGCAGATGGGCGACAATCGTTGTGTTGTACCAGATACCAATTTCGTGGCATTACTGGAAAAACTTGTTTTCGTTTTGTTGTTGTTGGAGTTGTTGCTGCCGCTGCAGATGATGATCAAAACGAATCTCTGGCAATTCTCACGTTTCCCAATCGCAAAGGCAACATACTACACCAGGCATTATTGAAAGTTTTTCGAATTTCCATCACACGCACACACACACACACACACACAGTCACAAGTCACGTGAGATTTTCCTCAAATTGGTAACAGGTTTTCGGTCATCTTGGCCAATTCCAAAGACTGCAGCTGGCAGAAAGTTTTCAGAGTGCCGTCAGCTTTGTGGTCAGAAAATATGCGGATATGTGTGTGTGTGTGTGTGTGTGTGAGTGGTGTGTGTGCGCTTGTGTACTAACGATGTCACCAGGCGACTTCAAACAGCTTCTGAATTTGCCCAGTCATAGCCATTTGCTGCATTCCAAGAGCCACTTTAGTTGGAGCAAAGCCAATCATGCATTTATGTTGCATCTCAAAATGGGGCGTGGCACTTTAATGGAATTAGAGCGGGACAATTTTGAAATAGGGGACAAACGGCAAATCGAAGCTGGAGTTTGATTGAAAAAGAGAGTTGGTCAATTGAGATTCATCTAAAGCCACTAATCGAGCCTAAGAAGTAAACCAAACTTTTTGCTCTTCCGAAATGTTAACTAGCTTTTGCTCAATCTTGGAACTCTCTACGAAACCTGGTTCCATGACAAAACATAAGGAATAGATAAGACATAGGACTTTGGTCTCGTGGTCTATCTCGACTCGTTGGTCAACAGAATCATTGACAACAAGGGTTAAGCATTAAAGGAAACTAAGTTAAGAAAGTTTTAACATTTTAAGTTAAGTTTCTACAAAGAAGTTTTAAAGGTGGTGCCCACTATTTAGTAGTAAACTTATACTGAAAATATGACAATCAACTTAACTTTTAAGCCTCTACATTAGACTTTCTTTTTGAGTATGTGTTGTTTTGCTGAAGTGTAAAGTCAACATAGTTTTTGTGTGCTGCGAATATGTTAACTTCGGTGCCAATACACATTTTTATATCAAATTGTGACTGGTGATGAAAACTGGGCTCATTATGACAAAACCCAGCGATAAATATCATATGGGCCATACCCCAAAGTCGCTGAAGAGTTCATGTATGTATTGATAGGTTTCTAGCGGCATTTTGCATCAAATATGAACGCTTGTAATTCTCAAGTTGGAATTTCCATCATGGGGAATCATAATATAAGTGAAATCTGCCGTGTTACTATATTTTTAGTCAATTTAAAGTGCTTTCTAATGAATTTTAAAACAATGGGAGCTAAGCAAAATCAAATTTGATGATTATTTTAGGTTTTACCAGCAGACTTTGCCCTAAGTGGGTAGAGATTTGATATATGAAGTGTAAACAACATAGTTTTTGTGACTGGTGATGAAAACTGGGTTAATTACAACAAACCTAAGCGCAAATTAACACGTGGGACATTCATATTATGAGATGAATTGCATGTGAAGTTCTTAGCCTCTCCCTATAGGGCCCAAGACCGCCTCTGGACAGCATGAATTCATTGAAAAACATTGAAAGTTAACTCCAGCTCCCCCGAAGTTTGTATACCCTTGCAGCACGTTTTTCTAACTAATTTGAAGAACATTGCTATTGAAAACAAACAAGTTTTTCTCACTAAAACTACTTTTCTAACCTTACTTTTCCATGACAGCTATACTATATAGCTGTCCGATTTCCACCAAACTTAGTGGAATCATGGGAAAGCATAGCAAACTAAGAAATACAAAGTTTGGAAGAGTTTTCGTTGAAAACAAAAAAGTTTTTCTCACTAAAACTTGTTTCTCGACCGATCATTCCTATGACAGCTATATGCTATAGTCAACCGATTTGGACAAAACTTTCAAGAATTGTGTAAAAGCTTATAAAATAATTATATGCAAATTTGAAAGAGGCTTACATTAAAAACAAAAAAGTTTTTCATACTACAACTAGTTTTCTAACCTAACTTTGCTATGACAGATATACTATACAAATGTGCGATTTCGATCAAACTTGGTGGAATCATGGAGGAGCATTAAGAACTAGTAAATATAAAGTTTGCTGACGTTTCCATTGACAACAAAAAAGTTTTTCTCACTAGAAGTAGTTTTTCGACCAATCTATCCTATGGCAGCCATATGCTATAGTCATCCGATTTTGACAAAACTTTTAAGAATTGTGTGAAAACTTATGCAAGAAATATGTGTCAAATTTCAAGAGGTTTACATGGAAAACAAAAAAGTTTCTCTTACTAAGATTACTTTTTTAATCTTACTTTACTATGACAGCTATACTATATAGACGTACGATTTTCACCAAACTTGGCAGAATCATGGAAAAGCATCAAAAACTAAGATATAGAAAGTTTGGAGTCGTTTCCATTAAGAACAAACAAGTTTTTCTTGCTAAGACTACTTTTCTAACCCTACTTTTCTATGACAGCTGTACTAGATAGATGTTCGATTTCAACCAAACTTGGCAGTATGATGAAGAAGCATAGAAAACTAGTAAATACAGAGTTTGGAAACGTTTTTCTTGGTAGTAGTAGTTTTTTGACCGATCCTTCCTATGACAGCCATATGTTCTAGTTCTCCGATTTGGCCGGTTTCGACAAATGTGCAGCGTATTTGTTTTAGAAGTCTTCGTGCAAAGTTTGGCGAAGATGGCTTTAAAACTGAAGGAATGGTCAACATATTTCAAAGCTGGCGGCAATAGCTGAAGAAGGTGACCGTTGGTGTACATGTTTGCAAAGAAGCACCATTTTTATAGATATTTCGAGGCGGAATTGAAGCCACCAGGCACTGGCCGTGCATTGAAGTCGAAGTACAGTAAGATACAATGCAATGTATGATAAATTTATGCCTTTATTCAATACTAGAAATTGCCAGGAAGATGAGTTTAGCAGCTGAAACAGCGGGATATCAACTGAGAAAACCACTAGAACTAGGAAAAGGCGTCCAATATTTCTTGAATTTAAAGGACATATATCAATATCTTTCATTTGTTGCACAAACTTAGCGAAATCGATGGGATGTTGCCACAACGAACTCGATCCGTCTTGGTTTTGTAAGAGAGGATTTGGCGCAGGACTAAAACCTACAGTGGCTAGTCATCTATTGATGAAATTCGCGTTTCATTCACTTCAACCAGTTTCTATGGCCCACCCTTAGAGTTGGAGTGTTCGAACAGCTCCTAACAGGTTGAACCATCAATTGAACAGGCCGAATGCAGTTTTTGTTTTCTTGGCTTGCTGCTGCCGTTGGTAAGCGGCGGCTGGGTACAACTGTAAAACCAGTTGGGTTTGCAAATAAAACTTGAAATCGGACCAGAGGACCCAGGCGGCATGCGGCATGCGGCGTTTAGTTTATTTGACATTTTGTCGCCTTTAGGCGACGCGAGTCGCTCACGAAAGGCCAAAACCAAACAAGCCAAGCGGCAGTCGAGTCGAGCAACTTGCCGAACGACCGAGCCAAGAAACCAACAGCCCGCCCGAACGTACAACGAAGTCGTCGGTTGGCAGCTCCAGCTTGATGGCCCAGCCCCAGTCCCAGTCCCAGCCAGTCTTCGGTACGTATTCAGCCAGCCAAGTTGTCGTTGGCCCCCATCCCCAACACAAACACACAGAAAAAAAAACAAAAAACGTCGAGCCAAAGACGAGCGCCGTGTCGAGCTCAGAGGCACATTTCGTGGCCAAACTGTGCGTGAAATTGGTAAACCAAAACAGAGAAACAGAAACCGAAACTGAAACCATTAAACGGGCATTGGATTTCGCGTTCCGCAGGCGCGTCGCGAGTTTGCTTCGTTATTGTTTTTTTTTTTCTAGTTTTCTGTATGAAATTATAATTTTTTGGTGTGATTTCTGTTATTTTGTTTCCTTTTCTCGTTTATAGCAAAACGATTCACACGAGTTCAAAAATCAAAAGAAAATATTAACTCAATTTGGATAATAAAAGGTGAGCGAAACAAGAAGTTCTACGGTCAATTCAAACACGTCTGACTGGGCCACGCCAATGTCAATGTTTGACTTTCAAAATGGCATTCATTGATTGGAAAAAAAACCATAAATAACTTCCATGCCCTCCCCCTTGGCTCGAGCGAAGAATGCGCAATGCCAGCCGCTGGCTTACAGATCAGCAAGATCAGCTCGCTCGCTCGCTCGTGCCATATCGCCAAAAGCCATCATCAATCTTCCCCACACAAAACAAACAATATACATAATTATGCCTGACCCAGCGACATAAACATTCTTTGGGACAGTTTTCTATTTAACAAGAGATGAGGTCAATCATTCTCCTTATGTCACTGATGAACTTTGATCCACTTAGATATGTATATACCCCTGGCTAATCATCTTCATTGTGCGAGCAGTTCTATTCAATTAGAAATGCCACAGACAGCCGAACAAAGTTGAGGTCATTGCTCAAAACATTTGAGATAACTTTGGAAAACAGAAAGCAACAACAAAACCAGCGACCGACTTATGGACTTGGGGTATGCGTATGGGCTTGTCTGTCTGTTGGATACCCCACATACATGCAAACACACACACACACACATTTTTGTATCTTTAAGCTAAGCTTGGAAAGAGACATCACAGTACATCTATATGAGCATTCTTTGGAATAAGCAGACTTACTCTTTGGAATGCTGTTGAAAATGCAAACCATTTATAAAAGATTGAAAAATACTCCTCAAAGCTATGTATTTGGTTTTGCAGACAGTTTATATTTAGTTCAAAACTAATCACATTCCCGGCTTATGATGAATCTCCCAGACTAGATTTATATGGTGAAGCAAACTTCTTGAAGTTCTCTTAGTAATCTCTCTAAAATTGGCATATATTTATTTAATAAGCTGTCACACAATTTTTCAAAGTTTTGTTAAAATCGGATGACTATAAGTTATAGCTTTCATAGGAATGATTGGTCGAGACTCTAGTTTTAGTGAGAAAAACTTTTTTGTTTTTAAAGAAAACGCCTCCAAACTTTGTAATTCTTAGTTTGCTATGCTTTCCCATGATTCCACTAAGTTTGGTCGAAATCGTACATCTATATAGTATAGCTGTCATAGAAAAGTTGGGTTAGAAAACTAGTCTTAGTAAGAAAAACTTTTTTGTTTTCAGTGTAAGCCTCTCTAAAATTGGCATATATTTATTTTATAAGCTTTCACACAATTCTTCAAAGTTTTATCCAAATCGGATGCCTATAAGTTATAGCTGCCATAGGAATGATCGGTCGAAAAACTAGTTTTAGTAAGAAAAACTTTTTGTTTTCAACGGAAACGCCTCCACATTTTGCATTTCTTAGTATTCTATGCGTCTCCATGATTCTACCAAGTTCCATCGAAATCGTACATCTATATAGTATAGCTGCCATAGAAAAGTAAGGTTAGAAAAGTAGTCTTGGTAAGAAAAGCTTTTTTGTTTTCACTGTAAGCCTCTCTAAAATTGGCATACGTTTATTATATAAGCTTTCACACAATGCTACCAACTTTTGGCAAAATCGGATGACCATAGGTTATAGCTTTCATAGAAATGATCAGTCTCCAAACTAGTTTTAGTGAGAAAAACTTTTTTGTTTTTAAAGAAAACGCCTCCATACTTTGTATTTCTTAGTTAGCTATGCTCTTTCATGATTCCACTAAGTTTGGTCGAAATCGTACATCTATATAGTATAGCTGTCGTAGAAAATTATAGTCCAAAAAGTAGTCTTAGTGTGAAAAAGTTGTTAGTTCTCAGTGGAAATGTTCTCCAATTAGTAAGAAAAACGAGCTGTTCCTCTATTTTTACAATTTTATTATCTCTTTTGACAAAATCAATCTTTAGACCGATCTTTTGGAATGGTAAGCCAAGTTACATGTATAGCTAAGGGGTAAGGGTTCTTCCATAATTAGTCGGACTAGCTGATTTACACTAGGAGTGCGTTATGCGTTAATAGCCAACATTCAGCTTTTTTTTTTTGTATGGGAAAAAAGCTGACTTTTAGCTATTAATGCATAACGCACTCCTACTGTAAATAGCTTATAAGTTTCAGAAACGAAAATGGGGTGGTTTCCACAATTCGATGGCGATGTGAAAGGCATTAAGTGGCAAAATATTAGTCATAACCTTCTTCTTGCTTTTTTTGAAATCGAATCGTTTACTTTGACGCTATTTCTTGCAAGCAAAGTGTATGCACTAATTCGGTGTCCATCAAACTGCTGTCAAGCTCTCTTCTGTGTGTTTGTTTATATTTCATCTTTGAAGTTAAGTGAGTGGAATATAGTTAGCTTCACAGTTGGAGCCGACACACGCTTCAGCGACAACAAGCTAGATCATTTGCAAAAGATGCTCAAGATGCTCCCACTCACATGTAGTTATGGCTGTTGGCTTTATTTGGGCAACAATGCTCGTTTGCTGTTTGCTGTTGACTCTGCTGGGTGTGGTCCGTATGGAATGTGATGATCCTGTGCTTTTGCAAGTAAAACCAAACCAAAAACCAATCCAAATGCCAAAAGATTCGACAATTTGACAAGGTGAAAGCCGGTTTTGGTTTTTCTCCTCTTTTGTTGGTTTTGTGTGTGTTTTTTGTTATTGCCCCATTACGTTTGGTATTTTGTGCAATTCATTCCCTGCACTTGTTCATTCCTCTGGGCTGCATCTCCATCCTGTTGACCAAAGACCGGGCAGCCCAAAATGGAGATTTTTGTTGTGTTTTTCTTGGAAACAAAAGTTCAAACGTGTAAAAAAGTGAAATTTCAAACAAAACCAAAAAAAAAACAAAAACAAAACAACAACTTCAACAACGTTAGCAGCGGCAGCAGCAACAACGCCAACGACTGTTGGCCATAATAATTGGCGGAAAGTAGCAACAACAATAAGTAGGACGCTTGAGTGGATGCCCGGAATCGAAGCCAATCATAGAAAAAGAAAAAAACGAAGAAATAAAAATCGTTACTGAAAACAAGAAAATAAAAATAGCAATAAGTTTTTGTTAATCGAATTGAAATGGAAATCAAATAGCCTGAAACCAAAAATATATACAATTAAAATTCCCCACACATGCGAAAGCTCCCAAAAGGAAAATCGGTATGCACACATACATACATACCAGATATTGGCAATGGAATTGATGGGGAACTAAGCGTACACCATTTCGAATAGCCTATAGCATATACAGAAGAGTAGCCTTCAAGATTTCATCATTTTGAAGGAGACTATTGGAATACTGTTCCCTTAGGTCTGGTTTGGCATATGTGCATAATTTGCATGTGAGACATCAACTTCACTGACTAGACTTAAGACCTAAACTGATACGTATTCTGCGACGCAGTAGAATTAAGTCAAAAGACGGAATGTTAGTAAGGAGATTTTGGTAACCAACCAACCTGTAAACTGGTTCAGTTCAACTTCCAAGTACCTCGTGTTTGAAACCATAATACATAGAAGCTTTGAAGTTTTTCAAAAACCTTGCGTTTTTAGCTAAGACTTTAATTGAGACATCTTTAAGCCATCCCAGCCTGGTAATATTCTGAGTCCCGACTTGTAGATGGATAAATGTTAGACAAACATACAGACAAACCAGAATAGGAAACTCTAATCAAGTTGGATTTGGTGTCGGCCTATGAATCGAACTTAAAACAAGTACAAAAGGCTTGGAACAAAAAGTACTTCAGAGCAAGTCCGAAACTTCAAGAGCAATAAAAACCAAAAATCTTTATCAATAGAGCATTTCATGCATGGATCACAAATGTTCGACGTCAGAAGTTCGATAAGTATGAAAATACTTGATCCAAGAGTTAAATTCTTAATCCAAGAATGAAAATTCTTGATCAAAGAGTGAAATTCTTGTTCCAAGTGTGAAAATTCTGTAAAATTCTTGATCCAAAAGTGAAATTCTTGATCCAACAATGAAAATTATTGCTCCAAGAATAAAAATTCTGTGAAATTCTTGATCCAAGAATGAAAATTCTGTGAAATTCTGGATCCAAGAATGAAAATTCTGTGAAATTCTTGATCCAAGAATGAAAATTCTGGAAAAATCTTGATTTAAGAATGCAAATTCTGTGAAATTCTTGATCCAAAAATGAAAATTGTTGATCCAAGAGTGAAATTCTGGATCCAAGAATGAATATTCTGTGAAATTCTTGATCCAAGAATGAAAATTCCTGATCCAAGAGTGAAATTCTTGATCCAAGAATGAAAATACTGGATCCAAGAGTGAAATTATTGATTCAAGAGTGAAATTCTTGATCCAAGAACGAAATTTCTTGAACCAAGAGTGTAATGTTTGGCCCAATTATGAAAATTCTTAATCCAAGAGGGACATTCTTGATCCAAGAATGAAAATTCTAAATTTAAGGAGGAATGCTTGTCAACCGTCAGTCGAACAGCCTCAGACTGTTTGGGAATTTCAAAAATCATTACTGCGAGAGCGAATTCAACGCTGTGCTCCCACAAATGTGCTTGCTCTCCTCTCTGTTTCTTAACCTCACTCCCCTTGCCTAAAAACAATGTACTAAGAACAAATTCAGCTCGATTTCAAGAGTGTAATTCTTAAATTTTCAAGAATTTAAGAGCATTTGTTCTTTAAGTTATTCGTTCTGCTTTTTTTCTGGGTGCATCTTAACGAAATTCCAAAGTGAAGTGCCCCAGGGACTTAAGTGACACATGCCCAGAGATGCATGCTGATTTGAGTTGCGAGTTTCGTGCTGGAATTAAGTATTCTCACTATCAGCCATATTCAGCTTTCTTACACAGAATCCTCTCTAGCTTATCAATAACTGTTCCACATTTACCGCGTGCAATTCGTGACAAACCCCATTTGGCATACCATTTGGATGACTTGCGTTGCGGTGGCAGCTAATCCACCTGCCAGCTCATTGAAACAAATGCACAAAACGCAACTGAAATCTACAAATCCATTGCTAAATGCAAAAGACGGACTAACACAAAAGTACAACAACAACAAAAAAAATAGAAAAATTCACAAAAACAATGAAGTCGTCGAAGGAGAAGAAGCAGAAGAAATAACTTTGAAAGTGGCACAAAGTAATTTTAATGCTGAATGGAGCGTAAAGTTTTTCAACTGCAATTGCAATGGACTTTTTGAACAATACAACAACAACAACAACAAGACACTCCGAAAACAAAAGCAACAAAGTGCAATTATAATTGGTACACAATTAACTTTTGATGCCGTATGTTGCATTTATGTGCAATTTTTTTTTTTGTCAGCCCGCTTTCCGAAATGGAAAGTAAGAAGGAATTTATTCAATTAACTTCTAACACACACAAATTTACATGCCACAAAGGCGAATGAAACCAAACGATGAGGTAATCAAAATTTACCAATTCAACATCGTTTGGGGACAAATCCAAACGCTTGGCCAATAAAACGCCTCTAAGCCCCATCCAAAAAACGACAACGGAACGAATGGAGGGGAAAAAAATAAAGAAAATTATACATAACTTTATTTTGAGCAGCGACAAAAGAAATGAGCGAGAAGCGTGTGAAAAAAATGAGATAAAAACGATGCGACTATTTTTTTATAAGAAACAAAAAAAAAAAAAAACATATTACCTAATAAACTCCAAATGCGATAATGATTATTGTGATGGGAGACTAAATTAAATCAAATTGCTAGGGAATTAGCTGATTCACATGGGAAAATCGTTGACTTGAAATGGAACGGAAAATTGATTGAAATGCTAGACTGGTTTGGGTTTTCGAGTTATGAAAAAGGGTTCTGTTAGCTAAAGCCATTCTGAACAGGGCTGCAAACTGGTTTTAAACCGAACCGGTTCGATCCTTCGAACCTTGAACCGAACCTCTTTCGAAATTAAAGCTGAACCCGAACCTGTTCCGAAACCAAAATTTCGGTTCACTTCAACAAAACTGACACAAAAATTTGACCTGTCTACCGACTTCATCTGTTATTAAGTGCGAATGACTCCTAAAATGGCCAGGAGAGCGGAAAAAAAATCTGGCAAAATTATTAGATTTCCTTATAAAATCCCTACCCATAACAGTCTCTGTTTTTGAAGCTCCTCGCCATTACTAAACATAACTAACATCATCATTTCCCAACATTATTTTGGTAATATTTTTCTATGAAAACCACGAAATGGATTTTCACTAAACTGTAAATTATATATTGAATATTTCTATGTTTTCTATCAACCAATTCCGACCCAAAAACCACTCGGTTCCCATACAATTTGGGAAGTTTTTAGATCGAATGCTGCTTTAAAAACACATAGAAGACAAAAATTAGTAATGTTGTATAAAGCATGGACTGAGCCAAGGTTCGAACCAGAACCTTCTCCTAAAAACCTCGAACCTTAACCATTCGATAATTTGGGTTCGAACCAGTGTACCGGAGATCCGAATAATTTATTTGGTTTGCAGCTTTGATTCTCAATGCTCTTAAAACTATGTTACACCCCTGGAACTGATCTGTATCTAAGAACAATTAATAGAATTTAATCTAAGAACTGCAATCGATGAACCTTTCCTCTGACCGATCATCAAGGTCTTGAAGGCCTTGAAACTTAAAACTCGTCGAAATCCACTGCGCAAGCACAAAATAAGGTCTCATGAGTTGAAGAATTCGCAAGAAATCTATTTTCCAAACTCAGAAAATATTGAAAACTAGAAGTCTAAGCTAACTTTGTTAACTTTGCTGAAGTTGAATTACCCTTGCATCACCTCGTTTTGATATACAGATAATACACAGACGAAGTTAGCTTAGATTTCTGGTAAAGCTACGCCGCTTTCTATGGACTATTGAACTGATTTGTATTCAAATCAAGTAGAAAATTCTTAAAAAAGTTGTGCCACGATTAAAGTGATTCCTTTCGATGCACGACGCTTTCTGTTGACTTGTTTAAGTAGAAAATTCTTTAAAAACGAGAAAGCCAAGCTAACTTTGTCTGTGCCGAAGTTTTTAGTGCTCACTTAAATATTTTCAAAAAATACTCTTTTTTCCCATTTTTCAACTGATCGTTCGTATGGGAGCTATAAATTATGTGAAAGCATGCGAAACAAACAAATACAACATTTCAGCAAGCTACCATTAAAAACAAAAAAGTTTTTCTAACTAAAACTGTTTTTCAGACCTAACTTTTGTATGGCAGCTATACCATATGGTTGTTCGATTTTAATAAAATTAGGTAGAATTATAAAAAAACATAGAAAACCTCAGATTACAAAGTTTGGAGACGTTGCTATTGAAAAGAAAAAAGTTTTTCTCACTAAAACTAGTTTCCCGACCGATTGTTCCTAGGGGAGCTATGAGATATAGTCATCCGATTGGGCCAAAAATTTGTAATATTATGTAAAAGCATGCGAAACAAACAAATACAAAATTCCAGAATACTAGCTTTGAAAACAAAATAGTTTTTCTAACTAAAACTGTTTTTCAGACCTATCTTTTGTATGGCAGCTATACCATATAGTTGTTCGATTTAAATGAAACTTGGTAGAATTATAAAAAAACATAGTAGACATACGATTACAAAGTTTGGAGACGCTTCCGTTGAAAAGAAAAAAGTTTTTCTCACTAAAAACTAGTTTTCCGACTGATTATTCCTATGGGAGCTATGGGATATAGTCATCCGATCCGGTCGGCTTCGACATATTAGTAGTGTGCAGCAAAAATACGACACTGTGCAAAATTTCAGCTCGATAGCTTTAAAACTGAGAGACTAGTTGGCGTAGAAACAAACGGACAGACGGGGGTATAAAAATGGTGAAGTGTTGGAAAGAGGAAAATTTTGCTCCATTTTCCTCTTTCCAACACTTCACCAGTATTCGAGCTAGCATCTAAACCAAAGCCTCATGTTAAGTTTAAAACTAAGATACCAGCTATGTCCCTAGGGAAGTAACAACATTTTAAGAAAACGGATTATCCTCGAAGTATTCTTACTTGCTGGATTTGAGAGAGAGAGAGAAAAATTCCCATTATCTTAATGCTACAGTTGAGCCAGCTAGACGGCTTTGATTCTTTGACCATAAGGGCTACCATTCCCACAGCTAACACTCCCATTCCCCCCCTTCCAGAGGTCACTCAATACCATTGAACTATCACTTACATGGTGAAAATTACTTGATAAGATCGCTGCCAACAAAAACAAAACAAAAACAACAAAATCACAAAATTGTAAAAAGCCAACGAAGCGGAAAATATTGGATTAGATTGAATATTGGATAGCAACATGAAGCCAAAGCTTGAGACTGGCGACTGGTTTTCCATACCAGACTCTCAACCGCATGCAAAGCAAAATTGGCTAATTGCCATAATTGAAGAATCGATAAAAAAAAAAAAAAAACAGAAAAAATGTGTAAAAACAAAACCAAAACGAAACGAATCGAAAACTTGAAGTAGCCCAATTAATTTGCACCTCAGCAGCGGCGGCAACAACAAGTGCCAATAAGCCTTACTTTCAAGTGGAGCTTGGACTTGGACACATTAACATATGGATATACCATTTTTGGTTTCTTTTTCTTTTTTTTGTTTTGGTTTTGGTTTTGGCATTTCATGTTCAGGTGCGCGCGGAGATTTCTTTTGCCAGTGCTAATTCGTCTCTTTCCCAGTTTGGCCTAAATACCAAAGAGATGTGGCCAGCGAAACTGAATGTGGCCGTTTTGTATGCCAAAAAGGTGCAAAGATATATTATATATTGAAATCGTATTTGGGTCTGTTGTCTGTGTAGGTGGGGATTGGGGCATGAATTTCAATATTCGTGTTTTGGTTTACTCCATGAGACGTGTATGCATTGGCATGCCCAGCAGGTATGCCACATCCACCCCACCTAAGCGTGACTAGCCATGACAAGGGTATGACGTGACTGGGGACACTGTGTGTGTTTGACGGTAGAAGGACAAAACTAACAAAACTAATGGGAGGGATGTTTAAATGTTAGGGGAGGGGTTGGTAGTTAACAAAAGTTCAAACAACATGTAGGATGTTATCGAGGGGGTACAGCAAAAACCCGGGCAAATCTGCCAAAAGATCCCCAAAGTCCAACTCTTTCACCAATCTTATAACATTTTTGTTAAATATTCCACATTTATCACAATCAATTAGCAAGTCGTATGAAGTTTATGGGTCAAGTTTTTTGTCAACTTTTAGCTTTTATAAACCAAATGCCCTTTGAAGAACTTGGAGAAATCGCTTGGACCCAAATAAGGCCAATATGGGGGAGTGCTTGATATTGAAAGACCAAGTTTGGAAACACACAGTGAGTCACAAGTGACTTAGAAACATATTTTAACAAATTTATATGTATGGTTAGCTGAAAAGTAGAATGGAAACATATAGTAAGAGTAGGGATTTACACTATAAAGCAAAGTTTATGAAGCTTTCTCAGCATTTCAAAGGAAAATGTTTAGAACTCATACAACAAAGGCAAGAGATACTCACCAGATTCTCTTGGCTTCTACACTCCAGAAAAAGTCCATCCGAAACGGAATTGAAAACAGGTTGATCCCGTATATTCTTGAGCCGATCCTGGACAAGGTTGATTATACTATCACTTTTATTTTTTCTAATCCCTAAAAACAGGATCACTTCACGCCTGCTTCGGGTTTACCCTGTTTTTATTGCCGATTTCCGATTTTTTTTTCTGTGTTATGAAATTTGCTTGAAGATATATTTATATATACCAATAACAGATCCAGCATTTTGCATCAAAATATCATGTTCTACAACTATTGAACTGAAATTCGATTTATACATTTCTTTTTTCTATTTTGAACCTTACTTTTCTATGACAGCTATAGCATGTAGATGTCCGATTTTGACCAAACTCTACGGAATCATGCAAAAGCCTTAAAAACGAACATGTAAGAAATTTGAAGTCGTTTTCATTTAAAACAAAAAAGTGTTCCCCATAAGAACTTCTTTTTCTACCGACTATTCGTACTGCAGCTATATGCTATAGTCCTCCGATATTGACAAAATTTGGTAGAACTGTGTCTAGGCATATCATATCAATAAATGCCAATTTTTAGGACATTTGCATTGAAAACAAAAAAGTTTTTCTCACTGAGACCACTTTTCTGACTCTACTTTTCTATGACAGCTATACTTTAGAGAAGTCCGATTTGGACTAAACTTAGCAGAATCATGTACAAGCATTGCAAACTAAGATATACAAAGTTTGAAGGTGCTTGCATTGAAAACAAAAAAGTTTTTCTCACTGAGATCACTTTTCTGACTCTGCTTTTCTATGACAGCCATACCATATAGATGCCCGATTTCGACCAAACTTAGTTAAATCAAAGGAAAGCATAGTAGACTAACAAATACATAGTTTGAAAGCGTTTCCTTTGAAAACAAAAAAGTTTTTCTTACTAAAACTAGTTTCTCGACCGTTCATTTCTATGGCAGCTATAACCTATAGTCATCCGAGTTTGATAAAACTTGAAAGAATTGTTTGAAAGCATATTAAATATATATATGACAATTTTCAAGAAGTTTACATTGAAAATAAAAAAGTTTTTCTAACTAAGACTAGTTTTCTAACCTTACTTTTCTATGGCAGCTATACTATATAAATGTCCGATTTCAATCAAACTTTACAGAATCTTGGAGAAGCATAGAAAACTAGTTAATACGGAGTTTGGAGACTTTTGTATTGAAAATCAAAAGGTTTTCTCACTAAAACTAGTTTTTTAACCGATCGTTCCTATGCCAGCTATATGCTATGGTCATCCGATTTGACAAATGTGCAGCGTATTTGTACTAGAAGACTTTGTGCAAAGTTTGGTGAGGATAGCTTTCAAACTGACGTAGGAGATGGCACAGAAACAAAGGGCTGATCAAGCATATATATATATAATACTTTGTGGTGGGAAATGCTTCCTGCTTTACAAACATGCACACAATTTGCTAGTAGCCTCGGCAAGGGTACAAAGGACCTCACCATTGACATTGACAACAGTTGACAATGGTTCGGTTCGGCCAGTTACTTTAGTTTACTTCAGTTCACGAAACTTGTGATCCCTTCTTGAAGTCAACAGCCCCATCAAATTTCGTATATAAATGTGATTGGATTACCATTTTACCTTGACTTTGCATTTGGTTTATCTCTTCTTATTCCACATTAACTTAACCGACAATTTGCAATGCTGTCATCCCCTCCAGCCCCTACATTATCATGTATTGCCGCTGTGCTGTCATCAGCAACGCCCGCGCTTGCTTAGCTCACCTCTGGCTGTTTATGATCTAATCTTGCCAAGGAAAAGGCATCATTTGCAATGTTTTACATTTGAACTTGAAAAATCTCCAGTCGTTTTTCTTTGCCCAATGATGCTGGCAGGTGGGGAGAGGTGGAAATGATAGCAATCACTTGCCACAGCCGCAGCGTCAGCGTCAGCGTCTTTGCCATTTCAATTGCCAAGACAATGCGATGACAACGAAAATGGAGATGGCGATGGCGATGGCGATGGGAGGAGGCGAATGTTTTGTGTGGTTTTGGTGTGAATGGAATGGGAGGAGGAAGTTCATTGCACTTGCTGAGTATTTATTGTTGTTATGGTTTGCGGACCAAATCGGAGGCGAGGCATTGTCATTGCCGGCCGCCACTTTGAAACGTTGCAAATTCAATGTTGTCGCCAGTTGTAGATTGTTTTCAATCACATTTCATTAGAAATGGAAAGTGCAAGTGTAATTGTTAAGTGAAACTGGTGAGTGGCGCCACAGCCACGGTGTAAAGTGCTGCACAGTGCTGGTATCTATAAATGGTATGTCTAACCAATTAGCAAAGCTGTGAAAAACCCAAAAAACAAAGATGCAACCATCCATCAATGGGGAGATTATGCGAGTTGGCATTTCAAAAGTTGTGCCTGCACCATGCTGCGTATACGTAATGTGTATGGGTTATTTATGAATGTATGTACATACAATATATAATATATCGAGGCGGGCTGACATATTTGGGTTGAATGTTAAAAATACAAAAAAACACCAGCTTATGAATGCCTGGGCATAGCAAAATCGGCAAATGTCGCAATTAACATATCTCACCATGTGTGTGTGCGAGTGTGTGTGTGTGTGTGTGTGTGTAAGCACAACACACCCCAATAACATGGCAGGCCATAAAAACAAACATGACTACGTCTCAAGTCGACGCTGGGGGCTTACAAATTGTGAGTAATACTTGTACTACAGACAAAACGCGTTTGTTGAAGTGATTAGCCCCACCGCCGCACCGCACCCCCGAGAGAGAGAGATGCTGTGGACATGCCTTATACGCAGATCCTGACTTAAAGCGGAACCAACACCATTTGGTCATAGCCAACATACTTACACATACTTGAATGTGCCTGCAAATTTCTAAACCAAATGCTTACACAGTCCAAGCCACCTCTCAAATTCCATTCTAGACAAAGATTTCGCCACATCAAACATTTCAATTAGCGTTGATTTTTAGTGTCAAACTTGACATTAACATTAACTCTGACATACATACTTACAAACAACTCACATGGAAGGTTTTAACAATTATTACTATAACTTTGTTGTTATTGTTACTTAGCTATTTTGGAATGTTAAATGTGAATGCTGATTGTAATTTCAAATTAAGGTTCAAAGTTTTGCGATTTCTTTTCCGTCTCATATACCTCATATTAGTTTGGGAAGAGGTCAACCATTCTGCGCTACTTTTGGATAGATAAGTAAGCGTTTCTTCCAGGAATTAGAAAAGAGTCTTTTCTGAATTGAATTGAACCAAAACTGATCAACTGCGGCCTAAGATGTCTGTTCTGGTATATGAGAGAACGTCTACCTACTTGAAGAAGACAATTTTTTCTTCCTTGATGATTCCTAGATGATTAAGGTTAATATTGAAGAATTTTTAAATAGCAGTTTTTATTGGTGGAGGTTTTTACCAAGCCCCACGCAACCAAACCATTTAAGCCCCATAAGTGGGGCCGCCGCTAACGTTAGCCAGCAGCTTTGCATATGCAACACGCTGTTAAACCGCTCAATAGATGCAATAGGCATAGAAATTTCCTTTCAATACTTTAAATCGTTGGTTTTTTAATTATAATTTTGCCCAAAAGTTGGCAACGCATAGGATATTTAAGTTGCAAATGAAAATGGCAGATCGTCCCATATCCTTTTTATACCCCTGCAAAGGGTATAGACGCATAACGCATAGAAATATTCATTTCCGACCCCATAAACCATACATATTCTTGATCAGAAGGGCGAGCTGAGTCGTCTGTCCGTCTGTCTGTCTGTTTCTACGCCAACTAGTCTCTCAGTTTTAAAGCTATCGAGCTGAAATTTTGCACCGAGTCTTCTTTTTTGCTGCAAACTACTAATATGTCAGAGCCGACTGGATCGGATGACTATATCTCATAGCTCCCATAGGAACAGTCGGTCTTAATACTAGTTTTAGTGAGAAAAACTTTTTTCTTTTCAGTGGAAACGACTCCAAACTTCGTATTCATAAGTTTTCTATGCTTTTTTTATAATTCTACCAAGTTTTATTAAAATCGTACAACTATATGGTATAACTGCCATACAAAAGTTAGGTCTGAAAAGCAGTCTAACTTAGAAAAACTTTTATGTTTTTCATGGTAGCTTGCTGAAATGTTGTATTTGTTTGTTTCACATGCTTTCACATAATTTTACAAATTTTTGGGCAAATCAGATGACTATATCATATAGCTCCCATACGAACGATCGGTCGAAAAACTATTTCTAGTAAGAAAAACTTTTTGTTTTTATTGCAAACGTCTCCAAACTCCGTATTTACTAGTTTTCTATGCTTCTTCATCATACTGCCAAGTTTGGTGGAAATCGTACATCTATATAGTATAGCTGCCATAGAAAAGTAAGGTTAGACAAATAGTTTTAGTGAGAAAAACTTTTTTGTTTGCAAAGTAAACCTCTTTAAAATTGGCATATATTTGTTTTATAAGCTCTCACACAGTTCTTCAAAATTTTGTCAAAATCGGATGACTATAGGTTATAGCTGCCATAGGAATGATCGGTCGAAAAACTAGTTTTAGTGAGAAAAACTTTTTAGTTTTCGAAGAAAACCCCTCAAAACTTTGTATTTCTTAGTTTCTTATGCTTTTTCATAATTCTACTCAGTTTGGTCGAAATCGGACATCTATATAGTATAGCTGTCATACAAAAGTAAAGTCAGAAAAGTAGTCTTAGTGAGAAAAACTTTTTTGTTTTCAATGCAAACGCCTCCTAACTTTGTGTTTCTTAGTTTGCTATGCTTTTCCATGGTTCCACTAAGTTTAGTTGAAATCGGACATCTATATAGTATAGCTGTCATACAAAAGTAGAGTCAGAAAAGTAATCTTGTTGAAAAAACTTGTTTTTTTTCAGTGGATATGTCTTTAAAATTAGTTAGAAAAACGTGCTGCAAGGGTTTACATACTTTAGTTAACTTTCCTCTATTTATGATATTATTATAAAGTATTCCAAGCAATTCTTAGATTCTTAGAAATTTTATTTTGATGCATGTGCTCAAAATTTGTATATTATCTTCTGCCCAATTGAATTCTCATTCTCACAATCGCAAGTCTGGCTCGTTGGATAAATGGAAAGTTAGGCAAAGTTGTTATCTGCAGAAACGTAGGAGCAGGCCAGCAATCGACACCAGGAATTGCATAGAGTGTTGCTGACACAGAGATCGGAGTTAGAATGTAGCTGAAAGGGTGGCCCAGCGGCGCCAAAAACTAACTTCAAATATTGTCAAAGCTGTTAAAAAATTGACAACATTTTCAAAAACTATATCCTAGTTTTGATTTTCATAAAGATGGGTAAATAGAATCCAAAACGAAGTGTCAGAAAAATGGCGAAATTTGCTAAGTTCTTTACTAAGTTTTTATTATGACAATGATGGCAAATGAATTCCAGAATATTGAAGGTGTAGATTGCTTTGAAAAATCACAAAAATTTTGTAAAATTTTTCTACAAGTTCAGTTTATTTTGAGGACTCGCTGGAACCGCTTTACCTTTCCTCAACTGGGAAACGAGTTTAGGGTCTCTTGCACTTACCCCGCAGAGCCTAAGTGAATATTTCGGGCTCTGAACCAGGTGAACCGAACCAAACCGAACCGGGACACGCGGTTCGCAAGACATGGTTCTCAACTGAGAACAGCTTTGTTCAAGACCATTTCCTTTTCCTCACCACTTCCGGTAGTCGTTGTTCTGATTCAACTTTCCACTGTGGTTGCATCAGCTGCTGAGCTAAAGTGGTGGCTGGTGGCTGGTGGCCGGTGGAACTGCCCGGAGTCGTTTGTCGTATGTTGCGTAAATAGTCGTGTTGGTTGTCGGTTATGTCAACTTGACAGCGGGTTCTAATGGGTGTCAATCAGTTTTGATCAGCCGGCGACCAGTCGACCAAGTTGCTTGACCCAATTGAATTGCAGCTGGCTGGCTGGCTTGCTGACAATGCACTTCAATTACAATTAAAATGCATTAAGTGCATTTAATCGCCGCTGATCATTGAACTTGCTGATGGATGCAGGCCAGCCAGCCAGTCAAGTGTTGGCATGGCTGAAATGTGTCAATGTTGTGAGTTGAATGGACAATGCACGCCAACTTTCTTCAGGATGTTTGGCCAAATGCGGATTGCCTTCGTTACGCAACTTCAGGCGGATGCATTGCGCCCAAACCTTAACCGCAGTTGCTGCTGCCGCACAAATATGGCCCACCCATTTCCGCATGTCAACGACGTCTTCGGCCGCCATGCGTTACCTCAAGTGAAATTTCATTTAAAATGCTTGCAGAGCCACCGGAACCTGGTCGGAGGTGGGTGGTGGGCGGCGGGCGGCGAGCGGCGAGCGGTTCACCATCACCCCATAGAGATCTAAGCTGTTCCAGCTTTTGCTCCTCCTCCTCCTCCCGTCGTCTTCTGGCGCGTGCAGTGAAAACTTGAGAAGCACGTAGACATAATTTATTGCCAAATGCACGAAATTTACTGGACACGCACCGCTGACCACGTTCCGTGTCTGTGTCTGTGTCTGTGTCTGGTCATAGATGCCCTCTCGCTGCCTCAACTGAAAAGTGAAGTCACTCTCTGGGTTTTCGATTTCTGGGTGGTGGGTAGGAGGGGGGTTGGGGGAGCAGCAGACACTGACGTGCAATAATTAAGCAAATTAAAATGTGAAAAATATTTTATAATGCCAGGCGTTAAGTTGCGTTTTCTGTGTTTTCTTTAGTTGGTACAACAAACGAAAAAAAAAAAAAATTGTAACTCGATGCGTTTGCACATAACGAGCCGTAATTAAAGTGAAAACGCGCCAGATCGACATGGATATGGAATTGTTATAAAGTTATAGATATGCCATCGGGCCTCCTCCTCCTTTTTCCACTGCTGCTGCTGCTGCTTCTCCATTTCAGTGCAGTTTTACTTTGCCACCCAAGCCTGACGAGGCGAGTGCTGGTTGGAGCGGATGGAGGGCGGCAGCTGATGATAGACCCAAGTGCAGAGCATGTACTTATCGAAAACCTATGATCAAAACTCATTGCAGTTAAGGTAGAGGTTTCTGGTGCCGTTAGCTCAAGATCAGTGCCGTACACAACCTTGACGGAGCTGAAATGGGTAGGGGAATTGTACTTGAAACCCTTAAACGCATTCAAATCGAACAACTCTATGTTGTCTGACCAGATCAAGGTCAAACAGGCCATCAGTGTAGCCAAAACAGTTAAAGCCACTAATAACTTGGTCCTCATAGCACGCAGTTCTTTTAAGGTCTTCAGCTGGAAACGAGCATCTCAGAAGTAGCGGACAGCTTTACAGAATGGAACCAAATCCTTAGCCTCTAAGTTGAATTTAAAGTTCCGAATTAACTCCATTCATTAATTAGATCATTATTCAGTGTTTAAGTTCTTTATTACCTCACGAAGTTGTATATCCTGAAGTTTGTACGCCCTTGCAGCACTCTTTTCTAACTAAGACTACTTTTGGGACCTGACTTTTCCATATATAGATGTCCGATTTCGACCGAACTTAATGGAATCATGGGAAAGCATTGCTAACTAAGATATACAAAGTTTAAAAGCATTTCCTTTGAAAACAAAAAAGTTTTTTACACTAGAACTACCTTTCAGACTCTACTTTTCCATGACAGCTATACCATATAGATATCCGATTTGGACCAAACTTAATGGAATCATAGAAAAGCATACCAAACTAAGATATACAAAGTTTGGAGGCGTTTCCATGAAAAACAAAAAAGTTTTTCTCACTAAGACTGCTTTTCAGACTCTACTTTTCCATGACAGCTATACCATATAGATGTCCGATTTTGACCAAACTCTACGGAATCATGCAAAAGCCTTACAAACGAACATGTAAGAAATTTGGAGTCGATTCCACTTAAAACAAAAAAGTGTTCCCCATAAAAACTTCTTTTTCTACCGATCATTCGTACTGCAGCTATATGCTATAGTCCTCCGATATTGACAAACTTGGTAGAACTGTGTCTAGGCATATCAAATCAGTAAATGCCAATTTTTAGGACATTTGCATCGAAAATAAAAAAGTTTTTCTCACTAAGACCACTTTTCAGACTCTACTTTTCTATGACAGCTATACCATATAGATGTCCGATATCAACCCTACTTAGTAAAATCATGGAAAAGCATAGCAAACTAAGATATACAAAGTTTGGAGGCGTTTCCATGGAAAACAAAAAAGTTTTTCTGACTAAGACCACTTTTCAGACTCTACTTTTCTATGACAGCTATATCATATAGATGTCCGATATCGACCAAACTCAGTGGAATCATGGAAAAGCATATTAAACTAAGAAATACAAAGTATAAAGGAGTTTTCTTTGAGAACAAAAAAGTTTTTCATACTAAAACTACATTTTCGACTAATCGTTCCTATGACAGCTATATGCTATGGTCATTCGATCCAGCCGGTTCCGACATATGTGTAGCGTAGTTGTACCAAAAGACTTTGTGCAAAGTTTGTTGGCTTTTAAACTAACGCAGGAGATAGCATAAAAACTAGAAAATACATTTTTTTCATTGGGTTTTTAACAGGGAATATATGGAATCGCAAGGGGCCCAAGTGGCCTAAGTGGAGGACTGACTTGTGGCTCTCAGTTAGTATAGCAATCCAACCCAATCTAAGTAGCTATTCAACAAGGTTCAAACCAAATCCCTAGGTTTGACCTTTTGAGTTTAAGAAGAGTTCCAGAAAATGCTTAGTTTATCACATCGCAGGACCTATTGCAACTCTTTTTATTGACTCCTTAAGCTGTTTTAGGAATGACCTCTTAAATCCGCTGGGTGATACCAATTCTCTTAGAAAATCTTAGAAAAATTCATCAATTTTTAGCCGAGTTCTCTTGATCAAGTGAGGGGATCAAGACTCCTCTTATTTTTTGAGTAAATCCTTCCATTTTCTAATCTCTTCTCTTCTGTTTCCCTTGCAGCAATGCCATAATGGAGCCAATGACCATGTTGGTGTTGGCCTTCCAGCTGCTGGCGCTCTTCTCGATTGCCGGTGCGCTGCTCATCTATCTGATCTGTAAGGTGCGCGAGGACAATCAATCGTGCACTGTGGAGGCTCAACCGAGTCGTGTGGTGTTAGTTACCAGTGCGGATACCGCCCTGGGTCTGCAGCTGTGCACCCATTTGGCCAACAAGGGTTGTCGTGTCTTTGCCGGCATGAAGGAGGCACACGATTCCCTGCCAGCCAAATTGCTTTGCGGTTGGATGAAAATACGGGAATATAGCGAGGAGCCAATCAGTGGCACCATCATACCCATGCGTCTGGATGTGACACGAGAGGATGTGCTGCGTGAGGCGACCATTGCCATGGGTGCCCATTTGAATGCCGATGAGCGGGGCATTGCGGCGGTGATCAACACCAGCGGCAGTGTATTCCGCGGTCGTGTCGAGTCCCAGGATGTACAGCAGTGGGAGCACATGCTGAAGACCAATATACTGGGTACATTGCGTGTGGCCAAGGCATTTGTGGGTTTCCTGCGACCCACACGGGGCCGTCTCCTATACCTGGGCGGCACCACCGAAGCCAGAACCAACTCCGCGCTGGGCGGCGACGGTCTGGTGGCTTTCAATGCTTCGCGTGTGGCGGTGGACAAGTGTGCCGAAGAGCTGCGCAAGGAGCTGCAGCCGTATGGCGTGAGTGTGGTGGCCCTGGACACGTGTGGCATGACCGCGGAATCATTGTACAAGGCACCGGTGGCGCAGAGTAAGTGTTGAGTGTCAAGTTTGTTCCCCTCTAGCTTTAATCTTTCTTTATACCAGCCATGTCGGCCAGTGCCGGTGCACCCACCCAGTACACCGCCGACGTGCTGAGCCCCAATGCACTACAGGTGATTGAGCGGGCACTGTGGGATTTTGCGCCACAGCAACGCTACACGCTGCTCTCCCACAACAAGTACCAATTCACGCTGCCATGTCGCTCTTCGCTGCGTCTTCAGCGGCCAGCCGTAGCCGTCCACAACGCCAGCGAGACGTCCACCACCCAATCTGTCTAAGGATCATCAACTTCTAGATTGGAATCCTCCTTTTGTTTACTGTATATACGTGTCCCGATTAACTTTCCGCTCCAGCTTCCACTCCCCAAATCCCGCTCCCGATACCCACTGCTCTGGCAAACTGTTTTTTTTTTTATTTTAAATTTTTTATCCTTTGCAAGGATTCTATATATTATACATGATATTTTTGTACACACTCCACTCCGGTGTAAAGATGGACAAACAAAATACGTAAGGTTACGATTTTTTATATAAAATAAAAAAAAAAAACTTTGTGCTAATCTATGAAGGGATGAGCTTTAGTTGCAGTTGGAACTGATCTATACTAGAGGGCCTTTCTTGCTGGTGACTGACTGACTGACTGATTCATTGGCCATGTACGCACAGCCTAAGTGGTCTTCAACTGAAAAAAAGGCCCAAAGAAGAGCTCATACCAACCGATCAGTTCCCTAATCTCTCACAGATGTCTATTAGAAAACGAGAAAGCTTAGCTAACTTGGTCTGTGCCGAAGTTTTTTTATACCCTTGCAAGTGCTCGCTTAAATATTTTCCAAAAAATACTCTTTTTCCCATTTTCCGACCGGTTTTTCGTATGGGAGCTATATGATATAGTCATCCGATTGGGCCAAAAATTTGTAAAATTATGTGAAAGCATGTGAAACAAACAAATACAACATTTCAGCAAGCTACCATTAAAAACAACAAAGTTTTTCTAACTAAGACTGTTTTTTAGACCCATCTTTTGTATGGCAGCTATACCATATAGTTGTACGATTTCAATGAAACTTGGTAGAATTATTAGAAAACATAGAAAATTAATGAATACAAAGTTTGGAGACGTTTCCATTGAAAACAAAAAAGTTTTTCATACTAAAACTAGTTTTCCGACTAATTGTTCCTATGGGAGCTATGAGAAATAGTCATCCGATTTTGCCAAAAATATGTAAATTTATGTAAAAGCATGTGAAACAAACAAATACAACATTTCAGCAAGCTACCATTAAAAACAAAAAAGTTTTTCTAACTAAGACTGTTTTTTAGACCCATCTTTTGTATGGCAGCTATACCATATAGTTGTACGATTTAAATCAAATTTAGTAGAATTATAAAAAAAACATAGAAAACCTACGATTACCAAGTTTGGAGACGTTTCCATTGAAAAGAAAAAAGTTTTTCCTACCAAAACTAGTTTTCCGACCGATTGTTCCTATGGGAGCTATATGATATAGTCATCCGATCCGTTCGGTTCCGACATATAAGTAGTGTGCAGCAAAAAGAAGACTCTATGCAAAATTTCAGCTCGATAGCTTTAGAACTGAGAGACTAGTTCGCGTAGAAACAGACGGATTAAGCTCAATCGACTCAGCCCGTCACCCTGATCAAGAATATATACAGTTTATGGAGTCGGAAATGAATATTTCTATGCTTTGCAACCTTCTTATAATACCCTTTGCAAGGATATGGCACGATTTCCCGTTGCAACGGAGCGCCCGGATCATTCCTAGGTATTCCCATCTTAAGTTGGCCTCAATTAATGGTAAGACATTCATCTTCTTTGACTTTCATTCTGTCAATTCATTGTACTCGTGTTTATTTCAACTTTTACACTAACTAAAATTAATACAAAAAGCAAGAAGAAACAAGTTAAAGTTTTTTGATTTCAATTTGGAACATTTACATATAGATGCAGAAGATGGGGAGTATAGAGTGTTGGGTCAAGGGGGAAGGCGTCACATACGTTTAAAAAGGGTTAACTATTTACTGGTTCATACAAACATAAAGTATCACATGGTACGATCTACACATTAACTTGGACAAGGCAGAGCAGCATCTTCTACCAGCGATGGTGGCCGCTTCACCCGGCATTTGGCCCAGATTGTGACATGGCTGCTCTGACCCTGCGGTGCGTCTCATTCGGTCTTGGCCTTGGCATCATCGCTGGCATTACAGTGTCCGTTTCCGTTGCGATAGTCGCTCATGCTATTGCTGTGCCGCAACGACGGCTCCGGCTCTGTGCTGCTATCCCCGTTGATGGCCTCCGAGAGGGCTGCATTCAGTCCACCATTGGGCACTGAGGCCAGCGGCACACAGGCGCATGAATCACAAACACGTACATCGGTTGGCCAGCCACGCTCTGGAACGGGCATACGTGTCTTGGAGCATGCACTGCACACTGCCTGTCCGCAACGACGGCAGTGATGACGACGGCAATCGAAAGCGGCCGAGTTAAGGGCACTGTTATTGAGGCTGCCAGGGGATGGCTTGCTAACCAAATGATGGGCCAGCTCCTCGACACTGCCAAACTCGTGGCGACATATAAAACAGCAGGGTGATTCAGCGTCGGGCACCCAATACGAGGGACGTGCACTGTCCTTGATCATTTCTGCAAAATGGAGTCGTAGTTAGTTGGAGCAGGGGGGGTAATGCCAATGCCAGTACTACTCACCCTTGGGATAATCAATGGCCACAGCAGCCACACTGCTAATTGTATTGTAAATGGTCTCTCCATATTTGCGCACCAATATATCACCCTCATCGTTGGTTGGCCTGGATCCTGTGTATGCAATAGTCAGATTTGAATTGCAATGATTAAATGCTGCTTGATCTTGACAGTCTGTTTGGAGGTAAGGAGGGTAGGTAAATAATAAATATAAGGCTCAGATCTGCCAAGGGGCATCAATGAGGCAGCGAGAGAGAGAGAGAGAGAGAGTAAAGGTAAATCATGTATGACGAGGTGTTAGCTGCGACTTTGCCTCCCAACTAACACCTATATAGGAGGCTAAAAGGAGCAGCAGCAGGGATTGGGAGGGGGGATATATGGTGGTACTTGCGTTTCCCATTCCACACATACCAGGCGTCACATTCGCTTTACACTGCAACTGTTGATGACAATCGTTGCAAACGCGCACCGGTTGCAGCCAACCGCGTGCCGGCACCGGCACCCTGTGCTGGCTACAGGTATGACAGAATCCTTCACCACAGCCGCGACAGTGATGCTTGGGCATGCCGGTATTCTCAAAGTTGCGTTTACATGCATGGCACAGCTGGCGGTGAGGAAGACGAGGAAATGATCCATTATTTCATTCAGTGCAAAGTGTCATTTTACTCACTATGATCTCCTGATTGGGTCGCCAGTAGCTGGGCGCCACCTTATCTGCCAGCCAGCCGCTTAGCGCCTTGGCTGAGGGTGCCGATATGTTGGTTATGGCCTCACTCAAATAGTTGACGCCGTCGAGCATCATTTGGGCTGAATGAGCATTACCACGTACATACCCATTGCCGCCCTTCCATACATGCACCCATTGTACACTGTAAAAGGCTGGTAGCTTGAACAGATTCCCTCGTTAACATCTCTGCTAGTTACTTACCGCACCACAGATGCCTCTGGTGCTTTGTTGCCATACCAGTACTGGCGCGCCCGGTATATCTCCCCGCAGTAGGTGCACTCTATCACATCGCCCTTCCACACATACTTCGCCAGGCCCGACCAGGCCGAATCAGAATGCGCCTGGGAGCGCACCGTGACAACAGTCTCTTTGCCATTGCTGTAGCAGGCCTTGCACAAGTATTCCTTGTTATCAAACTGATGCTGATAGTTGCAGGGGTGCGTATTGAAATGCGGCTCGCCATCGTTTACATGGCCCATGGAACGCTGGCAGCGGTGACTGCACGACTCGCAATGAGCACCGCAGGTGAAGTACTGCTCCGGAAACGGATTGATGGCCTTCTCAATGATCTCGCCGTTAAATTTTTGATTCAGTAGCTTCATGGCCCGAAAAACCACCGCCGGCTGGCGGGGCGAACGCACGGCTGTATTCTCAATTTCCAGGCGAAGGGCATCGACAATTTTTTTGAAATTTGTTGGCTTATTGGCATCCGTCTGTATGCCCACATAGCGAAGCGAGCTAAATGCATTCGTCTCGTAGTCCAAAAGGGCGAAACTGTTGCGCAGCTTATCCTCGGCACTCTCCTCAACGGCTAAAAACGAAAGGTTGAGTTGAGAAACTAGAAAGATTGTTTTTTTGTTTTGGCCTACTTACAGCTCTGCAAAGGTTCGGTATGATGCGTCTCATGGAATATGATCACAGCTGGTCCCAGGGTGCTGCCATTGCCCATAGACTGCAGGGCTTGGGTGAAGTGCAGGCAGAAGGCCTTTGAGGCGGTGCCCAGAAATTCAAACATATCACTGTGCAGACGCTCGGAGCGTGTGCGATAGACCACAATATCGGAAATGGCGAGTATCTAAAGTGGAAGAGAAATGGGAGAAGGTCAATGATTGATACGTATCTAATCTACATTAGAATGAGTATAATGACCTATTCTGAACGATTATATTAAGATCAAGATCGTACGTACAGTCTAAGCGGTAAGAGTTTGCTGGATTGGTAGTCCAGAGTGGACTGAAAGTGAGGTGTGATTGGTGCAAGGAGGTGGAACTTAACCTAAACCCTGCACTAGAGAACTGTGCACTACATGCAGGATCATAGACATATTCCGGTAGTTATTCTTCATTGTGGTGAGACCGATCCTCTGGCATGGAAAGAGAAGAGCTGCTCTGGCAATACTAATTGAACTGTCATCGGAAGGAGTAGCTAGGCACTACATAGTAAGCCTAAAGGACTCTGCAAAGCTGGGCTAGGAAATTCCTATTTGGATTGAATGAAAAGAACCCAAATGACACAGCCATTCCGATCCTCTCTCTACTTACTTTCAGTAGCATGCGCATGCGTTTATTGCTTTTGGTTGTGGTACCCAACAGTCCCTCCGTGTCCAGGCAGAGTACTCCCTGCTCCCTTTGCAGGGCCGCATAGACACCAATTGTACAGGAATTCTGCCCCGTGGAGGTACGAAACACGGGCTCTCCCTCGAAGAACACCTGATTCATGGTATGCGATTTACCATCGCCCGTATTCCCAAATATGGATATCACTTTGATTTTATCCTCATTGTGACACTGCAACTTCTTGCAAAATAGCTCCGGTGTGGCTATCTGTAGATTCTCCTCGGCATCTAGGAACAGAAACGAACGTCTTGTGGTGTTATTTGCATTGTCCAGTGAATCCAAGCCCGTCTCGTTGGTGGTTATAAAGGGAATGGACTTGAAATCCGATTCATTGCCCACATTTGGATTGAGGGCCTCATCCTTTTGGAGAGAGAGAGAGAGAGAGAGAGCAGACGGTAAACAGAGATGAGATTGTGTATGAAAGAGAAAGAAAGAGAATTACTACTAATTTACCTCTGTAATGGAGACTAGAAAGGCCATGTTAAAAGAGAACAAAAACAAACTAAAGTAAATACTGGAGAGAGGGCTTCCCCTCTAACGGCTCTTGCTCTGGCCAAACAACTGACGGCGTAATTTAAAAAATATAATTCAATAACAAAAAACTTCTGACATTTCTTTTGTTGTTGCTAAAATGTGCTTGTCTGGCTGAGTGTACATATGGGTGTGTGTGTGTGTGTGTGTGTGCGTGCGTTGGAGAAATAATAATAATATTGCAAATATGCAAGTTAATATTCACATTGCCCGGCCAGGTTGGTGACTGAGAGATCAAGTCAAAAGGGTTGCCACTTGAGACAAAAAAAAAACACAAATTGGGATGGGCAACGCTGCATTTGCTCTTATCACTCATGACGAAATTGCATTTTCTTTGTTGTAATTTACAAACAAAACTTTGATTTGAGCGTGTGCAAAAGAGACAGACTCGAACTTGAATGTGAATGGAACTGTTCATCTGTGTGTGTGTGGGAGGGTCCACTGATAGCTGGCTTAGTCGTGCCCCCCTTTTAATGTGCTAAATCTGCGTCGCAGCTGTGAGTGGGGTTGTGAGCAAACAACAACCGTTAACCTTGTGCTTGCTGGTTGTTGTTTTTTGTTGGGCTTAAGTTCAAGTACCTGGTGGAACTTACCTGGAAATAAGGCAGTGGTTGCATGATGGGCGATTGGTTTTTATTTGTGGTATCAAGTTTGAACATTATTTATCTTTCCTCAATTTGCAAGTCTACGCACAGACATATGTATGTATGTGTTTGTGTATATTAATTTCATGCCTTAACTAGGTAAGTCGGAGTATTTAGGTAGCTAGTTTCGTTAAGGGCACACACACACCAGCCGCTTGCGCATTTTCAACAGAACAACAACAAACAACAATTTATTATTATTTTCAGTTGCAAGTATAGTGTGACCAGCCACTATTAATTTGTTATTGCAAAAAAAATACCAAGAATTACAAAGTCCATGTGCTAGCGATGTGAGTAGATCGATGTTTTGGTGGTCTATCGAACCAGTGCGGTAGTCGTCACTCGAGTGACTCGTTACCAGTCCTCCCATCTCTATGGTCGGTGTCGGTTCGTAGGAGGAGAAGAGAGACAATTGGGAATTTCAATTCTTGTGGTACGCGTTAAAACAACAAAGTTAAGCTAAATTGCAAATAAACCACAACTCTTTTTTAATGGTGGAAGTGTCCTGAACGTTTGTGCATTTATGTCTTAATATGTGAATCCTGTTTATTATTGTCGTCTCGTGTAAGGTGCTAAAATCTACACTCTACACATACAGACACACACGTACATACATTCGCGTAAGTGTAGAAAATTTCTGCTGCTGCTTTCTTTTGTTGGAGAAGAGTGTCTGCTCTGCCCCCCACCCGTGTGTCTGTGTGTGTGTGTGTGTTGAAAGGGGTGCCCAGGTCCCAGAGGGTGGAGTCCGAGTTAGTTTGTTATTTTTTTTGGGCCGCCGGTCAGTGAGGGGCTAATTGAAACGATAACGGAATGTCAATCCATAAACCGTTGCAATTGTTCAGCAATTAAACGCTTAATACATACATATATATGCATGAGTGTGCCCGTGCCCACATAAAATGTAACATTACTCGTTTCTCTTTCTTTTGGGTGGGGTGGTCGTTGTCGTCGCAGTAAGACAACGACGACGACGACGCGTCTATTTGTCTGCCATTTAACCGGTACCTCCCCTATCCCCACCCACTCAGACACACACACACACACACACATATACGCATACTGTTAAGCTTATGCTCGGTTTACACTGCGTCACGTTTCAGTGTCACGGCGCTATGTGAACGTCATAGACATTATGCGTCACATGATTGAATACTTTTCAATGTGAACACTTGACATCACTTGCTCGAACAGCTGATTCAATGAGGCGGCTCATTTGAACTAAGTTTTCCTGTTACAAACATGTCGAGCAAGTTATTTTAATCTTATTTTTAGACTGAAGACGTTATCTAGAATGATTTATCAAATCGATATAACATATGACATCAAAATGTCCAACTTTGTGAGCAGCAGTGTGGTTATTATGAAATTTTAAGGAAGTTCACTGATTCCAGAACTGGAATCTGGAACTGCTCTTGTTTCCAAGATTCAAGGAAAAACGTATTTTCCCTTCTACAAGGCATTCATTTCTAGATTTATGGGTTCTTTGCAATAGAGCACATAGCAAAAATAATCAAAAAGCAAAAGAGTATAATAAATATAGCAGAAAGTGCCCTAATTGTACTCTGAAGTCGAAATTTTGTTGATTTATGGCAAAGCGGATGTGGAATTTTTAAAGGAACTGTCCTTACGTATAAGCCCAACCTTTGTTTAATTATGAGATTTTTCTTGCCTTTATATCGGCAATTTTGACTAGGAGCTGTAGGCGGTTACTTGATCAATCATAAGTAGAATTTACTATTCATTATTCTACTAATTATTTTTTGTATAAGTGGCTCTGGCTCCCTATCTAGAAACTTGTTCAATGTGAATGCCCTGTGATAATGACAAGATTCGTTCACACCAAAAGTACTCATTTGGCTTGTCATAGCGCCAATGTAAACACTCTTGACGTATGACAGCCCTTGTCACAAATGTCACACAGTGTAGACCCAGCATAATGCGTTTTGTTTATAACAAATTGCTTGTAAACTCGCCTCTTCGCGCTCTCACTCACTCACTCACTCGCATACTCACTCATTCACTCATCAAGCGCTCTCTCTCTCTGTCTATTTTTTGCATTTTTTCAGCGACAACAATAAAATCAGGCATCAGCATTCATTATCTTTGGCGACTGCGAGCGCAGCGTGCGCGCTTCGCACTCTCACTCACACTCTCCGCCTCACTCCCACACACACCGCACACACACACACACAAACTCTCACACACCCGCTCACAGCTGCTTACACACGCATTGCAATTGCATTAACTTACCAAAAATTTAACAAAAACAATCATCATGGCAGACTTGATGCGTTTGGGCTTGGGTAATGTGGACGTTGTCATACAGAAAGATAAACTTGGCTCACCAACGGGCGGCTCCGATGACGGCAATCTGACCGGACTGGGTGGTATAAGCGGCCTGGGCGCCATGATGGCAGTTGGTGGCATTGATTTGGCCGATCTGGCACAGGAATTGGATCAGGATGAGTTCGATGGGCCGCACATGCTAAATGGTGAGTAGAGCCTCCCTTCCTCTTCCTCCCTCTCTCTTTATCTTAATGTCCCGACCCAGGTATAAGTGAGTCACACAGCAGAAAGCTGGTCAATTATTGCGTCTGCGTAAATGTCTGACTCATAATGTTCAGGCTACGAGCACTTGCCGGAGCTGAGAGAAAATGTAAACAAAGCATTCTAACGAGGGCAGTCACTGATACTTTGAGTAGTTCACTCCGGGGTTTGATTCCACGAAAAATGTTGGGTTCGGGTTCACGGTTCAGGTTCGAACCGTGGTTCAAACTGAGACTGAACTTCAAATATGAGAACGTTTTACTAAACACTTTGAAAAGATATTACAGTATGATGCAGAAGAGAACTTGAACTTATGTGCGACAAGTTGAGTAGAAATCGCTGGGAAGAATGTGAAAGAAATATATTTTTGAACCGAACCGCTTTAAAAATGATGCTTCGGTTCAGGTTTGGCAACATTTTGTTGCTCCGAACGGGAACGGTTCCGAACCGGTTTGCAGCCCTGCTTAAAATATCTCACTTCTGTCTTAACTCTTGACCTTTCCAGCTCATCCATCTTGAACTGTACTTTTTTTGATGTATATTTAGTCAAATTTCCAGATTTCTTGGTCATACATAGATAAGACACGAGAGTGGTGGTGGGGAGGGGGTTATCAATATGCCAAATCGAAGCTGAGCTCGTCGCCTGTTTTGTATACAAAATGTGCGTCATACTTGCGTACATATGGGCGAGTACATTAGGTTTTATCGCAAAGTTGGCTGCCTCATATGTTTATTGTTTTCCATTTTAGAAATATGCATATGTCTGTATGTCTGTATGACTGTGTGTTTGTACATGACATGCAGCTGCATTCGCTACGACGTACAGTGGTTGGCAGGTCAACCAAAACTAGTGGAAATACTCGACTTGATCATTAGGCCTAAAATCAAAGAAAAAAGATGAAAAAGACGCATAAAATGAAGAGAACAAGAAGGAGTAAACAATTTAGAAATATAAAATGAATGCTCCTCTCAATCTCTTGGCTCGTTTGGCTCCAATTCTGAGCTAAGCGAAGGGGACCTACTGTTAAACACCAAACGGCAGTGTGTTAGTTGCTTTTTAATGGCTAGTTGCTTCAAAAACTGACGCCAATAGCTAGTAAAGATGACCGGGAGTGTAAGATTTTAAAGAAAAACTTGTTCAATTAGATGTCCCGAGGCGGGATCGAATGCACGACCTCGTGCCCAGCAGGCACACACACTATCCGCTGTATCACAGTCAGCAAACCACATATAAAAACGTACCTCAAACTGAAAAAGACGACAAAGTGGAGAAGAAAACAGGGATACAAACTAAAAAAGTAAAGAGAAATGAAAAAATCAAGGGAGAAACTTAAAAGGTTTGACGACAAGGCTTGACACTGAACTGGCGACTGATCACCATCAACAGACGAGTCAATATAGCCATATCTGTCTGTCTGTATGAACAAACAGATCTCAAAAATAGTAAGAGCTTGTAGCCTAACAGCTCCCACCGTTTTGTAGTTAGTTGGATCGTACCACTAGAAGGTTCTAGACACATTTAGATTGGTAAAAGTTGTATAAAGAGTGGTGAAGCTTTGAGGAAAACAAAGAGGCCATAGAGTTTAAAAGGTACAGAGCTTAACAGTCTGTCTTGACCGACTTTTTTACTTATTTATTTAGTTGACGCTACGCAACACTCACACTGCTATACTTTTACTGTGAAAAAATCGTTATAAAAGGCATCACTCCCACTGTGTAAAGAGTTCTAGAAAGCTCTACACTGTCACTGTGAAAAGAGCTCTAAAAAGATCTAAACTCTCATTATGAAAAGAGCTCTAAACTCTAACTGAGGAAAAAAGCGTTTCAAAATGCATCACTCTCACTGCAAAAAGAGCTCTACACTCTCACTGTGAAAATAGATCTACAAAGCTTTAAACTCTCATAGAGATAAAAGAGCTCTACACTCTTACTGTAAAAAAGCGTTTCAAATCGCATCAGCCTTGCTGTGAAAAGAGCTCTAGAAAGCTCTACACTCTAACTGTGAAAAGAGCTCTAAAATGTTCACTGTGAAAAGAGCTCTAGAAAGCTCGACACTCTCACTGTGAAAAGAGATCTACAAAGCTCTAAACGCTTATTGAGAAAAAGAGCTCGAAAAAGCTCTTCACTGTGAAAAAAATCATTTCAAAACGCTCCACTCTCACTGTGAATAGAGCTCATGGAAGCTCTAAACTTGTTACATAACCTGGCCTGGGGAGTGCTCGTCGAGTTCAGGGTTACAGAAATGTATGATTTCTTACACACTGTGAAAAGAGCTCTAGAAAGCGCAAGAGCACTCCATGCTCATTTTGATTGAGTTGATAGAAGTTAGTACTCTGTAGTAAAGCTGCATACCAAATGAGAGTCTTGCACTACAATTGAGGAAACTTTATCTTATAAAAAGCTTATCTGGATGGGGGGTATATGTACTTTTGCTGAGTATTCACACCACTGTGCCGCAAACAACTTCAATTGCCCCTTCAATCGATTTCACAAGGCGCCGCTTTATTTAGTACATTTTATTTGCTGCATGTTTCTATGACAAAGTTTCGGACAATTTGATTTTGTAATTTCATTTTTTTTTTGGTTTTGAGATAATTTATGTTTGATATTTGCAAATGTTGCCCCAGATCTTGGCAGCTTGTGAGTGTTTACTATGAGATTGCATTTGCTATCAATTTATATCCTATTTTCTGTTGCAGGCGAACGCCCGGCCATTATAGCGCCGCCGGAAAGTGAGTGGTATCATGGTCGTCTGGATCGCTACTCGGCGGAGTCACGTCTGCGTGGCAGCGGGAAACTGGGCAGTTATCTGGGTGAGTATTGGTTTGTGACAGAGCAAATGGAGGAGTCGCTAATTGATTTTGTCTCTCTTTTTGTTGGCAGTGCGGGAAAGTGATCGTAAGCCGGGCTCCTATGTGCTCAGCTATTATGGACGCACTGGCATCAATCATTTTCGGTAAGTGGGACATTGAAATCTCTCCTTCCTGGCATACCTATTAACATTTCTCCAATTTCTAGGATTACGGCCGTTTGTGGTGACTTTTATATTGGCGGCCGGCAGTTCATTTCGCTGAGCGATCTTGTTGGCTATTACACCTCCTGCAGTGATCTGCTTAAACGCGAGCGTCTGGTCATACCCGTGGCTCCGCCCGAGCCCGTGAATGACAAAAAACGCGTCGTGGCCATTCTACCGTATACGAAAATGCCCGAAACGGATGAGCTGAGCTTTCAAAAGGGCGACATCTTCTTTGTCCACAACGACATGGGCGATGGCTGGCTGTGGGTGACTGCTCATCGTACCGGCGAGCAGGGCATGATCTTTCGCGAGCTGGTGGATGATCTGGATGTGTCCATAGATCCGAATACGGTGTTTCCCTGGTTCCATCCGAATTGTACCAAAAACGAGGCCGTTGACATGCTGGTCAAGGGTAAGCGGAGCTGTTGTCATCCCCCCCTCTAAGACTATTCTCAACTTTCTCTTTTCTTTATCTCCAACAGCTGGTCCTGGCAGTTTTCTGGTCCGGCCCAGTGACAATTCACCAGGCGACTACTCTCTCTTCTTCCACATCAACAATCAGATTCAACGCTTCCGTATTGAGAAAAAGGGCGTTCGCTATTTGATGGGTGGACGCACTTTCGAGTGTCTGGATGCTGTCATAAATCGCTATCGCAAGGAACAGATCGTGGAGGGCCACTCACTGAACCATCCTGTGGTGAACGGCACACAGCCGGAGTTCAATCAGCAGTATGTGGTGGAGAAGGCGGCCGAGAAGATTTACGCCACTCTGCGGGAATGTCGCGATCAAATTGGCCTCAAGAAGATTAAGGGCATCAAGCATCATGGCCATTTGAATAAGAAGTCGGACAAGACTACCAAATGGAAGCAGCTGTACTTTGCCCTGATCAACGATGGCACCGAGACGCAGCTCTGCTTCTACGACAATCCCAAAAAGACTAAACCCAAGGGCCTCATCGACTTGTCGTGTGCGTATCTGTATCAGTGCCATGATTCGCTTTGGGAGCGTCCCTACTGCTTCCAGATTGTAGAGCGAGCGTTGCCCTGCCTGGCCACCGTCACGTACTTGTGTGCCCCCAGCCCGGAGAGCTACGTGGAGTGGATAAATGCGCTCAAGGCTCAGTGTGATTCGCAGCTGAGTCGCGCCCAGAAGAAGGTGTCTCGTCTGCGCGAACTGCGTTGCCTCAATCTGCATGTGCTGGAGGCGCATCGCCTGCCATTTAAACTTGTGCCACATCCCTACTGCAGCATCTCGCTTAACCAGGTCAAGGTGGGCAAGACGCGTGTCAAAATAGCCCCCGAACCGGTCTGGGAGGAGGAGTTTGTGCTAGAGTGAGTGTCTTTGATTGTTGAAATCACTTCCAAATTGAATTCTATCCTTTTTTGCAGCGATGTGCCGCCGGATGTGGTCTCGCTGACCATTACGCTGGTGTCACGCGGCAAGCGCGGCAAGGACTCAGAGGTGGCTGAGCTAACCATTGATTTGGCTAGCCTCAAAAACGGCCAGGAGACCGAAGGCTGGTACCAACTGACCGGCATGACGCCCATGGGCGAGTGGGGCTCACTGCGGCTGCGCATGCGCTATCTGGACGATCTGATTATGCCCTGCGAAGAGTACAGTCCGCTGCAGCAGCTGCTACTGGAGCCAGAGCTGTATGCGGTCAAAGCACTGGCCGAACTCTGTCACAATGATCGCGTGCCGCTGGCCACGGCCCTGTTGCGCGTGTTCCGGCACGAGAAGCGGGAAACGGAATTGATACGCACTCTGTGCCAAGCGGAGGTGGCACGCGAGAATGAGACTACGACATTGTTCCGTGGCGCCTCGCTGGCCACCACTCTAATGGACCTGTACATGCGCACCGAATGCAGTGGCTTCCTGCAGTCGGCGGTCAGTGAGACGGTGCAGCGGATTCTGGAGAGCAAACAGTCGGCCGAACTCAATCCCACGAAAATGGATGTCAACGATGATGCCTGCACAAATGCTGAGTTCCTGCTGCAAATTCTTGATCTCGTCACCCAATCGATATTCACCTCGCCGGATGCCTGTCCGCGCAATGTGCGTTACATTTGCAATTGCCTGCAGAAGGCAGTGGTAGCCAAATGGCCAACGGAACGATTGGTGCGCACACGTGTTGTCTCTGGTTTTATATTCCTGCGTCTGTTATGCCCGGCGCTGCTGAATCCGCGTCAATTTGGCCTGGTCAGCGAGACGCCGCCGACGGCAGCCACACGCTCGCTCATAATGGTGGCCAAGTGTTTGCAGAATTTGGCCAATTTGATTGAATTTGGCGGCAAGGTAAGAACTTTACTTTATTCTGACCATTTTTGATCTTATATAAATCTTTTTCATTCTAGGAGCAATACATGGAGGTGGTCAATCCGTTTATACTCAAAAACAAGGAGCGTATGATTGTGTTCTTGGATCAACTGTCGCTGGTATCGGATCCAAATCCACCTCTGGGCATGTTTGTTGAACAAAATTCCAATCACAATGCACAAGACACCGGTATGTGAGAGACTCTAAAGCTTGTTTAATTGATCCACACCTATATCTCACCCATCTTCCACTTACAGGTCGCGAATTGGCCACACTGCATCACATCTGCGTCTCGTATTCGTCAGAGCTGCAGGAACTATCGAATATACTTTCAATTAAGAAACTTGTCACCGTCACGGATATGTTGACCAAGCATAAGTTGAAGTATCGGGAGATGATCAGCTAAAGTTGAGGACATTCGGCGCACAAAACCAAACAGTCAGTCAGTCAGTCAGTCACACACACACACACACACACACTCAAACACAAATATATATATATATAGTAGATACCTTTTTATATAGAGACACACAGTTGCAATCCAAAATCCATCAAAAAACCGAACATATTGTGGGGATAGTTGGACGAGTAGTAGTTGATTCAAGCTTCTCTCGCGTCAATTTATTGATTATTATTACTTTTTTTTTGTTGGTTTTATTATAATTTGTTTCAAGTTTTTTATACACAATCGTACATTTATATACTCTCGTAACTTAGAAAAGCAGCTGAAACAAAATAAACCTTAGTAATTAACCAGGTCGAAATGTGTTCAACTACAAAAAAAAAAAAAGAAAGAAGAAAACAAACAAAACGAAAACGAAAGTATTTATGAATTTTGTACAATTTCTAAAAACAAAAAAAAAAAATAACAAAAAACACGCGTGGCCATTAATTGAAAACAAAATGAAAACTTAAGTGTAAAACGTATAATTATACAAACATACGGGCATACATACATAGCTATGTCAATACAACCATTCACAAAACGCAATATTATTCGAATACTTACAAAATGCATATGTCGTCTTTTTAGCTTTTAAAACAACATATTTTCAAAGGAAACATACATATACCCAACTATCCAAAAAATATCTATTATAATTATATATATATATATATATTCTTGTATGTATATTGTATCCATTAACCAATCCCAATGGAAAGACCAGAAATGCCAACATGAAGACGGAAGAGATGAAGTCAAGTTGGTGTTTCTAAAGTCAACTCATCCCTTGATTTTGCAGGCATTTCTTATATTTTGCAAAACATCAAAAACAAACCATACTCCTACTCCTACTCCTCCTCCTGCTCATGCTATCAACCAAAATCACTTCCCTTCCTCGCCAGCTCTCTCTCTCTCTAGCTCTCTCTTTCTCTCTCTCACGCTGTCTCTGTCTTTACCATTTTTGTATGTGAAACGGACTTAGTTGAACTTGGGATAAACATTTAAGTACATATACATAATGTAATTTGTAATTGCAACAAAATGGAAAATGAAACGTTATATATATATATACTGCATCTGCATCCTAGTCAAAAGAAAAGCAAACAAAAATTTATATATATATATATATACAGACATATGTATATATATATATTGATATATATACATATATGTGTGGACGGAAAAATAAAGAAAACTTGCAAAAATATACAATACCAAAAAAACAAAAAGAGGAAAGAGATTTTTTAATCAAAAATAACGCAAAAGATGCCACTCGATGTCTAATCAGCCTCGAGAGCAAAGATAAGAACCACCAGACCCATCAGTGAAACAATCTACCAGTTAAAACTAATCAAGAAACTTTTATTCTTATTTTGAAGGTGCAGCCAGACTTGGGGAAACTGTTTTCTCAGCTAATCTCAACACACTGAAGACACTTGATGAGAGTTAAAAAAAGGAGGATGTCAGCAGCTGGTGAATGAGGAAGAACTTAACTTAACAAGGTAAAACTACATGATGTCAACAAGGTGTCCGCATCTGGCTAATGAGGAAGAACTTAACTTAACTTAAAGGATGCAACTTAACAAGAAGAAAGAAAGAAAGAACTTATCTTATCACAACCACCTCAGCCGCCGCTTCCTTTGGAGTGGATGCAACTTAACCAGGTAAATCTACATTAATTACAAAGAATTCTATAAACAACAATTTCTACAAGTCTCTCCTCATAAATTCATAAACATGATAGCCAACGTTGACTCACGCGTATTATTTTTATTTTTATTTTTGTGGAAAAAGCAATCACATGCTGTTCACACACATCATATCTGGCAATTAAGGCACTAAAAAAGACTGAAACTGGATTATCATGTCGCGATAGCGATCACCCTTATATTAATATATATGATTATTTGGTCCCATGATGTCTCTAGACCAAAAAACAAAAAGTACCCAAAAATACGTCAATTTGAATGATTAGAAAATCCATTGTGCTATCGCAGATCCCAACCAGTGTGTAGTTAAATCTGTGGGAACAACAACAGAAAGAACTTTAAGATGCACTAGCGATATTAGTCACTACTGGTGGTTAGTAAATTCGCTAGGTAATGCAGCAACAGAAGGAATCTCCTGGGTTCGGCCTAAATTGTAGACAACTTGTATAGAAAACCAATTAAATTTCATTTCAATGACTTAGAAAACAAAGCCGCTTTAACACCGCAGCTATCGTTATCTTAAGTTTCTTAAGTTTGTCTAAATTCTGGGTTCGTTTCAAGAATATTGAAATGCTTTTCATGTTGCTTTTTCATATCGTTGTTTGATAGTGGGGAAAATATAGACATTTCTAGGCTTCTAATACTTGATGCTGCTAATATTGGTCCTAAATCAAGAGGGATTAGGGTCTTGTAAGCAAAGTACAGAATATAATTGGGAAATACATTCGCTGGATTTCGGAAAATTCACCCACAACGGGTAAAACCATCACAGGCCAACTCTAACAAACTCAAATAAAGCCTTTGAGAAGAATATTAAAGTAAAAACGTACAAAATACGAGCAAAGGCACCACAAGGTAGTTTTGAACCCTATCCTATCCTATGTTTCCCAGCAGACAAAGCCCCTTCCAGTCTTTAAGGATCAGCAGTTTCGCTCTTTGGAAGAATTCCAAAATTGAATAGTTTCGTATATCGCTTCAAAAACGCTTCGTTTTTTCGGAAAAATGAAGGCTAAAGATGGACCATGTGATTTTGGATTCTTCTGATACGTAGCCGGTTCGGTTCGATTGAGAGCCGATTTAAATCCCTGAAATATTCTTGATGTATATCTAATTTTTACCCGATTAATGCGAAACGTAATATACAAGCTTAGTGTCTAACACAATTTGGGTTGTACTCTGCAATTTTTATGAAAAACCTTCCTCAGAAAGGTAAAAGCACGCGAAAAACTTTATTTTTGAACGAATTTCAGTTTCATTTTCATGAATTACGATCTAAGTTCTGTTCTGCGAAATGTCTAATTCATGGTACCAAATATAAGGTCACTTTTCCTAAACGTGTGTGATGTCAGTTTAATCAGTGGAAGCTTAATGTTGTAAGCCTCCATACAAATTTATTATGTAAATGCGATCCAAATTCTATTCTGCAAAATGCCTAATTCAAGGCTCTGAGCTTAAGGTCACTTTTCCTAAACGTGTGTGATGCCAGTTTAATCAGTGTAATTTTACTCCAGTTGCTAAGCTTCCATAGAAATGTATTATGTAAATGCAATTCAATTTCTATTCTGCGAAATGCCTATTTGAAGGTCACTTTTCCTAAACGTATGTGAAGCATGGCTTAGATGTAACAACGCCGCCTTAGAACTTGTGGATGGTTACTTCGATGTTATCGGTTTGAAATACTTTGATATACCCAATTGGAGAAGGTTCCTTCAACGGCTTGCCAGGTTACAGACCTGTTCGCCAAGGATCCGATCCGTTTCAAATTATACATTCGTTTCTCAACTAGGGAAACTGTTGGGCCCCTTTTCTCCACTCCCATCGCTAGCCACAGAGTATTGAATAATGCTTCTGGAGTTGTATTCTTTTGGTTAAACAAACGTCCAATCCACAATTTTTCTTATCAACTATTTTATATTTCGTATAAATAGAAATTAAAGCTAATTAGTTAATCTATTGAAATATTAAAGCCCTAACGAAAGGTTCAACCAACCTATCACAATGTACTCCTCCTCTCCACATTAATTAATAAAGAAAGTAGAAAATGTTGCTTAAACTACAACGGCATCAGCTCGGCCAGGGACTCGGCAATGCTGCTGTCCCGGAAGCGTCCAATTCTCAAGGCATACGAAATGACATGCGCCACATAGCTCTGTTCGTGCACACCATGAAACAGATAGGACATGGCACCTGGAAAGATAATTAAAGTACATCAATTATACCCAAAGATCTACATAGAACTGATAGCTAACAGCTAAACCTACCACGTGCATGGATAGTCACATCGGAACCTCCATGCAGATTCTCATCCGTATTAATGGCCGCCTGTTGCGTGTACTCCCAGTCAGTGGTATCCAATTTGGTAGTTGGATTGGCACGCTGCTGTCGCTCGGCATCCACCTGGAAGCCTTGATAGCTGGTGCCATAGGTGAGGGTGGTGTAGGGTGTCTGTTCCGTTTTGGAATTGCCAGCCAGTCCCAATATATTTGCTCCACGTGCCGGATGTCCATTAATGGTTAGAGTATGCGAGTGATCAGCCGTGACTATCATCAAAGTCTCATCCAGTTGGTCTCTGTTGGGCGAGCTAATTGTAAGTGGGCCAACCAAAGGGGAAGGGTAAACATTCCTACCTGGACTTTAGATAGGTCTGTGTGGCCTGCACCGCCTCATTGAGGGCCAGCACTTCGCTCAGAGCTTTACGCGCTGTGCCCCGATGATGTGCCTGATCGATCATGCCGGCCTCCACGACCAGCAGATAACCCTTCTCGCTATTGCCCAGCACCTCCAAGGCCTTTAGTGTCATATTGGCCAGAGATGGCATACCGGCATCACTTGGATCTCGCTCGTGATCATACTTGAGATGACCATTGGCAAAGATGCCCAACACATAGTCCACATGCTGTCCATTGAGATTCCTGAGCTCACCATTGTTTTGCACTATGGCATGCGGTTGGCCCTGACTGGATTTACGTTTGCTCCATTCGTGCATGAGATTTCGTCCATCGGCCGCCTGGCTGGCCCAGGTATCCAAAGGATCGGCTGGTGTGCCGGTCACATTAGACACCAACATTTGTCGTCCTCCGCCCATGATTACCTTTTGTTTGGGAGAATTATTTTAGGGTTGATTAGTTTAGTTCTATTTGAAGCCTTCAATACTCACATTAATGTGCTGCCCCGTGGACTGTTCCACCAACTGTCGTGCTATGTCCAGGCATCCCTCTTCCCTCGCCTCAGCCGGCATACCCGCCTCGCACTCCCAACGACGATCGGCCACATGGGCATACAGAGCCGCCGGTGTGGCATGTGTCACCCGTGTTGTGGTCACAAAACCCGTACGCATGCCATCCACCTGTGCCCATTTCAATATTGTCTGCACATGATGCGTCTCGTCCATGGAGGCGCTACAATTGCCCAGCGGTACATTCGAATCCACGCCACCCGTCTCATAGTTCGCCTTGACTCCACTAAACAGAGCCGTGGCCGTGGAGAAGGAGTCGGGCACCTGTTTATCCGCACAGTATGTCTTCAGCAGACCCATGTGCGGAAACCGTTCCCAGCTGAGCAGACCCTCCTCCTTGTAGCCATAGATGCGAGCAGCTGTCACCGTATTCGGTCCCATGCCATCACCCACAAAGAGTATCACATTCTTGGCCCGACGACGATTTAGATCCCGATTCAGGGCCACCTTCAGTTCATCGATGCCGCGATCGAACCACACCTGTTGCTGCTGCGGCAGTGAGACATGCCAGAAGGCCACCGTTTCCATGTCGCTGACATCGCCAGAAAATTCATAGTGTACCAGAAATCCTATGCACATGGCTATCATCAGGACGGATGAGAAGCCCACGGCAATGATGAAGATCTTCGATTTGAACACATTTTTCTTTTGCTGCTGCGAGTCCAGCTGGTGCTTTGGTGTGGTCGACCCATTTGCCGTGACCATACTATGGCTGGAGTCTAAGCTATCCAGCTGCACCTCAATTAGGCCCACATCGCCCAATTTGGTGCTATCCGTGCCCGTGGACGACATCGTGCTGTTGTCTGACTGTAAATGCCAGATATATGATGAGTCGTTAACTTGATATTTGTCTGCCATGGCAGAGATAAGATCCCGGCTAGCTGGTGTTATCTACGCCACGGTCCCCAATTGCCCCGCTAGATTGATGCTTGAGCCAAAACAAGTCGTTTGAAGGGAAAAGATTGCACACGACGATGACGACACCAAGTGGTGTATACTATGATGTGCCTATTACCTTTCTTCCCGCATTTTGATAAGGCTAGAGGTGCCGTGTGGCTGCCGGCCGACTGCCATATTGCCCGACATTTCCATTAATTTCGCCATAAAGTACCCTACAACAAACATGTTGGGGCCACACGGTTGTAGGGTCATACAAAAACACATTACAAAGAATTCTATTGGCCCTTCGAGCCGGATATTGGGGAAAGAATACTCTTGTACAGTTCTTATGTCAGATCAGAAAACATCAGCTTACTGTGAGAGTACTCAGTTAGCCTACTTCTCATATATTTCTGTGCTTCTCAGATTGAGTATTACTGATGTCTGATATTTGACATTGACATTGACAGAGTAAAGATTGCAAAAGGATGAAGCTTTTAGTGATCTCAAACGAATCCTTGCTACCTATATTGACTGTCGTTGATCTTAGAGTTCATTTTGAATCCAAACTGAACTTCAATCCTTGAATTCATTAAATGTTAATCAAAGAAGTCCCTTTATTTTTAACCATTGGAGCATCTGTCCCGCATATTGTGTAGTTTACACTTCAGCGAAACTACACATACTGATAAAGAAAGCCTAGGGATAAGGTCTCAAAATGAAGTTGGTTGTAGCATTGACTTAATACTTGTACAGCCACCTTTACAACCCGTTTGCACAGTTAATACTTGTGACAGAAGTCTCAGGTACAGCATCGAATTGCCGATAAGCGATCACATATAATTCTTAAGGTAAACAACATTCGCTCGTGGCGATAACATTAATTGAAATATCATTATTCGCACTACTTGTGGTTATTGCAATTAAAATCGTTACCGTTTTGGTGAATAAGTTGACTGACGTCAATAATCAGCGCTCATATAAATGTAGATGGTTGATAAGACAAAGGAAAAATGTACACAGCATTGGAAATACAGGTGGGTTCGACTTGGGGTATACCAAAGTATGCATATAAAGTTGATATTTCCATAATAAACCAGTGGTGGGCACCAAAATCTAACAGAAGAGCGAAGCTTACGGCCATTTCAGTTCCCAAACAGTTGCTTAAGTGTCCATTGTCTAATTTCAAAATCATTTATCGATGCGAAAAGATAAGATTTCTAATTCCTAATTAAATCCGAAAAATCTTAAATAAAACCAAAGCAGCATATTAGAACTTTTCGAGCAGAGTTAGTTCTATTCTATATTTAATATACAAATCTAATAAGATAAGTGTTGTTGAGTGCCCTGACTATAAAATGCACAATACCCTTGATTCATTCGCTCACACAGTAGCTGATGGCAAAAGTAAACTTTATATATAAACATATATATCAAAATGTAGTCTGAGATGCTTCCTTTCAGGCGTTACAAACATCTGGACAATTTGAGTACACCCCCCAATGCAATGTGTGGTATAACAATGAATCACTTAGAGCTAAATTTGGAAGAACCCATGCGAGGCGTTGTTTGTTACATTTCTCTCCATTTCAAATCAGAGTTTTCGCTTCTAAAACGCGAATGAAGCAGAGTAGAGCTGATTCCCAACTTCCACTGAGTAATTAGATGTTTGTTCGCCTTCAGTAATTAACACATTTCATTAAAGAAGCCAAATTGGACTTGAAAAACAAATGTCTAGTCTCAATTAAAGTCTGGCATATAGGAGCTATCTAAGATCTTGGTTTATGTAACCCAAAATGGCAAAAAAAAAATGCTAAAATTAAGTATTTTTATGTCCCCCCAAGCTAATCAGAAATACGTTTTAATCAGCACAGCCAGGCACGTTTCAAAGATAAGGGGATATATTGTCGGGTCGATCTCTAATAATAGGAACATTAAAATTAAAATTTGACATTTATAAGCTGGTGTACAAAGATAATTCCAATCGGAATTCTATGGTTAATTGGGGAAATAAGGAAAACGAATGAGAAAGTCGGATATGAGCTGTAACTCACAAAAGTTGTATGCATCCCACCAAGGTGTGTCTGGTGCTGCCCATTGCTGTTCCAGCTAGTGCTGCCCGCTATGAACCTCACTCTTCAAGAGTACGCAAAACACTGAACGCTTTAAGTACTTTGCTGAGAGTGCATACTACGAGCTCCCTACCTTTATTGATGTATCAGTGGGGGGCAATCGACGTCACTTTTTTCAAGCTTTTTTCAGTCTTTGATACAAGCCTAAAGATTGAGATGAGCTCGGTTTGGTCTTTGGTCAAAACTTAGCCCTCAAATCAACGACTTTTCGAACTTTCTGCTGCTTCGATTTGAATACCGACTTGGACTTCTTACTCTCTTCATCATTCGAAGAAGCTTCTACATAGAAAGAGAATGCAAAACCTCCCACAGATTTCCTCATTTCATTGGTCAGCCCATCAATTGCACTTTCAGGCTAATGTGTCGACTGTCCTCCCCAATCCCACCGACCCACCCACCCTCAAGAATTTGCGACACAGACACACACACACACACACACAACGGTAGTCACAGGCGCTCGACACTTGTTTGCGGCTATTTCGCCATCTAATTCCCGTTGTTTAGTTTTAATTGCAAATGTACACAAACCAACACACATGTCATGTTATGCCAGCCTCGCCCCTTTCAACGAATCAACCAAAAAAAAAAACACCAAATTGATTTATAACAGAACTAAACTACAACAACAACAACGACCAAAAAACCACTCAATAAAGTCAAGGCCACAGCGGAGGAACCTCAGCCGGCAGGGGTTAAGTGTGAGGAAAGAAAAGCACCAAATGGGCCCCCCCCCCCTTCACTGCTCTCACTTACGTCGTGGCGTCGATCTGGCCAGCACTCAAATGTGCATCACAATTCTCATCCAAGGCGACCGTTACAAGCCGCAAGCCTTACTCAGCACTTCCGACTCCGATCGAGCGCGTGTCTGAACTATTGTTTTATATTTTCATACATATAAAATTATGCAAAAGCTGCGCTGTGCGCGATGACCGTCAACGTATTAAAAAAAAAAAGGAATTTAAAGTGGAAAATAATTTTTTAAAACAATAAACAGAACATGGCCTATAGCTGCTTGGCCGTTTAGGTAAAGGTAGAAATATGCGCGCTGGGCCAACACAGATTAGAAATAACAATTCCAACATAAAACAAAAACGCGCGTCACACCAACTACAACTACGTCCGTTCACAGCAATGGTTTCGGGCCATGTGAGAGCCGGGCAGAGCAAATTAAGGCAAGATGAAAACAAGAAAAGTAACATGAGGGGGGGGGCCCATGACAACGGCAAGTGAATACCCTACGCTTAACAGCTGTTAACAGCTAACGCTCGAGTCACTGTCACATCTTTGAGCAAGGCCAGACTTACTATCGATATGTTATCGAACACAGCCAAGTGTCAGCAATAAGTGAAGCAGTTGAAAGCTTAGACTAAGCTAAGCTGATATGTTAATATTTACAAATTTAAATATTTTCATCTTTAATTTAGTCTTTACTATGATATTCGTAAATCTAAGGTGGGCACACTTCAATTTGAACACGAAAATAGTTGCCACATTTTGCATACCCTTGCAAAAGGTTGTTATAAAATTGTCCGCATGCTTGTTACTTATAGAAGGAAGCAACTTCGACCACATAAAGCATATATATTCTTGATCCGCACGAAGAGCTGAGTCGATATAGCCATGTCCCTCTGTTTCTATGCCATCTACTCCGTCAGTTTGAAAGCTATCTTCACCAAACTTTGCACAAAGTCTTATAGTACAATTACGCTGCACATTTGTCGAAATCGGTTTGGATGACTCTAGCATATAGCTGTCATAGGAACAATCGGACAAAAATCAAGTTTAAGTAAGAAAAACTTTTTTGTTTTCAATGAAAACGCCTCCAAACTTTGTATATCTTAGTTAGCTATGCTTTACTATGATTTTACTAAGTTTGGTCCAAATCGGACATCTATATGGTATAGCTGTCATAGAAAAATATAGTCTGAAAGGTACTTTCAGTGAGAAAAACTTTTTGGTTTTCAATGGAAACGCCTCCAAACTTTGTATATCTTAGTTTGCTATGCTTTACCATGATTTTACTAAGTTTGGTCCAAATCGGACATCTATAAAGTATAGCTGTCATAGAAAAATATAGTCTGAAAGGTACTTTCAGTGAGAAAAACCTTTTGGTTTTCAATGGAAACGACTCCAAACTTTGTATATCTTAGTTTGCTATGCTTTTTCACGATTCCACCAAATTTGGTCAAAATCCGACATCTATAAAGTATAGCTGTCATAGAAAAGTAGAGTCTGTATTGTAGTTTTAGTGGGAAAAACTTTTTTGATTTCAATGGAAACGCCTCCAAACTTTGCATATTTTAGTTTGCTATGCCCCTCCATGATATATCCAAGTTTGGTCCAAATCGGCCATCTATATAGTATAGCTGTCATGGAAAAGTAGAGTCTGAAAGGTACTTTTAGTGAGAAAACCGTTTTTGTTTTCAATGGAAACCTCTGGTTCTAACTGTCTCTGAGATTTTGCCTACTGTTGGTTCTAAAATCGATATCAGTATAGGGATTAAAGCACTCTGCAATAGCCTATACGAAATTTCCTTTGATTTGCTATATCAAAGTGCAAAGTGAAAAAAAAAAATTTGGCAAACCATATTTTATTAGTGTTCACAAACCGCCCAAGCAAATCGTTCGGCCTTCTTTCTGTAGTGTATCATCTGCCCACCCTAAACATTCGAGCGACTGTTATTCATTCGTTCGCATGCGTCTCACATGTTCTCGCAAACCGAAAGCAGAGAGAGAGAGAGAGTAAAAGCGGCAGAGAGAGAGAGACAGAGGGAGAGAGAGCGAGGGACAGCGATGTTCACCGTTTCGATTTGAAATGAACGTTAGTAGGCCGGGAGATTAGCAGCCTTTGGGCCATTGCCACTTCCAATTCATTCGTAACCTCCCCCCCCCCAGTCAACACACCTGTGTTACATAAGTACATTACACTTAATACAAGAGAAAGAGAGAGAGAGAGAGAGAGAGAGCGAGCAAAAATATAATCCTACATCATGCTGCGCATACCGGGTATGCCACTGCTGCCGGGCACACTCTTTCGCGATGTAAGTGTCCAGTTAACTTGGTGTCATTTCGTCCACTCACCACAACAAACAACCCACCCCACCTGCAGGTAGCCAAGGTCCACTATCCCAAGCCGCAGTCCCTGCTAAACTATCAGGGCATTAGCATGCTCAGCGATCGCCAGCAACCATCGCCCACAGATCTAACCGGTGCGGCTGTGGACATTAGTTGCCCGCCGGTGGGCGCCGCCTCCGTTTATCCACCACGCTCGGGACCACGAATGCCGCCCTGGTTGGCCTATGACAAGAAGGTGCTCTGCTTCAATGCCTATTTCAAACAGACCCTGCAGGAGGTCTACCATGCCCCCTATTTGGTGCGCAAGGTGAAGATCCATTACTTTTTGGAGGACGGCACCCTTGAGATCTATGAACCGAAAGTGGACAACTCTGGCATTGTGCAGGGCTGTGTGGTGCATCGGCAACGTGTGCCGAAGGCACCGCCCTGTGACAATGAGTTTATGTCCATGATTGATCTGAATGTGGATATGACGGTGCAGATTTTTGATCGTCATTATCACATCACGGACTGTGATAAGTTTACGCGCGATTTTCTGAACCGTCGTGGTATTACGGTGCCCGATCCAGTGGCATCACCCACGTAAGTAGAGCGTGAACACGAACTCACGCGAGCGCTTGATGGTCGCGTGCGCTAAGATGCAGACGTCTGCTTGTTTAGTGTTCTCCGACTCAAAAAGTAACAAAATCCAGCCACAGCTTAGAAAGGGAGTACCAAATAGATACACCATTCACTTGATTTTGAATCTCAAAATCTAATCCCCAATTCTCAATTGTAGAACCTAACTTCTCGAATTCGAATTTGACCTTCCAACCTCCTAATCAACCTTTGGTCTGCCTTTCTCTCTCCAGTGATCCCACAGAGTCGGTGCGCAAGCGTGCACCCGTGCGTGCTTTCAATCCGCCGGAGAAGAAGCATGCCTTTGCCCAGTTCCTCAAGTACGATCGACAGATTCTTAAGTTTCAGGCCTATTGGGATGATCGCACCGAATTTGGGGATGTGCGCAAGCTGGAGCTTTGCTACTATCTGGCTGATGATACCATTGAAATAAAGGAGGCGCATGTGCGCAACTCTGGACGGGATGGTCCCACCGTGTTTCTAAAACGTGGACGCCTGGCACGCGTAAGTATTTGAGCAACCAAACCACCACCACCACCTCTGATCCGCTTTAACCCACCATTCCATTGCTTCACAGGAGTTCGATGGTCTCATCCTGCCGGGACAGCAGACGCCGGTGACGCTGCTCAATGTGCTGGGCACGAATATGCGCAATGTACGCTACTGCATTGATCCTTTGAACACGGGCAGCAAGGAGATTATGTACTATAATGAGCGGGATCTGCAGATTGGCACCGTGCTGAATGTGTATGGTCGGGCGGTGGTCATCACCGAGCTGGATCCCTTCACACAGCAATATTATCGTGATCGCTATGGCATTGAGAACTTTACACCGCTGGCGGTGCCCACCAGATCCGACGACTGTGCCGAGTATCGTCCGGGCGAACGACAGCTGCCGCCCTACAATGGCTGGGGCAGCTACGAGGATTCGGTGGGCAATTGCCTGTCCGTGGAACCCAAGCCGCCGCGCACTGACTTTAAGAAGTTCATCAAACTGGATCGCTATGTGTTGCGATTCGGTGCCAAAATGCTGTCCACCATTCCGGACAACTGTGAGCGGATATTCGTCATCAGTTTCTATTTGAGCGATGACACCATGCAGATCCAAGAGGTGGCGGTGCGCAATTCGGGCTTCCTGGGCGGTGAGTTCATGAAGCGCACGCGCGTCGAGTTGCCCGGCCAGGAGCGGTTCTCGTGCAGACAGCCGCAGTACTATATGCCCTGGAACTTCTTCATTGGCTCTACCATGTCGCTGAAGGACTTCATTTTCCACATAGTGTCGGCGGATGAGTATACGTTGATGTATATGGAACACCATCCGGAGCAGTTTTCCCATGCCAGCGTGGAGAAGATAATGGACAAGACACGGGCGGCGCTGCAGCCTCGTATGGCGGAGTTTGTGGGCGCCTGTGTGCCGGACTGTAGCGATTTGGAGAGCAAACAGGATGTGTTTGTGTCATTTGAGAGCTTCAAGGGGGCCATGATCGGTGTGATGGGTCATGGCATCAGCGATCATGAGATCATCACGCTGTGCCGACACTTCTCCGCCGAGCAGAATCCACCGCACGCCTGCGTCCGTGAGAATGTCAGGGCTGCCGCTCATCTGGAGCTCAAGCGAGCTTTGTGGAATGCACGCGAAGACCTGATGGAGCACTTCCATCATATTAATCCCACCAATCGACCCTTTTTGTCCGAGGCCAAGGTGCGCTCCACTCTGCGTGGTTGCCGGCTGCCCTTCTCCATGGAGCTGACCGATAGCATACTGTCCATACTGAATCGCAACGAGTGCGATGAGATCGAGGTGTGCGATCTGATGAACTTCATTGATGTGTCCTGCGGCAAGGGCTGTGATATGCCGCCCGTTAACCATGCCTTCGAACTGTGTCGCAAGATACCCTTCCTGCACAAGGGACGTATGGTGAATTTCGCCTGCTTCCTGCGTAGCCTGAATGTGCCACTCAATTTGCCCGCTAGCCATGAGCATGATAAGGATAAGATAGGCGATGCCAGAATACTGCCGCCACTGACCAGCACGGAGCATCACCAACAGCATCAGCTTCACCATGAAGACAAAATGAAGGCTCTGATGTAGTGGGATTTTGGTTTTCGGGGTTGTATTTGGTAGAGGGTTCCCATACCCCTCACAAAATTAACTGTATATTTGTCTACAGCGTCTAGTGGACCAATTTTGGATATACTTGTGAGCGGTGTGGGGGGAATGGGAACTTTATTTTACTTCAAGGACATTCCATGTTTTAGTTGATGAAATTATAGTTCAAAATGTTGTAAAGCAGATCGAAACTGTGCTTGGGTATGATTTTTCATCTCTTTTATACTAGAAGCCATCTGCTCAGCTGCTCGGCTGGGTCTTACTTTCAGCTGGTTACCAAATCTACGATCTTTTGTCCCTTATGCCTTGTGAAAAGGGGCAGAGGAGGGTCCTTCGAGAGACAACTCCTTAAAGTCGAGTTTTCCCTGAGCTCATGGTTCATCTTATTGTTAATATAGTTCGAGGAGTTTTGGCAACCTCAACTCAACCTCCTTTACAAGCACAGACATAAATCTCACAGAGTTTTCAGAGTGAAGCATTCTCGTCTTACAAACCCAAACCCACACCCACTTCAAGTGGCCCTCAAGTGGCACTTCCAATATGAAAACAAAACTCACTTTTGCTCACTCTTCAATTCTCAATAAATAACATTTTTTGGGTATAGTTTTATTTTCTGGATGTGGAAAAAAAATGAAATAAAACCTAAGGAAACACAACACTCGCCCCGCCCCCCCATCCGGCGTCGGCGAGCGTGAAAGTTTTTTTTATCACAGCGAAATGAAACAGAACACATATATATAAATATGTATAAATCCTGGCCAGAAAACCCCAATGAGCCATACAACAAATTTTGTCTACATCTTCTTGGAAACACTCCTCTAGTCAAGTGAATTCTGTCCCACGCTGTGCACATCCAGCTCAGTGCTGGAAATGCTGGGCGATATGGTCGTTGAGTTATTAGAGTTGCCTCCGGCACCACGATCCAGATTATAGTACTGAACGATGCGCGGCGGCGGTCGATTTGAAATAACCTCTGTTATCTGGCCCACCACCCACTTGGTCAGCTTGATGACCGCCACATGGGCGGCAAATTGTAATACCATGGCACCGAATCCCTTGTAGAGACCGCCCACACCTTCTGTTAGTATGGTGGTGCGATAGCAATCGACCGCTCCCTGGTAGTTGGTCAGTATGGGCACCACAGCATAGCCATTATCCAGATTGTCAATGATCGTGCGGGTGCCCTGCAATTGCAAGCGATGCAAAATCGTTTCGAAGGGGAAGAAAATGACCTCGGCTGTCAGCATGGCGATTAGGCTGGCATAGATCTCGGCATTCTGATGCTCCAGCGTGTCGTCCCGAAACTTGGCACCGCGCTTCTCCTGCATGAGCGTGAGACGGCGTCGCATAATGCGCGACGAGACGCCACGTATGACCAGCTGGAACATGTATTTGGTAATGCCCAGCGAGACGCTGGGTCCTATTAAAGCCCAGGCCGGCAGCATGCGGCCCTTTTGGGGTGAACTCCAGTAGAATAGTCTAAGGCTGCCCTCTCGAAACACATCCAGCAGACCGGGCTTTTCGCTGGCAATATCGCTTTGTACCGTCTCCACCAAAGAGGCGGCATAGAAGGGCACAACCAGGCCAATGCTTATGCTGGAAAAAAACAAACAAAACAAAAGATTATGTCAGAGTCTTGGCTCTTTGTGGTTAACTTACCATTTGAGGAGTATATGCTGACCGAAGCGCTTGAGTGTGGTGCGGCTATCCACATCTTTTGGCCAGCTGGTGCACTTGGAGATAACATCATCGACAGCCAGAGTCATGCCGCGCACCAGCAGGCAACTGCCCAGGCCCTTCCACAGTGTGGTCACACCCTGGCGCCTGTGCAAATGCACAATGCTTGGCAACAGGGTCAATGGTTGCAGATGATACCGCTGGGCCGCATTATACACCTGACACTGGCGTCGCAGCACTATGAATGGATGACTGAGGAGATTCTCGGTGACCAGCGAGACCCATTGGACGCCAAAGACCAGATATTTGCGCAGGGAAACATCTGAAAAGGGGTGAGTATTGGTTGCGAGTCCAGCCTTAGTAACTCACCATCCTCCTGGCTATCTAAATACTTGTCCAGCACCTTATGCTTCTCCAGGGGCAATGTTAGATCACGCTCAGAATTCACATATTTAATATTCGAAATGGCATCTTGATCGGCATTTATATTATCCACAATGGACTTTTCACGGTCATCCAGGCTGGAGGGCGGGTTTATGTAATTGCGAATGAAGAATTGCTGGTTACCACCACCTACCTGCTGCCCATGTGCATGCTGGGCGCATGGCCTGGGGCCGACAGCTTGTCCCTGTCTATTTCCGCCTGCTCGTCAAATTGCCCCCGATTTGCGGCATACCTGTGCGGGGCGGGGTAAGCCATCTCGTTAGCCACATGGATAGATACATATGTAGGCGGTCAGTACTTACATTAAATTGGAATAACTGTTTATGCCTGCCATTGCAACCGTTTATAGATGTGTGTGTGTGTGTGCTCTTCCAAACTGCGGCTGATGCAATTATGTTTGATTGTAGTTTGGTGCTGGTTTGCCGTTTTTTCCCTATTCCTAAACTTGTGTTTAGTTGTTGCTGGCTGACAGGTGTTATAATATTTAAAAGTAAAAAACAACAACAAATTGTTTGTAACTTAGATTTCCATGTATTAGTGGTATGAGGGAAGTTATCGATATTGTTATCGATACTAGTGATGGCTCCCAGTGCTGACTGGAACGGTGAACGGAAGAGCGTGCACAAGAAAAGCTTAGCGAAGCGAAGAATTTTAGAATCAATAGGCGATCGACAAAGTACTTGAAGTTTTTAGTGTTTCGCGTAATCTTGAAGCGTGAGTATCGTTGCGCTAAAGCTCAGTACTTAAAAAATTAATGAAGGTGAAGGTTGTTGTTGTGGTTACTATTGGGAACTTTTTTTGCTGTAGTTGTAACTGTGAACTTCCCATTCCGGAAATCCTTGTGATGATGAACTATTACTTATTACCTTTATTGAACTAGTGACTCACGAAAACTAGTTCTAAGGGGCCGATGCTAAGGGTCACAATGCTTACGACTGACGCTGCCCAACTCTGGATTCATGAAATTTGAACGACTCGTACGAAAACTGAGGACACTGACGGTGCTGACCAAATCTACGACGCAACGCACCATTCCTAAGCTGGCAGCCCAAGTGTGCGATCAAGAGCGCTAGCTATTCCGTGGCAGGGGCTTTTCGGTAAGTCATTTGACACCACTTGAACCAGACGGGACCACAACAAAGACAAATAAACAAAATTCCCTTAGTTGGCGCAAATTGCATGAAACCAAGTTCCTTGCCGCAGACTCAGCGATTATGCCGACTTTCTGCTCATTCGTTAGCAAGAAAACTTTTTGATTAGACAAACAGCAAGCCACGTGGGTGGAGCATGGATAAGTGCCAATTGCAGGCAAAACACTAAAATCCAAAAGGTAAGTGCAGCCACTTGAAAAGAAACTTATGGACTGACTTATGGTTTACTCTTCCCGTAGAATCTGATTGCGCTCTGGATTAGAATGGGAACATATTTCCCACTGTGAGAGCCTTTGCCAGTTGCCAAGTTTGAATATCAAAGCCCAACTCTATTGCGAAATCTTTGCAAGAAATACAGAAACGCGGCGGCTTGGTCACCAAATGTAGGCACCTGAGGCAGTTGCCCGGCATTGTCCAATAATTTGTATGTGGACAAGGAGCCTGCCATTGTTTGGCTTGGTAAGTATAGCCCCATTGAGCAAAACTTGAGGATTTATGGTTTTCTCTTTCTGTAGAAACTCAGCATGTCAGAATACCAGCTGACTTCTATGGAAACGCATGAGGCCCCTCTATATGCTGTAGACTTTGGACACGTCCAAGATTAAAGCTTCAACATTTTGCATGATCTCTCTGCTCTGCTGGCTGGACCCTGCCTGGTGAGTAATTTAAGTCTAAGATGCTTTGCAATCAACTCATGTGACATTATGATGCAGGTGCTCTTCTGTTGGGGAAATGACATAATAATGGAATAATCACCAAGTTTGTACTAGTTTAGTTTAAGCTATGAGAACTTGTGTCCCCAATTGAAGGTAGGGAACTGTTCCCATTTAAATACCACTCTCAGGTGTTTAGGTATAAGATATATTTTTAGATATTTGCATTTGGATTTGGATTGTTGATTAGTATTGAGAAATAGGAGTCATATTAATCGGGAGTCTCTTGTAAACAAATTATAGTCGGGACACTCGACTGCAGCGCCCTTACTTGTTTTGTCTTGTCACGGTCGCCATATTACGGTCGCCATGCAATCCTTTTAGATTGGTTTTTGGCTTGTAAAGAAGTCCATTCGGACAGGTCTGTTAAATATTCTTTTTTATTTGGGTTTTTCTATTAGTAAAACTCTTAGGGCTATTTATATGGTATCTGTAATTGAGGTTTGTGTGTTTTAAGCTGGTTTTAAGCAAGTAGCGTCGCAACTAATGCATAAACTAGTTGAACTACAAAGAAATGAGTGACAGTTTGTGGTTGTACTGAGTCTTATCTTTATCTTAGGGCTATTTATAGGGTAACAATGGGGTCATATTGTTGAAACTGCAAGTGTTTAACTAGCGAAAAGTGTGCAGAAATTTGAGGTAATTAGAGGTAACAAAACCATTTAACAAATATACAGGCCTGTTCAGTTTTTCACTTACGCTAAATTTTCTCTATTTCATCTTGGCTAGTGTTGTGCTATCTTGAGTTTCTTGATGTCATCCCCAGGTAGGGGTCACGGTCGCCATGTGTAGGCGTTTTAGCTGTTTGTTTTGCCATATTTGTTAAGGGTTTTGAGTTATAGAGGTTTGAGAGAGTGTTCTTTCTGGAACTAGACTCTAGATTAACGAGCTCAACCCCTAGTTTATTCCAACTTACTGGATTGCAGCTTATGGAGTTCACATTTTGATGCTTCAATTCAAGTTTCTAAATTCCACTGCGTCTTGTTTGTTTTCTCATACCTCTCTACTCAGTCAGTTGACCTGATCCAACCCCTTTGGGTGACGGTCTACAACTTTATATGCCTAAGGATTTGATTGGCCCCACCTCCGGGCAAATGGTCAGTTCGTTCAATCGCTAACAGTTATGGAAACAATTCTTTTTTTTTCCCTACCTTTGATCTGATCCTTGCTTCCTTTAAAAATACCCTGTAAAGCATGGTTAAAGGTGGAAAGGAGACGCATAGAACTGACCTTTGGTGGCCTTTTTCTGGATTCTCTTACTCTGGGTCTTTTCGAAAAGCATCTATAGGGAGGTCAAGGTCCTGAGCCATTTCTCCACCTCGATACCTTCTTATTTGAAGTCTGCCTAGGTTAGAACTATTTGAGTATTAAAATACTTCTTAAGAATCCCCTTCGTTGTCTTGCTTGAAATGGAGGTTATGCATTTTTGAAGAGGAAATCTTTAAAGGCTTCATTCTAAGCCCGCCCACGTTCCATAATCTCTTTTATGCTCATGTAGTCATGTATCAGAAATGGAAGAAAACGCTCTCTCTTCATCTCCATTTGAAGTGAATGAGTTCACAAATCAAGTTGGTGTTCTTTGCACGATTCTTCTGCCAAGCTTTCTCCTAAATATTCCACCGATTCAGTCCAACTGGTCGGTTCTAAGTCAAACTTCTTGAGGTTTCATTTGACTCTCTTTAAGGATTTTGACCTCCGAGCTACGCAAAGTTGGTTAGGAGTCGTAGACAGAGATGTGGATTGGAAAGTGTTTAGAAATTGGGTGAATGGCCGTCAGCCAGGTGATGGAGGAGGGCTTACCTTGGTCTCGAATATGCGAACTCTGAATACCAGCCGATCTTCAGTTTCAATTTGTAACGGCTTCTTGCCGTACACGGGCTATGCGGCAAGTGACTTACCCTTTCCCGTTTACTTGTGGGAATCAAAATGAATTCTTTATCAATTTCAAATGAGTCAGAGGACACTCTAAGCTCCTCAAATCTTCGTACAACAACCAGACCATCTCAGGCTATAGCTTTAACTGATACTGAATCTCATTCTGAAGACGAGTCTCTCAACTCCGACTTGGATGATGCCTGTAGTATGATCTCTCAGAAGTCCGGTTTGACCGTAACTGGCTTAGAGTTGCAGCGGCTTCATTTGAATGCCGAACCTGAGTTTGTTAAAATGACGCAACGCGAAAAGAAACTCTTCAAGGCGGCCCTGGCGAGGGGTCTACCACGTGCCGAGGCTTTAAAAGTTGCCAAGGCTTCCACCCTCAAGCGGGAACGTACCCCGGAACCCAATTCATCAATAAGTAACAAAAGAAGGTGTGGCAGAGTGCAGCTGGGGTTTGGCTCTACGAAACAATCTCTTCCACTCACCACACCACAACTGAATGTGTTAAAGCAAACCATTTTGGAGATCATACTAACCCATACGCTGCCGGATGACCAGCAGAAACCACGATTCGAGAACTGTAGAACACTGAACCAGTGGCTGCTGCTCGATTGTGTGGACAACACGGCGGCGGACTGGGTGCGGCATAATTTCCAACAAATACGAACAAAAAGTGATCTCGACATTGAGTTGCTAGAGCAGGATCAATTTCCAACCACACATCTGGTACAGGGCCAATTTCCGCACAGCAAACAATTGTCTAATGGCAAAATACTTAGCTATATTGCGGCCCAGAACTTCTTTCCCAACCTAAATTGGTCGGTGGTGGATCGAACGGTGAATGGGGAGTATTTACATTTAACCATAATGATTGATGACCCATCACTGCAGACGTTGGTCAGGTGTGGCGGCAGGATATGCTACTTGTTTGGTAGCATTCAACTAATTGTGAGGGAACGACCCCAAGAACCGGAATTGAACCTGGAGGTGGCCATTACCAGTGAAGCTGCCAGACGTGGCCAGTCGGTGAAGTCAAGAAATAAAACGCGAGGTCATAATCGACGCATGTGGAAGAGAAAATGAACATAGCTGAGGAAGAGCTTAGCCTAAAGGTAACTGGGAGATGAATTCAACGATTTTGAATCAAAATTCTGTATATACAGCCGGAATTCCGTACCTTGAAAGAAGACCTCAACCAGAACCAGTTCCAAACCTAAACTTTGTGTAAGGTTCAACCAAAATGGTAGACATTCTAAGTTCTAAACCTTCCGGGAAGCACACACTTTGGACCAGTGGCGTGCGGAGAGGGGGGCTTAAGGAGTTAACCTCCCCCTCCCCGGATTTCAAACTGTAGGTTCCTCTCTTTTCCTTTCTCATATATATTGAGAGAAGTCCGTTCGGCCCCTTAAGAGAATCAAGTAAGAAAGTCGGTCAAGCCCGACTATAACATACGCTGTACCAACGAAATTATACGCTCAGCATACATTTTGATGCAGCTGAAAGCAGCGCTGCTACTGTGCTGCAGCCGTTGAACTGTCTCTTGATCAAAACTTGTAAACCGTTCATCCAATCTTCACCATTCCTTTGGCGGATCGATAAGTTATCCTCATAACTAAATATGTGCAGAAGAAATGAACCATCTAGCTTTAAAACTGTGAGAGATATGAGGTTTTTTGTAAATTGCGGGGGCGGGAGGGGGCGTGGCCAAAATTGAAAATAAACTTGAGCTGCCTGCAGACATAAGAAACATATGTGCCATACATGTCAAACCTCTATCTCATACCATCTCTGAGATCTGTGCGTTCATACGGACAGAGTATAAAAATGAGCTATCCTAGAAGAACATTGTTCCAAAAACCCAAAACGTAAGAAAAATTATAAGAAAAAAACCACATATAATTAAAATTAAACCCTCAAAGAAATCTAAATATTCAAAGAAATAACGAAATGTCTAAGAAACTATATCAAAAACCAAAGACGTTCCCATTTCTGTCATTTCTGAGCCTGACAATTGATGAAATATTATGCATAAAACCAAAAACACCCACACACAGACAGATCTCTATCAAGCAAATCGCCATGAAACACAGAAAAATATGAAAACTCTACCAACTTTCTTGACAACCCTATAAAATGAATCTAGACTTGATGGACCTTGTTCGACAACAGATTCGTATACACCCAGAAAAAGTAACGCTCTTGAATTTTCAAGAATTTCGGTCTTGAAATTGAGCTAAATTCGTGCTCAGCTTGGTGATTTTAGGCGAGGGGAGTGTGAGGTATAGAAACGGAGAGAGGAGAGAGGTATAGGAGAGGAGTGTGGGGAAGCTATCGAGCGGAGAGCGTAATGGATTTTTGCACTCTGGTTGCTTTGGAGTTCCCTGGCGAGACCTTCATACTTGATTCAAGAATTTCGCTCTTGGATCGAGAATTTTCACTCTTATCCAAGCGTGAAATTCTCCATATTTTCTCCGAGTGTACAGCACTCAAAAATCATCTCCAATATGCAGAAACACAGGAAAAAAAAGATCCATTTGAAAAGAATATGTCTTTAATATGCTTTTAATCATCCCAGTGGTGGAAAACTACCCTTAAACATACATTTACACTTAACGATCTGTTCTATCCATGCCACTTAGGTATTGTTTATGCAAAGCAAAGTGCATTTGGATAAGAATGAATACATAGTTAAAGCGGGAAAGTGAGAAAAGCTTATTGTTTTTGGGTGATTTAGGCACCAGTTTGAATCAACTTTTGGTGTCTCAAAAGGGGTTGATCAGTAGGTTACTTACCGACTTACTTCCTTGAGTTTATATTTACGTTTAAAATCGCACTTAAGCTATACTTTTATTGGTATTACATCTTGATCTGTAGCTTACTTACCGACTTACTTCCTTGAGTTTAGATATACGTTTAAAATCGCACTTAGGCTATACTTTTATTTGTCTCATATCTCATGGTAGTTTTCTCAAATGAGATATGAGACAAATGTAGAAGGAAAATAAAACAAAAAAATTAAATCTAAGTAAAATATGTTGAACCAATCAGCTAACTGCGCAGCCATTCGCCTTAAATTTTAGTATAAATCATAACTGAAAGTTGTAAAAGGAATCTCAATCTTAATCAAATCTTTCAAAGTTCAATCCAAGTCCAAAGGCCTTTTTATATATATAAAATAAACTTGTTTAAAGTTGTTAAGATGAAAGCATTTTTTGTACAGATTTCTTTAAAAATGATAACTAAACAATAAATATACAACTTGACCAATTTTCAGTATATATATACTACCATACAGAGTCAGCTGAACCGACTAGTTCCCTCAAAATTGGATGCAAATTGTATGTTTTAAAACTGAGTGCAAAGATTCTGGGTGATTGTGGTGATTCTTCCGGGCTCAACTTTCCTTGTCAATCTCTGTACCTAGTCTTAACATCACATACCTTAGCAGACCACCTCAAGCTTTCACTTATTCGTGTTACTCTATTACCTCCAGCTGAGCGCTTTGTTAATGTAGCTTCGTCAACTTCATTTCCCATTGAATGAAATGCATAGCCCAACATCTGATGGGATTAAAACTAGGGTACGCTTCATGACCCAGCTACCATTTATTACCATTTCATGGAAGTATATAAGACGAAGCACTTACGTTTATACGCACTAATTATATGACTACACAAAAAAAAAGTACATACATTATTAAACAGAAAACTTAGAGTTATACAGTGTTAGGTATATACATTCTACGTAGAAGACACACTGCGAGCTCTGGCCATAGCCGCACAATATGCACAATTTATTGTCCACTAGACGTAGACGTAGATCGTCCCCATATCCGTCCTATTGATCGTCTGGTCATGTATTATTCGTATTGCCCAACTGTCAGAGTAGCTGCTGGCGTGTTGTCGGCAAACTCAATCCTGGCGGTGAAACGACCGATCCGGTTGTCTTGCGCGAAATGACGCTGCTGTAGGGCGGCGGCGGTGGCTGTCGATACTCATAGCTGTCGGTGGGTTGGCTGCGCAGGCTGGGCAGTGCCAGGGATTTGCTATGTCGTTGTACACCGCGCGTTTGTGTTTCCGCCAGCGTGAGGGTAAGGGATGATGTGGAGGCGAGCATTGGCGGTGGTATGCTGGGTGCCTCATTGCCGTTTACAGTGTGTGGCTGTTGTTGTTGTTGTTGTTGTTGCAGCAGCAGCTTGCTGTTGTTGTTGTTGTTGTTGCCGCCGCTGCCAGTGGTGGTGGTGGTATTGGCCAAAGTACGCACATTACCATATTTGGTCTGCAGATACTCCTGCACATTCATATTGTATTTGCTGCGAGAATTGTGTGTGTGCAATGGACCCTCATCGCTGCTAACCGGTGGAAGAGGACTGCTGCGTCCTCTGTACGATGGCAACAGATCCGGCTGATATTCGCCTATACTGGCAGCAGCAGCTCCCACCAAAGACTGGTTACGTCCAATAACAATACAACCACCACCGCCACCACCACCACCGACACCACCACCAGCAGCAGCAGCGGCAGCAGCGCTCTCATTGCGACTGAAACTTCTGCTATTCGTGCGGCTAATCATCTCACTGTGCCTGCTGCTGGCATTGAGCTTATCTGGAATCAAATAAGGGCATACAAATTTCAATTGAGATTAAGTTCTTTGACATTGTGAAAGGAAACTTTGAGGATGGCAAGAGAAGGCTTGATGGAGATGGGATTGATGGAGAAAGGAGTCATTCTTTTGCTGTCCTTTGCAGCAGTGTTGAGATCCGTAACTATTACCCATTACCTCATAATTGTTTCAATTCAATACCCTTACAAAGGGTATTATAATTTTGACCAGAAGTTTTGCAACGCATAGAAATATTCATTTCCGAGCCCATAAACCATATATATATTCTTGATCAGGGTGACGAGCTGAGTCGATTGAGCTATGTCTGTTTCTAGGCGAACTAGTCTCTCAGTTTTAAAGCTATGGAGCTGAAATTTTGCACAGAGTCTGTTGTTTTGCTGCAAACTACTATTATTTCAGAACCGACCGGCTCGGATGACTATATCTCATAGCTCCCATAGAAACATCCGGTCGGAAAACTGGTTTTAGTGCGAAAAACTTTGTTTTTTTCAATGGAAACGTCTCCAAACTTAACTCTAAGCTTATTTAAATTGAAAGAATTGACGTAAAACAAACAAATACAAAATTGCAGCATGCTACGTTTAAAAACAAACAAGTTTTTCTAAGTAATATCTTTTTTTTTGTATGGCAGCTATATCATATAGTTGTCCGATTTTCATCAAACTTAACAAAATTATAAAAAATGATGGCAAACTAAGAAATACAAAGTTGGGAGACGTTTTCATTGCAAAGAAAAAAGTTTTTCATACTAAAACTAGTTTTTTGACCGATTGCTCCTATGGGAGCTATATGATACAGTCATTCGATTTCGACAAAAATTTGTAGAATTGTATAAAAGCATGCAAAACAAGCAAATACAACATTTCAGCCAGCTACCATTAAAAACCAAAAAGTTTTTCTCACTAAAACTGCTTTTCGCACCTATCTTTTGTACGGCAGCCATACCATATAGTTGGCCGATTTTCATCAAATTTGGCAGAATTATTAATAAGCATAGAAAAACTAAGCATACAATGTTTGGGGACATTTCCATGGAAAAGAAAAAAGTTTTTCATACTAAAACTAGTTTTCCGATCGATTGTTCCTATGGGAGCTATGAGATATAGTCATACGATCCGGTAGTTTCCGACATATTAGTAGCGTGCAGCATAAAAAAGACTCTGTGCAAAATTTCAGCTTGATAGCTTTAAAACTGAGAGATTAGACGAACGGACAAAACTCAATTGACTCAGCTCGTCACCCTGATCAAGAATATATATGGTTTATGGGCTCAGAAATGAATATTTCTATGCGTTGCCAACTTCTGGGCAAAATTTTAATACTATTTGCTGGGGTATAAATGTGCAATATAAGACCAGGTTTCGGCATTGCTCTTTGCTGGCAGCTTTCGAGAGCACTGGAGAACCGAAGCTTGAGAGCCGAGAGCAGCAAAGCTTTTAACTCTCGCTTTAAAGCCACAGTTTTCGAGAGCCAGGAGCTAGCCATAGGCTCACGGCTCATAAGCTTTCTAAGTTGTGAGCCGGAGCTCGAGAAAGCTGAGCTCAAGAGCCGGGAGCCAAGAGGCGGCTCTCGCTCGTATTCGGCTGGTTTCCATGAATCTGAATCCAGTTAAGGAAGAAGATGGCAAGCGCTTCGATTCATCATGTTTATCTGCAGGATGGTGTAGAATATGTATACCTTGAGAGGTAGCTTACTACAACAAAAATGCAGGCGGTATACTTGTAACTAGCGAGCTGAGGGTCTACGGTGGGGTTCCCCAGCCATGCCCCGGCAATTCACACCAAATGCTGGCCAAAGTAATGCATCAGTGTGTGCCAGAGAGCGACAGAGAGCCTCTCTCTTCTTAGTTAACCCTGGTCTAAGGCATACAACTGAGCGCGGGTCCTCGCCTCTAGAGCTGTCCCGCTCTGCTTAGAGCCAAGAGCTGTTGGTTCTCACTTTAGCTTCAGGCCGACTATGGGCTTACGGCCTCAGGGCTTAGGCACAGGCTGAGGCTCACTGCTCAGAGAGCTCAACCCGCTCCTGGCTCTCGAAATGTGGCTCTCAGCTCAGAGCCAAGAGCTCTTTTTTTGCAAAGACTGTAGAGCTGACAAAGATGACATACATATGTAAACGGTATGACATCTTGTACTATGGAAAAACTAGTGTTAGGATAAGATCAATTTGTGGACTTCTTCTAGAGAAGTAGAAGATGAGATTGGAAGTAGGGTGATGCGGATTCAGGTAGATCCAAAACGGGGTTAATATTTGTTTGTTTGATATTAAAATATCCTTTGCATGAAAATGTAGGATCCCTTAGACATTATTCAAGTTATCCAAATATCCTTTCTTGTGTCCCTGTGCCAACTTATCTCTTAAAACTCCAGCAAACCTTTTTGTCCTGCCAACTTGACTCTCGAACTCACCTTCAGACTTTTGCTCCAAATACTGCGCTTCGGTTAGCTTTCGTATGCCACGTTCCATACCCATTCCCGGTTGCATCTCGCCTCGGTGTCGCATTGCTGTAGCATCTGTTTCAGCCACCACCGCATGATGACTATGGCCACCCATTATAACATCCACATACTTGCCATGACCTTCGCCACCGTCCACCACACCATCCGCCGCCTTGTGATGCTTAAAGTTGCTTAACGAGGTGTTCTCCGTCGCACTGACTGAGTCCAGCATCACCTCGGTGCGTTCACCATTGGCCCCGGCGCTGCCGCCGCCGCCGCCGCCGCCGCCGCCGCCGCCCACACCCTGCCCGCCGCCCGCCAGCTGTTGGGGTGAAAGATTAAGCTGACGCAAATGAGCATGTTGACTGCTGGCGGGATGTAGCTGCTTGAAGCGTCTATAGATACAGCAGGTGATCATGGACAGCAGCACCGACACACTCAGCAGGCCGAGGGCCATCAGGCAAATGACCACAAACAGATTGCTATGCAACAGCAAATCCCTCTGTCCGGGTTTCTGTACCAGCAGGCTCATTTGTACCGCATCCTTGCCGCCGGCATTCTCGGCCAGACAGGTATAGATGCCCTCGTCGCTCTTCTCCGCTCCCAGTATGGTGAGGCGTGAGATGAAGACCTGACGGCCAAACTGTTGATCCTCTTCGCGCAGCAGCTGTATGTGGACGCGTTGATTCTCGGCCGCTGAGTTGGCGGAACTTGATCTGTACAGCTGTTTGTTGTAGTCCCAGGCAATGATTGTGTTGGGTGAGCCGTGAACGCGACACACCAGGGTAACATTCTCCTTGGACGTATTGATGGAGGCCCCGCGTGCTGGATAAATAATCTTCGGCTTGCAGGCAAATGCCTGCGGCTGATCCTCAATCCACAGCATGCTGCGCAACTGCACCGGATAGTAGCAGGCCGTGGGCGGCGTGTACAGATTCTGCTTGAGCACAAAGTCACGGAACAGCTGCAGCTCACAGGTACAGTTCCAGGGGTTCTGGTCCAGCGACAATGCGGTCAGCCGCTTCAGCGACTCGAAGCTCTCCTTGCGCAGCACACTCAGCTGGTTGCCGTCCAGATAGATCTGTGAGAGCAGCGGCACACCCACAAATGCCTGGGCATCGATGCGCACCAATCGATTGTGCTTCAGCTCGATCTTGTGCAGGTATTTCAGATTGTGGAAGACGCCACCATTGAGGGACTGCAGCAGATTGCCATTGAGCACTAGAGCACGCACCTTGATCAGGCGTGCAAAGACATTCGGCTGCAGTTCGGCCAGCAGATTGTTGGACAGGTCCAGCTCGATGAGTATCTCCAGCTGGGTGAAGCTGCGCGGATTCACCTGCTGCAGCGAGCTGTTGCGGATGAACAGCTTGTGCAGATTCTGCAACTGGGCGGCCAGGAACGCGTTCTGCTCCAGATATGGGATGCGGTTGTGCGAGAGATCCAGCACTTGCAGCTCCGAGCTCAGATTCTCGGGCACACCGCTCAGACTCAGGTTGCGACAGTCGGCGGTCTTCTTGCCCGAGTTCCACTTGCAGTGACAGTTGCCGCAGTCCATTAGCCAATCGGCGGCGGTTGACGACAGCAGGAGCCAGAGTACAAGGCTGGGAACAAGGGCTTGGACAGGACTCGGGTGGATGAGCATGATGGCGGCTACTGCTACTGCTGCTGCTGCTGCTGCTGCTGCGGCTGCTGCTGCCAGTAGGAGTCAAGCATTAGCGGGGAGGAGGAACACCAGCAGCAGCAGCAACAGCAGCAGCAGCGGCGGCGACGACGACGGCGGCGGCGGGAGCGGGAGCGCTCAAGGAAAGACAATGGGCCACTCGAACAATGCCTGGAGGGCAACCGGGCCACGTCAAGTGTATGCACTGATGTTGATGCTACTCGTAGAGACCGGCGTGTCAAGTATGTCGCGACGATGTCAACTTGGGCTACTCCTCCTGCCCCCCCGGGTCGTTGGGTACGAAGCCGGAAATTATTCACTGCTGCTGGTGCACGTTTAGAGCCGTACTTGGCGGTCATGCGGCTCCCTCCGCAATTTGGCAGATGCGTTTGCACATCCGTTCGTGCATCCGGCTGCACTTTAATTGCTGTTTATTCGATTGCAGCGTTTGTCTCCACTCGGTTCGGAGCACAATTGGAGCTAGTTGGGATGCAGCAGCTCGTTAAACTGAAACGAAATACGGAGGCACATAGGTGAGTAACTCTTGGCGGTAATACAAAAGTCAGTGGATGGGTGGGTTGGTGGGTGGTTGAGAGGAGCGGGGGTAATCTGCGGTTAACAATTAATTTTAAATGAGCAAACCAGTTTTTGGGTTCTGGCCGCCACTATTCCATAAAAATACAGATTTACCCACTTTAATCCGCTCACAACGGAAGTGAACTGAACTGTTCCAACCCACCTCGTCAGCAGAATTACGACTCATTACACGTGTTTACCATCTAATTCCCAAGTTCTTCACGTGTTAAAGTTTCATTTAAATTCCAGTTTCAAGTTTTCATATAGCCAAAACTCGTAAACCTGTGCCACACTTCCACACTTCCTCACCATCCACCACCAGCGACATTCGCCCCCGGTTGCCACATACTACGAGCGGGCAGACACACACACACACACACACAGCACACACCCACACACACAGGGAATGAAAATTAAAAATGAAAAACTACGCTGGCTAATGTGCAGTATTTTTCTGCGCGTTAATATCTTTTTGAACCAGAACACAGTAGTGGGCGATATATACAAAAAAAAAGAAAAAAAGGGGCAAAGAGAAAGAACTTGAATGGGAGCAGGCACAGACTTTGGTGATACCCTGGCAGGCAATGAGCTGGATTCCCTGATAGTTTCCGCATTATTAGGATACTGGCTAAGCATTTTGTTTACTCAAGTACAGTCAATCAAGTTTTCTATGCTGTTCGCTCACCTAAAAGACAGGTAAAACTATCAAAGATTCGCTCACTCGCTGAAGAGTTCAGTTCTGTTTGAAATACTCTATTTGTTGGAGTAAAGAGAGGGAGAGAGAGAGGTGAAATGTTTGGCAGTTTCCCTTTTTCATGTGTTTTTTTTTCGATTTCGACTGTCTAATTCCTCATCTTCTACATATCTGCTATGTGTTAGATGAACTTCGGGCCGTTCTCTAATCTTCTACGTAGAGCCATCTGTCACTTAGGGCCAATTTCTCATCTTCTACAAAGCTGCTATGTGTTAGATAAGCTCAGATTTTTAGGGCACTTGAGGCCGATTTCTCATCTTCTACAAAGCTGCTATGTGTTAGATAAGCTCAGATTTTGCTCTGTTATTTGTAGGTCTATGAGACAGTTAACTGTATGTTGTAGATTAGAAAACGGCCCTTAGACCTACATATAACAGAGCAAAATCTAAGTTTATCTCTGACACTTAGTAGCTATTTAGAAGATGAGAAATCGGTACTAAGTTTTGCTCTGTTATTTGTTGGTTTATGTGACAGGTAGCTCTATGTAGTAGAGTAGAAAACAGCACTTCTTTCCGAAATTGTTCCCTTTACCACATAAGAAATGTATAGATAAAGAGAACTATTCCAGTAATTTTAAGGCTTTAATCAAACTATCACTGAGTAACAGTCAATTGAACATTTGTTTTTCATTATCGGTTTTAAGCGGCTATCGTTCTAGCTTAAGCCTTAGAAGTTGTTCTTGAAAGTGTTCAAATCGGGGAATTTAATAGCAAACCGCATCTACTTATTGATGTATACTGAGCTGTCTCATCTCCCTGATAGCTGCTTACGCTTCATGTTAGATGGTAGATAACTCAAATTTCATTCCACTTCATAAAGAGTTTCGAAAGCGAATTCCTTTCCTTTCAATTAAAGTTACTGTTCAGCTTGGTAAGGTAAATTAACTTTAAAATGCTTAAAGTACAATTTAAAAGCCACACTTTGAAGTTTTTTAACCCCTGAAAGTATTTTCAGGGTTGCTCACCAGTTTCCAATCTTGAAAGGACTGTTTTGAGGACCAGTTTTTGATAGCATTAAAGCGAAGTTTAAAATATGGATGAAATGAATATTAATCAGAGCTGTGGTTCCCTTTTTACAGGCAGTCCAATAACAAAAACCATCAAAAATATGACTTAAATTATCTTTATTGGTATCCATGAGACACATTGCTGAGCTTAAGCTGTCAAACTGCAAGTGTGTATGCGTGCTGGTGCAATTCTGTCAAAAAAAAACATTAGGCAACCACAAAAAACAAAGGAACTTGTCACGTTTTACCCTGTTGCTTATGCTCAGCTATAGAGAACCGAGCGAAGTTCTCTTCTTTAAGCTGTAATCCTGAATCAACTTCTAAGATTCTCTCGTAAAGATTTATGATACAGAACCAGAAGAGGGACACAAAACGAAGTGTTCTCCCTTGATCATATTCTAATCTTTTCAAGTTCTCGTTTTCTGATGCTTTTGTCGAAAGAAAATGGTACCCTAGCTGCGACACTTCTCGAAGAGTCGTTTAAGGACTGTTTTTCTGCTCAGTTTCGAGTCATTCGCAAGTCCTTTTCATCTTGTATTTCAATAAATCCCTGGTTGAGCATTTGCCTGAGCCATTTTAGAGACTTCTTTTAATTGCACAAGATATTAATCATTTTTGAATCATTAAAAGGTCTCGAAAAAGACTCATTAAGCTGATTTTGCCAACATGATTTTCCAAATGTTGAGTGTGGTATTTGTATCTGTCTTTTTGAAGAGCAGACAGCATAGCAATAATGTGTCTTTTGTTATGAATAGAGCATTAAAACTGCTCTATCAATGGTAAACATTGTAGTTGTTTCTCTTTAGAATGAACATTTGAAAGCAAAAATTAGAAAAATGAAAAAGTTTTGTAATGAAATCAAAATTTTCAAGTTTTGTAGAGCCTGAAGAAGAGAAGAGATTAAGTTTTAAAGAATTGAAGTAAGAGAAGGAATCAGCAAACGAAAGTTGGGAAGAAAACTGGTAGCAGTTTTGGGTCCTCTCGTTATAAACACAACCCCCCATAAAACTTCCAAAAACTAGTTAAAGCTAAGCATACCCCATTTTGGTTAAAGGGTAAGGGGTATAAAAAAAGCGTATGTAGGTATTTTCTTGTGTGTGTGTGTGTGTGTGTGTGTGTGTGATATTCCAACATATGAATGTATCTATATGTGTTCACTATATATGTTGGTAAAATGGTAGAAACGTGGTTAAGTACAACAACGAACGTCATATTGTGCTGCTCTCATTCTCTCACCCAACAAAAACCCCCTCTTGTCTACAGGCGGCACGCATTCAGCTCCAACTCCAACTCCAAAACCAACATACATACACACACACACACACACACACACACACACATACATTGTATGTGTAGGTGCGTCAGAGAGACTCTAGTCATAGTCATACGAATATGACAACTTTTCAACCATTTTAAGTGTTGCCCTATGTGTCCCACAAGGGATTATATATGGCAGCTGTTAGCCAAGTGAAATGTGCGATAAATATGCGCTATTTATACAGGTTTTCTTACCAAAAACTACTCAAAGTCGTTACCTCAAAATACTGCACACAACATAAAGAAGAGGAGGCATTGTTTTTAAGGGAGAAGCTGATGCTCAAACACACCCACTTGGCACATCACAGTTTGGGTAAGAATGACGCGAATGAAAAACGATGACAATTACCTCAAGCAAAATATTCTGGGCACAAATTGTGGGCATGGCAATTTCATTACAGGTTACAGGCGCTAAAGGGGTGGAGTACAAGCAAGGGGTAAGAGATAAGCTTTTATGTTTACAAATGTTCCAATTCCCAACTGATTTGGTTTTGAAAATCTTTTCCCGTAGCTGTCCCCCTACATCTTTCACACACACACACACACGCTACCCGCTGCACCACATCCGTCTACAATTTATTAAACACTTAATTAAAACTAGAATGAAGCAAAAAGGAAAGCCTCACAAAGGGAAAAGGTAAGTAAGTACCCATAACAAAACAAAATGCTTTTTAAAATGCCAAAAAAAAAACTCCTGCCCACTGGCCACATTTTGTTGCCACATTCATCAGCTTTAAAGCTTAGTAAACTAAATTCCAGCAAAGTGATTTTAATTTCTAACTAACCCGCATGGGCAAGCCAACTCGAAATTGACACTTTGTAATTAAATATGAAAAGCTGCTGCTGCTGCTGCTGCTGCTGCTGCTAAAACATTGGCCATAAAACTAAAACAGAATCGTGCTTTAAACTTATCGTACTTAACAGCAAAAATTTAAACTACATTTTAGTGTAATACAGCAATTAGTAGTCGTGCTTTTTGTCTGACAAAAACAACAAAAACAAAAATGAAAAAAACGAAAGGTAGATGGAACTTTTTCCTGGCTGTGTGACACGGCTTTATACCTGACTACGTCTCTTTTTATGATGATGTAGCCACAAGGCATTTTATGGGGAATAAAAGTATTTGTAAAAAAGTGCACACACACGCACACACACATTCTGCCTAACCCAGGCGGAATTTTAATATTTTACTGCACGCCAGAGATTTGAAAGTTTGATACTCATACGACGTGTTGTCCCCCTGAATTTGACATATCAAGCCGAAATAATTAACTATGTACATTTTATGTTTATTCCGCACACCAAACAACACCCTGGCCTTCTTTTTTTTTTGGGCTCTTTTTGTGCTTGCATATGGAAAATGCTTTTCAATTTGCATACATACATACATACATACATACATGTATGCAGCAATGATGGGGGAACTTCAGCTGACCTACTAAGTGCAATGTGACACGCCCCTTTGAACAATAACCAAAATGCCACAACTTGACAAAGGGCTGTGCGGGTGTTTGTTGGCAAACGATTGCCAATTGCTTGAAAATGTTGTCCACTTTTGTGGACCTAAAAATATCAATTAAATTGAAATATAATATCGATATCGATGCATTTCGGTTCGATGCCTGCAATTAAATGTGCTTTAAATGGACGACTTTCAGTCAGTCAATCAAAATACTTTGAGAAATTAATTTCGTTTCGATATTAATATTTATATTTGTTCGTTCGTTCGCTCGCTCGCCGCCATTTGCGTCTTGTGTATATGTTTTTCAATAATTTTTTATAATTGATTGGCGGAAAATGCAAAGAACCACGAGCGCGGCATATAAATAGCTTTGCTTGGGTTGGGTTTTGGGGCGGTGGCGGTGGAGGGGTGTGCTCTAAGACCCAGTAGAAAGTTGTTTCTTTTCAAGTTTTCCAAGCAAATCGAAAGGGAGAGAAAAATTGGGGGAAAAAAAAAACGAAAACCAAAACAAAAACTTGACTTAAGCACTGAAATAGGCTTATTGGCTGATTGTTAAAAGGGAATTCATTTTGAGATGGGAGCAAAAATTGTACATATATTTGAGGTTGATTACATAAATATGTATATACCTCTCTCATTCTTTTACTCGTCTCAGCACAAAAGTACAGTATAAGTACACAGATACTAGAATTAAGTAAACCATTCTTATTGCACGTTCTGTTTTTCAATCCCTAACTATTTTCAAATCAAAATCAAACCCCATTCAATCTTAAAACAAGCAAGCTAAGCTAACTTCGTGTGTGCCGAAGTTTTTTCAAAAAGAAACTTTTCCCCATAATGACCCACTTTCCTACCGATCGTTCGTATTGGAGCTATATGATATGGTCATCCGATTTGGACCAAAATTTGTAGTATTAAGTGAAAGCTTGTAAAACAAACGAGTACCAAGTTTTGGGTTGCTACCATTAAAAACAAAAAAGTTTTTCTAACTAAGACTGTTTTTCAGACCTATCTTTTGTATGGCAGCTATACCATATAGTTGTCCGATTTTCATCAAACTTGGCAAAATTATAAAAATGCATGGCAAACTAAGAAATACAAAGTTTGAAGACGTTTTCATTGAAAAGAAAAAAGTTTTTCATACTAAAGCTAGTTTTTTGACCGATTGTTCCTATGGGAGCTGTGAGATATAGTCATCCGATTGCGACAAAAATTTGTAGAATTGTATAAAAGCATGTAAAACAAACAAATACAAAATTACAGGATGCTACCATTAAAAACAAACATGTTTTTCAGGCTAAAACTGTTTTTCAGACCTATCTTTTGTATGGCAGCTATACCATATAGTTCTTCGATTTTTATCAAACTTATCAGAATTATTAAAAGGCATAGAAAACCTATGAATACAAAGTTTGGAGACGTTTTTATGGAAAATACAAAAAGTTTTTCATACTAAAACTAGTTTTCCGACTGATTGTTCCTATGGGAGCCATGAGATATAGTCATTCGATCCGGTGGGTTCCGACATATTAGTAGTGTGCGTGCAAAACGAAGACTCTGTGCAAAATTTCAGCTCGATAGCTTCAAAACTGAGAGACTAGACCGACGGATATAGCTCTACTGGCTCAGCTCGTCACCCTGATCAAGAATATATATAGTTTTTGGGGTCGCAAAGGAATATTTCTATGAGTTGCAAACTTTTGGGCAAAATTATAATACCCTTTCAAAGTGGAGAATAAGTAAATTATGTTCGTTGTCTAATAATTTCTAAAGTCATGCTTGCAATACATTAATCGAGCACAGAATGTTCTTGTTTTAAAACTATTCGCAATTGGTTCTTGAATTCAAGTTTCTTTATTGAATGAAAGCATTGTGCCTTATTTCATAAGAGCAGAAAGACACATCCGAAGTTATGGGTGCAATTTTACGATGCGTAAAGCAACAACAAATGCGGCCAATGCGTATAGCTTGTGGTCACCCCTTCTCCAGATACAATTCTAAGTGTTTAGTATGCAAGCTGGGTCATAACCTCATCCATTAGCTTGAATATTTTACAAAACAGTTGCAATTGTGCAAAGTTAAGAAGTCGCATCAAATGGTTACCCCTGCCAACGAAGGCTCTTTCACCAAGAGCCATAGCCTAGTTTTTGTTTTGTTACTACTCAGGTCTAAATAACCATGACAAGTTAAATGTGACTGAGTAACACATCCAAATACTATGAATTTCTTGAAAAACTACACTTTTTTCTATAGAAAATGATGCCATTCCACAAGTGGCATACCACCTGGTAACACGTTACGCAAATGGTGTAAACGTTTAGTGAGGATTTGATTTCTACTTTAAAATTAGTGTAAAAGAGCGACGAAAGCCGATTGTCTGTTGAGGGTGGGCGAGCGACAGCTCCGCATGAACGATTATTTGGCAATTAGCAAGTTAATATTTTAAATTTAAATTTTATTATAGTTTTATTCCATTTTTTGATGATTTATGTTTGCCTTTCCTCCCCTTCAGATGCTCCACTTCACTACAATCACTTCCACTCACAGTCTTTACCGTTTAGGCTCTGCATAGTTTCTTACTCAGTGACTCAGTCAGTCAAATTATTTATAGTTTTTAAATCATTCTTCTAATTCTTTGTAATCTCGAGCATTGTTAAGCAGCATGGAAGTAGATATATAGTTTTGTCTTCCAACTTTTGCAATTGGCAGTATAATTTGATTTCTCTGTCGACGCTCGAACAGCATGTGGTACGTTCACAGCATTCATTGCCAATTCATTCAGTCGCATAAAACCAAAATGGCAATCAATGTTTGTTAAATCTCATCTTAGCGTTTCCACTTCACAGTCTCTTTGCCACCACATTCCTTTTTTTTTTCATCTTCTTCTTGTTTTTGGGACCACAGGTATGCGAATTGAATACCTGGATCTGGTTTTTGGGCAAAGCAAAAAGTGTCACTAAAGTAGCTGCTAAATGTGGCACACAAGCTGCACAAACAGAATTAGATGGCTTAAATCCCTTCAGCAAACAGAAAGTGGCCTTTATTTTTTATCTTGAATAACTTGGCGGCTTTAAATATTATGTCAAGGTTATATACTATCTATCCTGTTAAGTCATCGACTACAAGTTCAAGTGGGAACTGCTGAAGAGTGCAAAATTTTACAACTCATTGCCCACAACAGGGGGTGGGTGGGTGTGAGGTGGGGTGCGGTGGCTTCAGTGGCAGGAAGAGCTAGCGGTTAGGAATATTCGAGTTATCATAACGTCGGCAGTCGCTGCAAATACATAATTTGAAACTTAAATGGCTTCATGGTAACTTCAAAGTTGATTACTCATACGTCGTGTGGCCCCAAGCAAGCAGCTGGCTTTTAAGTTATTTTTCCGCATTGAAGTACAAATAATTGAAATAATATTTAGTTTTTATGCTTTTGCAGAGAGCGAGCTTCCAACCAGTTCGATACAAAGGCCGCTGGCAGGCATTGAATATATGTTAAGTTATTAAATATGCACAACATTTCACACTCATTCATCTACTGTAGTCATTTGTGTTACGCATTTATGCGAAAGAGTACCAAAATTGCCATGAAATAAGCAGAAAGATGCAAATTTGCATTGTGTTTATAATCGAAAGTATATGATTACCAAGGACATCATCGAAAAAGTCTATAAAATATTTGAAAACATAAACACTTTAACTTTCTTTGAGCACTTTTGATAATTTAAAAGAGATAAATACTAAAAGAAGACACGAAAGGGACTCATTCTTAAGCTCAAAATATGATTTTACTGAAATTCGATACAAAAAGAACTCCAAAATGAGACGAAACCGATCAAAAGAACTGCTTAAAATCGACTCTTCCAGAAGAGTGGCGGCTAGGTTAATATTTAACGGCGATATTTCAATCAAGCCAAAGTCTCGAAAACGACTTAATGATTTGAAGTATGAAATTTAAACATATAAAAACTTTTCGTGCACTTTAGGTTGATCAAAAAGAGATGAATACTTAAAGAAGACCCAAAGGGGCTCATGCTTATGCTCAAAAGGACTCTCAAATGAGTTGAAACTGATCAGATAAACGGTTTAAAACGACTCTTCAAGAAGAGTCACGGCTAGGGTAGTATTTGACCCCATTATTTCAATCAAACTGGAGTCTCGAAAGAGACTGGCGTTACTAGTACTAAACCGCAACGTACAATGTAGCAACCGACATAATTTTGAAGCTTTCTTTTCAAAGTATGTGTAGTTTTGCTGAAGTGTAAACCACATAGCTTATGTGTGCTTCGAATGTGCTAAGACAATCTGCCAAGATTGACGCCAAAGTCGTGTATTCACGCTGGCAAGCTCATGAGCTGTTACAGCCGGATGAACCCATCACAGGCCAACTCTACCGAACTCAATTGATGCGTGTTTGAGTTGAGCACTGAAGCAAAACACGGCCAGAATACGAGCAAAGTCACTGCAAGGTAATTTTTTCAATATGACCACATGTTGCACTCGGTGTATAACCCAGAGATTGGCGCCTTATGATGTCCTTGAGCATCAGCAGGTAAGGGTACTCACAAAACGGATCGCTTCCAAAGATGCATTGCCTTTTCGAAAAATGTCAGCAAAATGGAAAAAAGTAGAGGCAAGTGTTGGATAATACTTTGGGAAATAAATTTCTCACAAATTTTTCACAATAAAAAAATTCATTAAAATTTGTTTGTTAAGTTGATACAACTTTAATATGCCTGAAGCTAAAAGGAGTATACATTTCAAATGAGGTTGCCTAAGCTCTTCTCCTGCAAAACCTTTTATGAAATTTTTAAAACACATACAAAACTTGTTTGAGGGGTTAAAATAGTCTTAAATGAGCTCGTTTTCTGATCAAAATTTGTTACTTTAATGAAATGATACTTAAGTCGGCAGAAAATGGTACCCTAGCTGCGATTTTTCTGAAGGAGTCGATTTTAGCCCGTTCTTTTGATCAGTTTTATATCATTTGAGAGTCTTTTTATACCCTTGCAAAGGGTATTATAATTTGCCCAGAAGTTTACAACGCATAGAAATATTCATTTCCGACCCCATAAACTATATATATATTCTTGATCAGGGTGATGAGCTGAATCGATTGAGCTTTGTCCGTTTCTACGCGAACTAGTCCCTCAATTTTAAAGCTATCGAGCTGAAATTGAATTGCACAGAGTCTTCTTTTTTGCTGCACATTACTAAAATGTCAGTACTGACCGGATCGGATGACTATATCTCAAAGCTCCCATAGGAACAATTGGTCGGAAAACTAGTTTTAGTGAGAAAAACTTTTTTCTTTTCAATGGAAACGTCTTCAAACTTTGTAATCTAGGTTTCTAGGTTTTTTTTTTTTTATAATTCTACCAAGTTTTATTAAAATCGGACAATTATATGGTATAGCTGCCATACAAAAGATAGGTCTGAAAAACAGTCTTAGTTAGAAATACTTTTTTGTTTTTAATGGTAGCTTGCTGAAATGTTGTATTTGTTTGTTTCGAATGCTTTTACATAGTTCTACAAATTTTTGGTCAAATCGGATGACTATATCATATAGCTCCCATACGAACGATCGTTCGAAAATGATAAATCACATTTTGAGCATATTAATGAGATTTTGTTTTGAGTTTCAATGGATTATACATGAGAGGCATTACTTGTTTAGCATTAAAAAAGAGGTTGGATAAGACTCATCAAGGTGATTTTTATGAAAATGGTCTTCCAAATGTTGGGTGGGCAAGATCTAGACGGCCAATTCTGTAGATGCTGATCAAGTATACAAAATATAATATAAGAGCTTCAGGATACCGGAGATGTTTTCTACTGTCGGTTACATATATGTCTGTCATGTCCGTCTGTTTGTATGAACAAACATACTACTGATATGGTAAGGTTAAAGGCAAATCAAGTCAAATGTCATATCTGCCGCAGTTTTATAGATATATGATGGTTCGTACCCTTTAGACTTAGTTGGTAATCACAGATATTTATCTTTCTGCGGAAGAACTAGCAAAGAACTGATAAACGATAAACAACTGATTGTCTCAGCGTAGTTTTCAACCCACTTGGCTTAGTTCGCAAAGAAAACTTCCCCTTTTATCCCTTAAAAATGAAGAAAATTTCCCTGGCTGAACCTCTTGATATTTCTTTTTTTTAATTGGAATACGATCTTTAACAAAAATCCAACTGTGGCCCGTTCCTTTCACTTCCCATTCCCCAACGATTGCTGGCTCTGTCCGCCCACTTGTGTGTCCCTTAATGCCAGTAGCTTGCCATAATGGCTTCAGATGGACAAGATTACCATTACCCAAAAAGGAAGATTCCAATCAACTTACTTCTTCCGGCTTTGTTTTTTTCTTTTCCCATCAGCATTTGCTGTTCGTTTTTATTCCTTTTGTAATATTTACTTTTATTTCTTGAGTTCAAAATTTAATTTCTGGTTCTTTTCATATTTTCTTCTTTTATTTTATTATTAGTTTTTTTTGTTGTTATTAAAATCAAGGGAAGCGCTGTTAATTTCAATGAAGCTTTTGAATTTTTTATGCCATGTGCAAATCAAAAAAAAAAACCAAAAAAAAAAAAAATACAATATAAAGAAAGGCAGAGGGCAATCAAAAATTCAAAAAGTACATCAGCGTTGCCCCATCTACATGCCGCCAGGCCCGGCCCGGCGCTGAGGCTGAGGCTGAGGCGCTCAGCCAAGGAGCTGGCTCCGGGGCCAGTTTCAGTTTCGGTTTCGGTTTCAGTAGCCTTCGAAGTCTTCACCGCTTGGCGTTGGCGCGTATCTATTGTTTGCTTTGGCACTGCCTCAACTTGTTTAATGTGATTATTTGCTTATGTTGTCGCCGCTTCTTTGTTGGCTTGTTTGCATTTGGGGGTTTCCGTTTTGGCCTTTGATGGGGCTCTGGCACCACACCACAACTACTCGCACACACACACACACACAAAAAAAAAGTCGATCGGATTCCTTCTCTTCTCGATTCACTCGCACCAGCGGCTTGACACTGACCATGGCACTTTCTTGGCTTGACTCGTCGACCGCAAATTGCATTTCCATTCAATTATGCAGCCCCACAATTTGTATTCTCGCATAATTATGGGTATTCGTTCTTAATTGTCTCATCGTTTCTGAGTCCCTGTCCTGACACTTGGCACTCACGCCAGGTTACGGCGGTGACGATAACGGAAACACGTTGCCACTGCTGCCACTGCCACTCCCACACTTCGACCGTCCACTGACGACTGTCTGACACGTTCGAAGACACGAACAACGACAATAGCCCCGTTGCCAACGCCCCAGACACGACAACGACAACGTTCGCCCGCAGACTGTTTTGCGTTCCGGACTTGGTTGCAGCATTTATACGCCCCAACCGTTAGCAGAGCATTCACAGTGCCATAACAGTGGACAATTTAGCTGAGCGCATGCCTTGGCTTATTTCCGTCAAGGGTAAAGAGAGACACACACACGGCTCGTTGTGGTGGGAAATTTTTGCACTGCTTGCACAAGGATAAAGTGCGAAATGAGCGAGCGAGTTGGAAAATGTTAAAGCTAATTGAAATATAGAAACATTACTCAAATTTCGAAAATATTTTTGAAAGACCATCAAAGACCATGGCTTTGGCTTGGCTTTCTTATCACACCTCTTTCCCAAGAAAGATGGGAATGCGATAGCAATTCCGGTATTGCTAGGGTGAAGCGATACCTTCTGGAAGTATTGTAATCATATCTTGTATCGAAATCATATACACAAATAATATACATGAAAAAGTGCAACTTTGTAGCCCATCCAATGAGAGAAGCTTGGCTTTGGCCCAATTATGTTGATATTTTGATGCAGATTGAAAGTAGGTTGAGCTTAGGACAAACATCTTTGCAAAACAAAGCAATGCAACCCCAAGCAATAAAAAAAAACATTGGCTGCTTTTGCCAGTGGCAACGACCACCCAACCCCTAACGTTTAAGGGGCCATCAAAGGGACAGGTGCTGACAGACTAATTGGCAAGAATGGCTACTGTCGTCCTTTTCTTTAAAAAATAGAAGAAAAAAAACAACAAAACAAAAATAATAATAAATAAATAAAAGGTCTATGACTGAACTTACAAAGGGGTGTGACAATATTGTGTAGATGCACAAACGAAAAACGTCACCAGAACTTAAATAAACAGTTGAATTTTTGTAGGAGAATAGATTTTGCACTGCTGTAAACTATGAGTAACATTAGAATTATAGTAATATATATAGTTCCCATTACAATTACAATTATTTTGTAATTAAATTACAATTATGTCAAATTACTCAATTATTTGGTGGCTGAAATAGTTTTGGTAGTTTCGGTTGCAAGCTGCCAAAATTTGACTAGCGAATATGACCGAAATTACTGAACAATTATTTCAATTACCAAATAATTTGAAGTAATAATTGAAATAATTGTAGTTGATTATCAATTTGTATACTCCGTAGGTACACAGAGTAGTATTATAAGTTTGTGCAAAAGTATGTAACAGGCAGAAGGAAGCATCTCCGACCTCATAAAGTATATATATTCTTGATCAGCATCAATAGCCGAGTCGATATAGCCATGTCCGTCTGTCCGTCCGTCCGTCTGTCTGTCCGTATGAACGCACAGATCTCAGAGATGGTAAGAGGTAGAGGTTTGACATGTATGGGACATATGCTTCTTATGTCTGCAGGCAGATCAAGTTTATTTTCAATTTTGGCCACGCCCCCTCCCGCCCCTGCAATTTAGAAAAAACATCATATCTCCCACAGTTTTGAAGATAGATGGCTTGTCCCTTCTGGACATATTTAGTTATTAGGATAACTTATCGATCAGCCAAAGGAATGAAGAAGGTCGGATGAACGGTTTTCGAGTTATGATCAAAAGACAGATTTTCTTGGTACAGAGTATGTTATAGTCGGGCTTGACCGACTTTCTTTCTTGTTAATTACGAAATATTTGTAATTATTGTTATTGTAGTGGTAATTGTAGTGGTAATTGCAATGGTCATTGTAAAGGTAAATGTAAAGGTAATTGTAATGGTAATTGTTAAGGTAATGGTTATTGTAAAGGTAATTGTAATGGTAATTGTAGCTTACAGCATTGATTAGCATACGCACTTCGCTGTGAGGCTTTTCTATAACCGAAGCCCACAAAACCGGACCATTAATTGAAGGTTCGAAGAAGAAGGTTCGATATTCGATACTCAACTCTTAAAACACAACACTTGATACTCAGCACTCGAGACTCAGTTCGCGATACTCAGTACTGAACAGAGTATTCAAGATTTAGTTCTCAATACGCAGTACTCGATACTCAGAGCTCAATACTTGCCCCTCGATACTCAGTACTGTGTATGTTGCTATTATTTTGGTTTTCAAATCTTTTTGGTTGTCGTCGATACTTAATTTTCAGTAATCGGTTCCTAATTTTCAATACTTATTACTGGATACTCACTCACTCAATGCTAAATACTCGAAACTGTGTTTGTGGATCTTATGTTTTTTGTAGTCGATACTTTATAAGCAGTACTCACTGCTCAGTAATCGATGTTCGGTACTTGGAACCTCTACCAAAACAAGCTAAAACTTAGACTGGACTAACATGGTGAAGCAATCTTCATAGAGTTCTCTCAGTAGCCTCGGCTCAGGTGAGTTCGTTTTACCTTTAATATTCCGCCTACCAAGAGAACTTCATAAACTTGGCTTCACCGTATAAATCCTGTCTAAGTCTCAATATTCACATCTGTATTCCATACTCTGTCTTTTCGCCCCAGGTAAAGCTGCAGAGAAAATCACATTCCACACCCATTCCTAATCTTACCACGTCTCTGGCAACGCTTTAATTGACCATGTCAATCGCTGATAGGTTGTCCGTAACATCTTACCGACATCCGTTGCCTGATACATTTCAATTTTGAAATCTCTTTAAAATGAAATAAAGACACCCATTTGTCAGGCCATAGTTAAGGGTGGGGGACATAAAAGGTAAACAGAGGAGGGATTACTTTGCCTTTCATCCACTTCACACAATACTGTTTGTTCCATGCATCATCAAACCAAAGTCAACTCCCAGCATAATTTCGCTTTACAATGGTCACTTTACTGGCTGAGGGGGGGGCGGGAGGAGGCGGGGCTGGGGCGGGATAAGGCTAAGCAAATTCTGTTCCCTGAACACAACTCAACGGCGACTTAAGTTTCAGCTCCTGCGGAATAAGCTGCCAGGGACAGAAGCATGGCATGGCATGGCATGGGCCAGAGACATGAGTACAATTTAAAGCCTGATGTGCGCTGACAACATGCTTCGACAAGTTCAACCTAGTTTCCCAGTTTTTGCCGTACTGTTTCTTGTGCAGCAAGTGCTACCAGTGTCCTTTTCATTCTTCCACGTTTCCCATTTTTCTCCTTCTTTTTTTTTGGTTGCTTTTTGTTTTGTCCGAAACTGCATCTGATATAGATTAGTATTTCCTTTTATGCCAGCAGCTTTCATTCGGGCCTGCTTGGGGGCAGGCCCAAGCCAGGCCAAAAGCAAACTGCCAGCCGTGTTTCACTTAACACCTGATTTGGAGGAGCAGCGAGGAGCGGCCGACGGATGCGTGTTGCTTGTAAAATGCCCGGAAAGTATGCCATGCATATACACATGCCTGAATGGGTCAGTCAGAACTTCTTATGCGAATAGCAGCTGGCGCACTCGAGCAACAGCAGGGCCCGGGATTGGGCCGAGGCTTTTTAATAAAACTTTTTTACTTGTGGCGTAATTAGTTGGTCGATAAAGTGAATGCACGAACACATGCTAAGTATAACAACTTGGGAGAAAGGAACTTCTTCCCCGGGGCCGGCGGGTCGGCCCGGGGCACGGCACAAAATCCTTGTTGTATACGAGCTTGTTTAGGTAAAAGTTCTCCAACACACACAGACACATACATATTGCATGATTGTAATCAGACTGCAGGTGAGCAGGGTGGGCAGTGTGGCGGGGGGGTGGCGGTGGGCAAATCGAAATGCCGCACGAGTAAATTAGGTGAGAAACAAAAAGCATAAAGGGCCAAATCCGATACGGCCGTGTAGGTATGTATCTCAGCTTGTTTGACCAACTGATTACTAGCTGGAAGGTGGGAGGCAAGGCACACCAAGGCTGTTCATAATATTTATGCTCTAATGCATTCCATTCGCACCTTGACAGCCCAACAGCCCCAACGAGGACAGCGTGTATAATTATGACATGAGCCTGAGTCCTTCAGCCTGAAATGTGAGCATTATTAAGGGGGGTTCACTTATTTTGCGGCTCATTAAATTATGTATGTCCTTTCCTAAGCCAGACAGAGAGAGCGAGCGGGTAGCTGGGAGTGCGACAGAGATGAACCGAAACGTCCTTTGAAGACTGCGACTGAGAATTTCACTTTTCCCTTTTGTTGCCGTAGTTGTGGTTGGTTACCACCAACGCCTTGAAGTGGTAATGCACTTCCCCAGTTTGCCATTTGCGCCGGGGCCACCACGCAAATTAAACGCTCCAGTCAACAAATTATGATCAAAGATTTTCCAGAGTGAAATATTTTTGGTTTTGCAGCAAACTTCAGTTTGTAAGAGAGTAACCCCTGTTTGGGTTAGGGCACAGGGTAGGTTGAGGGAGGGGCAAAATAATGGAAAAAAAAACCCAAAAGTTCTTCACACACACACACACACACACACGCACAGGCACACAGTAAAAGAAAAGTCAGCCGGGCTGGGCTTCTAATTTAGAAGCACTTCATTTTGGGGCAAGGAAAAGGAAGAACCACAAGAAAGTAAAAGCAAGTAAGTAATGGCAGATACTCTGACAGACCGAATGCACAGTATACCCTACCTGGTGGCCATCACTTTTTGTGTATACACTTGCCAACAAAGTTGAGGCAAATCTTTCAATCTGTCGCCAACAACGCAGATAAACTTGTTGTTGTTTCGACTTTGCCACCGGCCAAGGAAGTTAGAAAACTTACAAAATTGAATTTGATTTGAGCTTTTTCTGGTGGCTTACACAATCAATTGTGCTGATGGGGCATGGGCTGAGAACCACCCTGTTTTAGATGGTTGTAGAAAGAATATCGCCCAGGTTTTAGCATTCTTCTCGGAAAGTGGTTTTCAGACTCTGCTGGAAGTGACAGCTGGCCAGTTGATGACTTTCATCGACCTTGGCCAAGGCAGAGGAGTGACCGAAACAGTAGTCAACTGCACCGACTAAACAAAGCACCCTGTACTTTTGATTTTGTGTGTGTTTCCCGCGCACCTTCCGCTCAATTAAGTTCAGTCGCTGCTTTATCTTCGATCTTCATCTTAAAACCTTATTCCTTTCTAACTTCTTTTTCTTCAAAATCTTAAAGCGCTCCACCAATTGAAGTGCTTGAGGGATCAAAGTAGACTTAAAAAGAAAACCATTCTTATACACCTTCAGTTAAATTTGATAGCTTTGTATTGTGTCGACCAATATCCAGTTACCGTTACCGTTGGCCTTACCCCAATTATGTTAACAACATTTCGGTAACTTTGAAAACTCATTAAGCGATTGCCCGAATTCAAATGCACGTTGAAAACCAACCAGCATCCAGTACAGCCCAAGAGAGTGTACAATGAAGCCCCAGCACAATAAGAGTAAACGCGACTTTTGGCACTTAAGTCAACGTCTGCGGTGTCGCTGGCATTGCCAGTTGCCGGTTGTCGGTGACGACCAAGATGACGGTTGGCGATGGTGCAGGCGGTGTCATAGCGGCCGCTTGCCCAAGTGACAGGACAGAACTTGGTGTCGGGTTGGAGGGTTGGTAAAGGGGTGAGCACGATAATAGCAAAAGGAAACGGCAACGCGGCAGCGGCACTCAAAGTGCCAGTGACCGAACAGATGCCAGCGCCTCTGACATGGCAGTGGAAGACGTACGGACGGACACAAGGACTGAGACGTTGACGTGGCGCAATAAAGAAATGAGTTAAAGCAAAATTTAAGCGCCAAATGATTGGAGAGCTCACAACTTTTGCTTATTATTTATGAAATATATATGAAATGTTGGGATTTATATCATGGCAAGCTTATGGCCACAGCCTTGCGAAATGATTTCCGGGATTTAATCAATCCCAAACGAGGTCAGAAGTCGGTCAATCTCAGATTTTCTCATTCCAAGTACGATTAGGATTGACTTGATCTCGAATCTAGTAAGCCTTTTGCTTAAAATTTTAATTTTCAGCTTGATTTTATCTCCCTTTTGATGATTCGCATTTAGAACACTGCACTTCCCCTGAAATATGTTCAAGTTTCAACTCCATCGATGTCATTTGAACTAAAACAGTTCCGTTCACTTTGCCATCTCTCGCTTTGGCAACAAAGATCACGTGAAAGTTCTTCGTTTTTTTAAAGTTGCTCCCCTCCCCGCTCCGCTTTCTGGTCCATCCATTACTGATTCAAACACGTTGATGGTTGTTGTCAAATCACGTATTTAATTAAACGAGCAATGACAAAATTGAAAACAAACTTTTGGCAACAGTTCATCCCAGTCCCAATCCCAATCCCAATCCCAAAATTCCTGCTTTTGCTTTCTAATGAATGTCACTAATTTGCCGCGCCAGCTGCACGGCGGGTGTGAGGGCTGGTGCCGCCTGCCTTACCAATGGCAACAACGACAACAACAACAACGACAACAGCGTGAAGAAGCAATTGCTAGGCAAAAGAATATTGCATGCATGTAAATGAGGCAGAGCCGCCGCCGCCGTCGTCGCCGTGCCACAGCTTTCGTTGTGCCGCCTGGCATGTGGCGCTCTCTAAAACTAATCGAATTTTAATTAACGCCTCTAACGGCAATTTCAGTGCCGGGCTGAAGCCAATCAACCGCACCATATTGACTGCCAGCCAGCCAGCCAGCCAGCCTCGGTCTGTGCGCCTTGTAATGCCAATTTGTTTCGCTCATTTTGCCCTACACGTGTATACTTATGTATGTAAGATGGCCAAATTTACATTTGATTCTTTGACAAACGACAAGGGAGGGGGGCGGGGGCGGGGTTTGTATTGGAGACCGAAACAGCTTGTTAATTGGCAATGATAAAGTTCATTGGTAGCCCACAAGGCATTCGATTTTTAAGTTATTTTACCATAATTTCATTATGGCTATGAGAATAAATTGCTTATTCATTGGCAAGGCGATCAAAATGCGAATTCCACTTAGCTAAGGGGGGGGGGGATGGAAACGGTTTAGAACTTTTCGGGCAAATTAATTGCGTAAAATTTAAAATGGTCCAACTTGAAAGGATTAATTAAAGGGGAAGTTCTTTAAGATTGATGGCCAAAATTGTATTTACATTTTGTTATTTGACTTTTGAGTAATTTCATTTTGAACTAAAAATATGCAACACAAATATTTGCTCAAGTCAAATGCAAATAATTTGGTTTTTTTTTTCGGTTTCATGTTTTGCCAAAAGTCAAGTAACTTAAAATTATTAGCTCAACACCTTCGCACTGTGAATTTTGCAGAAACTTTTGCTGTGCGGCCCTTCAGGTGATTTGTTGGCGGATCCTATGTACTTGGTGGTGTCGTGTTGTTTCCGGTCAGGTCTCAGCTCTCAGCTCTTGGGTCTCTCAACTCTCAACCCACCCACCAGCACACTTCAGATGTTTTGGCTTGCCAGGGCACGCCAGGCCGGGCAGGCAACCAGCCAGGCAGCCAGCCAGGCAGCCAGCCAGCCAAGCCAAGGCATGCACAGACTTTCGTCTAATCGCCGTTGGCTTGCCATGTGGGTGTTGTTGGGCTGGTTGGGATGGAGCAAGATGAGGTGGAAATGGAATGGATAGAATTTGGTTGGCAAAATACACTTGAACAAAATAGTGCCCCAAAAAGTAGGCAATGGTAGAGTGCAGTTTGCAATTCCCTAGAACCGTCAGCCCCCAGAAGTGGGCAATGGAAATTGAAGTTCGTTATGCCTTAGGACAGCTGGCCCAAAAAAGTAGGCAATAAAAATGCAATTTGCTTCATTGGAGACTTTCAATTTTCACTCAAATTCCCATAACTTTTATACTTTTCAATGGATTTCCATGAAATAGAAAGCATTGTATTTTGAATAGATGTGCCGCTAATGATCAGCCAGAAAATACATTTTATACAATTTTATTTTTGTCGAAAATTGCATTTAAAATCGATTTTTTGACTAAAAACTGATAAATTTGAAGTAAAGTTAAATGCTTAAAAGTTTTGTTTGAGTTGAAGGTCGGCTCATATTGCTGTATATAATGCCGCAATTGGTGTGCTTACACTGACCAAATGGTATTCCAGTGCGTGGAATAGTTAAGCAGCTGCCTGGCAAAGAAATGGATCTCGCCCTGGTTCCTCTGGTGTAAGTAAAACTTTGGAAATTGTTACTCAGTTAAGCAGGTTGTCCTTTCTTAATTCCCTTATTTCCCATTCAAGTTGACACAGTTTCTCATATTTTCTCTCCCTTTTTGTTGCCCATCAATCTGGCTGTAAAAAGTGTCATATGAATGAATAATAGAGCATTTAATTACCTTTTATGAACAAGTGACTGAGACTGAAGCAAAGTTTTACACATTATGCCAGAGGTACCCTTTCACTCAATCAGAAAGCTTGACTTGGAAGACACACTTTCAAGTAGTTTGAAAATGGTCTGATAACTTGAAAAGAACAGTAGCAAGCAATTGCAATTCAATTAACAAATGCAGCAATATTTTTTATATTTTTTTTTTTGCATACTAGCGATATTTGCAATTAAGGTAATTGCATAAACGAAATTAAATTCGAAACACTCCCAGATTCGGAAATTCAACTACGCACAGTGTGCCGTCGGCATTTGTCATCAGGAGTTTGAAACTGGCTGCTGACTAATTGGACGCTGTGCCCCCTCCCTCCCTCTGATGACATATGCCGATGGCACTTTGAAATTATATTGAAGAGGGGGTTAAAAAACAAAAAAAAAACGTGTGCTGTACGCACAAAATGAAGCACATTAAATACACAAGAGCATGAGGGGGCTGGGGCATTTCATCATTTCTTAGGGCAGGTTAGAGGTGTTTCTTTTATTAAGATCAAGTTTGCTTCTAAAATCACGTTTTTTTTTTTTTACTTATTTACTTTCTACCTAAAAGTCTTCATGATCATCCACACTCAAGTTGTAATATTAACCAACGATAACAATGTAAATTTCATAAACTAAAGCTAAACTGTATTATCATACTTAAAGCTTCCTGCTGTATCATCGAATGGCAACTGTTTCAACAAAGTCTTAACCAGTTTGATGAGCTTATTGTGTTTGTGTAACATTTTTGGAGTTGTTGGAATATTCCCATTTTTGTTGCATTAGAGAAAGCAACACGTCGGTTTTTTCTAAATCATGTGAATCTAAATCTGAAGAAAGTTTCCTTGGAGATATTTGTGATTGTATATAGTGAGATATGTGCCCAACAAACTGTTTTGTAGAAGGCGATTTGTGAAAGTTTTGCCTTTTGTTATCCAGAAAGGTGTTATTTCTTTATCTATCGTTGTGTATCGTGCAAAAGTAGCGCTTGATATTCTAGCTTTATTTCTTCCTTTCCTAGCCTAGCCTTAACCTACCCCAAGCAATTACAAAAACAAAACGGCAGAAGAATGCAAAACATTTGGGTCCAGTTGTTTTCAAGTTTTAAAATCTCAAACAAACCACCATAGATTTGTATATATTTGTAAATATGATAAGCATTAATCGATTTGGGCAGCTGCATAATTCCCTGCTCGCTTCCCCATACATGTTTAATTTGCATTTTTTTCCTTTTATGCATAAAAGCCAACATGCACTTGTCCAGGCCATTTATATATATTCAGCTCAAAATGTTAATTAGACATATACAAACAGTTCATGAGTGAGAGCATTATGTTCATGGAATAATGTGAGCAAATGTTGATGTATTTAAAAAAAGCGTGCTCAGTTGGCGTTACTCAACAGAAAGTCATGTTTGTGGCACTTTTCAAATGGAATGTTTTCACACTGTGTGAGTAGAATTTACTTTGGAAAGAATGCGGTACTCAAAAATGTAGAGCTTGTTGATGTATTTCAGATATTTAAGAGGGCAAATTTTTGAATATATGTAACATTTTTCCTTGACGAAAACGATTTCAAGCTGATTATTGTGAGCTAATGGCAACAAAATGTCTCTTCGTCTGTTAGAAAGCTGCTCCGAATTGATTTTCTCACAGCTACCCCCTATATAAATAAGTGTCTTGAAGTTTCTCTAAAGATCTGGAAATTCCCGTTTTGTAGTAGATTTAGTAATATTTTTTTTTTTTACTTTCATCTACAAATTTGTTACAGTGTACACACTTAGGACAAGCTGCTTCTGCCTTAGACTGACTGTGATGGTATGGACGAGAGCGGTCGGGTAATGCAAATGGAATCAAAATCAGCTAAATGTGCACGTATTTATGCCGCTCCACGAAGCTCCTTCATGGCATCGCATCAAGAGCCATACTGGCGGCAGGTGCAACTGTCTGTGGCTTGTGTCACCTTTTTGCCACGTCCTCACCCAACTAGACGCGTTGGCCTGCTTAAATTAGTTACAGTTTATGCTCTATCAGCGCCACGTCCAAATCTCCACTTTGGCACGCATCCAACATGGCGTCGGCGTCACGTGATTGGAAATGGGAAATCCGAATGAAATTATAACACCAATGCCAGGAGATTATTAATCAACAATGCAATGTGTGCAGATTTTTCTTTGAGGCTCACACACCTGCCCACTTCAAATCATAATTATGGCCAGGTAATTGGCCCGGCTATCCGATTCTGTTGGTTAGAAATCAAATAAAGTGTGGATGCTGAAATGTAATCTGGGATTTGTATACAATTTTAATCCCACCATTCATCCTGGCGGCGTTTGCAAAGTTGAATTCGCGCGGAAATGTCGAGAAATGAAACCGAATGCGCCGTCGCCCTCTACCCCCGCTCCTGGCCCTGTTTGTTGTTGCTGCAATTTGCAATTGCAGAATAAGGAAGCGCCCGGGCAGAGGCATCTGCCCAATGGCTGACTGACAATGATGCAACACAACAAGAAAGAAATAAGAAACGTAATCGTCGTGTCAGAAAATTACAAAAAAAAATAAAAAAATTACAAAAAACACAGCGGCAACGTTTTGCAAAAAAAAAAGAAGAGAATATTATGCTGATATTAAATTTCGTGCTCTCCCGTACAAAAAAAGTGAACGAAAAGTAAAAATAGAAAAGGAAACTTAATATTTTGTGAATGAAGAAAATGATTAAAATTGTAGCAGAAGTAGAGCAACAAGGAAGAATGAAAACAAATTAATCTAATCGCGTGCCAGAGAAAGCGGCGTCTAACGAAGTATGCGAAAGCTAACTGAGATGGCCGAAATGATTTACGTAGAAAGCGTTTGATTAGTTGGCCAAATGGCGAGAAATCTGTTTTCAAATTTTCCAGTTACCGAACAGCACCACCAGCGGGATCTTCTTTCGAAAGGTTGGTTCGGGTTAGAATATCTTAGAAGGTTTGCTACACACTTAGCATTTCACAATAACAAACTTCACTTTTATCTTCCCTGCAACTTTTAGATGTCATCTGTACACCAGCAAGAGCAAGATTAGAAGTCACAACCAAACAACGGAGGACGTTCATCGCCGTAATTAGAAGAAGTCCTGGATCAACTATGTTGGTATTAAGATGATCGATGTTTTGTGGTTATCACTAGCATTTACCCTGGCGACCTCCTTGGCATATTCAACTCAATACCAAGAATCGAAGCTTATTTTTGCCATCTATCAAATCTTTATGATAGTCTAAGCTTCAAACTACACCTCCATTTAGCGCGCGTCTACAGCTTTCGTCTACTAAATCTTTATCCCATTCTTATCATAATCTGAGCTCATTAAAAAAATTGACAAATTGCAGCTTGTCTAAGCAACACCCCACCATGGACCACTCTTTACGAAAACGCCTGTCTCCGAGCTTCTGCATCCACCGCTCTTTCAGCAACGCGTTATGCAAATTGCTGGCTTCGATTGCTCGCCTGCTCTGGCATTTTTGCAAAATTTTAGCCTATTCTACAAGTACTTTGAACCACATTCAGCTCTCTGGGATGCGGTGTTCACAGCAAATTGTTGTCGTCGATTGCTCGCCTGCACTTATCAATCTGGCCTGTCATTCAACTTGTTCATTACGTCGATATTAAGATTTTGGCCCTTATCTGAGGTAATCTGTGGGTTTAGCAGATTGCTGCCGTCGATTGCTTGCCTTCTCTGATGTTTTTTTAAGCTTTTCGATTTGCTTGACGGCCTTTTGCATTCGAATAAGCTCAACTTAGTTTCAGGACTTTTCATTTGTTTGAGGTAAGAAAATTTAATGAAAATTAAATTTTAGAATATTTAAAACTGTTTTCTTTTCAACTTTTCAGCAGCTAGAATCACGGGGAACACATGGAGACACTGATCTACAACAGCTGCTGAGCTGGTTTCAATGTTACTCGCATGAATTAAGAAGCTCAGTACAAAGTTCAAAACTGCATTATAAATATATAAATAGAAACACATTGGCCATGCTTTGAGTTCTTTGGCCGTGTATCTATTTTTATGAACTGTGAATTGTGACCCAAATCTAAATATGAATTGAAGGTCTTCAACAACGAAAGTGAATGTTTAAGTCTGAAAGCATCTTTGTCAAGTTATAAACAGCAGTTACAACAACAGGAAATGGTAATGCCCTCCCCTTTCCCTTTCCCCCTTGCCCCTTTATGAACACTAATTGGCCCTATGTATGCGCCATCGATTGGCGGCCGTGCGTTCCTTCCATTGACAAGCAATGCCTCCAAGCAGTTTGCAAGACTAACTACGTATACTTGTACAGTTCCATCTTCGTTTTAAAACTAAAATTACTGTACCAAAACTCACTTAAGTTTTTACTTTACCCTTCACTTCGTTATTGGCACAAATTGCAATTGCAAAATCATGGGGCCAGAGTGTCTAAAAGTTTTTAAAATGCATCCACCAATTATGTGAGTTTGTTGTCTGTATGCCTGTCTGCCTGTCTGCTCTTGCAGTATATAAGTGCACTGTATACGAATATATGTGTGTGTGTGTATACATATATATATATAGAGAGAGGGAGAGGGAGAGGGAGAAGGAGAGAACAACCTCATTTTTATTGCGGCCCACCCACTGTCTTTGTCAGGTGACTGGCAAGAGGAGCTTCATCTGTCATCTTACCATCGACAAGAACGATGGCACAGTGGTACTGCATCAGTTGTATTGTGGTACAACTGCAGCATTACACATGGTTCAATGAATTTCCAAGCCCATAGCCTAGGTTTTCTGCTTACTATCTACATTTTAGCTAAAAAAAAACTGGAAAAGTTCGAGTCTTTGAAAGGGTCCGTATTAATGACCTGTAAAAGCCGGTACTCATCGGTTTGCCCAAGGATTGGTAATGATCGGATACACGCTAGTCGAGTTATGTGCAAAGAAATGTGCAATAATCATTAAATTTTAACATAATAATTCATATTTTTGTAATTTTTACATTTCGTTGAAGTATAGTTGCCTAGTTTCATAGCTGAGGTGAAATGAGATGAGGTAGAATATGATAAGGTGAAACTATACTTCTACAGTGAAGCTACAAATGAGTTGTAATAACTTGCTTCAGAAGTTTAGGAATCGCAGAGCGTTGAGCTTCTTGATGTTAATGTGAAATGAGGAAAGATTCTTGCCACATGAATGAAGGACTGCAATGTTCAGGATAGTTTCTGTACAGGGAATTATGCAACTTGGAACGATCTTGTTACGAGCTAGATGAATTTTATATCTCAAAATAGTCACTAAAACAAGTTTCCCCATCGATCGTTTCTAAGTCATTCAATCCGTAGGACTATGAGAAATGTTTAGTCAGATTAACCCCAAAACGAACGGACATTTGCAAATGAAAACCACTAAGCTCATTTAGTTCATGTTTAGTTATTGCCCCACTGTGCGTCATTTGTTACTCAACTTTGGCATCCGCTGGCATGGCCTGGCCAATTGTCAAGAAATATTTTCGTTTCTACTTAATTCCTTTGTTAAGGGGTTAATGCAAGGCTCAAGTGCCAAAAGTTCAGTCAGCCTGACGGTGGAAAGGAAGCAACGGCGGGCGGGCACATCTTTTGAATAAAGGAATTAATCTGAAATTAAATATTCTGAAAAGTTTGCCTGCACTCGCAAAAGTTGAAAGCAAGCCCCGCTGCTCCCCGCCGTAAAGATTCATCAGCAGAAAAACAAAATTAAAAAATCCCAAAATGAAAAGAATCCAAATACAAGTCAAAACTTTGAGCATGACGAATGAAATTTCTATTTCGTTTTCAATTCCTTCCTTCTTCGGCTCCGTAATTTCTATAATCGAGTGGGACAAGGACAGGTGCGCTTGTGGTTACATTAAAAAGAATGTCACTTGACTTTTATGATTGCATTACATCTGTTATCTCACCCCTCCCCCCCCTGCCGCCGCCTGCGCGCGGTGCAATTACGCACTCCAATAAATAAGTAAATTCGTAATTTTTTTTTTTTGGAATTACACAAATATTAATTCATTAAGCTGCTGCTTGGCTCCTTGTCAGACAGACAAAGCAATGCGCTGCCCAATCAGTCGTCCAACATAATTAATGGCAGTTTTTATTGTGTTGGCCAACCGGGTTCCGGTTCAATATTAATTGCATATTAACAAGACGCCGTGTGGAGAGCAGCACACTGAATCCATCGACCAAGTGCCAATAATCATTGGCTCGCCGACAGGCGAACTGATTGATTATGATTGATATTACGAGTAATTTTGCAAGTTGGCAAAAAGGTGGCACAGTCCATGAAAACAAAACGCTAGAAGAAGCGAACATAAAAGTGCTAATGGGGGTGGCAAGAGTAAGAGATAGCTGAAAGCAAAAAAAAAAACAAATGGAACGAAAAGCTTAAATCTATATCTTCAATTATGCTTTGCACTAGACAAGGATGTCTGATAAATTAAGCAGTCAATCAGGAGAAGAAGACGTTGCATGCACTTGGCAAATATGTAAAAAAAAAAAACAGAAGTAAATATTATAAAACCCTGGAACACACCAGTTTTGGGATTCATCGTCATCAACTTTCCGCCAGCTGTGCTATTTATTCAAGCTAATTGCGAAGTTGAGCCAATGACGAGAACCTTACTGTGGCTGCCAAATGTCAAGGTGGCGCAGTGCATCAGAAGTTTTTCATTAATTAGCATTACCTTGAAGTAATGCGTCGCTTAATGGGAAAGGGGAGGGGGGTGCGAATAAAGAAAACGACCGACATATTCTCTGCTCACTCAGAAAGACACAATTATGGTTTAGCTCCCGTTTGTGGGCGGATCATGCCCATTGATACATTTGAAAGTGCGTAGCCGGGAGTGCCCAAATCTATACGAAAAATAGAGGAACGTTTAATTTGTATAACCTTATTTAAAGGACATTTCCACTGAAAACAAACAGAAGCTAATAAGTATTACTAAGACTACTTTTCTAACCCTCCTTTTCTATGGCAGCTATACTATATAGATGTCCGAATTAGACCAAACTTGACAGAATCATGGAAAAGCAAGGAAAACTCGTAATTACGGAGTTTGTAGACGATTGCTTTGAAAACAAAAAAGTTTTTCCCACTAAGACTACTTTTCTAACCTTACTTTTCCATGGCAGCTATACTATATAGATGTCCGATTTCGACCAAACTTGGCAGAATTATAGAGAAGCATAGAAAACTAGTATACATGGAGTTTGGAGACGTTTGCATTGAAGTGAAAAAAGTTTTTCTCACTAAAACTAGTTTTTCGACCGATCGTTCCTAAGGCAGCTATATGTTATGGTCATCCGATATGGTCAGTTCCGACAAATGTGCATAGTATTCATACCAGAAGACTTTGTGCAAAGTTTGGTCGCGATAGCTTTAAAACTGACGAAGGAGATAGCATAGAAACAGACGGACATATCAAGAAGATATATCAAGAATATATATATACTTAATGTGGTCGGGGATGCTTCTTTTCATGCGTTACAAACATCTGGAGCATTTCAATATAGCCTCTGCAAGGGTATAATAACGCTGTCAAGTACAACAGTGCGTATGCGTGATAATATTTGAATCTAATTCGCAAATACTTATATCCATTTGTGTTTAACACAGTACTCAGCTCCAGTTTATCTACATTTTTTTTGCCATGGTTCGCCTTCGCACGCACAACTAAACAACTATCAAATAAAGATCGAATAACAAATGGCAGAGTTGTAAAGGTAATACATAATGTTGCATACTTTTCAGAGCAGCACACATAATACTGACATGTTAATGTTAATTCTCTGTTATTTACCTTAATTATTGCAGGTAAACCTAAAGTCATAGATCTCTTCGACTGCGCAGTGCCTCCAATATTATGGTCTAACCTGCCCTGGAATACCCTCATACTCTGCTGCTCACACCTAACCGACTCTGGAATCTCCGAATCGTAGCTTCAATTGCGCAGTGCATTTAGATCAGTTCAGTTCATCTTCTCTTGAAGTGCGCCTCACAGCCGATCTCATGCTTGGTGTATTCCAATGCCTGTGGCCAACAATACGCAACACACTACATCAGGGATCCCAGAGGGGAGTGAGTGGACTCATTCGTGTCCTGCAACCACCACTTAAACAAACACAAATCAAATTTCTGTGACCCCGGCGAGCTACAACCGGGCGAAGTGTTGTTACATTATTTATAAAACAGAAAATTAATAATATGTTGTGCTGCCGCGGTTAACTATGACCTCGAACATTCTGTTTGCTAAGGAGTCATATAATTTCTTGAGATAATCAAGCGAAATAGCCTCCCAGGTACTTATTAGTCTTTAAATAAGTTCCGATTCAGTTGGGTAATTGCTGTGTAGGTCTGTCTGCTTCTACCGAGTAACCGAACGGATCGGTTGATTATATCACAGAGCTGGCATGGGAATGATCAAACGAAAAAGGGTGACCTTAGTGAGAAATTTTCGCTGGTGTTTTCAATGTCAATTCTAATAAATATTTGCTTTCAAACAGAAGGCACTTACGTTTGGGCACAGCCAAAAATAACCCCATACTACTCGTTTTATGTGCTGTTAAAGTTAACTTTGCCACCTTCAGTAGAAGATTTTGATTGTTTGAGGGCAGGAATATGGATGTAAGTAGCATTTGCTTTGATTGGAACATCAATAACTTTTGTTCTCGTTTCATTTTGATAATATTAATGATTGTTTTTCAATTTTAAATCGTTTCATACTTAATTTAAGCACTTATTACTTGTTCTAGATCATTCGATCTAGAGCTCTGCCCATCGTTTTTTCCCGAGTGTGGCAACAATTTTCGAAAACTCCGTCTCAACTGTTTATAGAATCTCAAACTCAAGGCACTTATAAATTTTTGTCCTTAACGGTTAGCTCCATACAGGTTTCGTTAACAAAAAGGACTCTTCACAATGATTATATCCCAACTTAGAAACCTTTTTTGTTTGGCTTGAACCTAAATACATAAAATAACCACAAAGACTGCTGCCTAATTGTCCTGAACACAATGGGGCGTTACAGGAAGTAAGAGAAAATTTCCCTCAATATTCGCTTAACAGACCCACAACCCTCGCCCGGTCCACCCCCAACGCCCCTGTGCTGTCCAATGTAGATAAATTACCCCTGTTAGAGCGGATGTAAGCAACAGTTGTTTCTGTTGGCCATGCAAATTTGAAGTTTTGGCTGTGGCCATCCCAAAATTGTAATTCCCCGATCCCCGGATAGGCGGACTGGCAACTGTTTGCCACAAATCGTTGCACTTGTACGACAGCTTGAATGCAACTTAATTACCTCCCTCACCCTTGAGCAGAGCAAAAAATTGCGCTTAATATGAGTTCAACATTCTGTGCCGGGAAACGAAAAAGTTATTAAGTTCGCCTCCCCCCCCTCTCCACCGTCGCAGCCCCTCTCCCTCACCCCTATGCAAGATCGAACGAAAAGTTTTGTGCCAGCCAAATAGCAAACAAACAAGTCGGAGCCGCAGCCGCTGCCGGAGATGGAGATGGCTATGGTGATGGCGCTAGAGTAAACCGGAGGAGTCCTGAAGATGACGGCTGGGCTGAGCATAAAAGTTGGCGCAACAGAAATGCTTGAAATTCTGCTGATTTTATGTTACAATGTTGCAAATGGCGACGGCGGCCAACTTTGTTTCGAGAGTTGGTGCTTGGTTAGTGAGCGAGCGAGCGAGTGAGCGAGTGAGTGAGTGAGAGAGAGAGTGAGTGAGTGAGCGTGAGGTTTTGTGGTGGGCGAGGGGGAGAGTAATATGCCAAAGGTTATCATGTATGTTTTAATGTGTTGGTGTTGCTGTGCTAGAAGGGAAATGGTATTTGAAGTGTGCCCCACCCACCCCATTGGCAGGCCAAAAAACTTCATTTCACATTATTATTATGTACGTAATGCGTACACTGAGAAACAAGTAGAGCTTGTGCCCAGTTCACCGTGAACTTACTTGAATTTATCCAGATTTTTTCTAGAGTTAAAGATTTCTGACCCAATGAAGCATTCTTAAACCTACAATTCTAGAATGGAAGCAAATGAGCATATGAAGGAAATGATCTGAGAGCACAACAGAATGGGTTTTAGACCTGGTTCCCCAAGAAGAATGTCTCTCTGTCTCACTCTGACACTCACTGAAGTTACTACTTCGGCAAGTATTCAGCTTGCATTGCCGAGTGGCTGAGGATTACCGCAGCAAGTGCAAAGACGATTGGTTAAAGCAATTTTCAAGTCAAAGAGAATTCAATGTAGATTTTTATAAACTCAAATGAAGCATGCCTGATTCTAAAGCAAGAAATTTTGAGTGAGATTTAAAGCCTAAATGGGCTTTTAAAGATCAATAAACAATTGCGAAATCATTTCAATACATACAACGCTCATGAAACAATAACTTTCTGGCTGATTGTAGTCTTGAAAATTAAAATTCTTGATTCAAGAACGAAATTTCTTGATTTTACTTTCAGTTTTTGGCTACAGAATAGTCAAAGGAACATATAAAACGCTCTTGAACCAAAAATATTGTACTTGGATGCCGAAATTAAAGGGTTATTAAGGAATTGCAATTGAAAATTCTTGATTCAAGCATGAAATTTCTTCTCCGCATACCTGACGCAACACTGCTTAACTGTTGAATCAAGAATTTCGTACTAAATAAAGAAATTACTGGCTACTTGATCTTTTGAAATGGAAAATTCTTGATTTAGTATGCAAGTTTTGATACCGGGATACCTGAAACAACACTGCTTAACGTTTTAAGAGCTGATCAATCAAGAATTTCGTACTAAATTAAGAAATTACTGGCTCCTTGATCTTTTAAAATTAAAAATTCTTGATTTAAGTACGACATTTCTTCATTTATGTTTTAGTTTACCGAGAGCAACAATGCCTATCATATAAAAAACGCTCTTGAATCAAGTATTCCGCACTTGAATGCTGACATTTCAGGCTGCCTAGACTTTTAAAGTAAGAAATACTTCATTAAAATACCAAATTTCTTAGTAATTCACCAGGGGGAAACACTGCTTAGCACATAAAACTATTTTGAAACAAGAATTTCGTACTTAAATCCGATTTTAGTGCCTAATAAAATTTGCAAATGCAAAATTCCTGAATCTCCAGATAAGGGCACACAATCTTATCGTTTCTCCCAGTGTATTTGGTTTTGATGGCGTCCGTATGTATGCACAAAATGATTTTTTATTTTGTTGTTGAATATCACGATTACACCGTATACATGTTGAAAGTAACTTCTGGCCAGCATCTTGGGTCTGTTAACACACACAGCGCCAGCCGCAACCTACACCCGGCCCCAAACACAGGGCTAGACTCCCCCTTCACCACCCTCACCCCCACCGCCCTTCCCACCCTACCCGAAAACACCAAGCCCCCATAGTCGTCCCAAAAACTTTGTCCGTCAGCGGCATCATCAATTACAACGAAACTATTTGTTTACTTTAAATTTGTTGCTCGCCGGCAGCTTCCACAGCTTCTACAGCATCCGCTGCAGCGGCCCCTCGGCTCTGGTCGTCGTCCCAAATTGGTGGTCGCACTGCCACCACATACATGTGTACCCTGGCACAACAGTCGCAGTCGGTACTTGCCTTTGGACTCCGCTCTTTCAGTTCGTCCCCTCGCTCCGGTAATGGCTTACTCAGTACATTTTTTTTAAACGCCACTCCTGCTGGTGTTGCCCTGGCTGCTTGTTCCCTGTTGTTTATGAATCTTCCCCCCTTTCGTGGTGTTCCACACAAAAAAAAACGAAGAAGGGAAGGCGGCGACAAGTTCAGCTTCAGTTACAGCTCCCGTTGCAGCTTCAGCTCTTTTGTGGGGCACATGAAGCACACCTGGCACGCCACCCTCGCACTCGTCCCCTCGTCTCTCCTGTGGCCGCGAAGTGCGATTAAATTCCGAAACCGGGGAAGGGGGACGGGGGGGAGCACAACTTGAGAAGGGAAGAAAAAAAAGAAAAGAAAAGAAAAATGATTTCTTTGCTTTCTTTGTTGTCTTGCCGAAGCGGAGATATTCTTGGCCATTTCATAGATTGCTTTAATTGAATCTTTTTCATGGCTCAGCGGATATAATGAAGGCGATAAACGATCAAAAACTACAACTGTGAAATTGTTTTGCGGAATCTTTCCGCAGGATGTATTCAATTCTCAAACGGGAATGGAAAATGTGATGCGAAATTGAAGTAATGTGTGTTTAATTTTGCTTTTAGGTGCGATCAGTTTTCGATTTATTAACCACTTTTCGTACACCTAAAGATTCCCTAAAAACATAACTATTTTCTCTAAGAATCTTCACTGTTGTTGAGAGTTAAATATGATAAAGTCTAGCAGCGAAATATCATCTAAACATGATGCAAGTCTTTCAGGCTAAAATGCTGCTTAGAAAAACTGAAAATTCTCGACAAATAAAGGACGAACTAAATGTTCTTAAATAAGTTAAAAACCATGAGTAATCAGGCTTTAGGGGATGAAAGTACGACTCTACAAGTTTCCCAATAACAAATATCTGCTCCGAATCGTAGGGTAAATCCTCTGCTTCATTCTCCTGGCTTTGTTTCTTCGTCTTGGCTGACAGCTTACAGATCCCTGTTCTCGCAGAGCTTTGCTGATTTCGTTCTGGGAGCAAGTATACCTTTTTCAAACAGGACTTTAAGTAGCCAACTCATATTTGCAGCTTAACTTTTGAGCTGCCCAATAGTCTTGAGTGTGTGAGAGTGAAGAGTGATACCTGAGTACTTGCAATTTAAACTGAAAGCACTTCACATTACAGGAAGAATCCTTGAGCAATGTCTCTTCGAAATGTGAGAGTTTCATAGACACATTTGGCAGGACTTAAGGCTCTACCACCCCACACAGATAGAGCTACGAATTGAGGGGACTCTTCAGCTTCAGCAAAGGTTTGTTATGGGTCTATGTTCTCTTAAGAACATTTAGAACTATTTGAGTGAGCGTTAGACAGGTCTTTCCTCTCTATATATGTTGCTTTTGTTATACCGAAATTTGAAAATCATAGTAAAAGAAAGCCGTAGTGTAAAAAAATCACTCATACGCACTGTTGCCATTTTGTACATCAATCAATAACTTGCACTAAGAATCAAATGCTATTCATTCCATTTTGAAAATTTGAAATCACAACTCTCTGGTACAGTGTAACCTGCTAGTGTTTTATAATTGTGAAATGGAGCTTATTATGGTGCGACCTTTTAGCATGTTCCAAATTGTTCAAATTCCACAAGACAATTTAATGGTTAAAGTTTGCCAAAAATTCTTTTCTCGATTCACTCTTCCACAACTACGTGTGTAGTACCCGCTTCCTTAGTTTATGGCGTAAAAGTTCACAGTTTGGATTTCGCTGTTTATGAGTCGTTCCTTTCTATTTCTCCGCCTGTTTCGCCTGCTTAACGGGAGCTGTTCAATTTTGTGGCATTTCCTCTGAATTTAAGTACAACTCTTTTTCTTTTCGCTTTTGCTAATTGAAAAGAAATCCACTTACCATTTGCCATGCGGTGTGCTATCACTTCTCGTTTCGCAACAACAAATGTGTTAATATTCAAATTTACATTCTAATTTCATGTGAAATATATTCGGGCATTATTTTTGCCTACTTGCCAGGCATGGCCAGAGACCGAAGGCAGTCCCAGCCACCGTTTTTCCATTCCGCCGTTAAACCTCAACTTCAGTGTCAGCCGCTGCCTCCGCCAGTGCGATTCCCGACGAGCTCTGGTGGCCTGCCCCTCGTTTCGTTGTGTTATTCTTGTGTGTCCCATAAACATAAATTTGTTTGCTTTGTGTCGCATAATGAATGCGTTTGGCTTTGCGTCTGTGTGGGAGTGAGCTGGCGTTCGTCGTTCCTTTCGGCAGTTGCCAGTCTCCTGGCCGTGGCCACTTCGCCGCGCCACCACTCCGACGAGGAAAAATCCGCACTTGAGCAGAATAAAGTTTTTAATTTACGATTTTTGATTAAAACGTAGACAGGGAAAGCGGGCAGAGCGATTTGTTTGTGTTTTTTTTGCTTGGATGCTGGTGACAGGGGAGAGTGAAGAAGGGTAACAACCATTTTTACACTCTCTTAGAGCTTTAATTTCACTCTTTGAATGTTGATGATTGGAAGGAGCAGCAGCAGCAGCAGCAACAACAACAACAACAACAACAGCAGACTTTATGGGAGAGAAGAGACGGCAGGGCGGGTTCATTAGCTTTGTAATAGGACTGACTGGGTGAACTACTTTGTCAAGCAAACTCCTTCTGATTAACTTGGATTCTTGTTGCTTTTTAGTAAGAGCTTCAGCAGTTTGGCACAGTGGTTAGGAAAGACGTTAAATTAAGCTTTTCTGCTCTCCCTAGACTTCCTTTAAACAAATCTAGACAATTTAGAATTTGTTTTTGGGGTTAGTTTAGTGAACAACCTCTTTGGCATTCTTTCACTGCAAAATAGTTTCCCATTTTAATAGTTTTAAATGTTTGCTTTTATTATTTGCATCAAAGTGTCAACCCGCAAACACGCAAAACAAATCTGCGCACAGGTGTTTCCACTAAGTCCCTCTGGGCAAATACCTGTTTCATTTAATAGACTCCCAACTATTTGGTGACACGACAATTTAGGCAAATTTTTTTTGAAATAGTTATGCAAATTACTTGGGCTTTCTCTGTAGATGGGTCTGAGAGGACATAGTTAGCCAGTAGAGGACAGATAAGAGGCTTGGAATCTGTAACATTACATTGAATTGAGAATCTCTTGAGCTTTCCCAAACATCCCAAGCCTTAATCCGGCCTTATAAACTCAAGGCTGCAATCCTATGCCATTCCAGGGCGGGCTCAGAGGTCTTACAGCGGCTTGGAGTACCAGTTGTAAGTCTTTCACTTTATCTAGGTACATTATTTCGTATTTATCTTTCCCAACAATGGCAACTAAAGTGGCTGAAAATAGATATAAGTGACCTAAATGGCCACCACAATTGCCGCTTCATTTCCATTCCCTAGCTTCGTTTTCCCTAGCACTTGTCCTTTATCCCATTTACCATCTTTTCGCACACACACACATGTTGGCATCCGAAACCCTTTTATTTGCTGAACAATTTCTATTACCCTTTCAGTAAAGTTAAAGGCAAGTCATGTCGATTAACATTGTTTTGTCAGTGTCCTGTAGCCGGGCGATTTGTCAAATTGCAGTTATCAATAACAATCAAAGGGCAATCTGTAACTTAATAGTCTCTGTTGAGATTGGTATGCCAGGCAGCCAGACAGGACTACATATGTATCAAAAACTGTAAAATGCATCTGACACACATACATATGTATGTTTCAAGCATTATACTTCTGCTTACCCCAAATTCAACTTTGTGCCACATGCAGCTGGCATCAAACAACAACATCAGCAAAAACCAAGAAAATCAACATAAATTGCGCTCTGCTTTTCATTTCATTCGATGGTCCCGACACAGATTTCAACAATGCATGTTTTTAAAATGTTGTTTGCAACTTTATGATAATGCAGTCCACTGACATTGCAACCCCATCTCCATCTCCATCGCCACCCGGCGCCCACCCAAAAACCCCTGTAGCCCAAAGCCAGCTGGCTCTGTGCTGCAATAACGGATATTCGAATATGGCACACAATAACCATAAACCTGCCCGACTTGAAATTGCAACCAAGAAGTTACTGCCCACCCGTTTAGATAGGAATTTGGCCAATAGTCGAAATTCAAAAACACATTTAGAATCTTAAGAACCAAAGGAGGGAAGACTGCATTAAAAAGCTTGTGAAATTTGTGAAAGCCAACTCATTGTTGCTTGAACCAAGTCTGATGAGAGCTGTGGTTAATCTTCAATGTATTCTTTCAATTAAGCGATTATCGAATTGTGTCGTCTTGTGATTTGTTAGCTGATGCCTTAACAACAAATAAACTACTACATTATTCTGTTTCCTTATTCTTGGGGGCATGTATCGTATCGTATGTACTGATTCGAGAAGAAAATCGTTAGAAAATTTTGTAAAATCACCAAAACTACATTAAAAGTATAATTAAACTTTAATGCATTGACAATGCCATGGTTTCGTTGTATGGTTGCATTTTGTGTAGCGCTGTTGAAAGATGACACAGAGTCCTTTTTTGGACTGCAGCAAAGCACAATTACAGCTGACATCATTGCCAGAGTCACCACTATAATGGGCTGCAGAATTTGACACTCGGATGTGGTGTGCATTAGGGTGCACTTTTTAAGGGAAAAGGTGAAATGTACCCCCTTTAATGGTTCCTTTTTGCATTACAGATAATAAAATTTTAAAAAACAACAAAAAAAAACACAAAAATATCAGTTTTAATGGGCGAGACGACGGAATTCCAACAATGAAATCGCTGCTACATAGGTCGGGTTGTCAATTTGTGTTAGTCTGGCAAGGAATTTCTATTTTGATACAAAAAAAATTCCAAAAAAATTAATATTTCTACCCTTTTTTCGCCTATAAGAAGTAAGAGTTGCCCACCAACTGCACAATTTATGGCACTTGTGAAAAGTACAATGAACTCGCATTCCACATCTAACTTCATTCGGATCTCAAGCAACAAGAGCGATATCAGAAAGATGGTCTTACTCTGCAGAGAGATTGTATATTACTTCATAGAGAACTATATCCAAACTAAGGCAATCAAATAAAAGATCTGCTTTCATATTTACTACTATTTAATGACTGGTTTACTTTCATGGTAACGTTTCTTGTAGTGCTGCAGGAAGACAAAGCGGAGTAGTTTTATGGCTGCTGGAAAACAATTTGTGTTGAAATCATTACCAGAGCTACCACTATAATGGGCTGTTTAGGGTGAAGAGCTGGAGAAACCAGCCAAGGATACCGAAAAGGTATGTGCCAGAGCCCAAATATCTTGCATTACCAAATATATTGCAAGGGAGCAGCATATTCGCAGTTATAAAATATTTCCCAAAAATTCAGGAAAATAGATTTCTCCCATTTCTAATACTTTTTGTTTGCCAAACGCTTTTCTTAACATTAAACATGATTCTTATTAAAGGATAATAAAAATGCTGCCATGCTTATTCATCATCCTCATCCTCATCCCCACTTCTCTCTGTTCTCTCTCTTCAAAATTATGCATAATAATAATAACTTTTGTTCCATTTCTCACGATAAACTAAAGATGGCACGCTATAATTATTCCAATTGAAATGAATTCCAGTTTTCATTCAAGTACAAAGAAATATTTGCGTACAACCTTACATACAATCAATCCATAACATAATGCGCCGCATTCCTTTTGAGTCTTCGTAAATATTCATTAGAGAAATTCCTCAAAAACTCAGCCCAGCGACCGCTAATTGAGACGCATATTATTGATTAGCTGCTCAATAGCTGCTTATTAAGTCGAGAGCATTCCGACCGCCTCCTGCCGCCTGCCGTCTGCCGCCCGCCTGCCGATGTCTGTCTGGCCAAGCTCAGAGTCGGAGTCGGAGCCGGAGCCGGAGTCCGAGCCACGTGCGCTGTGCACGAGCATCCCTCCCAGGGGAAATTAATTGTGTCAATTGTATTAAATTCCAGCACTGAGCGCGGCCGCATCGTTTGTATTAAAGCAAATTAGGCACTTGCGGGCGTTTATGGCAATGAGGCAGGCTATCAAAAATCAGTTAAAAGCCCGGTTGGCATGGAGATGATGCCGCCGCTGCGATGGTATAATGAAGCCAGTGAGTTGATAAATCGGATTAGGCAGCCTGCATGTGAGGCTTGCAGCGAGGTACAACTGTATCTTCTGTTTGAACATGCCGCTTAACCTCAAAATGCAGCGCATTGTGTGAGTGTGTGTGTACACAATTTCTTCTTGTTTCAGCTAAGCCCCCGCCACCCGCCACCCGCCCCACCCACTCCATGGTACACAAACAGGCGAAACGCATCATTGGTAATTTTCTACAAAATGCGAACTTTGCTGAAAATACATACACAAACTTATGCACATTTGGGGATAGAAGCGTAGATGGCGTTGTAGCTGGAGTATGCGGAGTCAGCATCCACAACAGCCACAGCAAATAACATGGCAAAATTTGCATCTAGGCTAAGATTTTGTCAAATTTCAAGTGGTATTTTCTTTTTTAGTTTAGTTTTGCTTCTACCAATTAAGCAGAGAATTGCCAAAATATAAATTGGAAAATACACAAACTTGCATTTAAAAATTCTCCTTAGCAGTTAACAAAACAAAACTCCGTGGCACACTTTAGTTGACACTTTAGTCGGCATGAAAGTGGAGGTGAATGGTTTTTGGGTGGGGACATCAAAGATGTTTTCCCGAAGTTGCAATTGAAACATATTTCTAGTTTTGTGAAGTTTTCGAAAGAAGAAAAGAATCGAAAATAAGCGTCTTACTTTTGGATGTTCCCAAATGCTACCGATAAGGACACATTGATATCTATTCAACTGGGTATCAGAATCAATATGACAGCAATTATTGCTGCTTTAATCAATGAAGATGATCTTTGACACAGGGTTGCTTTCATGTGGTGGAGTGCACAATTATAGCTTGGGGTATTTCCTGAAGAAGGCAGTGAAAAATAGTAAGTATCATTTTCTTGGAAGAATCTTTAAAAAGTCGGGATTGGTACAGAACGGAACCGCTTATTCCAGCTGGTGAACCGAACCGGCTTTCTCTCAGTACTGCCGAACCAAACCGAAGACCACAAAGACGAACAGTTCGGTTCGGTTCAGTTTACTGAGGCGCGCTTAAGAAGCGGATTGCTTTCCCCTAACCAATGATACTAATTTTGGGAATTTTAAAAGTTTTCCTCAAATAGTTGTTTAACTCGATGTTGTTTCGTAAAATGTATACCAAAAATGTTTGTTTGTTGTTTTCATATGTTTGTGTTTTGTATCATTCACGAATTGTCTTAACCATTATCATTGTGGTATGTATATATATCCAAATAGTCAGCAGGTTTATCTAGAATTCGGTTGCTTAAACTTTGGCCATACACTTGCAGTTGCTTTAAGAAGTGTAAACATTGAGGCAACAGGGTAGAATTTGCCTTAGAAACTGGATAAATACTAGCTATAATTATGGTCAAACTTCTTTCCTTGGTTGTCACTGGCTCAGCAGTGAGGTGGAGGCTTACTAAACCGATCTCCTTTTATCTCGGATCTTGAGCGAAGTAAGAGAACCTTAAGAAGTTAGTTTAGGTCAGGTTGGGTAAGGTAGAATAGATTAGTTCCGATTAGTTTTGGTTAGTTTAGCACCCCCTTCCGTTCCACTCAACAGACGTGGCTTAAACCACAACGAGTTGTCTGCCAGTCAGACTTAACTTTGACAGTATAGTCGCTTTCTCGAAACACATATTATTTGCCTAATAATTTGCTATTTTTATTTTTTTTTTTTTGGTGTTTTTGATATGCCTGCCACCATTCTGTAAACTCCGGCTGGCAGCTAACATACGTTTTACACGAATACCAATCGGTCGGGTGGCAGCACACACACACACACACACACACACACACACACGCACACACACATAACTCAATGCAGCTTGGTTGGCTGATGGCGTGCGCGACAAGTGCATAAATAAATATGTAAACAAAATGGCAAACTATTGATGCAAAGGCTCTGTAGAAAATGCAAATGTAAAGCTCGCACATTTTTCACATTATTTTATTTCATTTTCGAATCGCACGCGTTGTACAATTCACTCGTTCGCCTCGCTTGCTTCGGTGTTTGACATTTTGACAGCAATCTCATTTGGCCATAAGCTGTTCTAGGCGATTTATTGAGCGATGTGTGTGTGTGTGTGTGTTAGCTTGTGTGTGGACGTGCCTTTTTATTTTGCATCTCTTTTTATTTCTGCCTCACGAGGGCGCACATGTGTGTGCGGGGGGGAGGTGTACGTGTACCTAGCACTCTGTGAGATATTGTTCCTCTGGCGGACCGGTGACAATACCCGTGCCCACTCATTGTCAGCGCGTAATCCAAAATGGCAGGCTAGAGAGGAGCTGGCAGGATGCAGGCGGCAACTAAAATGCAACATGGCCGGATGCTGGAGCCAGCGACAGGCTGATGGCTGATGGGTAGCACGCAGTGCGGAGGGCGGAGGGCAGATCTATGTCGCAGCACTCGAGAGTTGTGTAGCTGCCAGCAGCCAGTGCTTGACAGAGGGGCGTGGCGGTGCTTGTTGTCGTGATGTTGTTGTTGTTGTTGTTGGTGTTACTGTTGCTGCTGCTGCTGCTGCGCCTGATGTTGCTGCGTGAAAATTTATTACCATAATGTGGCTGCTGTTGCTGTCAGTGCCAATATTCGACAAGTGGGCTCGTCGGTGACGACAGCTTGGTTAATTTTGCATACATGCGTGTGTGTGTGTGTGTGTGAGCCTGTGTACTTACATTTTGCTCTGTGTGTTGCTGGTGTTCCCTGCTGCTGCTGCTGCTGCTGCTGTTGATGATAATGATTATGATAGGCGCGGTCATGCCACTTGTGTCCACCACTTCAGCGCGCATAAATACGCGCGTTAATGGCCAGTGCCAGTCAAAGATCCTTGCAGCCTGTTTAAAATGCAGCCTCAAGTGCGACAACAACAGCAGCAGCAGCAACGGCAGCAGCAGCAGCAACAACAACCACAACGACTACAAGTTGTCAACGGCAGACTCCTGCTAACCCCCACCTCGCTCTCCACCCACTCCATACCACCCCACCCCATCCCATCCCATCCCATCCCACCCACACAACAAGCCACATTCCGCATGCCATTAAAAATACATACGCATAAATAAGTTACCAAGCATGCACACGCATATATATTTTGTATATACAGAACCACCATCCCCACGTCCCCTCCATTGGCTACCATAATAAATTTAAACGAAAGACGAAACCCAAAACAAATTCATATAAAATAGAAAAGAGAAACAAATCGAAAGTTGCCAGCACTTGGCCATGGCAAATTCAAGAGATTCAGCGTGGGAATGCCTCAAAATTTATGCATCAAATTGTAATTTTCAGTCTTTTCAGGCTAAATTATACCAAGAGATCTACTTATTTTATTTATGATCTTTACTTGCAAATGAGCTTTCAGTAAATAGATATCAATCAGTGTGCAAATCAAATATGAAAGTGGGCCAAGACCGACACTAATAGCGGGGGGTCTCCCGCTGTTCCCTGCAGTTTGGCCACAAAGTTGTATTTGGACGGATTTTGAATTTAGGATTGAAATTCACGTCGTTGTATCGAAAGAAAATACGATCCCATCCCAAATCAAGAATTTCCTGAATTCAATTTCATTTTCCAAATCAGTTTGATAAACGAACTAATGCAATTGATTCGGTTGGGTTAGATTTTGGTAGAGTTCCTTCTCAGATACTTCTAAGAGGTTGAGATTAGAGAAGGCTGACCAAGTGTTTTGATCCTCCTTCTACCATGAGCTAGGCAGCAGCTAAAAAGATGTAACCATATCTTCTCCTCTTCGTCACATTTGCAGCTTCTACAGAAGTCGTTGGCTACTGATGAGGCAGCGATGTGGTAACTCCCCAACTAGAAGGTAGATGTTGGTTCTTCTTTGGTACCAAAAGTGGCAAATTAAACAAATCGTGCATACATAACAAATGCTGAATAAAATGTTACTTGTGTGGATAAATGCTCGATGGGGAGGACGTAACGCCATCTGTCATTTAACCATAAAGCGAATATCGTTCTGTTTGCAACGAAATACGAATGAGCGTCTTGAAGGTTCAATTATTTGCATTTTGTATATACAAAAATATTCAAATTGTGGATATGTTTGGCCACAACTTGACTTATGCTGCGAGGTGGACAATATTAAGCAGCAGAAGAACAGATTCTCAATATCCATTTTGTAGGTCTCTGATGGCCATTTGTAAACCTTTACCTAATTTCATTGACCTAAATTTACCTGCTCAGCCAAATAGAATTAAATCAAATTAACGGCCTTCGGCGGGCTGTGGGCCCTGCTGCTCATTGCTATTTCATGCATCCGTCCATTCGCTTGGAATTAAACTAATTTACAGCATCATAAAAATCGAAAATGCGACACCAAAGATGCGGCTAATCTAATTGTAAGAGGAATGCATGCGCATATCGGGCTACGTTTAGTACAGGGAATGCAAACGGAAATGGATACCGAAAACGGCAGTTGGGTCTTTGTTGGCGGCGGCGGCAGGCAACCAAGCAAGGTAAACCCATTGCCCGTAAGAGCCTGGGCGTGCGTTGAATACGATCGTAAAAAGTACAAGTCAAGCTTTTTTACGACCCAAGTGCAGGGGGTGGGTGGGGGCACGGCGTGAGCAGGATATGTGGATGGGATCTGTTTGGCCAAAACAATCGTAGTGGCGAAATTCCCTGCAATTTGATTTCTTTTCAATGGGCCAATGCCGAAGCATCGTCGTCTGCTCGACTTGCCCTTTTCCATTTCCTTTTCCGGCTGTTGGACACCTGCTCGGCCCTTGGTGGGGTTTATGTGTCAACGGTGCTGCAGTGGGCCTTACCTTTCGTTTTATTTCGAGCCTTGTCAGCTTTGCGCAACGGCACCAATAAGTGGTCAAAACCCACAAAAAGAAGAAGAGGGGCAGCCCGAGCACTATAAAACTGATTTTGCTTGGCAAACAGACAACGCCAACGCCAACCACCCAGCCAGACGACCGGGTGGGCCTGAGCGAAACGAGAATGTTTCATTTATTGTGTCGCACGCATTTTGACGGCCATAAAAATGTTCCCGAGATTATTTGCCGCTTTGGCATTTAGTGGTCGTAAAATATTTAGTTGGCCTCCGCCCCCTAGCCCGGTACAAGCTTTCTTTCCATTGGACGAGAGTATTCATAAAAAGTAAATAAAAATTGCAGCAATTGCTTAATCCAGCATTAAAATAATTTGCTCTACTTTTGCGCATTGGTTGGTTGAATCACAAAATTTTAGAAGATCCATTTTCAATCGAGAAACTCAAAAAAAAAAAAAATTAAAATAGGTTTTTTTTCACGAAAGAACAGAATTAAGTCAACAACTTTCCAAATTAATAATCTTTCTAATAATAATGTTGATGCCTTTGACTTGACAGTTGTAAAAAAAATTAAAAACGTTTTAGTTGCGGTAAACGGAAACGGTGTAGCAATCCGGGACACGTCCAAAACTATGGCTGCTTAAAGTTAATACGCACATTTCGCCGGAAGCACTGATAGTTAATACAAATTAGGAATTAAAAAGAAATTCAGTAGGTCCAAGTTGATTAAAAAAAAAATAATAAAATAAGAAGAGCCGGAGCAGTGCTCCGTCGAACGCTGGCTGTCGACTGAATGGCAAGACGGCAAGCATTTCTGTAGTAGCTTCTGGACGCCTACTTAGGCCAACAAGTAAAATGGTGAAAAATTCAAATCAAAATTTGAGCTAAATTGAAACGACTCATACAGCAACCTATGACCTGACTGACTTATGCTATGTCTTTCCCCAAGAATTTGAAGTTGAACACAAAATTTCTTTTAGTGTTTCCGAAAAAGTTTTTACACTAAGCAAAATATATAGCTAAGACAAACAATTGGCTACAAAGCAGCCAACCTCCCGCCCAGAAACTAACGTACGGCCTGACAACATGGAGGAACAGGCATGGGGTATATTGCAGAGGGTATATTGAAATGGTTCAGATGTGTGTAACGCATAGAAGGAAGCATTTCCTATCACATAATATATATATATTCTTGATCAGCATGAGGAGCTGAGTCGATATAGCAATGTCAATGTCTGTCTCTCTGTTTTTATGCCATCGCCTCCGTCAATTTAGTGCAACATTGATTCAAAAATGCTTTAGTAATTGAGAAAGAACAATTTCCACAGAAATCAGCGGAGCTTTCTGAGCAGCTGTGTGTGTCTTTCCACTTTATACCCGTCAAAAGAACTTGATTATATTTGTATATACATATATATATGCGAATCGTCGATCAAGTTGATCCTCACTTTTAACTCTGCTCTAACTAATTTTTAAAGTTCCACCCGACTTTTTCGGATTCTATTTCAACTCTGATTCCATTGTCCAACCTTTTACTTCTGTTTTTTTCTGTTTTTCTGTTTAGTTTGGTTTTGTGAGTGGCTGTCTGTGTGCGTGGATCCGGTCATGTGTGCATCTGCTATATCGATCGAGCTGTCCAAAACCCAAAACATATCTCCCTAATTGACCATCAAAGTGAATGCAGAACCCCAATCGCCCTCCCCCATCCGCCAAAACAGACAGAGGCGAAGTCGGTTTAATGGACCCAAGCCCCCCCCCCCCAAAAGCCCAGACAGAGACGCTGACACCGAGTCGGATGGGGACGGTGGCGGGGGGACGCAGCCAAAGCGCTTAAAATGTGATTGGAAAATACGGAGCGTGCAAACGGAACGACAACTCTTTCATTTAGTGCACATTACAACATAACGGCGCAGTCACTAAAAACCAACAGCGGCAACAGTCGCACAATCGCAGTCCGCATTCTTGGAATTTTTGCATAAATGTGGAAATTTTGCGCATTCATTTTGTTTGTCGCTCAAAGTGACACCAAATGTGCTAACGGCTTCTCTAACCAGATATAAAATTTTATTATATTTCCCTTTGGCCTGGTGCTGGCGACCGACCGAGCACAAGAAAAGAACAACTGAGCAAGACATTGCCGCCAGCACACGCGTCGTATACGCAATTTGTTGTTTCGATTGCATTGAGGTGAAGCTGGCGCTGCTGATTCAATATGCCCTGCAACGGAGGTCCGCAGTGTAATGTACCAGCTCCACCTGCACGTGCCATGTTTTGCTAAGAAAATCGAATTCCTCGGAGAGAAATGAAACGTGTCGAGGTCAGACGCAGGTGTGCAGCAGCAGCCGAACAAAACGATTATTGATTGGCAAATGCAAGCGCCGCCAGCAGCAAAAATGTGAAACGGTTTGACGGGGAGCCTCCTAAAACCGGCCATGGCCCAACATCCCCAATCGCATTTGCGGTCGACGCGTCAACGCAAAAGGAAAATCCTCCCTTTCTGCTACCGAAAAAAAAAAAACAAACAAACAAACAAACACTCGACACTTCCCACAGCGACCTTTAAGTGTGCCACTGCAATTTGGCCAACATTATGGCAACTTTGGGTCCAACTTTAACCAGTTTTTGGGCGGGCTAAAGAATTTGTACGGCATTGAGAGCGTTTTACAGAATTATTATTTGGCCATTTAGCAATTTACATTTTATTTCTGCACTGAAAGAATTTATAATTAAAACTTAAAATGTGACAGGCGGTTTTGCTCGAAGAAACAGAAAACAATTTAATTCAATGGGGCGCTGTAAGGCTTAGCTCAAGGCTTTCAAGAGAGAACATTGTGTTCTTATGTTCACGACTGCAAACCTCTGAATTCTGCAGAAGCTTTGGCACAGTGGTTATTCGTTAAGCTTACTTTACCTATCGAATCTGAGGTTCTGGTTCGAATCTAGGTTAATTTCTTCTTACATCGTGGACACATTTTCGGTACAAATTGCTAGGAAACATCGTGAACAAGTAAGGGCGCTGCAGTCGAGTTTCCCGACCACAAAATACCCTGTTCATTTGTTTTCATTTAATTGTTTTTGAATTTAACAACATTATCCCAAATGTATGCAACACTTTTTTCTAGTCCTGACCAACAAGTGGGGGGGTGCTCTTATCAGCTCAACTGTTTCGCTTATAACTCCGGTGTTTTTTGTCCGATCTGATTGTACTTTTCAGAATAGATAGATATTGGGCCTAGCTTGATGTGTACTAAACCACGAGGCTCTAACTTGAAAATTGTGGATCTGACGGCTATTTAGGTCAAGGATTTCTAGAGGAGGTCTAGGTTTTTTGGGGATAAAAGGGGGACGGGGTGGAATTTTTCAAATCTGAAACAAACTTGATCTGCGTACAGCATAAATCTACCTTCGTGCAAAAATTTGTGGCTCTATCTCTTATAGTCTCTGAGATCGACGCGTTCATACAGACAGACAGACGGACAGACGGACGGACGGACAGACGGACAGACGGACAGACGGACAGACGGACATGGCTATATCGACTCGGCTGTTCATGCTGATCAAGAATATATATACTTTATGGGGTCGGAAAATTTTCCTTCTCCCTGTTACATACATTCGCACAACTTCATGATCCCCCTTTTCCCATTTTCAATGGGAACAGGGTATAAAAAGGAATGTTTTACCATTGTACAATAAGACTTATGCCTGCTCGAAGTGGTTCTTTGAGAATTAATACAAAGAAAGTCTCAAAAATTTTAGAAAGTTCTATAAAAACTGTAAACGGAGTTGCTTCGATTCAAGCTAAGTTTTGGAAGGTTAGTAACTTAGAGGGGGTTCAGAAAACCCTAGACGAATCGGTACTGTGGGGTTCAGCTCAGATCTGGCTAACAGGCATGCATAAGTTTTGTTCATGCTATATGTGGCATGTTGTCGAGTTGGCAAAACATACGCATTCTTCAATTAGGAGAGGAAAACAACATATGTAGTGTATTGCGTTGCCTTAAATTTGGTGTCCAAGTCCATATTTGGCCTTTCTTTACAACTATACTCCATTTGTTCAAGCTATTCCTCCTTTAAAGTAGGAAAAGTCAATCAGCATTTGCCCGCGATTCTCTATAATTTAGTATAGGTTCGATTTTTTTTTGCTATAAGCAACTCTATTTTGTCCCCTGAGCTCTTCAGCGACTTCAAGCTCTCTCTTGACCCTCTTTAAGAGCTCCACATGGCCCTAGCATCTTGCTGGCCAAACATACAAGTGGTAGTTCCATGTGCATGAATCAAAATTGAAACTTAGAAAGTGCTCAACCGAACAACCCTACGTGATTAACCGTTCTTTAAGCATATTGTTCTTGATTCTCAAGCAGCTCATTGACCAGCCTCCTACATTCCATTCGCGTTGCATTTCTATGGGTTTTCAAGTGGACTGGAGACTGTGTAGAGTTGGTTTCTCCCCGGCTCGCCCCATTTAAGCAGTGTAGAGCCAAGTTTACCCATGGCCGTCAGCTGGATATCGTTAAAGTTAGCTTTGTGCCAAAATGGCCAGACACTTTTATGCCTAAATCATATTTTGGCGGCGCCAACAACCAAATCCCGAACGTCAGAACTCATATAAATAATTCAATCTTTATTACCCCATTGAATAATTGCATTAACTAAGCTCCTGCTACGGCACATCCCTGCTCGTTATCAATATGCTTCCGCTCCTCTGCTCCTGTTTCAGTTTTGTATTACGATTACATGTTTAATCTGTTCAATTTGTATGAAATGTGCGCCGCATTTTCTTTTCTTGGCTGCAAATGAATATTTGAGCTACATATCTAATTGCCTTTCGCTGGGCCTGGTCTACGGCTCCATTAAGTTGTCTGGAACCGAAACTGGCGAATGGCGGAATGGCGAAATGAAGTCCGCGGCCTTCGTATCCTTCTCGCACTCTTGCCGCCTTGCCTGAGAGCAAACACAAATCGTGCAAATAATATTCAAACCGTTTTAATTAACTATGGAGGTGCCTGCCCGGGTGCCTGCTGGCACTGGCAGTGGCTCTGGCTGTGGCTCCGGCTGCGAGCAGCAGGCTCATTATCACCGGCGCCGACACCTAAATACAACAACAGCGCCCGCAACGGACCATGCTGGTGTGTGGACTCGCATCCGTATGCGGGAGGACTTGCTCGCCCTTTGCTGCAGACTTTTGCTACGGCTTTTACCCAAACGACATGATAATAAAAATGTATGTTTATTTTGATATTCCCCGCATTTTGCCGACAAATGGCAGTGCGAGACCCGCCCCACCGCCTCGGCCCAGCTCGCAGAATTTCAAAATTAAGCGAAAATTTACGTAATGCGAACTAAATAGCACGAAATTAACCTGCAAATGGTTCAAGGCGTGGGTCTGCGCGTCTGAAAGTCTGGGGCTGGGGGCGGGGCCGGGGCCGGGGCCGGGTTTCTGTTTCTGGTCCGCGGCTCATCATCATCATCATCATCATCATCGTGCCATTAGCAGCCAAGCGGCAGACGGGACCTACGCAGCAGCAACAGCGAAAGGTACAAAGATTTTATCTCACGGCACACGTAAATATTAGAATTTCGAGGTTCGTTGAACGTTACCCACCCACACACACACACACACCCACACACACCAGTGCAAGTGTGTCCAAATTTGCTTATTGAGCTCCCCAGCATGCGTCAAGTCCAAATGATTGCCAATAAACCATTCGCCCGTCTCCAACTCCAACTCGTTTAAGGGGTCAGGGCAAGCAAACAAAGCAAATGCTGGTAATAAGTTCATTCATGACGCGCCCCTCCCCCTACAGACCACCCACCATCCCCCGGTCGTGACCGTATCCGGCTTTCATGACTGACCGTCCCCACCCCCGGCTGTCGCCTGCAAAATAAATTTGATAATTAATTTTCCCCAACAATTGTTGAACGCTCCAAACCACTTACACTTTTTTTCTGTTTTTTTTTTTTGCTTTTTGGTTCGGTTCGACACTGAAATTTTCGCATCTTTTATTTTTGTGGCGAAAATGCTGTGAAAATGAAACAAAAACAATGGCGGCATGAAAAACACTAAAAACGGGAGGAGGAGGAAAAAAAACGAGAAAAACTGAAATCCCACCGATGATGGGTGGGCGCAATGGAATGGAATGATGTGCAAAAAACGCACACTTACAGCACAGAACACAACTGCAAAACTCCGTTCTGCATTTCTGGACACTTGGATAGGCCGAACAGCGAATGGTCTTTCGGGCAAAAAAAGTAGAATTTTAAAACGGGGGGGGGGGGGGGGGGGGGGAAAGGGCAAAGAGGACACACGAAAAGGGGTGCAAACAAACAGCATTGCATTTTGTGAGGGAACGGGGCAAGAATCAGTTAGTGCCACCATTTCTGCTTTAAGAAAGGATTCTTGCATTTACGCAGCCTTCATCTTTACTTCTTAGTTACAAATTTCTAAGAACTACAAATGGGATGATAAATCTAGAGATCAAAGCTTGCAAACACTCAAAAGAAGTGGGCGTGGACGAGCGTAGATCCTTCTGGGGGATAATCTGATTGGAAATCAGCATACCTGCAAAACGAATATTTAGTTTTAAGGTGTTTAGTGAGAAAAACCTTTTTGTCTTATATTTTTGAGTCTTTAAACTTTGCAATTATTAATATTTGGAAGTATTACATTTGAAACAAAACTGTTCTTACAAATTCTGCATATGTAAGTCCAAGCAAGCACCCTCGAATGAACCCCCTAAACACCAGACTTATGAGTGCTCACCTCACATATACCCCGATTAGAACCGAAGCTTTGGAAAAAAATGTGGTTCGGTTCCTTGTGGATAACACTAGTGGTTGGAAAACTTATTCAAGAATTTAGTTTGAAAGAAAGTGTTAATGTCGAAATATATCTTTATTAATAAAGAAGCGTTAAGGAAATTTGAGGTGTAGCCTCCCTAAATCATTCTGGCAACAACATCTCGCACAGCAGCCACTCAAACCTCAAACACTCAAACCATAAATAAAACTCAAACAGTTAAATCCAAGAAACGTAAAAACTATCGATATTATTTCCGTCAGCCACCTGACAAGGGGCTTATGTCGTCGGACTGAGTTGTCCAGCTTAAGCTTTGGTGTATTGCCTCTTTGGTTTGACTGAATTTTTGTTTGGATTACCAGCAATGTTCCCACGGGAACGCCCCAGCACTGAAGCCGTCCAGAAAGGATTGTGATGCGGCTGGCGCTGGGCTGTGTCATCAGCATAAGTGGCTATCAGTGTGTTTTGGGCGCTTGCGGTGTACAGAGTGTAGAGTACTGGGTTGAGAGTACACACTTCCTTGAGGTACATCAGCTCTAATGTGACGGATATGGGGAACAGCATTTTAAAACAGCTCAGCACAGATCAGGGATATCTGGGCTAAAATCTATCCCCAACGATGTCTGTCAATCCCGAATTTGAGGCGGAGGCGGTTTGACTTGAGTACAGACTTATTAATCCCTGACTTCTTAAGTTGATACCGGCTTTGGCTTGGGCTAGGCTAGGCTTCTTATAATCCAAACTCGACTTGACTTGATAGAATCACATCAAAAAGGACCGATTTGCAAAGTTGCCCAAACTATTTTCAATCCAAAGAAGTATTGTTTCAAAAATGACCGAAGTAATAGCTATTGACCCTATTCCCTGCTTCTCCTCACGAAAACGAGAAACTTTTCAAACCTCTCCACACGTTTTCTGCAAAATTACACAAAGCATATCTGCTTAATTGTCAGTGTGCAACTTCTGTACTTGCAACGTTGAACTCTGCTCTGGTGCTCTGCTGGAATTTGTAAGTTATGTCCTTCATAGCTGATATGCCCACTGTGAAGTGTCCAACTGATAACTCGGACCGTGGCCAGCCATCCAGCTTCGCCAGAAGAAATGTATGAAGTTATAAATTGCATTGTGTCAGCATAATTATGACATTAATCACCAATGATGTTGATGCTCGCTGGTGCTGATGTGGATGCTGGATAACCAGCCGGGAGTCTGGTAATGAAAATAAATGTCAAACCACTTTTCCTTCTCTTTTTATTATTTTTTTTTTGCTGTGCTGCAAACCGCAACGCCCTTGTCGCCCCATAAAGCCCCAGTTATATGCATTTTAAGGATCGACAACGCAATGAGCGATCCCATTTGAGTCGTCCCATAAAAACTGCCAAAGTTATGGCAAAATAATTACATATATGAGGCGAATGAAGACAAATGTGGCTGGGTGGACGGGTGGCCGGGTGGACGGGTGGGTGGGCATAAAAAGGGATGGCCCAACCGGGTTACCTTCGCTCAATCACACACACCTACGCACACTCGCATATGCACACACAATGTACATATGTCGCATTTAATTTGATGTTTTATTTATATGCTCGTCAGCATTTATTGAAATTAATGCGTAGCCATAATTTTTATATAGCTCTGTTGGACCTAGACGCGACGTGGTGGCCGGTCGCCCGAGTCCCAGCTGTAAATTGAATTTTATTCATTTCGGTTTACACAATTTTTATATTGTTCATTTCCCGTAATACTTATATATTGCCTGCTGCGTTTTACGTGCCACCCCGCCCCGTCCCGCCCACGACATGCACACGACCACGCACACACTTGTCCAATGTGTAAGCCAAAGGAAGCGGCAGCGGCAGCAGCAGCAGCAGCAGGATACAACATATTATGACATACTGTGCTGCCATCCCAATGAGTATTAACTCCAAAGGGCGAGAGTGTTAGGGCCCTTAGTCCTCGCTGGATAAAAAGCGACTCCCCGCTGAGTTAAGGCGTGTTACTTATCTCTATTATGCGATATCAGGTTTAATTCCCCCCGCCCCACAATCTTTCAGTGTGGGACAGGAGACAGGCGAGTGTATAAATAGTTGCTCCACTCAGAAGTTGGTTCCACCAACTCGTAATGGTTGGAGTGCTTAAAAATTGATACAATAACAAAACTTCAACTCGCACTCGCATCCAACTAAAACAAACAGCCAAACAAACTGGCAGCTGATGAATATTCAGAATTTAGGAAACTCACACAAAATTCAATGTGCAACTTCCAGGAGATATTCAAAAGAGCGAGAGCAGTCAATGGCAGGAAATGTGAAAGGCACTACAGAATGATGCAGTTCTTTTCAGTTAAATAATTTATTTTTAACAATTTCTCTTTAAACTTATGATGAAACGCATTTCGATCAAGTGTACCGCCATATTGTTCAAAAAGTTTATCAGAGATGAAAAGTTCATAAGCCGATTGTAAGCATTAAAGAATGGTCCGAGCTGCCACGCCCTGTAACCCCAAAACTCTTCCTCTAACTGCGCATCTAAATGTGTGCATTAATTTTATAATTCGTTACATTTACAACTTTCCAATTATGTGTTAACAAAAGGTTTCGCAATAAAAATATTTAAAGTTTCGGCAGCACATGGGTTTCTGGTTTTGAAATTTTGGCTGCAATTCTGGGATATTGCTTTAAATAAATTAACAATTTAACATTCATTGCATGCCAAAAGCAAAACATGTTATGTTGCCTCTCGGTTAGAAATTACAAAAACAAATTGGACAACAAACATTTAATTAAATAATTTTTTTTAAGTTTGTAAACAGCCGCGTCGCGTTGTGACAGTCGCATGGCTTTTTGTTTACCCATCACCCACACCTCAGAAACCCTGCGGGGCCGCCACGCATAAACTTCCTAATTTCAATGTAAATTGTTGTATATTATATTAAAGCAGATATTAGGAAGATGAGGAGATATCGGCACAAAGTATTGCAGCTAAACAAATGCAAGTTTTTGGTTCGAACCTAGGTTCAAAGCTGGTTTTCGATAAAATTTCGTCCGTATGAACAAACAGATTTCACTACTTCCATTTTCCAAAAAAAAAAAATGCAAAAACTACCACAGTTTTATAAATAGAAGGTTTGTACCTCCTATTCAGTATTGTTTATCGATGCGACAAAAAAAAAATGGTAAAAATCGAATGAACGATGGTCGATTAATAAGGAAAACAACCATTTATAATGGGCAGCACCAGCTAAAACAGCGTTGGGCAGCACTTAACACACCCTAACACTTTGTGTGATATATACAAACTAAGGGAGGAACAGAGTATGTTATAGTCGGGCTTGACAGACTTTTTTTTTTACTTTATATAAAACATTATTGCGCTTTGGTCTCAAAATTGAATTCATTTTTATAACAAGAATAAAAAATATGTTTCGAAAAATACAAAAACAACAACTCAGTTTAATCCAGCTTTAACATTATTTACCCTACTCTGCATTGGTTGGGTAAATCACCAAATTTTAAAAGATTAAAGGGAAACCCCATTATAGAAACCGATACACGCCCGAGATATTAACAAAAAAAAAAACAGGAATTTTCCTCTGATAACCAAGAGGTGCTCGATTATTTCACAAAAAAAAAAAAACAGACTTAAGTCCACAATTTATATAAATAAATAGTTATGGGAAAATTGTTGATGTCTTTGACTTGACACCTTTAAGAAAATGAAAAACGTTCCAGCTGCGGAAAGCGAAAGCGGTGCAAGGTTACCTCAACTTTATTAGAGCCTTTCGAAGGAAACACTAAAAGTTCATGCAAATTAGGAATTAAGAAGAAATTATAAAAGTCCAAGTTGGTCAAGCTTGATTTAAAAAAAAATAATAAAATAAGAAGAGCTGAAGCGTATAGAGTGCGGGCACCACTCGCTTTAAAACGCTTCTTCAGCCGCATAAATCGAGTTCTACGCTCTGAAATTTTCGGAATCATCAAACTGTCAAAGCATTCGTATGGTATTTCCAATAAGAAATTACATTTGTTATTCAAATAAACTAAACAAATCGTTTAATCAGGCAAAATATAAACAAAATTATTGTATAAATTCAAACGGGAGGTTAACATGGCCACCACAAGCAGAATTTGCTGCAAGTGCAACGAAGCGGTGACAACGACCAGCTCCATCAGCGCCTTGGGTAAGACCTATCATCCCCAGCATTTCACCTGCTCGGAATGCGAGCTGCCCATTGGCGGCACTTCTACATTTTGGGTGGTAAAGAGCCAGCCGGTGTGCAACAGCTGTTTCCGGGATAAACACGCGTCCAGGTGCTATGCCTGCAGAATGGAGATCAAGGAGCGCGGCATCATGGCCGTCGGTCGCAAGTGGCACGAGAAGTGTTTTCGGTGCGTGAGCTGCAGCAAGCCACTGGTGACTTCGACCTTCTTCGAAGTCAACGGGTATCTGTTCTGCAAGTTTGATTTCCGGGAATCGTTTTCGTCCCGTTGCGCCGGCTGCGCCCAGCCCATTGACAAGAACGCGGTCGTGGCCTTCAATACCAAGTGGCACAAGGGCTGCTTCAGGTGCTGTCTGTGCGGCCAGGTCATAGCGGGGGACAGGTTCAGCATCGAGAATGGTCGGCCGGTGTGCGTCAACTGTGGTGGCTATCCCCAGGAAGCCGGAAAGTGTCAACACGAATAGATGTATTTCGATCACAAGTGCCTTGAAATTTGGCTCGTTTTGCGGGTAAAATTAATGAATAGCAAGAAACAATCTAAGAGTCGGCGAGAATGGGTAAGCGCGCCAGTTGGGCCCCCGAGTTCCCATCGAACTAACCGATTTGTGTCTAGAATTCGGGGAAGTCTACGAACAATTGTGGAATTTAGTAATGAATCTGCTGCTGTTCATGGACTATTTGGCATTCACCCTTGTGGGGCGTCATCTGATACAATATTATCGGGACTATCTAAATGACAACGAGGACAACGAGAGATGAGAGGTGAAAGCCCCAGCCACGCCCACACCCCACCCCACAGATAACTCAAGTGCAGAATAAATTTTGTTTGGCCATAGCCACAGCCACAGAAGAACTTCAACCCACCCACCATTATTCCGTACATACATTCATGCTGAACCCAACAACTATATTTCAGTGCGGAAATAAATGCTGGGCGGCTGACACGGACAAGCATAAGCGGATCATTAGCAGTGGGCAGGAGCAGAAACAAAGTTGAGGAGAGGAAAACTGAAAATAAAAAATTGTGTGTGCAACAAAAGTTACCGAAGTAAGTTGACTGGTTAAAAGTAAGAACAAAAGAATGAAATAGAAAACAGGAAATGGGCGAAGCAAGTAAGCAGGAACTCTCACGGAAATGAGCATGATGTTGTGGCAGGATTGACGGATTGCCACACGGCGAACAGATGATGGGAGTGGGGGGTGGGGGGGGGTACCATTTTGCCGTTTGCTGTTTCGCTATCAGGTACACTGATAGGGGAAATAGACTCTCAAGATTTGAAACAGGTGCTTCCAATTGAAAACGAATCTTATTTTAAAATGAAATAAAGAAGAAATTTGTAAATTCTTCATGTTCGTTTAATTAAATACTTATATTCTTATTTTTCCGGAGAATTGGTTGTTTTAGCTCCCTTTGAAGGAGGAAGGCAATGCGTATTGTTGGGACGTCTGCTTGTGCGTTACGACGCCTCTAAGTGTGGCAATTTCTTGCGTGTCTGAATGAGGCTGAATCTGATCGACCTTTAATTAATCTGGAAATACCCAACTACTTCCATGAAAGCTATGACACTCCAGCCATCTCTCTCATCAGTCTGGCTGGCTGTGAGTTGCTCAGCCTTAGCTACAGGCCACATTGGGAATCTGTTATTTGAAGGCAACAGAAAATGTCACAGATCTATTTGGGTCTTGAGGTTCCCATTGGAAACTGGTAAGAACTGGGCAATATTATCCTTTATCCTCTACTACTGCTACATCAACTACATCTACTCTGTATCCAGCATAATTCCCTGGATCACTTTGCTCTCAAGGATGCTGAACGTAGTTTTCTCTGCGGGAAAAACGGAAAAACTTCCTCCGTGCTAAGTCAAGGATCACAAAGGATCGAAACGTAGCCTGAAAACGTTGAGGTACTTATTCAAGCTACTTCAAAAGCCAAGTCAAAATTTGCTTCTTGCTAAAAGTATGTGAAAAAATGTGGAAAATGTCAGAGCCATCTTCACCGCATGGCCCATATCAAGTTCTCTACACATATGTACTTACATACATACAAACACAGCATCCCGTCCGCTTACTAACAATACAAGCGAACCAAACCGGCAACATTGTTGTTGCTGTCGGTTATTGTACCGGGGGGAGGAGCAGCAAACAGTAAAACAACAACAAAAAACGCGACAGCATCAAATAAGCTGTGAGCTCTAAAGGGCCTATTTTTCAGCTCTTGACGCTCTAATTTATTTATTTTTTCGCACCTTTGTTTTTGTTTTAAGCCATGTGGATGGAGGGGGGGGGAGGGTGGAATGGGTGGGAGAAGGACAAAGATGTTGACGTTTTAATGACCCATTTTTCTTGCGCTTCCTCTCGTGCCGAGAATCTGAGTAATTAACAAAGTGAAACAAGAGCCTTTACTTCAGCCCCGGCGCCCGGTCCGCACCCCTCCTCCCCCGCCCCGGTCCCGGCGCATGAATTCAAATAACAAACAACACCTTCGCACACTGTCGCATGCATGTTTGCGCCTGTCCACAGTCACCTCACGCACACACACACGCACACACACACACACACCTGCAGATGCCCTACCCCTATACGTGTATGCACACACACACACACACAACCAACCCACCCACCCGGCCAGCTTCAACAGCAGCGGAAATGGGACTTGGTATTGTCTCTTCCACATTTGCGGCAAGCCGCCAAGTGTCAACAGAAATACGTACTTAATCGGACTAACCGAAAATCCGCTCCAGCATGCTAAAGGGTATAGCTGGTGTCATCATGACAGGACTTACCGGCCGCCTCTGCCTCTCTCCGCCTGGCTAACATGCATATGTAAGTCGTTTAGCAGGGCTTTGCCGTTGCTTTTGTTTCGTGTATTCCTTTCACTCAAAGTGACTCGAGTGTCGCTTTTTTATTTTCGACGCATCATTATTTCTGAATTTACTGGCACACGACAGCAATGACAAGACGACGGGGTGCCTGGCGACAGATGTGACTGTCGTGGCGTTGGATGTGCTGCTGCTGCCCAGTTGTGCGCGCCCTTATCCTGCCCCCACCCACCTGCAGTCGCAGTCTCAGCCTCACGGTGTTTCGTTGTCATTATTTAGGTACATACACATGTACATACATACCTGGGTACATATGTACATATGCAAATGTGTTCATCACACACACACACACATGCATAAAGACAAACAAATGTATTCAAATGCTCAGATCGGTCGTCTCTTTAAAGCTGATTGCAACCCAAACCGACGACAAGTAAAACGTATGTTTGCACGTTTAAGCCCCCTCCCAAGGTTGTGGATGCCACGGGGGGGGGGGAGCGAGGGGAGACGGGAATGCCACATGGATTGCGGTTGCACTGCAGACAAGGCTGCCGCTTAGTTGACTCCCAGCCCTATTCTTACCTAGTGCTTACCGGCTTTTGCAGCACGACAAGCTGAACAGAGCAAATCAAATCTGACAATCAGTCATTTCACGCTGTACTCCATGGGAGAACTCTGACTCTTTAGCTGGAGCTGTTGACGGAAAGAAGACAGAAGCGATTTTGATGATCAAGCGAGCTCACGGCCCAATGGATTTGTAAAGGAAGCAAGAACAAGCAGAGAAAAGTGTTGGTTGATAGTCGTCTGCGCTGTGGTGTTGCCTTGCATGTAAAGTTCGAGATTCTTGATTCTTATAACTAAGAGTACTCGCTACTCAGTGGTCGATAGTCTTAACTCTGAACTAAATACTTCTAGCTCGATGCCTGATACCCCATCCTCAGCTATCGACACTTAGAACTGAATACTCAACATCAAGTACTCCATACTCCTTACTTGACCATCGAGTCAAACCACCAAATATGCCAACTCAGCGTCACCCGTGACGCTACATTCCCATTTTCCTGTCCCGTAACTAATGTCTTTCGTAACTAATTAAATTTTGCAAATATAAAAACCAATCTTAAATTTAGTCACGATCTCATTCAATTTTAGGTTGATTTCTCCCTGCAGGTGTTCAATTCGTTGCAAAAAGCGACTCGATTGCAACAATTTGGCCCACCATTTCAGTGCCCGACGCTTATCTTTCGAGATGTTTGGGCAAACGTGCTCAAATTTTCGTTTCTGCATATATTGATGGAATACCACCGTCTTCTTTGACCTAAACCGACCCGGCCCGGGACGGGCCTGGCCAATGTCAACACGCACCTCGCACAGCGACTCAAGACATTCGGGGACAAAGTGCTCACTTGGCCATAAAAATGTTATGCAAAACTTGGCAGCCAAACGGCGCGAATTACAAAAATACACGCGAATAACAATAAGAGGAGATGCCAAGGAGCTGGGATAATGAGGAGCATGGGAGCAGCTAACTGGTAAGTGGAAGCTGGAAACGCATGACAGGAGCAACGGTGCCAATTTATCGCAGGCAACGAAAATATTTATTCACGCTGCCAGAAGCAATTTGCCGCGGCACAAATTGGCATGCTGCCGTTGTCATCGTCTTTGGCTGCTGCCATAAAGGCAGGATGTACGAGCAGGAGCAGGAGCCGCTGCCGGCGAATGTGGCACCTGTGCAGATAAACCGTTTAGACTTTCAAATAAATTGATGTCGCCGCCTCTAACAAGTGGCAAAGGTGCGCTCTGGAGGCGCAATCTGCTGATTAAGACACTCAAAGCCACAAAGTACTCGACGCTATTCACCGCGAGTCTGCCTGCCTGCCTGGCTGCCTGGCTACCGCCTGCTCTGCAGCTCCCCCCCCCCCCCCCGCCACCATTGTAATGAGTAATGAGGTTTGGGCCATAAAATGTCGCCACCCGGCCATCAGGCACATCTTTGTTAATAAATAAATATATCCAATACATTGTGGTACACCTCGTCTCTCCCTCTCTCGTCGCTGCCTAGAAAAGTTCGGGCTCGCCGCGCATCACCAGACGCAGGAGCAGCTGTTTCTGGCCCGTTCCGCCTCCCGATCCAGCTCCATTCAAGAATGCCACATCAGCGGCGGTGAAGAAGAGAAAGTCACTGCCGAATGGCTCCAGCTTGGTGGCCACCAGGGGCGACTTGACATAGTTGCGCACCACGCGCGTTCCATAGCAAACACGCATGCGATTTGCATCCACGGCCAATATATCGGCGCACGACTTGCGCGAGGTACTGCAGCTGAGCAGATAGATCAAGTAAATGCGCATGTTCTCGTGGCGCAGCGCTCCCTCCGGAATGATGTGATCCTTCACAAAGCGGCTGGCTATCAATGCCGCCCAGTTGGTCACATACAGCATCAGCATGAGGGGCATGCGATTGCACGGCATCTTGGCATCTTTGCCCTCAGCACGACGTCCAAATGATAGATTGGCAATGCAATGGTTCTGCCCCGGTTGCATCAAGTCCAGATCGATTGAATAGAGCGAAACATCGCCAGCGACTATGTTGTGCAAGGACACTTCCACAGCGGTGTGATGCATCAGCAGATGGGCCATCATTTCCATGGGAATGAGGAAGGCGGAGCAACCGCTAACCGGGCACTTGCCCGGCATATTGAATAATTGGTTCAGATTTTCAGCTTTATCCATTTTTTTTGATTATCGTATTGTTTGAAAAATTGGAAATTATGGTTGAGCTTGTCTAACATCCAAAACTGTTGTGGCTTTCTGTATAAAGATTTCTGGTTTGTTGTTTTAGCAATTGACAGTCTAAGCAACGGCCTATTTCGATTACCATAAAGTGAATCAGTATTTATTTGATATAGTTTAGAGAAGATTTGGAGTGCTTGGGTTTTGGTGAATTTTGTGTTACTTTTTAGTTGAAAAGTTTGCACCTAAGTTCTTCAAAATGGTTAAAAATAAAATGCAGCTCCCAATGGGAAATGAGCAAGAGGTTCACTACTTCTGCGTTATCTAGCAGCAAACGCTGGATTATAAAAATATATAGAATGGCGTTGCATTTGACCCGGAAATCCAAAACAAGCTAAATTGTAAAATTATTGGAATTTTTTCTATGACAAATGCAGTTAAGAAAATTCTTCAGATATGTTTTGTCCAAGGTTGGAGCTTTTTAAATTAGCTTATGTAAGCCCAATTTTTCTGGGTTGTTGCTGAATGCACCGGTGTCACAACGATCAATCTGTACTCAAACACACACCTAAAAGACAGAAAAAATTAAGTAAAACCCGGTTTTTGGTCTTTAAATAACAGAATACTCCTAGCCAAGCGCTTAGCTGAAAGTTGTATGTGTTCTCAATATTGTGGTGCAGCAAGAGCGAAATGAGTCAGTGCTAGACGGATTGAGAGGGTATGCGATGCTTTTGGTCAACTAATAAGAGTAAACAAATATCAGATTGTAAGCAAAGTTTTTGTTGTCACAAATTGAAAGTGTTTTAGTTAGTTTAATTCGTTTTCATTTCGAGAATAGAACATTCTCTAAACGTGAGACGTACACATGGAACCCAATCTGATGTCAACTGATGCTTATTTTGTTGGTAAGACTTAAACTAAGATATTTCAACACATATTTGCGGCTGTACCTACTGCCGTCTGCCTATGGCTACGTGTTGTGTACAAACAATTGTGCACAGGGCGTGAGCATCTCTGTTTTAAACAAACAAACCTTCGCCACGCCACAAGCTCATCACAAAAGTCGGCCGGGTAGTTAGGTGGGTCGAGTATATTTCATTAATTGTTGTTTGCTGTCTAAAATGCCTGGATCCATGTAGGTACATATGTTTTGCCACAAAAAAACCCCCCAGAGAATAATTGTGTTTTGATAGGAAACTCAGAGTGAGAGAGAGTGAGAGAGAGAGAGACAGGGGGGAGCTGTAACAAATCTGTGACTTTCAGTTTGACAGCTCCCGACACTCGATTCTCGGCAAGCGGCTGCCCTTTTTAGCCCAATTGCCCCCACTCATTAGTAGTTCATCCAGGCACAGGCACAGGCACAGGCACAGAAAACTATGCCACGCATGCCCGGCCCGGCCCCTCCCCCTGCCCTGTGCACACCCCACCCAGCAGTGCCAGGACAGGCAAAACATCACTGCAGCCATTAAAGTGACAACGACATTTTAATTGCCCCGGCAGCGACTTCAACTTCAGAGCCAAAGTCAGGCAACAAAAACGATTCGAAGCGAATGTGTGTGTGCGTGTGTGTGTGTACAAGGACTCAGCGGGTTGCCCACCCAGCCCTACCCTTCGACCAGACATCAAATTGCTGCTTTTTACTAGACATTTGTTTTGTTTGTAGTTAACTGTAATTGTTTTCGCTGTTTTGCATTATTCGGCTGGCGGCCAGCACCATCCCTAGCACCGCCCCGCCCCACCCCCTGCCCCTTGCGGGGATGTGCTACGCATGATTATGTGCAAATTGCTTTAGCCACTTGGTCAGCTTCCCCTTACATCGTTATCGTTCCAAAATTCATTTGAAATCGATATGCCATCGCTTGGCATTAATGATGATGAGGCGCCATCATCATCATCCGCAGCAGGAACATGGCCATAGCTTCTGCCTTAGCCGCATCTTTACAATCGGCTCTTAGTTTATGGCCGCCTTTCAGACTTTTCAAATTGCCAGGCTTATCACTCACACCCGTCGGATGCCCGAGCGGCCCGCAACCAGAGCCAGCTCTGTGGGCCACGAAATGCGCCCGCACAATATTTGTGGTTGGATGTGTTGGCACTCCGGAAACTTTAACGGCCACATCTTGCCAGCGATCTGTGACCCATTCGCGTGGAGCTGCGTGGGCGTTTAATGTACATGAAAATTGCATTAGATTGATGGAAAGGGTCCAATGAATTGGCCGGCACAACAGTCGTATGAGTATTTATTATTCGCGCTGCCATTTATCAGTTCACATTTGGTTGGCCTCGCGCGTCAATGCGAATTTGTTGGTCGTTTCTTAATTTGTGGCTTCTGGCATATTCCGTAATACAGTGGTTATTCGAATTGAAATCCCTTGAACACTCTGGTTTTTAAGCTATTGCGGCCAGAGAAGATGTCAAAGTTCCTCTGTGAACTTCTCTTCACCCTGCTTGCCTGTCAAAAACCGAACTGCCAACTAATTTCTTGGCGAAAAGAAAGAAACGCCTAACAGATTTCCAGCTCAAAGTGCCCGCATCAAGCCTGTTCCTTGGGGTACGGCATAATCCTATGAACACATTCGAAAAACGGGTCATTCCGGAGTCACGCAAGCAATTTTCATCATGTGACAAAAAGTTTGGGAGAGAAAGTGGACTGAGGTGCACACACCAAAGGCTCATGTTCCACAAAGTGATCAAAAAGCTTGTCAACATTTTAGGGAAACAGCAAACTACTTGCTTTTTTTTTTTTTTGTTTATTTTCAACAAACATGCCAAAGCTGGTACGAAATTATATTGTTGGCAAGACCCGCTGTTCCGCCGACTTAACCTTCAGCTTAGCCCTGATTTCATATCTCGCTTTCAAATTATTAGTTGTACACTTCGCGCCAATTGCCCCTGTGTTTGATTTGTCTGGTTTAAGCTTTTTTTGGCCAGGACCAGCTCAATGGGCCAGTGGGTCAACCGAGCAAGTGGCAGTGCCGCTCTGCGATGCGGTTTACTGGGCAGTACCCAAATGGTTTCGTGCGAAATTAAAAGAGCTATAAAACTGGCAGCCCCCGCCGGTAAACGAAACTTCGGCCCTTCGGCAAACCCATGCACGCATACACATTAAAGCAAAATTGGCAGACAGCATGCGATGCGAGTGTTTGGACAAACTGGACCTCGGTGGCCGTCGCAGACGACCCAAGCAAAGCTGCAGCTGCGGCACCCAAGTAGCCACCAAGCGGCCAGCACACACCGCATTAAAGTTGGATGAAATAATTTAAATTTTGCAGCCAAGCGGTCATAATAAAGTGTCATAAGTTATGACTCATGAGTACATTTCGAAAAGTGGCAATGCGGAGCGAAGCAGGGCCCGGCCCAAGCCATAAAATGCGGACCGAGCCACTCGGCAGTGGACTAAATAAATGCTATGCATACTACAGAGCTCGGACGGGCGAAATATTTGCACAGACGCTCACGCTGCAAAAGGGTTCCTACCCGGCCACACCGGAGAGTACATACCAGGAGTTGTGGCTGTGTCCATCTATTGAGCAAATTACTTTGCACCACAACTGGCGCGCCATTAATCAGCTGAAGAACTGTTTTAATTTTGTATATTTCACCTGTCCCACCTCCCTCCCCCCCGCCCACCACGACTTCTCCTCTTAACCTTCCGCTAATCGCGTTCTTAGCCCACCCCCAGAATCCACCCCGTCATTCAGCCATTTGATATTGGCAATAGGATTTACCTAAGCGTTCAGTTTCCTTTGTTTTGGGGCTGTTTGTTTGAGTGATTCTACTTTGCTGCTGGCTGCTGCTTTGTTTCGCTTCCAGCTCTTGCCCCTCAGTGCTGCAACATTGCGAAACTATGATAAGTAATTTTCTCATTTTGCGCCATTTTCCAGCGCAACGAATCCTTTCAATGGAATTTTTCAATAAGACACAAAAGCCAACTAAAGAATGCGTTTGCAATTTGCATTTGGGTGCCTGTGGCTCGGTTTTTGGTGCGGAGCGAGTGTTTTGATTTGGGACCACTGAACCAGCCACCAGGGCCCCATACCCATCCTCATCCGCACTAGCTACTACAAGGAGTGTGTGTCGTCTATGTCTGTGCCGCTGGGTCGGTGTTTTGCCATGATAATTCACACTACGTTTGGCTGCGCATTTCCGTTTCCGCTGTAACGGGGGCTAGAGCTGAAGCTGATGCCGCCAGCCAGACGGTGTAGAGGAGGCAGGAGGCGGAGCAACTAAGTAAATACACTGAGATATTATTTTGTGAAATTTTTCAAATAATTTTTGCCTATCACAGCCAGGAGATTGTGTTCAGGTTGCTGTAGATCTTGAACGAAGGGAGAAATCCCAGAATAGAATGAAACACTCAAGATCTCCTAATATGGAACTAGTCACAAGATTGTGTATGAAACAGCGCGATGGAGGCATATATATTCTAGTACAAATTTTTGGAAATATTACCTAAAAAGGCTCAAAGACCATGGGGTCCTAAATTTAAAGACATATAATTCCTAAAGCTGTGTCCTAAAATAAAGGAACAAATTACCCAAAATTATTTAAATATTTTGTGCTCAATTAATGTAAAAAGAACTCTCTCTCGGATTCAAATTCGGTACCCAGTCGACTGTAGACGTCACGCGTGTCAGCATGTAAAACAAAAACTATCTAAATCCTTTAATTATAGTCCACATTAGCATTTTAGGCTCGCCCTTTTTAAAAAAATCAAAGAAGAAACTGTTTTATGGTCAAGTTATAAGCTAAAGAATGTTCATAGCCTACACTTTTGTTGCTCTTTTCTGACTTTTGTAATACAAATAACAAAGTAAAAGTTGTAGTACAAGTGTGTCTATGCTAAAACCCCTAGCTCAACTTTGCCATATTTTTTCTCAGTGCAGTGACACACCTATGCACCCGCACGTACATGTGACATAATACGATTTGGAGTGTTTAAAAGGCTTAGACGATTAACTAGCACTTCCTTAACATAATAATTTGCAGCAGCAGCAGCAGTCAACGGCTTTGGCTTTCAGCCAGCGAGTCATACATCCATCCATCCAATTCAGTCTCACATTCCATGCCCCCTTCCCGTGTCCACATCCGCCAAGGGTTATCGCTTTTAATGTCACGAATTGCGATGCCTTTATTACATTTGCATTTATCCCTCAGTTTTCGGGGGCCCCTTCAGTCTGTGCCAGCGCCTGTTTGCCAGAAAACTCACTTCGCCGACTGACTGGCTGGCTGGCTGGCTGCCTGGTGGCTGGTTGGTTGCCTCTGCCTCCTCTTGCATGCAGGCAGCATCGACGCTTGAAGCGACGTTTGGCGAACGCTCCGTGCGCCGGGACCTTCATTTATTCCCTTTCAACTTGACTTTCGACTGTTTGCACGAGATAAATGTCAATTATTTGAGAACTTCTCAAAGAGTTTTATGCATTTCCAACTTAATCCGCCCCATCCCCTACAAAAGCCCCCGTTTGTCTTTTCCCAACTATTCTGTTTCATCAGGCTCCACCCAGTGGCCCCCGCCCCGCCCGCTTATCGGGAATCCGGCATCTCTATCGGCGCGAAGCAGTGCGACTTTGCAGCGGCGTGAAGAGCAAATACTCGTACGCATTGAATTGCTGCTGCGAACTTCTTTGTGGAGGTGTCGAAATTATCACCTCCTTTTGTATAAACTTTGAATGCAACTTTGCCTTCGGGGCTGGGGCGTGACGCGCAACGTAGAACCAATCACAAATTATTTGCCACTTGACTTGGCTAACGCTTTAAATCTAATTACAGAATGAATGCCAGGAAGGTACTTCTTCCTGGGTCAATAAGCTTGCTTGCTTGCTGTCCGAATTGAGCAGATAAGCTGCAGGTCAATAATCTAGGATTAGTTTACATGGCAGCAGCTACAGTCAGACATTGTGGATAAGGTCTCGTTGTGATTGTTCTAGCGATGAATTTCGTCAAACTGGTACTGCTCAACCAATCAGTGAAATAAAAGAAGACTCAAACCGATTAATTACACTGGAAAACTGATGTTAGGTTTCGTTTTGGTGGCAACATTTGTCAGGCAACCACAGTTTCGAGTTTTCCGGCTTCTCTGATAAAAAGTTCGAGTAACAATGCCACGATGGTTGACTCTCGTCTATGAAAGCAATCTGGTGACCACTTCAATTCGATCTTGGCGACGTCCAATCGCAGTTCGAATGATTGTTTGTGCCATTTCGTAACCATAGATGATAAATTTTCAATTGGATTGGACATTTTCACGTTTAAGACCTTAATTTTTGCACAGTTTGTGCCCTAGCAGCGCAATTGTTGTTGTGAAGCACTCAGCCATAGGCACACACACAGGCAGGGTCATCGGCTTTCGCCATCTCTGCGTTTCAAGTCAAACATTTCGATGTTGGTGCTGCCATAAGCATTGAGTGGGTGTACTTGCTCTTACCAAGATCTAAAGAAAAGTCGCAGCAACAACTACAGCAACTCGCCCTCAGCAGAAAAAAGTATGCAAATTTTCGTAGACAGTACCGCCCAGTAAAAAAGCTTCCAAGTACAACGAGTCCTTGGATAGATAGAGTTTTCTCGCCACTTACAGTCCGGCGTTCGTGCCTGACTGGAGCGGGCGTGTGTGGGCGTGTGTGTGTGTGTTTTCGTGGTAATTAACACTATTAGGTGATATTTTGAGCTCCTTTTCATTTTTTGGTCTTCTTATTTCACTATTCTTACACTTTTCTTTCAATTACGGTAATTAAGTGCAATTACCTAACCCCAAAAAACGTTTCGTGGCTACGTTGGTTCTCGCAAAGCGCTGAAGGCGTGTGTGGGAGCAAAAACCCAATAACTGCACCTGGCAACAACCGCAGCAACAACAATCAGCAGCAGCAGGAGCAGCGGCAATAAAAAGGCCAACAATGTTGAAACAAGTAGGACTTGGAGAACTTGAAGCGCTTGTGCTTGTGGGAAAGTGCTCCATTGGCTCTCCTTTCTTTTCTATTTTATTTTTGCAAAAGGTAAGCGAGCGTGGCGACGCCCCAGTGCCCTTCCCCCCCGGCACCTTGCTCACTCATGACCCATCATCATGCGCTTGCCCCTGCCCAATACCCACTACCATTCCAGCGCTCCCACCGGATCCCGTTTCAAGGGCAGAAAAGAATGAGCACCTGTAAGGACAGCAGCAGCGCGGCTAAATTGGCTTGCTCCAGTGTGCGTGTGTGTGTGTGTGTGTGTGTGTGTAATCGAACGCGAGTCGATTGGAACAAAACCAAAAACTGGCGCCACCGCAGCTATGCGCCCGGGCAGAACAATTGAGAAGATTTAAAAGCATCCAGCGCTGCTTTGCTGCTTTTGGCAGCAACAAGTTTTCTCTACCAACACAATGGCATCCATGGGAACAATGCGCTACCGTTGGCTGCAACTGAACACCATCGCTTTGTTTTCAGCTCACGAGCCCGGGTTATTGGGGGGGCAGACCACTTTGGCCACTTTGGCTGCCAAAAGAAAATGGATGCGAAATCTGAATCTGATTGTGATAGACAGACGATAGATAAGCGCCGGCGGAGAGGATGCGGGCCCGGGGGCCGGGCGGGGGAGGGCTACATTTATCATTACCCACCGTTTAATTTCGCCAAAGAATTAACTTGCCCAGACGTCAGTTGACTTACACACACACACACACACACACACACACTCGTGCATGTTGAGGGAAATGAGAAGAGTTTGCCCGTGGCATGGGAAATTGTAAGAAAGTAATTAACTTTTGTAATACATTTTGGCTGCTCAAAAGAGTGAAGTGACTTTTCAGTATGTCCTTGAATGGTGAATTCGCTGATGAATGTGGTTACGAAAAAACGTAGATATTTTAAGAAGCGACTTTTTAGTTTAAAGAAAATCATTTCCATTCGAAAAGGAGAGCCAACGGCCCGACTTAGATATACCCTTTACTCAGGGGAACTAGTGTTTAATAACCTCTCCCTACAATGATTTACATTGTGTACTGCTTTGTGGGTTTTAAAATGTATATATAGCGCTTTTTACATAGCCCCAGTAAAAAAGCATTTACCCTTATATAAGCCTGTCATAGCACAGCAAGCATTGATGACTCCAATTTCCCCAAATTTATCATGGGAAGTCAAAAACAAAAACAAAATAGCATTAGGTAAATAACAACAAAAAAATCCACTCACCCCAACGGAACCGAAGTAAAAGCGGTAGCAGCAGAGAGCAAGCGCAGCAGCACAAAAAGAAGTACACAAACGCAGGCGCGACGTCAAGCATCTCAAGCGGGGGCGGGGGGCGGCTTAGCGAAATGGCACAACAAAAACACATTGCGAAAACGGTAAACTCGAAAAAAATTAAGTGAGAGGGAGAGCAGCAGAGAGTGGGCACAGCACACACACACCCACATTTACACGCTCTTAGCTTCATTTTTGTTTTCATTTTATTAACCTATAATTAAAATTATAGTTTAACCTTTTTTTTTGCAGCCATAGCAGCTAGGCCTTCAGCTGATTTACACACTCGCACTTATTTCAATTAAAACAAAGCACCAGCAACAACATCAGAAAAAACACAAACAAAAACAAAGACAGCGGCCGCGAGAGCCTGACTGACCGACAGAGAGAGAGAGAGAGAGCAAAATATAACGGAAGTATTTGCCATGCGGCCAAATAATTTAACAATTGCGTTAAATTATTAATTAAAAGCCGCAAATAGTTTAAATCGAACACACGGGCACGACGTGATATAGGCGAAATCATTTTGTTACTTTCAAATGCGTTAAAAACAAACAAAATGAACAAAACTTGGGTGCGCGAGCAACAGGCCGCCTGCCGTCAACGATAGAAAAAATGCAACTGGCCAACTATCGATATTTGCTTACGATGCGTTATTCCGATAGGTTTCTTTTCGATGCGTTAGTCTCAAAAGATCCGTTGGTCAACTGAAAATTTGAATTTGAATGCAAATTAAATTGAATCTTTTTTAGTATTTGATTGAGTTGTTACAGAATTATTTGAAACGTGAGCAAATAAAATATATGGTAATTTCAACTAGATTTTAAAGATAATACAGAATCTTTTTAATAGATTGATTGGTAGTAGGCTCCACTTTTGATGGTTCTTTGATTACTGCTGAAGGGGAAGTTTACAATATAACCCTGTTGGAACTCGTCCTCTAGGGATAAACATATAAAATCAAGACATCCGAAACTGCATTCTTCCGTACTCCCAAAGTATTCTAATGTCGTCCTTTCCCATTGTTGTACGCCCTAAACTTTCGTTTGCTTTAGCGCCCCTGCTGGAATAAGTAATCCGGGAATTAACATTTGCATGCATAAAGAAAAAAAACGTGTTGTTGCTTGTTTTGTTAGGGTTAATAACGTTGAGCTTTTTTATGGCTGATGTAAAGTAAATATGTCTGTGGAATCTGCCGCAATTTGTTTTCCCCAACCAGGCAGCCCTGGGTACACTTTCTGTTAATAAGGGCGTCGGCGGGGTGGGGCGGGGAGGTAATCGAGTTATTTACAATACAAACATGCCATAAGATTCTTGTGATATTTACGAGATTAAAGTGCCGAAATAACTTCATTACACATGCAGACTTACATACATACTGCATGTACATATGTATGTGTGCACGGTGGTATTGAAGTCTTGTTATCCTTGCCACAGCATTATTTCAAGGAAAGCAAGTCTTTAATTGGAAGTAGCAAGTGGTAGGCGGTGAAAGGGGGGCGGGCGGGCGTTCGTTCGGTTTGGTCGCATGATATAATGCTGTGGGCAACATGAAAAGGGCTGCAAATTTTTATGATTGTGTTCAGATGAAGTCAAAAGGACTCCCCACGCCCAAGCGATTTTCCGCTTGATTTTATCTGCTGCCAAAAGAGAGAGAGAAAGCCAAAGCTTGAGAGAGAGCACGTACTGCGCACTGCTTAACCGACTCGCAAAGAGAAAATGTACCGCGTGTGAAATTGTTGATGTTGCTTTGCCCTCAGATTGTGGAGCGTGTCCTCGTCCTCGAAACAAAAAGACTGCTAAAGATAATGCAGCGCATTCGACATTTACATATATGCATGCACATACATTGTGTACGTGGGTATGTGCCTGTGTGTGTAGAGTATATTATGCTGCTCGAAAGCCAAAGAGAACCACAATCGTTTGACTGACAAGCTGGCGCGAACTGAGGTGAGCGAGACAGCGGCATTACAGATTTAGGCCATTAAAAAACCAGGTGAAGGAACAACTTGCACACACACGAAGAGGCTAGGCTAGACCGCAGCACTATCAGCGATATGAGCAAATCAATGCTATGACATTGGAGCTGGCAGCACAACCGGTCACCATCAACAGCCATGGGCGCTAGCTACCCAACTCTTGGCTTTGCCCCTTCAGCAGACAGGGCAAAAATTATTTATAAATCTTTCCCTAGTAAACCCCATTCCCCTTCCGTGTCACATCTTTCGATGCCGTCAAGACGGTTGATGGAAAATGTTAATTTTTTTGAGGGGGGGAGGGGGGAGGGGAGATCCCACTCTTAAGCTGGTCATGTACAGCAGCTGTACGTGGGAAAAGCATGGATTTTCTTGGCTAAGCCAAGCAACGCTTAATGATTGACCTTGTGGCTTGTTCATTGGAATGGCAAATCCCTGGCGCACAAGCGCGCTTAAAGTCGATTGTTGGATTCGCTGAAAATCAATGGAATTCGTGCTAGTCGAGCAGAGCACAAGCGGCACAAAAACAAAAAAAGCAATCTTATTTCAGTTTCTCTGACCAACGACCAACATGGCGCCGCCCTGACCCTCATTAAAGACCCCTCCGAGTTGGTTGGGTTAACGTTTTGGGCGAGCGCTAAAAACAAACAAACAATTGCCAGCTTTTTGCCGTGCGGTTCTTAAAGCTACTCACTTGTGCCATATAAAAAGTCATCACGCCCAAGCGTGGAGCTGGAAAACACAGCTGGCAACCAAAGGCCGAGGTCGACGCGCTGCTGCCAAAGTAGTTCCCGCCTCCCGCCCCCCACCAAACCCCGAGCCCCACTTCCTCTTCCGCTTGCCACGACCGACCCCCATTTCATTTTGCCTTTGCAGTCACATTTAGAGGCAGGACGAGAACGCGTTTTGGGTGTTCCACAAAAGGAAAAAATGGAGAAATAATCTCTGCTGGGTATTCGCATTCGCTGTGGCGACATTTGTGTTACTTTTTCTCCCATTTTGCATGCAGTTGCCCGAGGAGTACAGTGGGTTAAGGTGACGCTGAAAGCATTTACATTGAACATTTCAGTTTTGGGCTGATCCTTAACAATGGGCTGATGATAGGGGAGGAACACTCATGATTGCTGAAGGAATCATTCTGCGGTGGATAATACTTGGTAGTTTTTCAAGGAATCAACCGTTAGAGCGTTAGAACAGGCTAGCAATCGACGGCAGCAATTTGGTAAACACATCACATTACAGCGTGCTTTTGAAATGAACAAGTTGATCCTCAAGCCAGGTTGAAATCTGCTGGCAGGCCAGCAATCGACGCCACTGATATGCTGAAGCTCGACGACGCACTGTTCTTTAAAACAATTACTTCACACTTACTTTTATGTTGAGCTTAGAATATTTCGATCTCCATGTAATCCACAAGTCGATATATTTTAGAAGTTCTTCAAAAGAGCAAAGTGCTGCATTACACAGATCGACAAAATCAAACTTTTAAAAGCATAAACCCGGTATGAGACCTTTTAATTCTGATAGAAAGGACTTCTGTAAGCATTGCCTCATACCCAGTTTATCAACTGTACCCTAGATTCGCGTTCTATGGGTACTTTTGTACTAGCAATACACAGCTTTTACATGGTTCAAAATAAAAATCCACAAAATTCAGCAAACATGAACTGGGTCCTTGGGAATGTAATATCAAAAAATAGAGGAAAGTTACCTTTGTATACCCTGGCATTTGCACTGAAAACCAACCAGTTTGTCTCACTAAGACTACTTTTTCAACTCTACTTTTCCATGACAGCTATACTATATAGATGTGCGATTTCAAACAAACTTAGTGAAATCATGGGAAAGCATAGAAAACTAAGAAATACAAAGTTTGGAGACGTTTCTATTGAAAACCAACAAGTTTTTCTCACTAGAACTGGTTTTTCAAGCGATCCTGCCTATGGCAGCCATATGTTATAGTCATCTGATCCAGCCAGTTTCGACAAATGTGCAGCGTACTTGTACCTGAAGGCTTTGTGCAGGTCATCCAACCGGATCGAATGACTATATCTCATAGCTCCCATAGGAACAATTAGTCGGAAAACTAGTTTTAGTATGAAAAACTTTTTTGTTTTCTACGGAAATGACTTCAAACTTTGTATTCATAGGTTTTAAATGTTTTTTTATAATTCTGCCAAGTTTGGTGAAAATCGGACAACTATATAGTATAGCTGCCATACAAAAGATGGGTGTTGAAAACAGTCTTAGTTAGAAAAACTTTATTGTTTTTAATGATAGCATTCTGAAAATTTGTATATGTTTGTTTTACATGCTTTCACCTAATTCTACAAGGTTTTGTTCAAATCGGTTGACCATATCATATAGCTGCTATACGTACAATCGGAAAATGGGTCGTCACTGAACATATTTGAGCAAGCACTTGCAAATTACCCAAGCTTAATGAATTTCACTCTTCCTTTGCTTTTGCCCCACCATGCAAGGACACCACACAGCGTGCAACTAAAACTTAAGGAAACTGTATTGCGCGGCTGTTGCGTCCGGCTGCCTTCTAATCCCACCAAAGCAAAACGCACTCGAAAAAAAAAAAACCAAAACTATTTGTTGGCGCCGCTTTGCATTTCGAACTATTCGCGCGTGCCCGCCGCCCGAGCAGCTTTAATTTGCAGTCATTGCCTCCAACTCATCGACAGCTTACACAGTTGAGTGAGCCTGGCGGGAAAGGGGGCAGCGGATGGAAACGAACAAAAAAAAAAAAGTTAATTTCCGCGCAAGTTTCTAAAACGCAATTTATCAAAAAAGTTGCGGCGATTAATTTCATTTAAATGAAAGATTAAACCAAATTCGTTCATTAATTTCCACAGCCCGGCGCCGCCGTTGGCACGTGAGAGCTGCTTCGATTGCCGCCGAGCAAAAGGAAAGGGGCAAAGACGAGGTAAGCCAGGATGAGGAACGGGAACTGGGCAGGGGCAGCATGGAACTTGTAATCCGTCATTTGGTGGGATGTGTATGCAGCTTATGAGCTCAATGGGCCAGCCAGCCCAGTTCAAATCAAAAGCAAATCTGGCCAAAAGCTACAACAGATTGGCGTAGCCATTATTGCACTCTCCCCCAACCCCCATCCACGGGGTCTGCTGGTGCTGGTGAAATTTTTGATTAGTGATTAATAGAGGAGAGTGCCCGGCGAATAGACATCTGGAATCACGAACCAGGAATCAGTCATGTCAATTCGTTTGGGCTTACCAAGCGTCTGTGTTCTGTGTTGTTTTTTTTTTGTGCCATTTTGATGTTTCCCTTATTAAATGTCACTTGTAAGACTCTAAGCTGGATATGTTGGCCACAGAGAGGAGCTGAGTTGGTTTTAAAGTTTTCAAAATGGATTTCGAACACAAATTAATTTCAATCATTCATAATCCATAAATAGAAATTAAATTTCCAGGCCAATTATAATCCGCATAAGCTGTTAATTTATATGAAAACTTCTTTTGGGCTTTTTCGTTTTGTTACCAATTTTTGTTGTTGTTGTTGCTGTTGTTGTTTTTTCTGTTGGCTAAAAGCCATTTGGAGTTTTTATAGCTTTCGACTTACCGGGTGTTTGTGCCGCCTTAAATCAACTTGTCAGTTTCAGTTCGCCAGATCCATACGCAACAGACAAGCAGCAGCAAACACACACACCCACACACCCACACACACACACACCCACACACCAGGTGGCTGGATGCTTCCCTTCGTCGCGGCCTCCAAGGCAGAAATGAAAAGTCATTGACGTGTGAAAATTAATAAATCATACGCCTCACACTTTCCTGCCGCTGTTCAATTTTGGCTACGGTTTACGGTTTATGGTTTACGGTTTCTGTCGTCCCGCCCCGCCCGAGAATGGAGCAGAAAAACCCCAACTATGAATTACAAGAACTGTCGACTTAGGCAAAACAAGATTGAAATCATCTAAATTGCACATGAGTTGACTTTAAAATCCCACACACCAACTATTTTTAGCATCTTAATGAATTTTCATCATCTGGATGAGCCACATCCCTCACTTACTTATGTACATATGTATATGAATGTGGGCAACTGCTGCTGATTCTATTTGCTGAAATCAAAAGTTCTAGCTCAAAGCATTCGGTGTGCCCAACTATAACCAAGTATTGATTTCTTTCGGCAGCACCAAAAAAAAAAAAAAAAAAAACACGAAAGATGAAGGGGACGTCCCTTAAAAAAAAGAGAAATCTCGTTGGGAATGAAAGCATTGAAGGGCAGCCGAAGCCAGGATACTCTAGAACCGGCAGAATGGTACACTTCACATATTTAACCAGGGATGCAAACCACTCGAAAATAAGGACTGGTTCGGTTCAGTGGTTCATACAGTTTCTGAACCGCCGGTTCGGTTCATTACATGGTTTTTGGAGCTAGCTGAACCGCGGTTTCGGTTCGGTTCAGTGGTTCACAAAGGCACATTATGAAATATTATGATTGTTGTAGCAATGTGACTTGTCAAACACTTTTGAAATTTAATTCTTATAGTCCATATAAATATTTTTAAAATCCTTAGAAGAATGTCCAATGCTTACTATGTCGGATTTCCAGGAGTCGTCTATAAGTTCCTAGATGAATACTCTCGAAAATTGAGAATGTCTGCTGGAAAAGAATACGTACTATGCATCTTAATTATTCTATTTATCATATCCCTTAAGTTAGGCTCAGAACTGAATCATAGCTGAATCAGCTCTGAAATGAAAGGGCTGGTCCTGAATGCATGACATAATTTTTATGAATTTTAGCCATGGATTTTACTCTGACATGTCCTACTACATCATGATAGTTGATTTTAGGCATGATTTCAGTCAGGGAACTGAACCGAACCGAACCGTTTTTATTTGTGGTTTTCGGTTCGGTTCAGCAATTCTGAAAGGAAGCCGGTTCGGTTCACCGACTGGAATAAGCGGTTCGGTTCGGTTAGGTTCAAAACCGGTTCGGTTCAGAACCGGTTTGCATCCCTGTATTTAACTGCTTTCAAAACGAATTCACTGATCAGAACTTTAAATTTGCATAAATTTACATATATTTTCTCTGCCCCCATTGCCGACCACTCCCGTTTAAAAGAGCAACAGATTGGCAGCGCGGACTCTGCTTTTGCTATACCCTTGCCAAACTGCAAAAACAACATATATTTTTGATCAGGCTGACGAGCTGAGTCGATTGAGCCTTGTTCATGCGTCTGTCTGTCTTTCTATCTCTTGCCACACAAACTCATCTCTCAGTTTAGAAGCCATCGAGCTGAAATTTTGCTTAGAGTCTTCTGTTTGCTGCACGCTACTAAATATATCAAATTGAACGCATCGGATGACAATATCTCATAGCTCCCATAGTAAAAATCGGTCGGAAAACTAGTTTTAGTGAGAAAAACTTTTTTCTTTTCGATGGAAACGTCTTCAAACTTTGTATTCCTAGAATTTTTAAACTTTTTTATAGTTCTGGCAAGTTTGGCGAAAATTGTACAACTATATGGTATAGCTGCCATACAAGAACTTTTTTGTTTTTAATGTTAGCTTCCCAAAATGTTGTACTTTTTGGTTTCCCATGCTTTTGCCTAATTCTAAAAATTTTTACTATATCATATAGCTCCCATATTAAAAAAAAGGTCGGAAAACTTGTTTTTGAGAGAAAAACTTTTTTCTTTTCCATGGAAACGTCTCCAAACTTGGTATTCAAAAGTTTTTTATGCTTTTTAATAATTCTGCCAAGTTTGGTAAAAATCGGACAACTATATGGTATAGCTGGCATACAAAACATAGGTCTAAAAAACAGTCTTAGTTAGAAAAATTTTTTTGTTTTTAATGGTAGCTTTACGAAATTTGGTATTTTTTGGTTTCCCATGCTTTCGCCTATTTTTACAAGTTTTTGTTCATATCGGTTGACTATATCATATAGCTGCCATACGAACAATCGGTCGGAAATTGAAGGAAAAGCTTATTTTTTGAAAACATTTAAGCCAGCACTTGCAAGGGTATAAAAACTACGACACTGACGAAGTTATCTTGCTCGTTTCTTCCAGAAAAATAAACTTAGTTCCTGGTTTTTAGCACTAGAAGTACGGGTGAACTTTGAATCGTCACTCCAGCATAAAAATGGACACGACACCCAAATCGTATATGCAATCTATCCAAAATTGAAACGATAAATGTTTTGAAACAATCTCCACCTCATTCCTGAATCGTTAACTGGCAATCCGTCAGATGCAGATGCAGGTGGCAAAACCATTTAGGGCATTCCGCTGCCGGTGGGTGGCCCCCAACTTAACTGAATGACCTTGATGACTGACCAAAGCCGAGTTCCCGGAGTTTTTTGTGTGATTTCTACTTTCTACGTTTTTGTGGTAAAAGTGATTCCTTGGTGTTCGTTCACTGCCAGCATTTGAGACAAACGAATTTCGTTAATGCACCGATGTGTATAACGCAAATGGAAAAGCCCTGAGCTACATCCCCCCCCCTCGTGTGCGACGGGGGCGGCAGGGAGTCATGTGAAAATCGAGAAAGTCAGTCAGCTGAAGTGCAGCCAAAAAATTGGTTTTCCCATTTGTTCCACTCGACACATCCTCGCACAGCGGGCGATACAGGAATCAGCTCAGCTCAGTCACGATTAAAGCATAATCCGGAGTCCTGAACACCCAGGCATTAGCCGGGCACGGATGTCGGGAGGGGCAATTGCTACTATGATTTGTTTGTCAATGGTGATAAAATCAAATCAAGGCGAACATCCAAATAGAATCGAATCGAAATGCAGATGGACAGCGCCACAGGCAATGGCAACAGCAACAATGACTTCTCCTCCGGGGTAGGGCTGGGGGGGTTGGGGGTTGGGGGTCTCGTGTCAAACAAACGGACCACATCTGCCACTGCCGACTTTACCACTGCAAGAACAACGCTCGGTACGTGCCCGGGCCAGTCCAGGCCTGCTGCCCTTCCCTCCCCATCCCCATCACCCCCCCCCCCCCCCTTCCAGCCAGCATCGTCATCATCATCGCCCAGCGCCATTATCCATGCATGCTGCATTTGTCCACGTCCCAGTCGCAGATGGGCCATGGACTTGCCGATGTGTCTGTTTCTATTCCACCATGGAAAAAGAGAAATAAAAAATGATATTCAAGTATTTTTTCATCTAAATGTTATCCTTTTTGTGTGCTTAACCAAATTTAAAATGACTGCCCAACAAATAAAACTCCCCCCGGCTCCGCTGTTCGCCGTGTGGGGTCCCCGGAAAGTATGCTTTCCTTTTTTTTTTTGGTTCTGTTGTCATTTTTAATGCAAACGTCCTTTGCGGCGAAGTCGATAATTCTGTGGCAAAAAAACACCAAACAAAAACTGGGTAAAATACGGTAAGCGTGTTGCTTGGCTTGGCCAGGGGTTGCTCCATTCAGACAAATAATAAAATAAAATTACTATCCAGCGGAGTCGTTCAAGGACTGGTTAGTGGGCCATTATATGGAAGAGCATACATACATCATTCTTCAGCAAAGGCTCGAAGCAAAGAGGCCTGGTGACTGCGATTTGAGAATCTGTAGAATAAGAGGACTCCGTATTTGCAGGCTGCACGCCCCCATCAAAAAGGTGGGCGGTAACGAGGTATAACTTGATGGCTCCCAATTCTGGGATTATTTACGGACACGCCTGCTCACTTTTGAATGTGTTCTTTATCTAAGGACAATGTAGTCTCTCCATTTTGTAGGTCCTTGTTTCAGTCACTGTTTTGGCGAGTTTGGTACTGTCGCGATCGCTGATTGGTCACTCTTATGAACACTTTTTTGGTCACTCTTTCAGTCACTGTTCACAGTTCACTGTTTTAGTTAGAGTCTTAGTCGCCGTTTTAGTCACTGTTTTGTTCTGCTTTTTACTGTCGCAGTCACTGTTGTGGTGACTGTCTTAGTCACTGTTCTAGTAACTTACTGAATGGTCACTCTTTTGTTCACAGCTTAGGTTACTTTTTAAGTCCCTGTTTTGGACACAGTTTCAGTTAGAGTTTTAGTCACTGTTTAAGTCACTGTTTTACTCTCTTTTTCACTGTCACAGTCACTGATTTGGTGACTGTCACAGTCACTATTTTGGTGACTGTCACAGTCACTGTTTTGGTGACTGTCACAGTCAATGTTTTGGTGATTGTCACAGTCACTGTTTTGCTGACTGTCACAGTCACTGATTTGGTGACTGTCACAGTCACTGTTTTGGTGACTGCCACAGTCACTGTTTTGGTGACTGTCACAGTCACTGTTTTGCTGACTGTCACAGTCACTGTTTTGGTGACTGCCACAGTCACTGTTTTGGTGACTGTCACAGTCACTGCTTTGGTGACTGTTTTAGTCACTGTTCTAGTTACTGCTTTAGTCGCTGTTTTGGTCACTGAATGGTCACTGTTTTTGTCAATGTTTGGTCACTGTTTCAGTTACTGTTTCGGTCACTGTTTTAGTCACTGTTTTGCTCTCTTTTTCACAGTCACGGTAACTGTTTTTGTAGCTGATTTGGTCACTGTTTTAGTTACTGTTCTAGTCGCTGTTTTAGTTTTGCTCTCTCTTTCAATATCACGGTCACTGTTTTGGTGACTGTTTTAGTCACTGTTTGGTCACTGCTTCAGTCGCTCCTTTGGTCACTGCTTTAATCACTGCTTCAGTCGCTGTTTGGTTTCTCTTTCGCTTCCCGTTCTAATCACTGCTTGTTCACCATCTTGATAACTATTTTGCTCACTGTGCAGGTCCCTTTTTTGGACACTGTTTGGTCATTGTTTTCCCATCCACCCAGACACACCCCACCGGCTGATATGCCTGACTGGCAAAGGACAATGCTGCTGACTCTGCAAAGTCAAAAGCGTAGCTAATGAAATCTGTTGCACAGACAAAATATTTCTCAGTCAAATAGCTTCACTCTAATCATAAAATAGTAGTAATATTAAATAAAATAATAAACTAAAATGTCAACATTACCCAAAAACAACGGCAGCAACAACACAGCAAAGAAATCACAACAACATTTTGTAGAACAAAATCATTGCACGGAACAGGACAGCTACTAAAGAGAAGACATTATTTCAAAAAGAATTCATTTCATTTAGTGCATTTGGGAGCATTTTCGCCTGGATGGCACTTTGTTTCAGCAAGTCTGAACACTTTTATTGTCCTTAAGTTTGTACCTATATTGGGGAAAAAGGACTAGGGCGGGCTGAGAAGGGCGCTACAACTTAAAGCTTATGCGGATAATGCTTATCATCTAAAATTTTACAAAAATACAAAAAGCGACTCGGAATTGCTATTTTTTCTTCTTTACAAGTCCACTTGGACACTTAATCCACTTCATTTTTGGACACAATATGGTTATATATGTTCCAATGATCCAAAAAGTCCAGCCAGACCCAGCCAGGGACACAAGAAGGATGAACAGAATATAAAGCTAGGAGTCTATCATGTATCTCAAATGGCTGGCAATTTTATAATCAAGGCCTTTTGCTCGTTTTCCGAATTCGATCGGAAATGTGAACATTTCTATGTGCTAATTTATTTTTTATTATTTGTTCTACTCTTTTGTTGCACCTCGAATTTTTGGTCCAATTTGGATAATGTGGCGCAAGTTATTTGTTTTCAATTCAGTTTCAGCACAACGACCAAAAAACTATCCACGCGGCAAGGCAATTTTGGGACTGGAAATCAAGAAAATAAATTCGACTAAATTAGAATTTTTTCATTATAAAAATTGAATTTTTCGTGCGTTGTGGAAATAGCCTTGATTCTGTACATTTATTTAGAATTATGGAGAAGAAAGGCTTTAGATGTACACAAAAATGGGGAGAAAAACGAGCATCTTGGACTCCATTTGAGAACAATTGCTACCAAAAACAGGCCATGAACAGTATTTCTCACTCTCAAATATACAAATATACAACCGTTCCCTTTTAAATAACATTTTAAGCTCAGCAATTTGATTGAGTACGGTTTAGTTTATAAAAGGATCACACTTTTCGGAGGATCTCAATCGAATCGGGAGTAAATATTCGAATGCCTGTGTTGATTTTAAAAAGAAAGAACAATTTTTTGGTGCGAATTCCAAGTCCTTTTGCTCTCAAAGACGGCGACATGTTAGCTCACTAAGCCATTGCACACATTTTAAGAGGCACTTGGAAATGTCTACTTATACATTTCTTTGCATTGGTTGAGTTGAGTTGATTGGTGCTCATTTTAAGATAACTTGGAACATTGGCTCTCATAAATAGTTCTTATTTTAAGAATTTAAAAACACTTAATTCTAGTTCTAAAGCCCTTTAGTTAGAAATTGGTTCCCACCGCTGTAATGCACTTACTTCAGAGGTATCTCCTTAGTCTCCGACAACTGCACTCCAGTTCCAGCAAAGCATTGCTGACAAAACAGTGTGACCGTTTGTTATTTGATGGTAGTTTGCTTTTGCATGGTGGTATTTTGGCAGTGGACTTTTAACCCACAAGCTCACATGCTTCTTCCAACTAAGTTACATGATTTTACCAACTCTCTTCTCAGTTGACATTTCATCTGACTGCAGCCTGACACTTGGTGTGAAGGGTTGTGTGAACTGTTGACAAAGGGGCCGACAAAGCGCCTCACCTATTGTTACTGCGTCCTGTCAAATGCTTAGTTTTGCTCTTTTTAACTCGACCACAGTAAATGCATAAATGCTTGCATAATTTCTCAAGAATTCAAATCATGTCTCAAATTTGTGTCGTGGCTGTGCTTCTTCATCGTCATCTTGTTGTTGTTGCTGTTGTCTCTTTGGCTTGTTGGTTGCCTGAACTCTGTGTGTGGTCAATGCGGCGTATGAGCATTCGCTTGTACCACCATTACACTGGCCCTGCGACATTGGCCTGACACCAGCACGACCTGACGAAGGATAAGTGTACTTCACACTCGCCCCAATTCCTTGCCTCTGAAGGTGCAAGTCGTCGTCGTCGTCGTCGTCGTCGTCGTTGCGTCTAACCCAAGCACTTTTGGTGTATTTAATTTCCCAATGGATCACAAACGCAGCACTAAATAAATGAAAATGTGATACTCCCCGTCCTGGCAAAGGTTCTGCCGTGACAGTTGCTGGCTGGCCTGGCTGCCTGGCTGCTGCTTGGAATTGCAAGTAAACATTCCGGTTTCAGTTTCATTAAAAGTCAATGGCTGTCGAGCAAACTGAACTGAAAATTGAAATACAAATTCAAATTCAAATTCTAACGCAAAACCGACAATGTTTTCGCATCAGCAACAGAGGCAGAGGCAGAAGCTGAAGCAGAATCAGAAACCGAAACACAATCAGAGTCCGAATCAGTGGCAATGGAACGCAATGTGGCAAGTGGGCAAATAGTGTGTAAAAAGCATAAAGAGTAAAGGAAGAGAGGGAGAGAGAGAGAGTGCGGATTGATATGCTCAAGTAAGAGTATAAATTGCTCTGCTCTCAGCAAAATGAAATTCAATTAGTTCAATATTATCTGCAAATTTGCCATCTCAGTACAAACCGAATCGAAAATTCATAACTCAATTAAAACTTTGTATGGAATGGAACATTACATTTCCTGAGAATAAAACAATAAAAACCGTTACACGTTGTTTTCATTTGTTTGTTGTTTGGAGCTGTAGGTGAAATGTAACACTAGCTTACATAGAAAATCAAGAGGATGATTTAAGATTTCAAAATGTTATTGGTTTAAGCAAAGTACGCAGACAAACTGAATCTAGAGCTGGGTAAAAGGACTACTCAAGGGAACAGTGTGACTGTTTAACAGCAAAATACCACCCAATTTTAAACGATCATACTGCATTTTTTATATTTTAGTTGATTTAGTTAACAAAAATGAAAATGCAGGTACAAACAAAATAACCAATTTGCCTGGAATATTAGCCGTTCCTATTTCAAGTTCTCTAATCGACAATGTGAACACCAAACTGTATTCTCCACATTGTTCTCATCGTTCCGCCCACATGCGCTGTTGTGTGAACGGATGTGATCTCGAGCTAAGTGTTTCACTATTTCCATTGTTCCCATAGCAATGGAAGCCAACTTAATTACTTATTTCATTAATGTGCTTTATTTTTAAATGATTTTAAGGTAAACATATTATGAAATCGCTACAAAGCTTCCTTTTGCACGTTTTCCAACACTAAAACGTACCTGAACCGATCTGGCAGCGCTGTGTCCGCAGTTTGTTTATTTTGAGGAATTGGCGTATAGCGAAAGCAATACAAAAATGCGAGAACAGCAAACACTAAACGCTTCAGCACTGCAATGTTGCATTTGTCTGCACCACCAAGTGCACTCCCTGCTGACGTCCACAGCCGATCGAGGGCAAAGTACCGTTAGAGCAGGCGAACCACAGGTCCTGGTGCAACTGCCGGAAATCGTGTGTCGCGGCTGCAAAATGCAACGTTACTGCAGCCTCAAACATCTGTACGAGGATGAGGATAAACATAGAGACTTCTGTAGTGCCTTAAGGAAACTGCAGCGGGAACAGCAGCTGGCACATCCCTTGCTGCTGCAAGGCCAGCAGATTGGTCCACGTTCACGCCTACAGCAAACCATAGGCCAACTTAAGCTGGCCATGCGTGTCTTGCTGCGTCGCCCTTTCCATTCGCAGGAGCACGAGCTGCTCGGCTTCCCCGCCTACTGTGTGGTCTGCTATGCCCTCGACTCGCTGCAGGCCTGCGCAGGCTGTGAGGCAGTGGCCTACTGCTCGGAGGGACATCGGTATTTGGATAAGGACAAGCATACGCCCGAAGTGTGTCACACCTTGGCTCTGATTTACAGTCCCTATAGAGTTTTGGAGCAGAATACTCTGCTTATTAAAGATCTGCAAGAGGGTACACCAATTATAGAGAGTCATCTGATCGAGAGCTTCCACCGAGCCACCAGTCTGCGGGTGGATGATCGTGTCTGGCGTTCAAGGGAGGATTATCAGCGCTTTGCCAATTGCTCCAGCTTTAGTGGCATGGCCAGCATTTGTCTGGCCCTCAAGCAGATCTCGTTTGTGATGCCGCCTAAAGTAGCAACACGTCAGGAGTGCACTGTGTACATTGTGGGCGCCACGGATGAGCAGCACTGGCGCTACTTCGGGGAGATACACTTACGCTTCTTTTTTCTGCAATATCCTCAGGTGATGCACTTGAATTTGTACTTCATAGGCCAGCAGCTGAAGCAGACTCACCCGGAGCAGACTCTAAGCTTTGAGTTTCAAGTAAGACTTGCTTTCACTGAGATGTGGGCGTTAATTTCAATATCTTTCATGCCTTCTCTTACAGACCAAGCAGCGTTGGGTGGTCAAACGCTTCTTCACCCTCAACTTTGAGCAATTTGTAAGCTCAAATCGTGTGGAACCGCTGTTGATAATGCTCTATCAACCGGACTTCGGCAATTCGGCTGGATTCAACGAGAAGCTTGTGGAACACTTGTATCCCTTAGCTGTGCAGGCCAAGCATAAGGAAGCCAACACGCAGGACTGGGAAGACAGTCTACGGGAGATGCTATTCATCTACGGGGTGCCCATTTGTTATACCTCGGTGTGTCAGATGCATGCGCGATCGGATTACGCGGCCATACGTATGCTGGCTGGGGAGAATAATGTGTCCATAAGGCGTGCTTATATGGAAATTACAGAGAATCCTTATAGAGAGATCTTGCCCCAGCGCAATCAATGTGCAGAGGATGAGGAAACGGTGATCTATGGAAATAACTATCTGGAGATCATCTTTACGAGCATCAAGTGCTGAGCAAGGAAGCTGCGTGGTGTAATTTTATATTTTCTGTTTTTTTTTTTGTGTTTTTTTTTTGTTTCTGTTAGTTTAAGGCAAACCAAAAAGTGTTTATGTTAGCTGTAAGCTGATCTCTCATATAGGAATTACAAATATTAATCACAATTTACCAATACTTGGGGGTGTGTCAGTTACAGCCGCCCCCCGCCCCCTACAAAATATGCTTTTAGCCCGTTTAAGTTGGGTGGGTTCGAGCCCCCCTCCCCCCCCAAAAAAGCTGCTTATTTGAAGCGAATAAGTCATTAGTCAGTTTGACAAATGTCGCATGACAACGAGGCGAATACCAAAAACCCCAAATAACCCAAATAACGAAACTGAAAGCCGTGTTAGCCAGCCAACCCGACTGGCTACCATCAACCATTATCAGGCACTGAAAGGTCAATGTTATGTTAACTCGACTTGACGAGAGCCTCCGCCACAATTCGCTGCGCCTGTTCAATTGTTCACGTAACACTCTCCGTATACGGAATGCCGTTACGTATACAACCCGGACTGGCTGGGTGGGTTTGGCGGATAAGTTTTGTAATGTCGAACCGAGTTTACCCAATGCTAATGTGTGAAGCTTTTCGAAAATAATAAATGACTTCGGATGAGCAGGTGACAGTTGCAAGCACACAAAATGGGGAACGTCGGTGGGGTGGCGGCCGGCAGACGGCGGCCACACGATTTGCCTCTGACTTTGGACTTGACTTGTGTCCTATTCCTGTATTTGATTGACACTGCACAGGGCGGCCGGGCGGCCCGGCCAGTGGACTTGGCGGACAAATGACAAGCTGAAAAGAAATGAAGAAAAGGAAAATGGCCAAGCATCGACTTTCTTAGATTACCACATCACTTTAAATGGCTCAATGAATGGATGGACGACAAGTGGGTTGATTTAGAAGTACAAAAGGGCCAAAGGCAGCCCCCCTCTACTGTTTGACAGTCCACGACTGTTCCATCCTCCCTCGTGCCAGCATACAGCCGTGGACATACAAATAGCACAAGCGGAAATTGAAAATGTATTGTGTTGAGCGATTGTCTAACATGGGTTATTATACACAGTTAACTCAGTTAACAAGGTGTGGCAAGTGCTGGCCAGCACAAATGTTTTGCGGGAAGCGAACTTCATGAAGTTCTAGAAAAAACTAATGTTGATGGGAAAGAGCTGTAGTGGTTCGGGTTGCCTTGTACACCTCTTTCTTTCAGTTGTCTAGATGTTGCCAACCGATCAACATTTGATTTGACTGCCGTTATTAAAAGCTTATATCGAACCTCTCCAACCATCTCTGATAACTGTTTTTGTTCATATCGTTTGAATAATGATCGATATCGATAGCACAGCGCTGCCACCCGATGCACAACGGTCTCACGCAATTGTCTATCGATGAGTGCTTTATATCGAAGGTGTAAAATAGAAGTAAATTAATTTACCGTTACAAGCTGTTAAGCAATAATCATTGATTGATTGGAAATGATTGTTAAATTAATGCAAAAGCATGAAAAAAGGGTAATCCACTTTTCATTGGAGTAGCAGGTGGACCTTTTAGGCCACATTTTGCTGGAGGATTGGAAAAAAAGGTGTAGATAGTACCCACCCAACATTTGGAAGATCATTTCACACAAAAATCACCTTGATGAGTCGTTTTCGACCACTTTTGATGATTTAAAAGAAATAGCTATGATTCATGAAAACGCTCCAAATTTGACTTAGTGAAGTGCGACTAACAAACACAAATTTCGCCCACTTTTCGCCAGTATCTGTATACTTAGCTCCTTACCAGGGAACAGAGACTTCGCACACTTTTCGGCAGAATCTGCCTACTTACCTTAAACTTAAGCTTAGGTTGTCTTTGCTGCCATTTTGCCTCTAGATTAATTTGATGTTCGTCTTTGGCTTCTCCCAAGTCTATTAACTGGTACCTGTAATGGCAATTTTGAAATAATTTCAGTAAGTAGAGAATCAATCATGATACCACTTATCCCTAACGCCCATTTTGATCAACATATGTGCATATTTTTCCATGTTACTTGCAGAGTTAGGTGAACACATTTGCAAATTGATCTCCCAATTTGGATGATACTCCCTCCCAAGGCTAAGAAATGGTACCTGTATTGGCAATTTTTGAAAAATTAGAGCAAGTAGAGTATTATTTATGTTACCACTAATACATAACGCCCATTTTTTCCATGATTTTAAGCTTATTTTCAAATGTTTAAGGCAATTAGTTTTGTGTTTTTTTGATGCAAAAAACACAGCATACCAGAAATATTTATCCCTATGCGTGTTCTCTTGAAAGAGACCAAAAGTTCGCAGAGCAATAATAATACCAGAAATATGGAAATTGCTTTACAAGTGTAATATTTCGTTTTAATAAAGCGAACTTGTACTCAATTCGAACCAATACTGAAATCATTTTGTGGTGTACTTTACATTTGTGCCATTTGTGTGCCCCCGGCTGTACTACAGCTATACATAGGTACGGGCCATAATATGGCAGCCAATGCCAACTGCTGACTAAGCTGACAAAAATCCTGTGATTGCTGGACAGGGAGAGTGGGATGGACAGAGAGGGAGAGCGGGGGGACAGTGCGCGAGCTTCTTCAAAGGCGCCTGACAATATTTTCAAATGAATTCCCCAGAATTAATTTGCTAAAATGCTCTCTCTCTGCCAATCATCCATGGCCACCACCATTTCCACTCCAGCTCCGGCTCCGGCTCCGTCTCCGGCTATTTGCCCCAGCAAATGCGTCGTCCGAGTATTTTAATTAAAAGTTATTTTCAGTTTGCCATTTTTCCATATCCACAAAATCATCATCAATGGTCACTTGGCTTGATTTCCAGTTCTGGTCTGTCGCAATGTCTCAACTACATTTTAGCATTGCACAGAGAGAGAGAGAGCGAGGGAGAGAGGGAGGGAGAGCTGAGTGCAGGAGTTTTGGCCTAGGATGTTGTGGAATGCCCAAGAATGGGCAATGAGGCGACAGACGGTAGACGGTGTAATGGAGCATGGGACTGTAAAAACTTCAATAAAATGTTTAAGGTATTAAAAGCTACAGGACATGGTGAAAGGCAGGCAGGCGCAATATTTTTGGCATGTTGTAAATGAAATAAAGTACTTTTCACACAAATCCGATAGTTTTTTTTTTCTATTATTTCCATTTCAATTACGAAAATTCTACAAAACGCAAAAGGTATTTAATGTCTTATTAAAATGTGAAAAATGAAGGAAAGTTAACTAAAGTTTTTATACCCTTGCAGCAGGATTTTTAACTAATTTGAAGGAAATAACACAAACAAGTTTTTTTCAATAAGACTACTTTTCTGACACTACTTTTGTATGACAGCTATAGTATATAGATGTACGATTTTGACCAAACTTAGTGGAAATATGGAAAAGCTTAGCAAACTAAGAAATACAAAGTTTGGAGGCGTTTGCATTGAAAACAAAAAAGTTTTTCTCACTAAAACTAGTTTTTCGACCAATCATTTCTATGGCAGCTATAACCTATAGTCATCCGATTTTGACCAAACTTTGTAGAATTGTGTGAAAGCTTATAAAATAAATATATGCCAATTTTAAAGAAGTTTACATTGAAAACAAAAAAGTTGTTCTCACTAAGACCACTTTTTTACCCTTTCTTTTCTATTGCAGCTATACTACATAGATGTCCGATGTCGACCAAATTTGGCAATATGATGGAGAAGCATTGAAAACTAGTAAATACGACGTTTGCGTTGAAAAGAAAAAAGTTCTTCTTAGTAAAACTACTTTTCTGACTCTACTTTTGTATGACAGCTGTACTATATAGATGTACGATTTTGACCAAACTTCGTGGAATTATGAAAAAGCATAGCAGACTAAGAAATACCAAGTTTGGAGGCGTTTTCTTTGAAAACAAAAACGTTTTTCTCACTAAAACTAGTTTTTCGACCAATCATTTCTATGGCAGCTATAACCTATAGTCATCCGATTTCGACATAAGTTTAAAGAATTGTGTGAAAGCTTATAAAATAAAGATATGCCAATTTTAAAGAAGTTTACATTGAAAATAAAAAAGTTTTTCTCACTAAGACCACTTTTTTAGCCTTTCTTTTTTATGACAGCTATATTATATAGATGTCCGATGTCGACCAAATTTGGCACTATGATGGAGAAGCATTGAAAACTAGTAAATACGACGTTTGGAGACGTTTGCACTAAAAACAAAAAAGTTTTTCTCACTAGAAATAGTTTTTCGATCAATCGTTCCTATGGCAGCTATATGTTATAGTCAACCGATACGGCCAGTTCCGACATATATAAGAGAGTATTTGTACCAGAAGACTTGGTGCAAAGTTTGGACACGACAGCTTTAAAACTGACGGAGGAGATGACAAGGCTAAATCAACTCAGCTCGTCATGCTGATCAAGTATAAATATGCTTTATTTCTGCTCTGCGTTACAAACATGTGGACAATTGCAATATACTCTCTGCAATGGTATTGAAACATGGAAATATTTACAACTAAAGTTATTTAAAATCGGAACTGAAACTGGGCAGATAATAAAATAAATCTGGCAAGCAAAAACAGCAATTCACTCAAACAAATGTAGATGCGTAAAAAGTATTTACAATAAAATATAACCACCCCTACCTCCCTAACTCCCTCCCATATCACAGTGCCCATTTATCTTTGGTAGATTTGTAGACAGCAATCCCCCGACTGGCTCCGCCCGGCTCCGGCTTGCCTTGCGCTGCTTGGCTCATATCAACAAATTATGCATCATCTCGTGTGATTAAAGTTTCAAATTACTTTTACTTTGATTATTTCAACTTGTGTGTGTGTGTGTGTGTGCGTGTGTGTGTAAATTGTCTTCGTGCTCGTCTTCTTCTTAAAGCAATCAGCACACTTAAATGAGCACAACACCTGCTGCTGCTGCAAAAATTATCCTTCACTTATCGCCCCGCCCCGTGCGATAGGCTTTTCAATTTCATATGCAAAGTCGAGTCCTGTCGCCGTTTGTAATTCATGGCCTGTCTTTTTGCACTTGCTGGCTCTTATTTTTGAGTAAATACTCGTATTTTGTCATCCATATTTCACCTTTTAATCTGCTGTCGACGCCAGACGCTCGGAGAGAGAGAGAGAGAGTTGGAGCCGGATGGGAGTGGGAATGGCAATGGCAATGGGTTGGCGGCGAGGGGCGGCAGTTTTTGTCCCAAATAATTCGTTATGATTACTTATCCGAGAGCGAATCTGAAAACGTTAATTCACATGAGCGAACAGATGTTATCTGAGCTGATTTTTATCTCCTTTCGGTATGTTCGATTTGGTAATGTTTTTAACGACGGCAACGAATGAAGTTGAATTCAGGTCTCTCTCTCTCGCTCTCACTCCTTGCCATCCGCTTTTGTTTGTGTCATATTATCACGCTATATATTTTTTTTTGGTACGCTCAGTAATTATCGCTTTTTCTTTTTTTTTTCGCGTTGCTTGTTTCCTTATTCACTTGGGCAAAACTCGGCATATTTGGTTATTAAATGGGAACAAGACGAATGCCTAATGGCACAAGCAGACGGTTAGATACTCTAGGCAAGAGCTGTGTGGGTGGAGTTTTATGAATCGATATGGCACAGTTGCTGAATGATGTTAGGATGCTTATTTCAAGGATTAATTGTCTGTTCAAATTAACTAAATAGCCATTACTAATTTTTATCAGCATAATAAGACAAAAATTTAATGTCACGGTCGCCAACTTGAACAATAAAAGCTTATTCTATATCACGAAAAATTCTTAGTAAATCAAAAAATATAAAAAACGAGAAAGCTAAGCCTTTGCAAGTGCTCGCTTAAATATTTAAAAAAAAAAACCACTTTATCCCATTTTCCGTTCGTTCGTTTGTATGGGAGCTATATGATATAGTCATCCGATTTGGCCAAAAATTTGTAAAATTATGTGAAAGCAGGTAAAACAAACAAATACTAAATTTTGAGTAGCTACCATTAAAAACAAAAAAGTTTTTCTAACTAAGACTGTTTTTTAGACCCTTCTTTCGTATGGCAGCTATACCATATAGTTGTCCGATTTTTATAAAACTTGGTAGAATCATAAAAAAGCATAGAAAACTTATAAATACAAAGTTAACAGATGTTTTCATTGAAAAGAAAAAAGTTTTTCATACTAAAACTAGTTTTCCCACCGATTGTTCCTATGGCAGCTTTAAGATTTGGTTATCCGATTGGGCCAAAAATTAGAAAAATTATGTGAAAGGATGTGAAACAATTAAATACAAAATTGCAGGATACTAGCATTAAAAACAATAGAGTTTTTCTAACTTAAACTGTTTTTTAGACCTATCTTTTGTATGGCAGCTATGCCATATAGTTGTCCGATTTTAATAAAACTTGGTAGAATGATAAAAAAGCATAGAAAACTTATAAATACAAAGTTAAGAGATGTTTTCATTGAAAAGAAAAAAGTTTTTCATACTAAAACTAGTTTTCCCACCGATTGTTCCTATGGCAGCTATGAGATATGGTCATCTGATCCGGTCGGTGTCGACATATTAGTAGTGTGCAGCAAAAAGAACACTCTGTACAAAATTTCAACTCGATAGCTTTAAAACTGAGAGACTAGTTCGCGTAGAAACAGACAGATGGACAGACAGACAAACGGACATGGCTCAATCGACTCAGCTCGTCACACTGATCAAGAATATATATGGTGTAGGGGGTTGGAAATGAATATTTCTATGCGTTGCAAGCTTCTGGGCAAAATTATAATACCCTTTGGGAATTTAGATATAAATAAAATTATATTTCATTCAGCGGAGCTGCCATATAATGGCATAATATTTCCAAAATACTCAAATAAGATTTAAAGTTTCAAGTTTTCGCCCCTCACTTATAAATTATATATTGCATTTGCAAATCGATTTGGCAAACTTAAAAACAGAAAATTCCCAAAAATTGTTTACCACAGAAAATGTTTAATATTTTTTTTTGTTGTTTTTTTCCTCGTCAATTGGTAGTCCAATTCTGTCAATAAAAAAAAGAAGGTTTCTGTGGTCTTTTAATTGTCACAATTTGTGCTTTGCTCTTGTGTTCAACTCTTTGGAATGTTTTGGGTCATTGTGGTTTAGGTGAATAATAATAAATTATTTCTATTTTATTTCCATTTTTAATTTTAAAGTGTTCTTTGAGTAGAAAAGAAAAGCATGTTTACTTACTTATACATACTCAATAATGAACATATTTCATTATGGTTTATATTTGACCTGAGAAAAGTCAAAAGGTTCAATAAGTTATGTTTTAATGGACGAACCAAACTTTTTGATATTACGCATACGCAGTGTGGCCTTTTAAGTTCATACAATTTTGACGTTGGCGTTGATTTCCAACTAAATGTTTTTGTACTTTCATAGAGAATACTCTGATTTGAACTTTAGTTGACAAGGAAAGGACGATTTTGGGGAACATTTTTATACTCTGTACCGAGGGTACATAGAGTATTATAAGTTTGTGCAAAAGTATGTAACATCCAGAAGGAAGCATCTCCGACCCCATAAAGTATATATATTCTTGATCAGCATCAACAGCCGAGTCGATATAGCCATGTCCGTCTGTCCGTCCGTCCGTCTGTATGTCCGTATGAACGCACAGATCTCAGAGATGGTAAGAGATAGAGGTTTGACATGTATGGGACATATGCTTCTTATGTCTGCAGGCAGATCAAGTTTATTTTCAATTTTGGCCACGCCCCCTCCCGCCCCCGCAATTTAGAAAAAACGTCATATCTCCCACAGTTTTGAAGATAGATGGCTTCTTCCTTCTGGACATATTTAGTTATTAGGATAACTTATCGATCCGCCAAAGGAATGAAGAAGATCGGATGAACGGTTTTCGAGTTATGATCAAAAGACAAATTTTCTTGGTACAGAGTATGTTATAGTCGGGCTTGACCGACTTTCTTTCTTGTTTATTAAGGAACAAATACTGAAGTGGTTTTTGCGGGCAACAGTTCAAACACCGATATTGAAGCATGATAAGTCAATGACTAAATATTATAATAAAGTTGACTTCCCCTTCATAGCCAAGTCTTCTTCGCAACGGTTATACCCCCCCTTTGGTCTGTGCGAAAGAGTAAAGAAAGCAACAGCAACCAAACATCAATATGTGTGTGTGTGTGTGTGTGTAAATCCATTGGTCCGCGTGGATTTTGCATAAATATTTTGCAATGTATTTTAAAGCCCTTGGTTATTTGCTTATCTCCCCAGTTTGTGTGTACTTATACCCTGCAACTGGTGGGGTTAGCTTGTTCCCACATCTTGTCCCCGACTTGTACACGGGGCTTAATTTAAATGCTGAGACCCTGTTTTTTGAGAGGGATGGCGGAAGTGTATGGTAAACAGAACTGGTGCTGCTATTCAGCGGATATCAAACATAATCGTTATTAATACACATATTTTCACATTTCCGAAGGTAAACAGCATACATGCACCTAAACACACGCACACACACACACACACACGCTGAAGTAAACGTACCCAGACACAAACGCATCCTGTTTTTGGTTTTTGGGCTGCTGCTGTTGAAATTTATGCGACATTACCGTTACACCTGGCCATAACGGTGACTACGCGAAATGGCGATGCGCATCGCGGCAAAATTTTACACTTGACAACGGTGTGAAATTATACGGAATAAGCTGCTTTGTCGGGCTGGTCTTACAGCATGTGAACACGCTGTGCTACATTAGAAAACGGATGGCCAGAATCCACGTATTCGAATCCGTACTTTAAGCTCTTAAGGCATTCAATGTGATGGACAAACTGGCGTTGGCTTCTAAAGGTTTGTTAAGATTGCGCGTTCTTTTCAAAGTCAACAAAAACTAAATGTGGGGCAGAAAGGCTGTGCGAACTAACGAGCTTTAATAAAAGATTTGCATGCCACACACACACACACACACACACACATGAAAACTAAACTATAAAGGAGCAAGCGTGTGCACTTTAACTAAAGATTGGATAAATGTTTAGGAACCAACAGAATAGCATGTCCTTTGGATGAGAGAGAGAACCACTTTAACAACTTTAGTTAATCGATTTTGGTTTGGTTTGCAAAAAAATAATAATAAAGGCCTGCTAATATAAAGCTTTCAAATTGTTTAATTAAATTAACAAGCACGAGCTGTACTTGATACAAGCACGAAAGACTTTACAATCAAAATAAACCGAGAGCCAAAAAGTATCTCTCACTAATACTGGCGAATGCGATTCGCCTGGTAGTTATGGCTGTAATCTAGCGATATTGCATTATTATCGCATTCTCATGTAAGAAAGGTAACGTTATGCGCTCAAGAAAGCGATACTTCTGGGAGATGGAACAAAGTCTCATCTTAGCTATAGGAAAGCGATTCGTCTCAGAGCCAGGAATGCGGTTCTTCCCCCCGAAGATAAGCCATACGATTAAAGCGTGTTTCGAATTCTGTTATTTAACAGTACGCAGTTTCGCACCAAAGGTAAATAAGCGTTGCCAAAGTATTTTCGGTTGGTAATATTGTAAAAAGTCGTTCAACTTACTTCAAAAAGAATCGCATACGGGTCATCTTAGGGAGGTGTTAAGCGAAGTATTGCCAATTCTCAGCTGGGTTGATGAAAAAGCGAGACCAATAATAAAGTATAGCATTCTTAATCTCAAGTCGGATTTTAAGGGATATATATAGATAATTTACCGAAAGGAAGGAAAACATATCGCCACTTTATCCCTTTTATAATCAAAACAACAAAGAAAGTCTGTCAAGCCGCACCATAACATACTCTGTACCAACGATATTATACGCTCAACATAAATGTTGATGCTGCAGTAGCAGCTGAAAGCCGCCCTGCTACTGCGCTACAGCAGCAAACAGTCTTTTGATCATAACTGAAGAACCGCTCATCCGATCTCCATCATTCCTTTGGCGGATCGATAAGTTGTCTTGATTACTAAATATGTTCAGAAGGAATGAACCATCTGTATTTGAAACTGTGGGAGATATAACGTTTTTTCTAAATTGCGGGGGAGGGAGTGGGCGTGTTCAAAATTGAAAATATACGTAATCTACCTGCAGACATAAGAAACATATGTCCCATACAAGTCAAGCTTCTATCACTTACTATCTCTGAGATCTGTGCGTTCTTACGGTCAGACAGACAGACAGACAGACAGACAGACGGACAGACAGACAGACAGACAGACAGACAGACGGACATGGCCATATCGACTCGTCTGTTCACGCTGATTAAGAACATATATACTTTATTAAGGAATTATCGGAAATGTTTCCTTCTCCCTGTTACATACATTCGCACAACTTCATGATCCCCCTCTTCCCATTTTCAATAGGAACAGGGTATAAAAAAGCGATACCTAAGTTAATTTGTTTGTGTAAATCGCCAAACTATCTAAAAACTTTTACCCCAATCTATCGCCAAACTCGCGGATTGATGAGAGAGAGAGAAGTTACTCGACAAAATGTTTTGCAGGGTGGGAGCAAACTCGGCGCAAAAAAGTATGCTACGTTTTTGATTAGATATTGTTGCTCAAGCACCACGCTGCCAATCTTAATATATAAAATTCTTCCGTACATGGCTTTGTTAACTCACTCCTCCCAAACGGTTGGACCGATTTCGATGAAATTTCGTGTGAGTGTAGTAGAAACAGCGTAGGTGGTTTATATCTATTGCTGATTCTGGTAGGTCACACAGGGATCGCGTAATTTGCCATCCACGGCTTTTTTGCACCATAACTTGACCTACACTTAACCGATTTGGATGAAACTTTATAAAGACATTCGTCATGAATAGAGGAAGGCTGATAGCAAATATGGTCCGAATCGGTCAACACTTTTGGGTACCTCTCGAACACATATATGTTTTTTTTTTGAGCAGTATAATAGAATAATACACAAAATTATATTAACGCAGGACAACGTCTGACGGGGTCAGCTAGTATCTTCTAAATTGTTATTAAACCTATTTTTATTTCACCTGCTTCTTCCATTATATCCATAAATCTTTGATTCTTCTCAATTCAAGCTTTTACGGCTTGGCCCAAGTCCTTTCCCGACTTGTTTCATATCAAATGTGCTTACTTCAAACCCCCTCGAGATATTGGAAAAAAATATTGGTGTCAATCCATTCAGGTTCAGTGCAGGCCTGACAGCCAGACAAAACTCATTAAATATTAATATTATCTTGTTTTAAAAACAAGCATATTTAGCTAATGTGGGTCTTGAAGTGTATAAGGATGTGCTAGGGAGGCAAGTTGATCTTTCCTTAATTCAAACTCTTTGAGTTTGACATACTCAATCTGTTCATTGAAAATGTGGCATCAAGTAATGCCTAAGTATATAACAAAGTGAAGCAAATATTACCCGACCCCATAAAGTATATATATTCATATTCAGCATCAGCAGCTGCTATTTAGTCTGTTGTTTAGTGTACAAACTGTTCAACTTTAACACATGTAGCGGTTACCAAAAGGGTTGTGTTTTATCGCGTTCCCAGGAAAATACCCAGCGTAAGTCAGTCTGGACATAAGAAGTAAGCAATCATACTCTGAATTCCTGGCCAAAGTTCTGTTTTATACGTTTTAATTTAGCTCAAATTTTGAATTTGAATTTTGCATAATTTTACTTTGTGTCTAAGTAGGCGTTCAGAAGCTGCTACAGGGAATGTTTGCTGTCTGCTGTTCAGTCGACAGCCAGCGTTCGAAGGAGCACTGCTCCGGCTCTTCTTATTTTTTTATTATTTTTTTTTTTAAAATCAAGTTTGACCAACTTGGACTTGGATAATTTCTTCTTAATTCCTAATTTGCATGAACTTTTAGTGTTTCCTTCGAAAGGCGCGAGTAAAGTTAAGGTAATCTTGCTGCAACGTTTTCGTTTGTCGCAGCCGGAACGTTTTTCCCTTTTTTTTACAGGTGTCAAATCGAAGGCATCAACAATTTTTCACATAATTATTTAAAAACCTAAATTTGTTTTTTTTTTTTTTTCTCGTTAAATAATCGCCAGTTTCTTTTGACGTTTTGAAATTTGCTCAGCGGGTGGTGGTCAAGAGCTGCATTAAAACAGCAGCAGCAGCCCTCTGTTTGATCTGTTCATTTCAGAAAATTTATTTATTTTTTTTAAATGGAAAACAAAAATCCAAAGCGCAAAAAAAAAAGAAGTATTTAAGTTGGTCAAGCAGCACTAAAATATACTCTGTTCCTTTCTAGAGTTGATTGATTTATATTTTCATTTTAATATTTTCACCATTAATTTGTCCTTAAATATGATATTCGTTTGTCTAAAAGAGTTTACACTTTAAATTTAATATGGAACATGGATTAATTTAGCATTGGAAATGGTTACAAACTTGTTTTTTTTTTTCAGTAACTTTTGGAGCCAACATATACTCAAATTTCTTTGTAATGGGTTCCAAGAGTAGCATTCTTTTGAGATTTGGTTCCGAAAAACTGCGAACTATATTAATTTGTAAAAAGTTTTAACTTACTCTGGGAGGGGGGACTGGACTTGAACACGGTTCACGACTTGAACACGATTGGAATGCCGTCTCAAAGAGTTGGGACATAGCGTCTGCTGGCTGATGCTCATATTGAATAGCCTAATAGTATTTATTATACCCTTGCAAGGGGTATTATAATTTAGCCCAGAAGTTTGCAACGCTTAGAAATATTCATTTCCAACCCCATAAACTATATATAGATTCTTGTTCAGGGTGACATGCTGAGTCGATTGAGCTTTGTCCGTCCGTCTGTCCGTCCGTCCGTCTGTTTCTACACAAACCAGTCTCTCAGTTTTAAAGCTATCGAGCTGAAATTTTGCACAGAGTCTTCCTTTTTGCTGCACACCACTAATATGTCGAAACCGACCGGATTGGATTACTATATCTCATAGCTCCCATGGGAACAATCGGTCGGAAAACTAGTTTTAGTATGAAAAACTTTTTTCTTTTCAATGGAAACGCCTCCAAACTTTGTTCTCATAAGTTTTCTATGCTTCTTAATAATTTTACCAAGTTTCATTAAAATCGTACAACTATATGGTATAGCTGCCATACAAAAGATAGGTCTGAAAAGCAGTCTTAGTTAGAAAAACTTTTTTGTTTTTAATGGTAGCATCCTGCAATTTTGTATTTGTTTGTTTCACCTGCTTTCACATAATTTTACAAATTTTTGGCCAAATCGGATCACTATTTCTCATAGCTGCCATAGGAACAATCGGTCGGAAAGCTAGTTTTAGTGTAAAAAAACTTTTTTCCTTTCAATGGAAACGTCTCCAAACTTTGTATTCATAAGTTTTCCATGCTTCTTAATAATTCTACCAAGTTTCATTAAAATCGTACAACTATATGGTATAGCTGCCATACAAAAGAGAGGTCTGAAAAGCAGTTTTAGTTAGAAAAACTTTTTTGTTTTTAATGGTAGCCACCCAAAATTTTGCATTTGTTTGTTTTATATGATTTCACTGAATTCTACAAATTTTTGGCCAAATCGGATGACTATATCATTTGGCTCCCATACGAACGAGCGGTCGGAAAATGGGAAAAAGAGTAGTTTTTGAAAATATTTAAGCGAGTGAATAAAAACTTTGTAAGCTTAGCTTTCTCTTTCAATATATTTCAAGCGTTTTGCAAAAATACGACCAATTGTAATTCCCAAGTTAGAATTCCCTGCATTGGCAATTTAAAAGGGGTAACTGAAATTTTCGGTTTTAATGTTTTGAGTCAATTCAAAGTGCTTTTCAATCAATTTGACTACAAAAGGGGAAAAAGTAAAATCAAATATATATCGAATAACAAGCTAAAGTCCACCCCAATATCAGATGGAAACTCTTTCGAGCTGAAGTTAGAGTCACGACAAGATTAAAGGAATCCTCCCTCTTGCGCTTGGTTTGACCGACTGCTGACCTAGCTTGGGAATGGTGTTAGCCCGCCTATCTTGTACTACTCTGGGGTACCAAAAACCATCTAATTCGTAGCAGAGCCGCATTATAAGAACACTCTCTCACCCTAACTGGTAGCAAAACAACTAGATTGGGGTGAGTTGGAAAACTGCGCTGCTTTTGTTTGTCAAATTTATCTAATAAAACTGCTCTTCCATCCAAGATGAAGTAGAATTGGTTGGTTTTTTCTATTTTTAAACGTGTTGCAGACAGCGGCTAGGGATATGGCGAGACTTTGACTTCACCTTTTCTTTGCAACTCACTTCCCATAGATATTTCAGTCAAGCTGCCTCGCACCCGAAATTACTTTACATATTTTTCCTAACTATCAACTGACCTGGTCTAGCATTCCGCTTCAAAAATGGGTACTCTCTCCGCTCTGTCGGCGAATCAATATATCATCGCTCGCGAACGTCGTCGCTTTGGACGCCAGTGCCTCTTCTCTGATCACAATGAACTTGTGCTTAGTGTCCATCCCAGTGGACGTTTGCGTCTCAAGTATGTGCTGGCCAATCCTGTTAGCAAGGTCACCCAGCTGAGCGAACAGATGGCGCTCAGCGTCATTGAGACCGAAAATGTGTCCTTCGATCAGCATGGCATGTATCACTATGAGGGCGGTTGGAATGCCAAGGAGGTGAACATGCTGGACGAGGAGGCCACCCAACGGTATCGCAAGAAGGCCGAGCGTGAGGACAACTGGGGCTCGGAGGTGGGTTATCTGTTGCGTGAGGCCATGTCCATAGCGGAGCAGAACAATTCGCTGAACATTTATCAGAATTTCTTTGAGGATCTGCCGGAGGAGCTGGGCCGGGGCATTAAGATGCGACTGGCCGCTCGCTCCATCAATATTTTCCATGATTTGTGGCTGCCTTCGCGCTGCACGCCCTGGTGCGAATGGTTGCCCACCAATCCCAGACAGTTTCTGGTTAGCTTCTCGAAACTCACCAGTCCACCAGGCAAGCGAATGGTGAACAAATTGCCGGACTATGGCAACAGCAACTCTCTGTACCTGTGGGATGTGCGCGATCCGCTCAAACCGTTGGCTTATTTTGATAACAAGGAGGTGATATCGTTGGCCAAACCGTGTCCCAAGGATGAGAACTATATGGTGGGGGGTTTGTATACGGGCAAGGTGTGCCTGTGGAACCTAAACGAGAGTGGCTCACCCAAGAGAATGTGTCCCCTGGAGGCAGCTCATAGGGAAGTGACTTCTACCGTTTGCTGGGTGCATTCCAAGTTGAATACAGAGTTCTATTCCGGCTCGCTGGATGGCTCCATTAAGTACTGGGATACACGTGATCTGAAGATGTGTACACAGGAGCTGCTGTTGGAGCCGGATACCAGTGAACAGCAGCAGCAGCAGCGTCAGAACTCTCATGGGGTTACCGTGCTGGAGTTTGAGTACACCATTCCAGTGCGCTACATCATTGGCAGCGACATGGGTTATGTGTTTGTGGGCAACCGCAAGGGCGTCACTCCGGCGGAGACCATTGTCAGCTACTTCCAACTCTTTGCCGGACCCATACGCAGCATTATGCGAAATCCGGCGTTTGTGAAGAACTTTCTGCTAGTGGGAGATTGGAGAGCGCGCATATGGTCCGAGGAGTGCAAGAATTCGCCCAGCACCATGTATATCAAGAAGCGTCACCAGCTAATCTGTGGTGCCTGGAGCACGGGTCGCTGTTCGCTGTTCGTGACCGCCGACAGTCAAGGCACCCTGGACTTTTGGGATCTACTGATGAGCCATCGAAGTCCCATAATGAGCATCACATTCAAACAGAATATAACGCATGTGGTGTTCCGACAGGATGGACAACTGCTCGCGGTAAGCTTGGCCAATGGCGATACGGTGTTGCTGCGGGTGGAGGACGGCATGCGTGTGGCCACGGGCAAGGAGAAGGCTCTAATGGCGGCGGTGAGTGGTCTTCTTTGAAATGGTTGTCAGCATAGTTCTTATTGCACTCACAGCTCTTCGAGCGTGAAATCTCACGTGGCAAGCAGCTGGATGCACGCGAAGAGGAGATCAAAATGAAGCGACGCACCACCCAAATGTTGGAGGAGGAGGCCGAACGCAAGGCCAAAGAACAGGCTCTGCAGCCGTTCCCCTCATACGATCTGGATCCCGATAATCCGGATGATTTTCTTAAACTAATCGAAGTTGATCACGAATTCCGTAAGATGTTGACCGATTTTCATGATGAAATGGAAGTGGTGGCAAGGAAACGGGCCCGACGTTACTTTACGGTGGAACATACCATTTTTGAGGTGGATCCCGAGGTGGATGAACTGGGGCTGTGAATTGTGATAGATTTTTTTTTACTTTACAATAAATTTGTTATTCAGTTGAGTTGTGCCGTATCGATTACAGGGAACATAACTTTAAGACTTGGACGAAATTTTTAATGCTCGCCCGTAATTGAGGCGGAGGCGGAGACGAACCCCTCCCCTCACCCCTCACCGCCCCCCTCTCAAGAAACGAAAAGTGATTTTTGCCATTTCGCCCAGTCAGAACACGTTCAACTTTCGCCAAGTGGACGGTTCGGGCCGTTGCCTTTGTTGTGGTTGTGCGCTGGAGCTGCCGTGGGGGATTGAGTTGCCCCACCCCACCACACCCCACTCCCCATGGTTGAGGCCTCAGCTTGGCCGCGGGCGTACGCCAAAGTGTTCAAAGAAGGTGTAAATTTTCTGTAAAAATAACAGAAATGGGGCTTCAAATTCAATTCTCGCCTCGCACACACACACATGGCTGGGGCAGGGGAATCTTTGAATTTTCACTCGCTTTTCAATGTGTGCAGGAAGGTAGGTGGTGGCCCTATCAGCATCTGCCAAGGGCTGGACGCCCCCTTCCACACACACACACACACACACACACACGGAATTACTTATACCCAAGGGATATTTTTCTGAATTTATGCGGTTCCACTCGCATTTTCCTGCAAATTCAAGTGGAAAAGTAAAATTGAAAAATTACATTTGCTTGCTTTTATTCGAGTATTTTATGCTCTAACCAAACAAAAAGAGAAAGGGATCAACCCGAACTGTGTCAGCAGTTTTTGTGGCTAAAACTTACTTAGGCCAATGGGAATGCTGCAAGCCCCCAAAAATCCTAGCATATTTTTTGTTGTTTTGGTGGAAAGAAGAGTTTGAAACGCTTAGTGGTTGGATTCGATATGCATCTGCGGGACAGAAATCGATTGAATATTGAATATCACAGCTTCTGTGGGGACACTTGGGGACACTATGTTGTCTAAGTATTGGTGGGTCTGCAGCTTTCAACTACTTTCTATGTGATCCCTGCTTGATGGACCAGCAGCTGAATCAGAGAATCGATCTTTGATTTGTAGAAGAACCAGAATCACTCTCAAATCGATGAGTATTACAAAGAATGCTCTTCATGTGATCTGCATAAACTTATATAACAAGTTGCTAAAAGATATTTAGATCTGATTTCTCATCTTCCAAATAGCTGCTGTGTGTTAGATCAACTTAAATTATGCTCTGCTATTTGTAGATTTATCCCAGTTAAACATTTTATGAAATTTTTGAACATATTAAAGCCATTCTCAAGTCCTTCATTTGATTAAAACTGTCATAACCCACCCAACATTTAGAAGTTCATTTTTATAAAAATCGCCTTGATGCGTCTATTTCGACTCCTTTTGATGATCAAAAAGCCTGATGCCTATCCATATCCTATTAATTGAGCCTCGAACATTTCTCATGAATATGCTCCGAATGAGGTTTAGTGAAAGACGGCTAAAAAAAAGACTCTCAAATGACTCGAATATGATTTGAAAGTGATCAGAAAAACGGGTTAAAAAAGACTCTTAACGAAGTGTCGCTGCTAAAAGTATCATTTACGATCAGAAAACGAGCCCATTTTTGACTATTTTAATCAGATCGAGGATTCAAAAAAGGCATGAATGTGATCAAAAATATGATAAAATGTTTGCTGGGAAGTGTTTTCTCGTTTTCTGATACGTTTGTCGGGAGAAAATGGCACCTTAAACCGTTCTTCTTAACTGTTTTGACTCATTTTAGTGTATTTTCCGAGTCGCATTTCGAGAAATCCCCCGCAAGAGTCATAGTCGAGTCTTCTTTGAATCGCGATTGTAACAATAATCTCTTTTAAGTCATCAAAGGTTTCGAAAAGACTTATCAAGGTGATTTTTCTTAAGATGATTGTACAAATTTTGTGTGGGCGATATACAAAATTAGAAATCGGTCCTTAATCTCTTCCCAGCAAACATTTTATGAAATTTTTGATTACATTACAGCCTTTTTCAAGATCTTGCACTGATTAAAATAGTCATAAGTGATCATAAATTATGCTGTTGCCGTGACTCTTCTTGAAGATTCGTCTTTAACCCATTCTTTTGATCAGTTTCTGACCCGCTTCGACTTATTTTCGAGTTAACTGAAAGACTTTTTCAAGTCTTGCTTCAATGAATCACATTTTGATCATATGAATGAGTCATTTTCGAGTCAACTTATAAGCGCACTTGATACAAATCTTTTTATAATCATCAAAAAGTCTCCAAAAAGACTCATCAAGTTGATTTTTATCAAATGATCTTCTAAATCTTCTTCCAGTATATTGAAAAGGGTTGGTGATGATTCTAGATGATTGTTTTGTGCCCAGCGTGCTTCTGTTTTTGGCAACGGCTCATCATGTCTAGATTTTTGGTAATTTTGACCCTTTCTAAGCTGTTCTTCTCGTTTCTATTTTCGTTTGTGTTGGCTCACTAGGGTAAATAAGCTATTCCTCATGTTTCTATGATTTTCTTATACCCCTTACTTGAAGAGTAACAAGTAAGGCCGTGGCAGTCAAGTGTCCCGTCTACCAAATACCCTGTTTATATGTTTTCATTCGTTTTTTGACAAATGTTTACACCGCACACACTCAAACATACACAAACGCGCACGCAACTGCGCGCTCTAACTGACGATGCGCTACCTTCACAACTGTTTTGCCAACAACTCCGGTGTTCTTTGTCCAATCTTATTGTACTTTCCAGTGTAGAAAGATATAGAGCCTTGCTTATGGCATATTATAACACGAACCTCCAACTTGAGGCTTGAAGTTACGAACCATCTATCTTTAGATATGTGGGAAATATGACGTTTCTGGATTTGCCTGCAAGTTTAAGAAGTTTTTGTCCCACACATGTCAAAACTCCATGTCTTACCAGCTGTGAGATCAGTGCTCATAGTGATAGGGCATACGTACCTGCTTGCAGCTTCATCTGCTTGAGCTCATAATGAATATAAACTGTCTAACTGCAGTGCAAAAGAATGTTGCTAAGCGCCTTCAAAAAAAGAAGATGGCGACTAACAAAATAACTTTGCTTTCTACATGGCGACCGTGACGTCATACTCATGCAGAGCATTGCCTCGTCGACGTTTCGCCAATTGTTCAATACCATTCAGTTTCGTGCACTTTTCACTTTTGTGCTTGTGCACTCTTACAGCACAGCACAATAGTCGGGGCTTAAAAATAACACATTTATTTTAATCTGATGCAGAGATTGAAATTATAGCCATTGCCTCCCGCCCCGCCCCTCCCCTCCAGCCGGCAGCCAAACACACACACACACATGCGAATTCATCAAATAACAGCAAAAGCCAGCCGGCAACGCCAAGATTGTTGTATTTAATGTCCAAGTTCCTCGAGTGTCCCTGCCATTGTGGTCAGTTTTTCTTCGTTTTTGGGCCTTCGATTATTTGTTTGTTTTTTCTCTTCGACTGGGAAACGGTTCATTTGCTGGCCGTGGGGAATTATTTGTTTGTGTTTGTTGGTCGGTCGGTCGGTTGGTTTGTTTGTTTTGGCTGCCCGCCTGCTGTTCACCATCCAATTGGGCATCTAATAGGGCATGATGGGTTTGGTATTGTAGCCCTCGAACTCGTTTAGCAAGCGAAGTCCAAGGAAGAGGAAGGCGAAGCTCTTGCAGAGCATCCAGTAGAAATCATTGTTATAGAGCTCTTGCGCAATGCGCACAATTTTGTACTTCTTCAGGTCCTTCAGGTCCATGACGATCAAAAATGAGAGATAAAAACGCAATTAATTTTACGAAATGTACACGAGACTTGGGGTTTTTTTTTTTTTGGATGAGTATTTGTTAGATGAGATGTGAGAGATATAATGACAGTTTTCATATTTTGAGTGGTGGGTCAGGGCGTTTTTGGGTAGGGGTTTGAACAAGCTGTGACTGTTTGCTAAAGCTGTCGACATTTCGAAAGGGTGACGATTGCGGAAGGAGTTCAACTAGAGGCTAAACTCAACCAAGTGTTTGAAGAGTAACTTCAAAAGTCTCCTCAAGAATCATTCAAAGTTCATGCTTTTTCGGCTTTGAAATGAGATCTATTATCGAACAACCAGAAACATTCTTATTATTGTCAATGCTCTTCGCTCAACCCACCTCACTCCGCAGTAAGCCTTATGGCAGCTTATAGTTCTGCTGCCCACAGACCGTTGAAATTGGGATCACATGTCTTTGATGTGTGCAGAGCTAAGTGAAAATATGTTAAGGGTTATTCAAGGGCTACATTTTCCAATAACCTTGTCGACTGCTTTTCGCTGGCAATCACTTAGAATGAGCTGATTCTAAAACAGCTAACATAATGCTACAGTTATTCATAAGAGAGAGCTAGCGTTTAAGGACAAAAAGAAGAACATATTAACACTAAGAAAAGGATGTCTTATGCTAAGCAACTCTGATAGAATCGCTGAGACAGGAAAGGTACTCTCTTCAAAACACTAACTGAAACTAAGACCCTCACCCATCTTCAGGCTGAGAATCAATAAATATTTTAGGTTTTCCAGGCAAAGTATAGTGTAGCACCGAAATATAGAGAGCACTGTGTGTAAACAAAAGAAGTTTAGTGAAAATAGTTGCAGCATCTGGGAGAAATTCAGATCGATTGATCCATACAACAGCTTTCGAGTCGAGGAATAATATTATAACTCTAATCTTTGAATCAAATAGGAATGAACCGTAGTTTCAAGCTCTTTCTTAAGACTAGTTTATGAGGTCTTAACAATATGGGAAATATAAAAGTAAGCATGTTTGGGTATGAAATGACAGACACACAGATGGTCTATTAGCGGAAATATTGAGCAGGCTATTGAACTCTCTTTTAAAGCTAAAAAAACCCTGAAAATTTTCAAACCTTATATATTTTTATATCAGCATAGAAGGCGTAGTTCAAATTGTAAAGGGTTCGTATGAAAGAAATGGTTTAATTGTGGCCATTTTTATGGAAAACGAAAGTCTAATTTGTAGCAAACCTCAACAAGAACCAAAGAGTTTGGTTGGATTGAGATGTTAACAAACATCTTCGTGAGAGAAGCTGAGGAATGAATGCCACAGGTAAGCCGTCAAACTGTTGAAAGAGCTGCATAACGTCAGAGCAGGCGAGCAATCGATGGCAGCACAATGTGCTGAGCATCCCAGTGTGCTTTTGAGACTTCAAAACAAACGCAGGCGCAGTGCAAAAAGCAATTTGAGCGGCAGGCCAGCTTGATAACTGCAGAAACGCCTGAGCAGGCGAGCAATCGACAGCAGCACAATGTGCTAAGCATCCCAGTGTGCTTTTGAGTCTTCAAAACAAACGCAGGCGCAGTGCAAAAAGCAAGTTGAGCGGCAGGCTAGGTTGATTTCTGCAGAAACGCCTGAGCAGGCGAGCAATCGAGGGCAGTAATATGCTAAGCACACTGCATACCTTTAAGCTGCCGAAAGAGCGGTATAAGCAGAAATGGGGGATAGGTACCACATGTCCTTAAGTGAACGCTTTGGCTCTGAACTCAAAGCCGAACCCAAACCTATTGCTTTGTGGTCTCAGCTGATATTACAGCTGGGTTCGGTTCGTTTCAGAACCGCTTCAAAAGAAAAGAAATCATTCTCTTCCCACACTTCCCTTTGCTGCCAGCCGTTGTTTTTTTTTTTTTTCTGTTCCTTGCACGGTCGCCAACTTTTGAAAAATGGTAATTCCAAGGCTTATGTCAATAAGCCACGAACCCTAAGAGCCACTCGGCAGGAAATTGCCGCTCCTGTGGCCAAAACAAGTGGAAAAGTGTTGGCGGGGGGGCGTGGGTGGCGAGGAAGTGTGGGGAAAACGACAACTTTGAGGGTTCGTTTTTTTTTTTCTCTCTTTTGTTCCATTAATTATGAACCAAATTAATTGAAATTCCTCCAACAGACTTTGAGTTGATCGGCCACAAAAATATGAAGGCTTTCCATCTAATCGCAATTGTTTGCCATTTCTCACGCATTTCGCATCGATTTGCATTTAATTTGTGTGAACCTTTAAAAGCGCAAAGCGCAAAGCTTAAATTCAAAAATAAATTAACAAAATAGCTAAGCCGCTTAGCGCACAAAACAAATTATTGAGGGGAGGGAGGCGGGGTGGAGAAAGGCGGCGAGGGTGGGTTGATAAATATGCCAAGATAGATGCATTTTTCGTGCGCGGCCTGGAATTGATGTATTTGTGATTTATGTGAGCGCAAATGGAAATATTTGTAAGTATTTGCTGAAAGTTATATTAATTGCACGGCGGGTGGGGGAGTGGCACCTTGGAGGGGGTTGGTTGAAAAGTTTTTGTGGGGAAATTCATAAATTTTTAAATTGACCGCAAATCATTTAAAACGCCTTAACACATGCTCTTGGCAAAATATTTATCCGCCTTTGCCATAAAATGTAATCTCCGAGGACATGGACCATTTATGACACTTACTGCTTATCGTTGCCTTGTCTTGGTCTTCGTAGTCGTCGTCGTCGTCCTCGTCCTCGCACTCGTCGCAGTCATCGTCCATCCTTTTCCCTCGTCAGCCATGAGGGCGTTGAGCTGACCCCGACCATCCCTCTTCCTGCTGCTGGTGCTGCTGTCACCTACATTCGCCGCTACGCACAGACAACGAACATGAACACGAACATGGGACACGGACATGGGACACGGACTTAGACATAGAAGCTTGAAAAATCCCTTTTCAATTTCTGAGGCTGAAAAACTTTTGCCTCTGTATTTATCATTAAACGAAAGGGTTTTGCAGACACACAGGGAGCGACTGACTGGAACTGGATAACACAGACAACAACAGACAACAACAACCACTTCTGGCTGGCCCGGCCCGGCCCGGACCGGCCCGGCCACTTGCCAACCTTTGGCAGTATGTGGGACACACAGCCTTATTGATTATGTATGCGTAAAATTTTATGAACGTATTTTCGAAAACATTTTCGTACAAAATGTATGCATAATTTTGCATTTTTCGTTTCGTTAGCCCTGCTGTCCATCCATCCACCCGATGCCACCTTTCTGGTTTAGCACTCGGCCAGACACTTGCCCAAACTGTGCGCCCCGCCCCCTTCCACCGCCCCCGAAACTAAATTACTTAAAGCAGTTTCCAACTCAAATGCTAAATAGATGAGGGTCACTTGTTTCCTGGTTCGCGTCCGGAGCGTTGGGTGAATGCAGCGAACTGCTTTTTGATATGCCACTGACACTGATTGCATATTGATGCCGCGGCACGGTCCCACAATCGGCGACATAAGTACCAATGTTCTACATAAATCACCAAGGTACAATTTTATACCATAGGCAAATTTCTGGCAAGATAAGAAAATTTGTTTGATCTTCATAAGGGAAAAGATACAAATTAGGGTCAACGACCGTAAAAACGGGGTGCGGGGGGATCGAAAAGTAAATCACTTGAGTACAATTCAAGGGTAATAAAGGGAGGAGAGCGGGAATACTGTCACCAATGGGAAGTTTTGGATATTTCAATGGAACACAAAGCTCATTTCGTGATGAGAGCGTCGGTCTATGCTCTGCATAAGTTTTATTGCTGCAGTTGGAGCAGAAAGCAGTGCTGCCACTGAGCTGCAGTAGCAGCTGAAAGCAGTGCTGCCACTGAGCTGCAGTAGCAGCTGAAAGCAGTGCTGCCACTGAGCTGCCCCCGTCGAACAGTTTTTGATCATAACTCGACCACCGTTCAACCGATCTTCACTATTTCTTTGGCAATTTGATAAATAATACTGATTACTAAATATGTTTAGAAGGTACGCACCATCTAGCTTTAAAACTGTGCCAGATAAAGAGTTTTTATTGAATTGCGGGTGCTAGAGGGGGCGTGTCCAATATTGAAAATATACGTAATCTGCCTGCAGATATAAGAAACATATGTCTCATACAAGTCAAAACTCTATCTCTTACCATCTTTGAGATCTGTGCGTTCATACGGACAGACGAACCGACACACAGACGGACATGCCTATATCGACTCACCTATAGATGCTGATCAAGAATATATATACTTTATGGGGTCGCAGATGCTTTCTTCTGGCTGTTAAGCAATGGATTGAAAGTATATCACTCATACGCACTGTTGCCCTGGTTTACACGTTGAAAGGGCATAACCGGTTAAGCCTGGGAAAAGTTCTCCGCCAGAAGGCGATTGAAATGTTATGTCTAGATATCCATCATCATTTTTTTGCCGACATTCGGTAGCCTCTTTAAGTTATCCAATAAAAGTATTCCAATTCTCTGATTATTTACTACTCTGTGCTGTTGTGTTCTGTTGTGTCCAAAGTTTAATGTCCATAAATCTGCTAGAGTCAGATGTCGTGCAGCAAAATGCTACATTTTTATATGTTAAAGAAATAAATTCAAATTAGCAAAACGTGTCGTATACGTAATATTTTGTTGCACACTTTGAAGCCCATGCGCAGAGGTAACAATTGACAATAAAATTTGTTGATTTTTATACCCATTACTCAAAGAGTAACGAGAAAGCTAAGCTAACTTCGTCTGCACCGAGTGCTCACTTAAATATTTTCAAAAAATATTCTTTTTTTCCATTTTCCGACCGATCGTTCGTATGGGAGCTATATGATATAGTCATCCGATTTGGCCAAAAATTTGTAAAATTATGTGAAAGCATGTGAAACAAACAAATACAAAATTGCAGGATGCTACCATTTAAAACAAAAAAGTTTTTCTAACTAAGACTGTTTTTCAGACCCATCTTTTGTATGGCAGCTATACCATATAGTTGTACGATTTTAATAAAACTTGGTGGAACTATTGGAAAACATAGAAAACCTACGATTACAAAGTTTGGAGATGTTATCATTGAAAAGAAAAAAGTTTTTCATACTAAAACTAGTTTTCCGACCCATTGTTCCTATGGGAGCTATGAGATATAGTTATCCGATGCGGTCGGTTCTGACATATTAGTAGTGTGCAGCAAAAAAGAAGACTCTGTGCAAAATTTCAGCTCGATAGCTTTAAAACTGAGAGACTAGTTTGTGTAGAAAGCAGACAGACAGACGGACAGTCGGACGGACAAAGCTTAATCGACTCAGCTTGTCACCCTGATCAAGAATATATATGGTTTATGGGGTCGGAAATAAATATTTCTATGCGTTGCAAGCTTCTGGGCAAAATTAATATACCCTTTGCAAGGGTATAAAAAGGGTATACTAAAGTCGTGCAAATGTATGTAACAGGCAGAAGATAGCATCTCCGACCACATAAAGTATATATATTCTTGATCAGCATCAACAGCCGAGTCGATATAGCCATGTCTGTCTGTTAGTATGAACGCACAGATCTCAGAGATGGTAAAAGTAAGAGGTATTAAAATGGGCAGGAAAGTTTAATACCAACCATATAACAGATGAAGTCACTTGGCAGAAGGTCAAGTTTCTGATGTCTATCATATTTTTGAACCGAACTGATATTTTAGGTTAGGATCAGGTTCGGGTTCGGCTTTAATTTCTAATGAAGTTTGTTTCTTAGTAATCTGAAAGTGAGAATTTCGGGTTCGAACCGGTTCGGTTCAAAACCGGTTTGCAGCCCTGTTACGTACTGTTCTAGTTTATCAAACATTTGTTTAAAAACGACTTGGGGAGATAATTTCGCAATCGAAATAAACTCTATCAAATGTCTCCCATGTCTGCCTTGTAACACCTTTCCATAGTATAACCATAACCCTGCCTCAGCAGCTGATTGCTGTAGCCCAAATCTGTGCTGATAACTTCCCTCAGTTTCATGGAGATTGCTTAAGCTCTCCAATTTGTCCTACTTCAGCTGTTCCTCAAACGTCTGTGGTGGATCTTTGCAATGTTTTGAACTGAGTTCTTAAAGGAAATCAAATTCCACGGGGTAGCCTGAACTACCCCCATCCTGTCATAGTTCAGCACTCAACAGAAACTTGGACTTGCACACTTGGGTTGTCATATTCTCTGCCACATCTCTTAGTTATTTCCGAACTGTCCTTCATTTCGATGACCCAACCGAACTGATTTGCCAATGTAAAAGAGTCAATATGGTACAATTGGTGTACACCCAATTGACAGCTAGTGTCTCCCATTGACAGGCAAATATGACCACCAGTGGCGACATCCTTATCAGCGGTGGTAAATCTGTCCTTTTGGCACTTGCTGTGGCTTAAAGCCTTTTGTGGGTAAACCCAGGTAAGTGCATACTTGGAAATTGAATTTAGTTTAGGTTAATCTGATTAGATGAAACGTCTCGGTGTCCTCCATTGTTTTATTGAATTCGGTTTAATTGTAAATGTACTAACCCTCCCTCCCCACCACACCGCCACACCTGATTACCACAAAGCACACCAACCGGAGGAAAATGTGGTGTCCGCCTTCTCTGTGTGTTTTTCGGTTGGATAAAAGGGAATTACTTGGCGGCGGGAGGGGGCGTCTTGGTAAGTATTTATGGATGGATTGGGCAGGCGAGCGAGCCTGGGGGGGTGGGGTGTGGCATTTTAAAGGTCTTTAAGACGATAAATTTCGTCTTTTTATGTCTGCAGCTTACTCTCACTGGCGACGATACTGATTTATGGAGGCGCCGCTTGTGCGCGGAAAAATGAAAATCAGTCGTTTAGACCACGTTTGAATACACACTTTGGCTTTAAAACAACAGAACGAGAATTACAGTAATCGTGCAAGGCCGGGGGCGGGAGAAGAGAAGTGGCTTCGATTTCGGTGGGTTGGATGGAAATTTATGCGCAGAATGGAAGAAGGCAGCCTTAAATCAACAGAAAGCCAACCACGTCAAGTGTTTCCCCATCATAAATGCAAGATAGTAGTTGATATATATATACATATATACATCTATATATATGCATGAAATGGGCAATTGGGTTACCCCAGCAACGCAGCGGACAGTGAACCTCCCTGGTGTGTGTGTGTGTGTGTGTGTGCTCCGATAATGTACTTGGTCGCTGGGTCCGGCATGGCCCCCGGGCCCGGCTTAAATGTCTGAATGAAAGCGAGCGAATGAATAGTAAACAAATAAAATCCTATCCGGAGGATATAAAATTAATTCAGCAGCTGAAAACAAAAAGCTCAGCGCAGCTACACACGCCTTGCACGTGCCGCAGGGGCATAACTGTTGAGCTGCCCCCGCTCGACCGAGTCCTAGTCCCAGTAGTAGTGCCCCGGATTAAGACAACTCGATGAGGAGACCGGGATTTATGGATGCGCACGGATCGGCGACAATAATAGTGCCTCAAATGTCGGCTGAGTGATATAATTGGCAGCGTTCCAGTCCCCGCAAAAGTGCCGACTTTGTTTTCCGTTTCCTGGTCTTCTTTTTTTTGGAAGGGCGGGGGGCGGGGGGGTTATTGGCAAGGATTTCCCCTCTAGATGTGGGCTGTGCTCTGTATTTATGTAGTACATTCGGTGCCATTTCTTGCTCTTCCTTTTTTTTTTTTGTTTGTGCTGTTTCATTTTCGTTTTTATTTCGTGGCCACAATTTATGCGCTGCGTGTTGGTAAGGTCAACAGCAAAGTACGTGGGCGGTAGCCTCGTTTTTTTTCCCCCATCCCCCCAACCCCCCATGTGTGTGTATCTATTGGATATGAGTCTGTGTAGGTGTCTGGGTGTGGATGTGGATGTGGATGCGGCTGTCTGTGCTCTCTGTGCTCATATTCATTTTTGTACATACCCAAGCGTGCAGTGCTCCATTTATGTATGGCCGGGAGAGGGCCGATTCGGCACTTGTGAGAGCAGGCGTGCGGCGGATGTCAGCGGAATAATACCGGAAGCGTTGCCAATCACGTACCGGAACCGGAATTAATATTAACCTATATTAGTCGCCATCCTGTATTGGGCGACTCAGACTGCGCTGCGGTTCAATTGGAGTGTCTTCAATCGATGTTTCGAAATAGCGGATCAAGTCAAAAGTCATTCGTTTGTCATCAACGGAAATGAGTTGAAGAGACAAGGTACATTTGCACGATTCACTGATTGCATCAAGTATATCAAAAGCTGTTGAGATGGGGATAACATGTTTTCGCAGCGGATCCACCTCTAGGCGAATAGTTCTTAGCTCGAAGGGAGTTCTCTCTACCCATCTGGAGCTCAACTTGTATCTTTAGAGAAAATTTAAGAGATTGCTAAGCACGCTACTTCTTCTTTATCAACAAAATAACTGAAAACATTCTCAAAAATTTACCAAAACAGGGGGTGCCCACTGGCTATGCGCATCCACCGCATTTGTGGTTGCTTTATGCATGGCAATTCCATTCCATTCCATCTCAACTTTCTCTTCTATGCATCTTGCTGAATTGCATAAAATTTCAAATTCTAAAATATGTTGTTGTGCGTCGAATGATTGTTTTTCTGTACTTTTATACCCAAAGGGTATTATATTTTTGCCCAGCAGCTTGAAACCCATTTCCCACCCCATAAACTCTATATATATTCTTGTTCAGAGTGACAAGCTGAGTCGATTGAGCTTTGTGCGCCCGTCTGCCCGTCTTTCTGTCTGCTTCTATGCAAACTAATCCCTCAGTTTTGAAGCCATCGAGCTGAAATTTTGCACAGAGTCTTCTTTTTGCTGCACGCTACTAATTATATCGAAATCGATCGAATTGGATGACTATATCTCATAGCTCCCATAGGAACAGTCGGTCGGAAAACTAGTTTTAGTTTGAAAAACTTTTTTCTTTTCAATAGAAACGTGTCCAAACTTTGTATTTATAAGTTTTCTAAACTTTTTTATAATTCCACTAAGTTTTATTAAAATCGGACAAATATATGGTATAGCTGCCATACAAAAGATGGGTGTGAAAAACAGTCTTAGTTAGAAAATCTTTTTTGGTTTTAATGGTAACATACTGAAATGTTGTATTTGTTTGATTTAAATGCTTTTTTCCAGTTTTACAAATTTTTTTTACAAATTTTTGTCCAAATCGGATGACTATATCATATAGCTCCCATACGAATGATAGGTCAGAAAATGGGAAAAAGATTGTTTTTTGAAAATATTTAAGCTAGCACTTGAAAGGGTATTTATTATTATTAGTTTTCTAAATTTTTTGTCACCTTTGATTGAGGGCAGTTAGGTAGTTCTGCTTAAAATCTGTAAGTTTTCAGGCCAAGTGGCAGTTCCCTTCACTCGTGTGACAGCTTTTTGACGAGAAGTTTTCGCGGATTTTGAAAAATATTACCGGAAGAAGTGTGGACAGCTGTGCCAAGTTCGTGGACAAACTCATTTTCAACTTGTTTTCCCAATAAACCACAAGGTTAACTCTTTTTGGACCCACCCTCGCCTCGTAAGCTTTTGTACATGTGCGCATATTGATGCATGCGGTTATCTGTACATAAACATAGTGTCCAAAAGGGGGGGAAGTAAGGGCGGGTTAGCTCCGACACTAACTGTGTGTGTGTGTGTGTGCGTGTGTGTGTGTTGTTATTTTCCACTTTAGGCCAAAAGACATTACCGTGGACAAAATGGCCAGCGGTTTTGCACGTTGTTCTATTGAGGCGGCGCGCCACCACCCAAAACCGACCCAAAGGCAATATTTTCTCTTAGCCATCGTTTGGGGCCACCAAAAACAACAAAGAATGCAGCTAACAACAAATGTACGTTTGTGTCTGTGTGTGTGTGGCTGTGTCTGTGTCTGTGAGTGTGCGTGTGTCGCCTAAATCAGACTTGGACATCTGGACAGCAGATTAGACAGGCATTAAAGCGTTTAAATGTCAATTTAAAAGACTCAAATCCCAATTGATGTGTGGACTTGGCACCAGACACCCACCCACCCCTAGAGGGGATCAACCAAGCAAGGGTTTGTCCATGAGTTATGTTTCTATGAATGGCAAAGCAAATGGTTGGTATATGCCATAAGTCTTGAATCGACTAATAACTGACTAAAGTGAGAAAAGTTAAAGACTCGAGGCAGCAGCTAATGCTAGTTTTTATAGAGAACATTATGTATAATGCCTTTAGATTCTGCAGATTAACTTCATAACAATTGGGAATGTTATTTGTAGTTACTGGGAATATCCACGCAACAGAAAATGCTCAGAAATGTTTATTTTAAACTGGGTTCGTGGGCGAAATCATAAGACACTTGCTTTTTCAATTATTGAAAAGGCGAAAAATGGAATTGGAAAATGTGAATGCTGTTCTTACTTCACTAGGGCACACCTACAAGGTCAGAGAATGGGGGGCAAAGTTGGGTTATGTTTGGTAAACATTAAAATAGAAGAAAGTTACCAAATTTTGTATATCCTTGCGTTACATTTTTCAAACTAATTTGAAGCACATTTTCACTGAAAACAAACAAGTTTTTCATACTAAAACTATTATTCTTACTCTACTTCGTATGACAGCTATACTATATAGATGTCCGATTTCCAGCAAACTTAGTGGAATCATGAAAAAGCATAGCAAGTTAAGATATACAAAGTTTGGAGACGTTTGCATTGAAAACAAAACAGTTTTTCTCACTAGATCTTGTTTTACGACCAATCATTCCTATGGCAGCTATAACCTATGGTCAACCGATTTTGACAAAACTTTAAAGAATTGTGTGAAAGCTTATAAAATAATGGTATGCCAATTTTAAAGAGGTTTCTATTGAAAACAAAAAAGTTTTGCCTACCAAGTCTAGTTTTCTAATCTTATTCTACTATGGCAGCTATACTATATAAGTGGCCGATGTGGACCAAACTTAACAGTATGATGGAGAAGCATACAAAACTAGTAAATACGGAGTTTGAAGACGTTTGCATTGAAAACAAAAAAGTTTTTCCTATAAGAACTGGTTTTTCGACCAATTTTTCCTAAGGCAGTTATGTGTTATAGTCATCCGATCCGGCTGGTTTCAACAAATGCGCAGCTTATTTGTACCAGAAGATTTTGTGGCAAGTTTGGTGAAGATAGCTTTCAAAATGAGGAAGGAGCTGGCATAGAAACAGAGGAACAAGGCTTTATCAACTCAGCTCTTCAAGCTGATCAAGTATGTATATATATATCTCATGTGGTCGGAAATGCTACCTTCTATGAGTAACAAGCAACTGACCAAGTATATTAATTAGGGAAAATCTACCCCAAAGGTATGAAAATGGAAGGTTAAGTGATTCAAAAAACAAACTTTTTGCAGTGCCTTGGCAGCATTTCGCAGTCCGCAGTAAACCATTATTACTTCATGAATTTTCGCATTTTAATCTTTTCATTTTCGCTGCACTAATCGATATCGACAGACGTGGCGACCGTGACCCTACATTTTCATACCTTCACCCTGCTTCACAGAACTACAAACCAGCTTTAATCCGTCCAAAATCACTTCACTTCCCCTTTGCTAAGCTGATGCATTTTGCGAACTTTTGCAACTATTTTTGGGAGGGGCGGAGGTTAACTAGTTATGAGTGCGCTCCACCAGTTCTGCCGGTACTCCTAAATAACAACAGCCAACAACACCACCACCGTCGCCGCCATAACATCATCATGTTAAAGTTATTACACCCCATTACAGATAAGAGGGAAAATGCTCGTAATTTATTAGCTTCATTATTATGAGTTTTTTAGCCCCCGAGCCAATGTTTTTGAGTCGCTAATTTACGAGTGTGTATATAGAGAGAGGGGGGGGGGAAAAAAACGTAAAAGTTTTAAATGATCCACAAGCCGAGAGGCTGGTATTTAACAAAGGCACAAACAAAACGCGCGAAAATAAAAAAAAGAAGCGAACAAAAGCTGCGCAGAAAATACTCGCACAACAACAGCAACAACAGCAGCAGCAGGAAAAACAAAAATGGCATATTTAAGCGTTAAGAGTGAAATACTCTTCCGCAGGCCAACTGCGTCTGGCATTTCGTTAATTGATTTTTATACGTCCGCTGACATTTCTGTGCATACATGTGGACGGGGCAAAGGGGCGCCCTTCTTGGGCGACACTTTGTTTTGATTTTTGATTGAGGATGAGGAAATTGTCAACGCCAAGTGCGGTTTGAAAAGGCTTTCCAACTTTTATGCTTCGGAGTTGCGCCAGTTAATTTAGCAGCAAGCCAAGCCAGTCGCACCGCTCTCAATGACACGCCCAGAGACTCACTTGGAGGCACAGGCTGGGGGTTTGGCAAGTTCACTTTGTGGCCTGTTTATTACCACCCGCCGCGAGCGGCCCACGGAGGCATCAAAGATGCCTATTCAAGCATTTATTGACGTCAGATTTTAATACAATTGCTTCATTGTAAGCTATATGGAACACAAATCCATCATTCAAATTGTGACAAGGAATAAAAATACATGAGACTCAAATTCAACGAAAATCCACTAAATCAAGGCGCCACATTGTGGAAATAATGGTATTTGTGTACATATAGATGAAGTGAGTGATGAGTGAAGAAGGGATTCAGCTGTTGGAACAGATTATGCCCGACTGGATAATGGGGAGTTGTTTGTGCAGTCAACATTTTTGGCAGATTAGAAGCGACGTTGGATTGGTTGTTGGTTTGCATAATACTTTGCCATGAAAGCTTTTGCAATTTGTAAACTTTATTAACCAGGAAGTTAAACGAATCTACATAGATTCTAGGCACCCAAAATGACAAAAGCGCAGTGGTGCAGAGGGCAAAACAGTTGCCTTCGAGTAGCGAGGTTGGAAATCGAAGTTTGTTTAGTTGGCAAAATAATAACAAGAACATTTTTTTTACAACGCCAGCAAAAACTAAAAAACATGCAGGAAAGTTAACTTTAGCTGGACTGAAGTTTGTATACCTTTGCAGCACCTGTTTCTAACTAATTTAAAGAACATTCCCATTGAAAACAAACATTTAAACTACTTTTCTGACTCTACTTTTCTAAGACAGCTTTACTATATAGATGTCCGATTTCGACCAAACTTAGTGGAATCGTGGAAAAGCATAGCAAACTAAGAAATACAAAGTTTGGAGGCATTTTCCTTGAAAAAATAAAGTTTTTCTCACTAAGATTACTTTTCTGACTCCACTTTTCTATGGAAGCTATACTATATAGATGTCCGATTTCGACCAAACTTAGTGGAATCATGAAAAAGCATAGCAAACTAAGAAATACAAAGTTTGGAGGCATTTTCTTTCAAAACAAAAAAGTTTTTTTCACTAAAACTGCTTTTCTGACTCTACTTTTCTATGGCAGCTATACTATATAGATGTCCGATTTCAACCAAACTTAATGGAATCATGGAAAACAATATCAAACTAAGAAATACAAAGTATGGAGGCGATTTCTTTGAAAACCAAAAAGTTTTTCTCACTAAGACTACTTTTCTGACTCCACTTTTCTAAGACAGCTATGCTATATAATTGTCAGATTTCGACCAAAATTATAGGAATCACGGAAAAGCATAGCAAACTGAGAAATACAAAGTTTGAAGACGTTTGCATTAAAAACAAAAAAGTTTTTCTCACTAGAACTAGTTTTTCAGCCACCCATTCCTATGACAGCTATAACCTATAGTCATCCGATTTTGACAAAACTTTGAAGAATTGTGTAAAAGCTTATAAAACGAATATAGGCCAATTTAAAATAAGTTCACATTGAAAACAACAAAGTTTTTCTCACTAAAACTGCTTTTCTGACTCTACTTTTCTATGGCAGCTATACTATATAGTTGTTCGATTTCCAGCAAACTTGGTGGAATCATGGAGAAGCCTAGAATACAAGTAAATGCAAAGTTTGGAGACGTTTGCATTGAAAACAAACAAGTTTTTCTCACTAGAACTAGTTTTTCGACCGATTATTGCTATGACAGCTATAGGCTATAGTCATCCGATCGTATTTGTACCCGTATTCGTACTCGAAGCAATAGCTGTTGGATATGTTTTGATGTTTAAATATGAATATACATTGTTTTGGTACCATCAAGTCAATAGTTAACTTCAATTCTGTTTCGCTTGCTCGGTTTACTTGTGTTTACAACTAAAACTGCTTACCTCACATCGTGGCCAACGATATGTTTATTCTTTCCAAAAGTATGACGTATTCCCGTACGATAATTGTTGCTTCCTAACCTTCCTACCCAGCGAAATCTGCACAAGTTGAGCATTCCACACGTTTCACGTTTCATCGCGTCAAGCGCCAACAATGAGAAATGGGGAAATTATGTTCGCTGCATTTCGCCCACCGGCCACGTTCTTTAATCTTGCACATCTTAGCCAGAATTTTAGGCACACACATGCAGAATCGCCGATCGTGCGGAAAATGAAAACAAAAGCGAATGTTGGCTTCGCTCTTATAAATTGGAGTATCAAGTGTTAGCGGACAGTAGTCAGTGTCGGTTACTTTCTTTGTCATGATGATGTGTGACAACCGGGTGCTGGTGTTATTGGTATCGCTGACAGTTCAATTGGTCAATGGCGACTGTCCGTACAGCCTGGCCATGCAGCCCTCGGAGAGGGTGGTGAAAAGTTTTCCGTACCAGGTGCGACCCGGTGCGCCAGTGTCGGAGCATAATTTGGATGTGTTGCTGAAGGATTATTCCGGCAGCTGGGTGGATGTTTCGGGAGCGTCAAAACGCGCTGCACAGCCCTTGAAATGCGGTATTGCTCCGGCGAATTGTCTGAATAATACGCAAAACTTGTACTATCGCAGCCAGGATGGTTCGTGCAACAATTTGCTGTATCCGGACTATGGCATTGCCGTTTCACGCTACAGTCGTTTGGTCCATCCACGCCATGGAGTGCAGCAGGAGTTGCCCAGCGCACGTGTGATCTCGCTTTCGCTTTATGGCGAGAAGTCCACCACCGATCGGTATCGCACTGTGGCGGCCATGCAGTGGGGTCAGTATGTGGCCCATGATATCAGTCAACAGACCACACAGGGAGCACCCAAGGATTGCTGTGCCGAACCCCGGCATCCACGCTGCTTGCCCATTCAATTGCCCCGCGGTGGACCCATTGCCTATGGCACCGGAAAATCTTGCTTGAATTTTGCACGCGCTGTTTCCGATGCGGATGCCGTTTGTCCACGCAGTGAGGTGCCCCATCCTGAGAAACTGACGGTGGCCACTGCCCATTTGGATTTGTCCTCGGTGTATGGCAATACGATGGAGCAGAGCAGGCGAGTGCGTCTCTTCAAGGCAGGCCTACTCCGTACCAGCTACAGCAATGGCCAGCACTGGCTGCCCGTGAGTCGGAATCTGGAGGGCGAGTGCGGCAGCAAGAGTGAGTGCTACAGTGTGCCGGACAATCGCAACCGTTTCACGCCCACCATCGCCTTGCTGCAAACGTTGCTCGTGCGCGAGCACAATCGCCTGGCCGAGCAGTTGGCCCTCCTCAATCCGGGGTACAGTGATGAGCGTTTGTATCAGGAGGCGCGCAAAATCAACATAGCCCAATACCAGAAGATTACGTACTACGACTGGCTGCCACTGTTCGTGGGACGTGACTATGCCCATCTGAATGGTCTTATCTATCCCGAGGAACCCACTGAATATGTGAATGATTATGATGAGAGTGTCAATCCGGCTGCATTTGCTGAGTTCTCCGCTGCTGCTTTCCGTTATTCGCACACCCAGATTCCGGGTTGGTTTTCGTAAGTGTGACGGGTCGGAAGATTGGAGATACTGGATGCTGATTTCTTTACTTTCCTTTACAGTTTGGTGGCCCCCAATCGCAACTCGAATCAGACCCTGCGCCTCAGTGATTATTTCGAACGTCCGGACACCATTCGCCTGTTGGCTTCTAGCGACAATTTTGATGCTCTGCTGAGAGGATTGGCCACACAGTTACAGAAGCGTTCGGATGCGAATGTGGATAGAGAGGTCAAGCACTATTTTAATCGCAAGGACTCGGATGAGTATGGTTCCGATCTGAAGGCATTGGACATACAACGTGCACGTGATTTTGGCCTGGCCTCGTACAACGATGTGAGGGAATATTGTGGGCTAAGACGTGCCGTACACTGGACAGACTTTGCGGCTGAAATACCCGGAGAGGTGGGTAGAAAATATTAGATTATATGTCGAAAGATTCGTCAGTCACGGTAATGGGGGAAAGGGCTAAACCTTGTAGATTGCAAGAGAGAGCGTCCACTTTTACACATAACAGCTGAGTGATCTGTTGATGTAGCTATCGTTTGATGGTGTGTTTCCCTTCCTCTCTGTCGTTTGTAAGCTGTATAATTTCGGGCTTGATCGACTTTCTTTCTTCTTTTTCCATATCCTTAATATATATCCTCCGTTTTATAGAAAATCAATCTACTGCGCAAGCTATATGCCACTCCCGATGATGTGGAAATGAGTGTGGGCGGCTCCTTGGAATATCATGCACCGGAAGCTCTCTTTGGTCCCACATTCTTGTGTGTGGTGGGCAAACAGTTTGCCAACTCTAGACGCGGTGATCGTTTCTTCTTCGAACGCGACAATCAACTGAGTGGATTTTCACGACGTGAGTAAAGATAGAATGCATAACCATATCCCTGCCATTATCTAATGCTCCATTCTCTTCAACTTGCAGCCCAACTGGCGGAGATTCGTAAGGCAAGTGTGGCGAGTTTGTTCTGCAACAATGCCCACTATCTGCATTACATTCAGCCCAATGTGTTTGTCTTCCCAAATTCACGGTAAGAGCAGAGATTAAGTTTTCGAGTCTTGGGTTTATAATAGTTTTGGTTTCCCTTCTAGCAATGTGCTGCTTAACTGCAATGATATACCTCAACTGGATTTGAACAAATGGCAGGATCTGAGACCTCAATTGGTAACCTAATTGAAATATGGTTCTTCAAAAGCAGTTGCCTCTGTACACAAAATGAATGGATGGATGAAATGATTGAGTTGGTACTTTGTTAACTAAATAGTTAGGTGAAAAATGAATCTTGTTAAAAAACGCATGAATAGAGTTGAGTCTGATGTATCAATGTAACATCCGAACTAAGTAGATAATGTTAAACTATTTTGAATTTGAAATAAAAAGAGAAGTGAATTTTATATAAACAGAGCTGCATGGTCTTTTATCTGATGTTTTTTTTTTTGGAGAAAATCTTTGTAGAATAGTTTTTAATATCTGATAGAATGGGCAACATTCTTGGTCTTAAGTTAGTTTATGCTACAAGTGGTATGAGACGACTTTCATCAAAATTGAATACAAATGACAACCATTTCGAACACAGCTTAGATGGGCAGCACTGATATAAACCAAAGAATGATATGAAATTTGAGAAATGTTTGGGAACAATGAAATAGTAACAGCATATCACAAAAGAAAGTTTGTTAGATTGAGACGGCATTTGCAAGGTGAAGCAAGCTTCCTAAACTTCTTGAAAAAGCTTTCGTTTGAAGAAAAAAGGTGTAGGAACACCACTACACCTCTCATCTACAAGCATGTGCTTTATTAAAAACTTCATAAAGTGTGCTTCACCGTGTAAAACCCGTCTAAGAAGCACAAAAATCACTACACTAAGTTAAGAACGAAAAGCAACACGCATTCTTAAAGCTCTCCGTTTCAGTGTGACTCATTCTTCAAAGCACAAAGGAGCTTTGCTACAATTTTCAAACACTAAAAGCTTTGAAACGGTTCTCCAATCTAGAGTGACTGATTTTTGTAAGATCAAAATGCTTTGAATCATTCTTTATCTAGTAAAAGCTTTCCAAATTCTCACCGATCCAGTGTGAGCTTTGAAATATACTTTAAGGTTGTTAAAGCTTGGTTAGAGTCCTCCTCAAAGTATCATTGAAACATTCTTTAAAGTAGTTAAAGCTTGGTAACAGTCCTCCATTACAGTGTGACCAACAGAGATGCAGCTTGAGGCATTTCCTAAAGCTAAAGAAAGCTTTCACACATTTTGAAAGATTCTTCAACGTAACCAAAGCTTGGTAACAGTCTTCCAATACAGTGTGACCAAAAGAGATGCAGCTTGAGACATTTCCTAAAGCTAAAGAAAGCTTTCACACATTTTAAAACATTCTTAAAGGTAGTCAAAGCTTTGTAGCATTCTTCCAATACAGTGTGACCAAAAGAGATGCAGTATGAGGCATTTCCTAATGCTTCAGGGAGCTTTGACACATTTATGAAAAGAGTATAAGCTTGTCAACGAATGACGCATTCTGTAAAGCTCCTAGAACAATAGTTAAGAAAGCTTTGATATATTCCAAAAATTCACTGAGACTTTCGACAGTTCTTAAGCACTATTTTAAAATCATTTTATTTAAAACCTCTTTTTTAAGTAAAGGTTTCTTCCCTTCCCCTGAAAAATCAAATCAAATATCTATATAAATTCATCTCCTTCAAACTTTTACAGTGTCCCTTTTCTTCTCTTCCGGTGGCCGCTCTCGGAACATATCATTCACAATCTTCAACACAAAATCGGGTAGAAGACACGCCACGGTACACAGTATCGTATATAGCCATATCGGCAGCGAGTTCAAAAACATATTATATACATTATATAGATTGTTGCTCGCATCCAAATTGTACAGATATGTGCTAAGCATAAACGCCCCCATGGAGGCCAATATGATGGCAAAATTCACATAGCTCATGTAGTGGGCCACAAGCAGAAGCTTCAGATTGCCCACCATTACAATAATGGTGATGAGCATAGTGCCAAATGTTTGGAATCCGGCCGTTTGTCCCATTTCATAGACCACATTGTGGTCGTTAAGCAACGCATAGGCAAAGTAGAATATGATGAGCATGTGAGCGGCACCATTTAGTATCCAGGTAGTGAATACCCAGCCAGAGGTTTGCTTGTTATGGGCCAAACGCTGATATAAGGCGGGATAGCTGAAAAGGGGGAAAAGGAAAGAGAAAGATTAGTAGATGATGGACGAAAGTGAGTTGACGTTAAGCCTGATTGTGGTTGCAAGAAAGTAAAAAACCAATGAACTTAAGGTCTAAGTCTGTTAGTTATGTTAACCAATGATTCTACCCGGCCAAAACTGCCAAAACTGTTATCAATCTATGCCCCAAAATGTTGAATCTAGTGAAAATTAATGCCATAGATTTGAGTTTCCATTGGCTAAGAGAATTGAATGACTTCAACTACCTTGATTCATGTTTGATGAACTTGTGTAGAGTCGATCCCATAGCCTTTTGCCCTCAGCGACGTCTTAGCTCACTGAGCCATTGCACACTTTTGTAAATGTACTTCTAAGCGGCAACTTCTACTTCCCTGTGCGGTGCATTAAATTGAATTGAGCTCATTTCAAGTATATCAAAAATTTGAAAGAGTAACTTGATCCTACTTTGAGTTGAATTCTATATGTTTTCTAAACCGTTTTGATTAAGGATACCTTTGAAAATATTATACTTTCCCCCACTATTACTCACCTCAGTAAAGTTCTCTCACTATAAGGCTTATCCGAAATGGCCAAATAAGTAAAACTGAACGATATATAAACAATATCGAATAGCCAAAGATATAGCTCATTGTACACCGATGTGGCCGAATATAGATCATAAACCTGATACAAGGCCATACATCCCGTAATGATGATATTCTTATAGCAGTAGAACAACACCAAAAACGCCAGACGCTCCGAATTGTAATGTCCATGGACAAGCAGCAATCGCTGCAGCATTTCGAACCTGGCTATGGCATAGTCCGCACAGCGAGCCGCCTGCCTACCCTCCCGACCCACAATGCCAATGCCAATGTGCGCCTCCTGAATCATGGACACATCATTGGCCCCATCGCCTATGGCCGCAGTGATTAGTTTCTTGGTGCGTTTGATTAATGTGACAATTTCGCTCTTCTGCAACGGACTGAGGCGACAGCAGAGTACGGCTCGACATTTCAAAGCCACTCGGGAGAATTCGCCGGGCATGTGGGTGAGCAGAGCGGCCACCGTGGCGCCATCAATAACCAAAGCGGTGGGCTGGGTTGAGCCCTCCTTGCCGAAGGTCAATTCAATCTGCTGCAAACGTTCGTTCAGCTGCTGCGGTTCGATGACATTGACTATGAAATGGACATCGGCGTCGGGCGGTATGTGCCTACAGGCCAGACCAATGTTGAATGCCGTCTCCACCTTATCGCCGGTGAGCACCCAAATTTTTAAGCCAGCTGCCTGCAATGAGACCAAAGTGGCAGCCACATTGTCCTGCAGTGCATCCTCCAAGCCGGTGGCGCCCAGCAGCTGAAGACCTAGGGAGGAGTTTAGAAACTGCCTTTTGTCATGACACGGCATCAAGCTTACCCACTTCCACGGAGTCATAGCACTTGGCCATCAGTTCCTTGCGATTTGTGAGCTGCACATTGGCCTCCCTGTATTCCAGCAGAAATGTCTCCAGCTCACTCTCGCTGAGGGTACGCCTTGCCAATGCCAGCGTACGTAATCCCTCCTTGGCATATTCAGTTATTTGCTCATCGGTTTCTGCCATACGCGTATCCTCCAGGCATCTGGGAAATATAACACTCTCCGCACCTTTGCTGTACAGCCAAATGGTGCCCCCCGCATCGCGCACTATCACACTCATGCGTTTCCTTTCCGAGCTAAACTCCAGCACATGCAGACGTTCGTATGCCACCACTTCCAGCTGATCCTTAGTATCCTTTAGGCGACGCAGCTGTATGGATTTATGATCACTGCCCTCAAATACTAAACCCAAATTGGCACAGCCTTCAAGAATGGCCTTTTCATCGGGACTCGTTGCCTGATAGCGGCCCACAATATCCCGTGCCAAAAGGTTATCCGTTTCCGCAGAAGATTCCGCCTGACTTTCCAACACTTCCACCGTGTGGCAAATGGCCAGGGCCTCAAAGAACTGATAATCCTCCGGCTGTACAAAAATTCAGTGTAAATTCAAAATGTTCTACTCATCTAACTTCCATTCAACTCACCTCCAGCTGGGCCAGCTCATGGCACTCATTTGTGAGCGGACAATACAGTTGCGTCTGCTGCAACTGATAATTTCTGCCACCCACAAAACACTTAACAAAATTCATCTGATTTTTGGTCAATGTGCCAGTTTTATCCGAGAATAATATGTTAATCTGTCCCAAGTCCTCATTCAAATTCGAGGCGTTTACCAAACAGGGTTGATCTGTTTCCTCATCGTAGAGACACAGATCCGAGCGCATGAAATAGGCACCAATGACACGATATAGCTCAATGTTCATATACATCGAAATGGGTACCATATAGTTGAATAATATAAGCAACGATAGGAAATCCTCTATGATTTGTATTACAGCATTGTAGTCCGTGGATGGACCCAAATAGGGTATGGTGGGAAATACATGGGCCTCCCTTTGCCTGGAAAGAAGAGGAATGCAACACAATGATTAGTAGAATCTGTTGGAAGAAAGACTGAAGTCAGAGGTAGGGAACTTGAACATGTTTTTCTCAATAAAACTACTTTTCTGACTCTACTTTTCTATGACAGCTATACTATATAGTTGTTCGATTTCGACCAAACTTGATAAAATCATGGAAAAGCATAGCAAACTAAGAAACGCAAAATTTGAAAGCTTTTTCTTTGATAACAAAAAAGTTTTTCTGTCTAAGACTACTTTTCTGACTCTACTTTTGTATGACAGCTATACTATATAGTTGCCCGATTTCGACCAAACTTGGTAGAATCATGGAAAATCATAGCAAACTAAGAAGTTTAAAGTTTGGAGGCGTTTTCTTTGAAAACAAAAAAGTTTTTCTCACTAAAACTAGTTTCTGAGCAGATCATTCCTATGGCAGCTATAACCTATAGTCATCTGATTTTGACAAAGCTTTAAGGAATTGTGTGAAAGCTTACAAAATAAATGTATGCCAATTTTAAAGAGGTTTACTTTGGAAACAAAAAAGTTGTTCTCACTAAGACTAGTTTTCTAACCTCACTTTTATATGGCAGCCATACTATATGGATGTCCGATTTCGACAAAATTTGGTGGAATCATGGAGAAGCCTAGATAACTAGTAAACACAGAGTTTGGAGACGTTTGCATTAAAAACAACAATTTTTTCTCACTAGAACTAGTTTTTCGACCGATCGTTCCTATGGCAGCTTTATGTTATAGTCATCCGATCCAGCCGGTTCCGACAAATGTGCAGCGTATTTGTACCAGAAGACTACGTGCAAAGTTTGGTGGCTATAGCTGTAAAACTGACGGAGGAGATGGCAATGAAACAGACGGACAAACGAATATGACTATATCGACTCATCTTGTCATGCTGATCACATCTGGACAATTTCCATATACCCTCTATACCCTAAGGGTATATAAATACGATCCCTAGAGCTATCAAACTATGGATAAAACTATGGTTAAGTTAGTGGTTTCGGTCAAGGCATTTAAGTAGCTCAAAAGCTTTTTTTAAGCAGTAACCCTTTCCAAAAGTATAGTCGTTATGCAGGAAATGGTTCGATTGGATACTTTTAGCAAGATAGTTTAGAGCCTCAGAGCCGTCCACTATTAAGTATATCGATTCTAAGATTGCCCTAAAAAAAGCATTCAACGAAACTAAAAGCCAAAATGAGCTCCATTTTATATCGAAATAAAGTATACTTTACTTTAAGTTTTTTTTTTTTTTATCCATTTTTATGGCTGAAAATATTTTGCAAAATAAATGATGTTTTAATTTTGCGTGCTTTTGGCACGATAAAAACAATTTTTACGATGCGTTGATGTATGCAGTGTGGTTTTTGGTGGATGGCAGACAGACTGATGCTTGTATATTGGCCACATAATTTAAAGTGTCACCCCGTCTATGCGAACACACACATTTTTCACTTATCCTTTTTGGGGGAGGGGGGGGGGGGGGGGGGGGTTGAGAGCGGTGTGGAAAAACTGATAACAGCAGATTGCCAATCAGGTGGACCCAATTACTATGGAAATGTGTATGGCGGGTTGCCTGGTGTTATTTTAGATTTGAAATTGAATGAAAAGATGAATTTTCCACTTTCGACTTGGGCACAACTTTGAAAGGGTGGAAAAAAGTTGACTCATTGACTTGAAATCACATGTATCATTCAGTTATTTACTGAACCAACCTGCAAATACTACATAAAAGTGCAGGGGAATACGAAAAACAAAAGAAAAATTGCAGGCAGCTGGATTGTATATAACCACAAATGATTTACTGATGCGGCGGCGGTTGCAGCTAATTTGAATGCATAAAAAGACATTACTTATACGCAGTGTTGTCGGTACAGAAATTGCTCCAAATATTTAGCCCGACGGAAAGTAAAAGTTTGCTGCAAAACTTTATAAGAAACGGGAAGGAAAGTCTACTGCAATATTTTCTATACCAAAGAAAGTATATTGTGATGCTGCAGTAGTAGCTGAAAGCAGCGAACCTTCTTTTGCTTATTACTCGAATTTTTATCAACCTTCTGGCAAAAAAACTGTGTGCCTCTTGAGCTTACCAGCTTCATATGCAGAAGGTCCACCTTAATGCACATATATCAATTTTACAGGAAGATCCTCAACTATCAATATGTGCATTAGGAAATAGGTCTTGATTTCCAATGAATATTGAAGGTATATTGTCCAAATGTTTGTAACGCACAGATGGAAGCATTTCCGAACACATTAAGTATATATATAACCTTGATCAGCATGACGAACTGAGTTGATTTAGCCTTGTTCGTCTGTTTCTATGCCATCTCCTCCGTCAGTTTTAAAGCTACCGCCACCAAACTTTGCACAAAGTCTTCTGGTACAAATACGCTGCACATTTGTAGGAGCCAGCCGAATCGTATGACTTAAACATATAGCTGCCATAGAAACGATCGGTCGAAAGGCTAGTTCTAGTAAGAAAAACTTTTTTGTTTTCAATGAAAATGTCTGCAAACTCTGTATTTACTAGTTTTCTATGCTTCTCCATGATTATGCAAAATTTGGTCAAAATCGGACATCCATATGGTATAGCTGCCATAGAAAAGTAAGCTTACAAAAACAGTTTAAGTAAGAAAAACCTTTTTTGTTTTTAATGTAAACATCTTTAAAATTGGCAAATACTTGTTTTATTAGCTTCCACGCAATTCCTTAGAGTTTTGTCAAAATCGGTTGACTATCGGTTATAGCTGTCATAGGAATGATCGGTCGAGAAACTAGTCTTGGTGGGAAAAACTTTTTTGTTTTTAATGGGAACGCCTCCAAACTTTGTATTTCTTAGTTTGCTATGCTTTCCCATAATTCCACCAAGTTTGGTCGAAATCGGACATCTGTATAGCATAGCTGTCATACAAAAGTAGAGTCAGAAAAGTAGTCTTAGTGAGAAAAACTTTTTTGTTTGCAAAGAAAACACCTCCAAACTCCGTATTTGCAATTTTTCTATGCTTTCCCACAATTATACTAAGTTTGGTCGAAATCGTACATCTATATAGTATAGTATAAAAGTAGAGTCAAAAAAGTCATCTAAGTGAGAAAAACTTGTTTGTTTTGCAACTTTTCTCTATTTTGATATACTGATTTCGACCAAAATCTGCTTGAAAGCGTATATTATGTACGCTTTGGTCGGTCGGAAGTGAATATTTCTATGCGTTGTAAGCTTCTGTGCCTGTCGTATGAGTAATTTGTACAGACTCATACGACAGGCAAGCCAGTTTGAATGTGGTTATAATTATACACCTATTTCTCATCTTTTCAACTTGTTGTATCCCCAACGAAAAACATGTTTAGAGGTGGACAAGTGGGTCTATCCAAATACATACATCTTAAGTCAAAACTTTTAGTTTAAGTAGGTTTAAAAACCTACTCTCAATGAAATCAATTCTTGGAATAAAGATTACTGGATGATTTTATAAAGAATTTGGGTTGATCAATGCACTCACCTCTCGATTAGATAGAGTATCACCACAACCACCATCATTCCCAGTATGAGAGCAATAATAAATTTATTGATATACTTTTCACTGGAGGCCGATTTGTTGCCCGTGTAGCGGCTATTCAGCTGCAATTTGGTTGACATGCCCGTATAAATGGCACAACCCACCACACGATTGTTGCTCTTGATGCGTACACCGCGCAAGAGAAGATTCTCAATGGTCAGCGGTAGGGTAACATTACCGGCAAGCTCAAGTCGTCCATTAAAGGTATAGAGATCTGGGGTGGGTGCTTCGCACACAATGCAATCTTTCTCTGAGGCACCAGCAAGCGAAAAGTTGGCTGGACCAAAGATGGTCTTCAGATTTGTTTCGCCATCCAAATTGGCAGTGTTAATGAAGCATTTATTATCGGTCGAACCGGTTGACTCGAGCAGTACCAAATCACAGGGCACATCATCATCGCCGGTAACTACAACCAAATCGCCGGGTACAATAAATTCCGAATTGATGCACTGCTCCCGGCCTTGACGTATGACGGTAGCTACAAAACAGGTTTAAAATATGAAAAATAATCTCAAATTTCGGATTTTATCATACCTTTAGTGGTGTTGACAATTCGATCACTCTTCGATCTCGAGTAATCCTCCAGTCCCTCCTTCAGCGCTGTGACAATCATTACAAACAGCAGCGGCAGCAGCGAGACCAGCGGCGACATTGTGTCATCTGTGCATTAAATTGTTTAACTTTAAACCACAAAAAGTCACTTACAATCACTTACTAACAAAAAACGACACAATTGTAATGAGCAAAAAGTAAAAGTACACCGCCCGCCTGAACTGTTCGTAAAAGTTCAGAGGTATAAAGTTCCACCAGGTGTATTTGGTTGTCTTTATCCGATTGAGATGGGATTTCTTTTGGCTGCTAACACTGCCAAGTGGTATGTGCAGGGGATCTTTGGGCTTTCTCTTGGTGTTACCCATTTTTTTTGTACATTTGAATCGACTTGATCACCAAAACTCGAAACACCTTTGTGCGCGCCGAAGTCCGACTAAACATTCAGCTGGCCTGTTTTTGTCCGATGGAGAATTTGCCACCGAATATTTATGGCAATCGCTGATAAGTTCTCATGCATTCTGATGTATGTGTATTCTGGGAAAAAGAGAGTAGATGTATCAGGGTTAAGTTACTCAAATTTCGAAAACGTAAGTAAGATATGTAATTACTTGGTTTATAGCCATTTACAACAGTTTGTCTGGTAACAGATTTAGTTGGGTTTTTTTTAGTAAAATTGAAAGCTTTCTGGCCAAACTTCACTGGGGTTCTTTTAAAAAGAATTGGTAACTACTATTGTTAGCGATTAAAAACTGATTAGTCTAATCGCTCGAATAGATTAGTTTGATCGTAAATTGTGAGGTAATCGGCGTCGTACTTACTTGCACCTATTGTTTGTGCGAGGGTCGCCATTTGGTTATTCTATATTCAGTTAAAAGTGGAACATATAAACTCCATAAAACTCAATTTAAAGTTTGTTGTATCCAAATAGCAGTACATATTATTGAAAAAAATAGAGAAAAAGTTCACTTCGGCTCTGCCAAAGTTTGTATAGCCTTATAGCACCTGCTTCTAACTAATTTGAAGCACTGTTCCACTGAAAACAAACACATTTTTCCTACTAAAATTATTTTTCTGACTCTACTTTTCTATGACAGCTATAACATATAGATGTTCGATTTCGACCAAACTGAGTGGAATCAAGGAAAAGCATAGCAAACTAAGATATACAAAGTATGGAAGCGTTTCCATTGAAAACAAAAAAGTTTTTCTCACTAAAACTAGTTTCTTGACCGATTATTCCTATGGCAGCTATATGTTATAGTCAACCGATTTGAACCAAAATTACAAGATTTGTGTGAAAGCTATTAGAATAGATATATGCTAATTTTTATAAGGCTTATATTGAAAACAAAAAAGTTTTTCTCACAAAAACTACTTTTCGGAGTCTACTTTTCTATGACAGCTATTCTATATAGTTGCCCGATTTCGATCAAACTTGGTGGAATTATGGGAAAACATAGCAAACTAAGAAATACAAAGTTTTGAGCCGTTTGCATTGAAAACACAAAAGTTTTTCTCACTAAAACTAGTTTCTCGACCAATCATTTCTATGGCAGCCATAACCTATAGTCATCTGATTTTGACCAAACTTACAAGAATCGTATAAAAGCTTATTAAAAAAATATATGCCAATTTTAAGGAAGTTTACATTGAAAACAAAAAAGTTTTTCTCACTAAGACTATTTTTCGAACCTTACTTTTGTATGGCAGTTATACTTTATAGATGTCCGATTTCCAGCAAACTTGGCAGAATCATGGAGAAGCATAGAAAACTGGTAAATACAGAGTTTGGAGACGTTTGCATTGAAAACAAAAAAGTTTTTCTCACAAAAACTAGTTTTTCGACCGATCGTTCCTATGGCAGCTATATGTTAGAGTCGTCCGATCCGGCTGGTTTCACCAAATGTGCAGCGTATTTGTATCAGAAGATTTGGTGCAAAGTTTGGTTGCTATAGCTTTAAAACTGAAGGAGGAGAAAGCATGGAAACAGACGGATGGATGGACAAGGCTTAATCAACTCAGCTCTTTATGCTGATCACGAATATATATACTTTATGTGATCGGAAATGCTTTATTCTCAGCGTTACAAACATCTCTGCAAGCTTATAACAGTATAACCTTAAAGCTTATGGATCAAGAAAGTCTTGATACAAATTTCATCTTTAACATACTGAGCATTTGACCTGCCTGTAAGTAAGTAGATCAGGTTGAGCTAATACTCAAAAAGAGATTTTTTTCCACCTACCAAGTCAAATTTGTAAATATGAAATCATGCCTTTAGTACTTAGATTAGCTACGATTCTATCTCATTAATGAAATCAAACGAAACGACCAAAAATAGTAACCAAGTTATCTTCACACAAACAAAAAGCTCAAGAGGGTCAGTTTAAGATCGGCCATGGGGAAACTTGTATGCCGTTGAGTAGAGATGGGTAGAGTTGCGATTTTAAGCCCAAGAATGCGGTGTTTGATAAATGAAATCAGATAAATAGGTGCCCAAATGATATTTAACTTTAAAAGAGAAATAGAATTTCCCATTGTATCATTTTAAACTATGAGATTCAAGATATCTTGGAACATGGCTGCTTTTACATGCTGCTCACACTGAGCTCAACTTGGTGCACCTTTTGGTGATGAAATTCCTGAATTATGAGAATAAAATGGAGACGTTTGAAGTTTTAAACAAGTATTGAGGTGCCAAAGTGATGTTAATCTTTTTTAAGTCCGACGACTGGTGTGTCCAACCGTCAGTGCAAACATCAAAAACATTGAAAGAAATAACAACTCTGCGTTGAAGATTAAGCCAGTGTCCACAAACAAAGTGGAAGCCAAGGAATAAGACAAAATGGCTTGTGTATTTCACATTGATTGATGCCGAGTGCTGTGTGTTTTGGTAGGCGCAGCCTATGCCTTATCGCTTTACAACATGAAATGTGCAGTCGATGCTTAGAGTTTCAAATATTAAATCAATTTTTCATGAAATGAAGTATCCATTTAAGCATTGACCCCAATAATTCTATTTAACTAATCAATAACAAATTATCAATTGAAGTTTTACTTTAAAGTTCTATAATTTATGTACTTTCTTCCCTCCTATTTGAGGGAGCAGCTAAGTGAGTGAAATACCTACTAAATAATAAACACTTATTAATAATTAAAGGGCTTTTTTGTTGTAAAGCTGAAAGGCTTAATAAACTTATCATTCTTATATTAAAGGGTGCACAAAGGGGGTATATTCGGTTTGTGCACATGTAAGTAACAGCCAGAAAAAAGCGTCTGATGATAAAAGATACAGATTTGATATGATCAAGTTTATTTTCAATTTATGTTATTTTGAAAAGAAAAACGTTATATCTGCCACAATTATGCCCATAGCAACTTTGTTCCTTCCAAATACACTTTAGAAATCAAGTTTTTTTTATGATATGAGTTAGAAAATAATGATGGGCAGCACTTAAAACCAACTTAGGGAGGCACAGAGTATATTAAAGTCTGGCTTGACCAACTTTCTTACTTGTTTTCGAAAGAAATCGGACTATAAATAAACAAGTAAGGTAGCTATTGCTTTGTGCCCCAACTACTTAATACCCCCTGCCCTTGATTTGGTGTATACTCATTCATTTTCTAGCCGAATGTATACATGCAATCACATACACACACTCATTGTAAGGCTAACATCAGTCTCAAATGAGGTGGAAATGTACACCGGTAGCTGCAAATGAGAATATAATGATATAATTATCAAATCGGTATCGTAAATGATAATATTACAATTGGAAATTATTAGAAATATGACTTACAGTCTTAGGACCGTGTACTAAACTTAAATGAAGAGATAGGGGCTTAAAAGTGGTTTTAAAAAATCAAAATTTTCATATTCCAATTTTTGATCAAAAAAATATTAAATTATAATTCAATTAATTATTATCATAATATTTTTTGTGTAAAAAAGTTATTAAAAAATTTTTTTTACAGTAATTTAAACCTCCCAAATCTTTAAACGCCCATAACTCCCTTAAATGAAGAGATAGGGGCTTAAAAGTGGTTTTAAAAAATCAAAATTTTCATATTCCAATTTTTGATCAAAAAAATATTAAATTATAATTAAATTAATTATTATCATAATATTTTTTGTGTAAAAAAGTTATAAAAAAAATTTTTTTACAGTAATTTAAACCTCCCAAATCTTTAAACGCCCATAACTCCCTTAACTGAAGAGATTGGGGCCTAAAAGTGGTTTTAAAAAATCAAAATTTTCATATTCCAATTTTTCAATCTTTAAACGCCCATAACTCCCTTAAATGAAGAGATAGGGGCTTAAAAGTGGTTTTAAAAAATCAAAATTTTCATATTCCAATTTTTGATCAAAAAAATATTAAATTATAATTAAATTAATTATTATCATAATATTTTTTGTGTAAAAAAGTTATTAAAAAAATTTGTTTACAGTAATTTAAACCTCCCAAATCTTTAAACGCCCATAACTCCCTTAAATGAAGAGATAGGGGCTTAAAAGTGGTTTTAAAAAATCAAAATTTTCATATTCCAATTTTTGATCAAAAAAATATTAAATTATAATTATAATTTTTGTAAACTACATGGAGCCATCTTTCACATAAACCTACAAATAACGGAGCAAAATCGATGACTATCTGATACATATCAATTATTTAGAAGATGAGAAATCGATAAAAATAATCGATAAATGAAGAAATCTGTAAATTTTTTAGAACTATCGAATTATATATAGCTGAGATTTTAAAAGCAAAGGCTGCAAAAAGATTTGAACTGGAAATTATAACCTTTTTTCACAGTAAACCCAGTCCAGAGTGAACTTGTTCGGAGCCCAAGATTTGGGTTTGCTTCATCGAAAGTTTTACATGAAAAAGTATGAACTATTGCAGGGGGATTTTTATGTTATATTATCTCGAAACTCTAATGGTATAAGTGCTTAAAATATTTGCTTCAAAAGTTAATGGAATGATTCGCAAAATTAAGAAGTTAAGCGACACGTTGGTAAACCTAGATTGGATGTCAATTTCAGAAGTTGTCGATACAGAAACTGTTACCCCGTTTATACACAAAAAGAATATCATGATTAATGCCCCTAAAAGTATGCCTTTCAGTTTCTTAAATAATTCTTAAATAATAATAATCCAAACTTTGCATTCACTAAGATTGATGTACTAATTGAAGTTATTCAAAATGGGTTAGTAGTCAGCCAACTATAAGAGAATTGTTTTCCTGAATTATTAATATTACTAAGCAAAGCATACTTTAAAGAGCATTTATCATGATAATTTTGTTGTGTATAAGCAGGGTATGTTATTATTTAGGTCTTTCAATCTTCAAAGTGTTCATCAACTCGATTTCGAAGCAACAGCTATCGAATTTGGTTAAACTTAAGTTTGAAGGCGCCAAACGAAACTCCGCAGTATAAAATGCTGTCATATGATACAGGTGATCAGCAGTCTGCTATCTTAATTGTTTTGTTAATATTATTGTAAGCATTAATAACAATGTAAATATTCTGTTAAAGTAAAGGCTATTTGAATACCTCAACCTATATCGAGGTAGGTCACTTACCTTACTTAACTTGCGTGTTCAACAATTGAATTACATTATAAAAATCTTTACAATTTAAACACCTAAAACCAACTCTGTTTCTCTAACTACAATTATATTCATCTATATCTGTGTCAACAAATCCATTCCTCCCCTCCCCTTCCCAGCTCACACCATCAACTATTTGTGACCCTTAACTTATTTATGGTTTACCTTTAGCTGGAAATACACGGTGTCATTTGTACATACAACGAAATGTTTATTGTCTACATGTGTTGTAGTTCCGCCAGATTGATAATGGGCTTGCCATAATTCTATGGGCTCTTTTCTTGGGCCACTTTTGAAGAAATGGTTTTGTGTGCAACCATCGGTTGGTCTAGCCTAATCAGGAGTGAGTCAAGCATACGCCGTGTGTGGAGAAGTATACATGTGTATGATTCAATACCTGCTAAAGATAAGATATTGTTATCGACTTTATCTCTTTGGCTAATAGCCGCAAATCGTGCAAAGTTTCTCGCAGGTTAAGAGAGAGGGAGAGAGAGCTGGCGAAGGAGCTGCCATGGGACAAGCTCTCTTAAATTTTGTTGGGCATTACAAAGTTTTATGCAACTTGTGTATAAATATTTCGACGCATTTTATATTATTTATTTATTTATTTTTTATATATATATACAAAGAACTATAGATATTTTCGCATTACTGGTCACTCACACACGTAACTTACCCCCACATTTGTATATATGGTATTGTATGTACGAATATAACATTGTGAGGTATTTCTGCTATCAACAATTCTTCGACAGTTTGCCGATAGATCAGTTTGCGCGTGGAAGGCTTCTCTTTCCCCATTGCATATAATTTTGCAAGTGAATTACATGTTAATTATATATATGTTATTTTTTTTTGTATATATAAATTAAATTTGGATTTCATTTTCTTGCCCTAAAAAACGGAAGTTGGCTTGTAAGGACCTCCGGTGCGCACGGAGTGTGGAGAATACAATATCAAAATGGTATGTTGACATATCGAGTTCGAACAACGCATGACAAATGTAAGAGTTCAAATACAAAAGGGTGTGTGACTCAACAGGAAAATGCTAATTCTTTTTAAAAATTATTTTACATTTTATTGGGCCGATTTCTCATCTTCTTAATAGCAGCTATGTGTCAGATAATCTTCAATTTTGCTCTGTTATTTGTAGGTTTATGTTACAGATAGCTCTATGTCGAAGATTAGAAATCGGCCCTTAGTCCCTGTCAATGTTAACAATCTATAAATCATACTGTGTTTTGAAGTATAAGTCTCAATAATCCCATTTCCTGTGAAGCACTTAGTTTTTTTCGCAGGTTTTCAAATGTTTTTAAGCGGCAGAGCTCTTATGTAGCAAATACACTGTTTTGTTTTCGAAACTACTGAAAATGCAGTGAGAAACATTTCTATATATATTTTTGTATATTTTTCTAATATTTTTACTTGTTAAAAATCAATCCAAAGTTTTATTAAACCATTGTTGGAAATCATTTACCTGATTATTATTACTGTAGTGTCCGAAGTATAGGCGAAACACTTATTAGTTTGCGCCTTGAGCTGTCAAAATTATAGAAATGAGAGAGAGTTTCAGAGTTTCTTGACTACAGAACATTTCGTACTTAAAGTAAGATGAAACATAGAAGTACACAATATCTTGGATTGAGTTCAAAATAGCATTAAAAGGGCAATGCTAATGAATGGGTATTATAATTTTGCCCAGCAGTTTTCCACGCATAGAAATATTCATTTTCGACTCCATAAACTGCATATATTCTTGATCAGGGTGTTTGAGCTTTGCCCGTCCATCAGTCTGTCTGTTTCTACACGAACTAGTCTCTCAGTTTTAAAGCTATCTAGCTGAAATTTTGCACAGAGTCTTCTTTTTGCTGCACACTACTGATATGTCAAAACCAGCCGCATCGGATGACTATATCTCATAGCTCCCATAGGAACAATCGGTCGGAAAATTAGTTTTAGTGAGAAAAACTTTTTTCTTTTTAATGGAAACGTCTTCAAACTTTGTATTCATAGGTTTTTTATGCTTTTTTATAATTCTGCCAAGTTTGGTGAAAATCGCACAACTATATGGTATAGCTGCCATACAAAAGATGGGTCTGAAAAACAGTCTTAGTTAGAAAAACTTTTTTGTTTTTAATGGTAGCATCTTGCAATTTTGTATTTGTTTGTTTCACATGCTTTCACATAATTTTAAAAATTTTTGGCCAAATCGGATAACTATATCATATAGCTCCCATACGAACAATCGGTCGAAAAATGGGAAAAAGGGTTTTTTTTTTGAAAATATTTAAGCAAGCACTTGCAAGGTTATAAAAACCTTCGGCTTAGACAAAGTTAGCTTAGGTTTCTCGTTTAAAAATCAATTGAGCTTGAATTAAGATGCTTGCAAGCTACAAGTCTGATCAAAAAGTCCTTAAAATAGTTTTAAATGTTCTTAATATATTCCAAAACAGTCTTTAATCAAGTATTTCGGTATTGCTTAGCTCTATATTGAAATTAGTTGTTGAATAAGGTATTTTAGTACCCACCCTTCGGTTGACACCATTTGTACTAAGTTTAAGGAAAAAGTTCTTCGATTTTTTGGAACAGATTAGACATGAGACTCTACAAGACCATGCAAAGGCTCTTTTCTTGTAAATATACGATTTCCTGCACATATTCTAGTATAACTTTTTGAGTATGCTACAAAATTGTAGTCTTACGAAAGTGTTTCAGTAAATAGAGGCATGCCACATAAGCGTTTTTCTCTATTATTCATTGGATGTGGATAAACCACAGCAGCGATAGGCAGTACTCTACACAGTTTGTGCGGCGCCACAGCTGCTATTGATAGTACTCTACACAGTTCGTGGGCCTTATACACTGTCATTTGTCTTGCCTCATCTCAGAACCGCACATTCCACGAACTTTTGCAGTGTATCACCCTCAAGTTCTTTACCTTAACCAAACCCATTGTAATATTTGCTGTACCCACAATGCTAACTGATCGCTCCATGTGGCAATATAATTGCGAAATTGAATTTATGATATTTGATCGAGTTTATATTAATAGCCCAGGCGTTCATATGTACCAGAGTTGAGAGTGCCGGCGCACTCTCTAAAAATGCTATCTAACAATGGTGGCCCCACTTTATGACAACGATGACAACGATATTTCTTACCTAGTGATGAAAGCTGCATCTGATATTTGTTTCCATTTTTTGAAATCAGTTGATCAGTCTCTTTGTGGGTTGGTTGGAGTGGAGAAAATGTCGCTCAGCCGTCGGTTAGTCAGTTGAGGTACCCCGGGACTTAGATATTGTCCATAATCTTATCAGTTGTTATTTTTGTTTTTTTTTTTTTTTGGCAGTGAATATACTTATATATGTACTACACGATGATATGGGGGACAAGAGAAATATGAAACAAAAAATGAAGAGAAAATGCTGATTTCTGTGCGTGCACTTGGAGTGTGTGCGATGTCAGATTATGGACGGGATGTTAGTACAGATATCGAGCTTTGAGTGTCAAAAACGGTTTTTCGGTTCAATTTCTATTGCGAAGGTTCCTCACTGTGCCTGTGTGTGCCTGTGTGTGTTATTGTTGTTGTTGTTTTTGCTTTTTTTTTGTCGCTGCTGATAGTGAAATAGAGTCAGTTAAGCCGAACACCTTAGATAAGCAGGTTGTAACCTATAAAGATATAACTGGCCGCTTTTCATGACAATTCCATTTCAAAAAAAAAATGATTGAAATGGAATCGACTCCCTTCGCGATGTGCGCACGTTCTCTTCTTGGTTCTAATCTGGTTCTCTTTGACGTATAAATATTAACTGTGACCGGGCCCAATTGGTTTCTGAAAAAAGTACAAAATTATTTTCGATAAGCACTTCGACCAATTCGACGAGGTAAACGAAGCTTTGCGGAGATACACGTAAATCGGTCAGTAGCAGTTATGCTATTGTTTCGACGCATTGGCACAGTTGTACCGAAAGCAAAACTATTGGACAAATATTGGATTAACCACCGGCGGGAGATCAAATCAACAACAACCAACAAAGCATTAAAAACCAATCAAAATGGTTAAAATATTTGAAAAAATGCTGGGAAAACGGGTGAGTCAGAAATGATGGTGATCGAATCACATCAGCTAAGTATATGGCAAAATTGAGATAGCTATTGATAACACTAAATACGTCATGATCTTTATCTTGTTCGCACATTTTATGCGAGGCGCAAACACAAAACCAAACTGGGGAGGGGGATTTTTCCACGAACTTGAACTTTTACTTGTATGAGTTTTCATCTGAAAAACTTCCCTCAGGAAGCCTTCCGATATGAAAACTACGACCAGTGATTTAACAGCTTAAGTATGAACCTTAAGCCTCCCCAAGTTTATTATCTCGTTCAGAACCATTTAAAAATCTTTGAATCAAGATTCGAACCTGCACTGGTAAGTGAAAACTTTGTCGGACTTAATCGACTTTCTTACCCCTTCTTAATAAGAAACAAGCAGGAATGCAAGCCGGTTCTGTAGTGAACCGGTTTTGAAAAGAGCCGAACCGCTTAATCCATTTAAAGCACCCAACTGCTAACTGAACCGGCTTACTTTCAAAAATGCCGAACCGAACCAAAAACCACAAAACAAAACGGTTCGGCTAGGTTGAGTTGTTATACCTTTGCAGATGCTATATTAAAGCATACAAGGAAGCATTTGCGACCACATAAAGTATATATATTCCCAATCAGCATGACAAACTGAGTTGATTTAGCCTTGTCCATCTGTTTCTATGCTATTTCCTGTTTTCAGTTTTGAAGCTATCTTCACCAAACTTTGCACTAAATCTTCTGGTACAAGTACGCTGCACATTTGTCGGAACCGGCTAGATCGGCTCGGTCGAAAAACTAGTTCTACTGAGAAAAACTTTTTGGTTTTCCAAGAAAACGCCTCCAAACTCCGTACTTACCAGTTTTCTATGATTTTTTACGATTCTGACAAGTTTGGTCGAAATCGGGCATGTATAAAGTATAGCTGCCATAGAAAAGTAAGGTTAGAAAATAGTTTTAGTATGAAAAACTTTTTTGTTTTCAACAGAAACCTCTTTAAAATTGGCATATATTTGTTTTATAAGCTTTCACACAATTCTTTAAAGTTTTGTCCAAATCGGATGACTATAGGTTATAGCTGCCATAGGAATGATCGGTCGAGAAACTAGTTTTAGTTGGAAAAACTTTTTTGTTTTCAATGGAAACGCCTCCAGGCTATAAATTTCCTAGTTTGCTATGCTTTTTAACGATTCCGTTGAGTTTGCTTGAAATCGGACACACATAAAGTATAGCTGTCATACAAAAGTAGAGTCAGAAAAGTAGTTTTAGTGAGAAAAACTTTTTTGTTTTTAATGGAAACGCCTTCAATCTTTGTATTTCATAGTTTGCTATGCTTTCCCATGATTCCACTAAGTTTGGTCCAAATCGTACAACTATATAGTATAGCTGTCATAGAAAAGTAGAGTGAGAAAAGTAGTTTTGATGAGAAAAACTTTTTTGTTTTCAGTGGAAACGCCTCCAAACTTTGTATTTCTTAGTTTACTAAGCTTTCTTCTTATTCCACCAAATTTGGTCGAAATCGGTCATGTATATTGTACAGCTGTCATAGAAAAGTAGAGTCAGAAAAGTGGTCCTAGTGATTAAGCTCTTCAAATTAGTTAGAAAAACGTGTTGCACTGTGTATATAGCCATGTCTGTCTGTCTGAACGCATCGATCATTGGAGACGGTAAGAAATAGAACCACAATTTGTTCCAAGAAGGTTTCACATTCGAATTATGATTCCTTTAATCGTTGAATGTAAAATCAGAGAGGAAATACTTTTCAAAAATTCGAACAAATATCTCAGTTCTCTTGGGAGTTCCGAGAGTGTGTATTACTGAGTACTGTCATTCACACTAATTTGAATTCAATGGCAAATTAACTATGCACTTTGAACTGGCCCAACTAACTCGATCGAGAGTTGTGTGCGAAACTGTCGAATTGGCGCCACAGTCTCACTTAAGTTTCAGTTTTTTCTATATATTTATTATTATTATTTTTTTGAGCTTTTATTGGTTCCGCAAGCTGCTCCAGCTGAAGCTACTGCCCGGCTGGCTGCTTGGGCCACTCTGTGTGTGTGTGAATGCAGATCTAATTCTCAGTTTGAGAACGGCGTTTAAGTGGCGCACATCACGCGGAACAGCGAAACGGCCGCCGCAGTTGCCGCAGTTTGTTGTCATCTCGCGGGTGTGATAAATCTACAGAATTTGGTTACTCGTTTTTGCCCGCCTGTGAGAAGTCATACGTAGCTGGATGCTGTGTGCATATTACATACCTACGCGTTGATGTACTTACGTACATACCCATCTATGTGAATAGTAGTAGCACAATTAGCTAATAGGAAACACAAATAGATGCCACGCACTGATCAATACCATAATAACACACACACTCCGGCACCCCGGCCCCAGAGTATGTATGTAAATGGATATTTGTGCATCATAGAACTTTTCAATTGAAGTGTTAAAATTACCCACTTAACATCGTTTTAAGGTTATACGCTTTAAAGTGCTGAGAAAAAACGTCGACAAAAGTCAGACAGAAACAACAAAACCTCAAGTCAAAATCATACAACCAAACCAGCCCGGGCGGAATCCATGAGGAAGATGCAAAACTCTGATAGCAGATGCACTTCAAGGAAGGAAGACCATGAATCTCTTTGGTCATGACAATCTGAGCGGTTTTCGGCGCATTGATGAGTTTCGCACATATCCTACATCGATTTGGGCCGAACAGGAACAGACGCAGTTCCATTTAAAGGACGCACTCCAGTGGAACCGGCGCCAGGTGTGTGTGTGTGTGTGTGTATCTAGAATGGTGCACGAGTACTACGTAGAGCATGCACTATGCGTATCTATATTTATTAACCCCATTAACCTTTACCCAAACACACAAGATTGTGGGGCATTGCTTTATATGTACGAATGAATGAATTAGACACTCGCACTGGGCTGACCTTGATCAATAGAGTTCCTCGTTCACAACTATTCTGGTCTTACTTAATTTTCTTTCCTCTCTCTTTTTTTTTGCCATTTGTGTGTGTGTGTGTGTGTGTTTCTTTTCAGGGCTCCCGTGTCAGTACCGCCAATGATTGGCTCCAGATACCAATTGGAGGCCCCGAATTGGTTAAGAAGCAGAAGCCGCCCACAAATCAAAACCGCATCAAATCAACCAAATACACCCTACTCACATTCCTGCCGCAGAATCTATTGGAACAATTCCGACGCATAGCAAATTTCTATTTTCTGGTGATGACAATTATATCTCTACTTATTGGTAATTATATGCAAATATGTACAAAACTACAGATCAAATAACCTGCCAGAGGGTCAAACACAATGATAAGCGAAAAATGATAAAAAGCGAAGACCGACTTTGAAGACAGCGACTTGAGTGCTAGAATTAGAATTGAATACACAACGATGTTTGATTATTGTTAGAATCATTTTGATTTTGAAACTTTCTGAAAGTTGATAGAAACTAGCTGTGGACGTGTTCAGCTGAAGGATTGATTGATTGACTGAGCAGGTATCAGAAAAGAAATGATACCTCGAATCGTTTGACATTTGGCAGAAATTAATCATTGATCAGGCATTAAGTTTTACTGCTCAACGCAGCCTTCAGCTTAATTTAGTCATTTCTGAAACATTTCCTATCTAAAATAGGTCTTTTGCTGGCGGCGTTACAATGTCATGCCAAACAAGAAAGAAAGTCGGTCAAGCCCGACTATAACATACTCTGTACCAAGAAAATTTTTCTTTTGATCATAACTCGAAAACCGTGCATCCGATCTTCTTCATTCCTTTGGCGGATCGATAAGTTATTCTAATAACTAAATATGTCCAGAAAGAACAAGCCATCTATCTTCAAAACTGTGGGAGATATGACGTTTTTTCTAAATTGCGGGGGCGGGAGGAGGCGTGGCCAAAATTGAAAATAAACTTGATCTGCATGCAGATATTAGAAGCATATGTCCCATACATGTCAAACCTCTATCTCTTACCATCTCTGAGATCTGTGCGTTCATACGGACAGACAGACGGACATGGCTATATCGACTCGGCTGTTGATGCTGATCAAGAATATATATACTTTATGGGGTCGGAGATGCTTCTTTCTGGATGTTACATACTTTTGCACAAACTTATAATACTCTATGTACCTACGGTACAGAGTATAAAAACTAGTCTCAAATTTCTGAAATTCTACATCATTTAACTTACATTAACTGAAATTTAGCTGCCCATTTCTTAAAATATCTTAAATTCCTTTTAAAAATCATTAAAATTAGGTAAGAATCAAAGTTAGCTGCCAATAATGGTTCGAAAATGTCAGGTTCGAGGTTTATGTTCAAAGGTTTTGTTTCGAACCCAGGGTTCAGCCCCTGCTTAACACAATATTGATACAAAAAAGAAGCATTACATGAATTTAATTACTAATTATATAATAATTTTAGTAGTTAATTGAATCCTATATGTTCTTAACATCGCTTTCGCCCCGAGCTATACTTAAATCCCATAGGAATCGGCTCGAAAGTTTGGCTTAGTGTACAAGTTGTTCAAAGAAAGCAATAGTTCGGTTTTAAAAAAACTTTCAAGGTCGCAACTCTTTACTTAGCTATCAGACTTTACTATAGTTTACACTCAGCGAAGAAATAGAGCTTTTCCTACTTGGAACAAGAATGTTTAATGTCAGAAGGTTCATTTGAATGCAAATTCTTCAGCCAAGTTGGCCTTTTTGAACCTGTTTTTCTGGATCCCAGAGTTTCTATACTTCAACCAAGTAGAAAACATTCTCAAGTTGCATTTAAATGCAAATTCTTAAACCAAGTTGATATTTTTAAACCTATTTTCTTGATCAAAGAGCTTCTATACTTGAACCGAATATTTGCAAGTTAAGTTAAAAAAGTCTTGAATCATGTGCTAAGCTTACTCAAATCCAAGATGACACACTCTTAAATCAAGATCATGGCATATGGTCAATATCCAAGAATGTTCCTTTTTGTAAGAGGAGAGCTCAAGATTATTATCATTATTTCGTTCACTTCTGAATCAGAAACTCCACAGATTGGAAGGTAAGGTTGTTTTTAACGTATTTTGCTTAAATTTTCTTAAAAATTTTAAGCTTTGGTCTGCTCGAACAACTCACATCACCACAAAGCAGCATTCATCTTTCTCCAACACCCGCCTTTCCATGCCAAGAATGCCATAATTACTTGAGAATTCCATAGCATAGTGCAAAAATTGAACGCTCTCTCCGCTCCATAGTTTCTCAAACACCTCTCCATGATACAACAAAGAAGGTCAGGCGCTCATGTTTTTTTTAAGTACTGGGCGCAAAGAACTCCACGCTTCAAGAGTACGCGAAACACTGAACATTTTAAGTACTTTGCTGAGGGTGCACACTAAGAGCAGCCTACCTTGCCGTGATCCTGTTTTTTTGGGATTAAGAAAAAAGTTGGAGTGTAATCAATCTTTTTTTCGGCTCGTCTCAAGAATATTCGGAATTACCCTGTTTTCAATCCCGTTTCGGATTGATTTCTTTTTTGAGTGCATGAAAAGCGAAACAGTAAGAGCGATTCCCACGCTTTTTTCCTAAATATTCCTGCTCTCCCCTATCAGTTTCTCTCACCTGGCCTAAAAGCAACAAACAGAGCACAAATTTAGCTACATTTTAAGAGGATTCTGCTTCACATATCTTGGAAGTGTCTAGACTTTAGGGCAGACCATATAACTAGCATATTTCCCCACCTTTTTATACAAGCTGTATCCAATGTTGAGACTTCCAAAATGTGTATATATATATGTCTATTTATATCCCTTCTTTAGACAGTCCCGTGTCGCCGATGACCTCGCTGTTGCCCCTGGTCTTTGTGATAGCTGTGACGGCGGCCAAACAAGGCTATGAGGACATCTTGCGCTTTCGGACTGACAATGTGGTTAACGCCTCACCCGGTAGGTACAACCTTAGTCCAACATTTGGTCGAAAGAACCCTCAAAAACAGGCCACCCCCCTCTTCTGCAGTGACCATCATTAAGGATGGGAAGGAGGCCATCATCAAGTCACAGAATGTGGCACCCGGTGATTTGGTTGTGGTGGAGCGCGACTGTGATGTACCCTGCGATCTGGTGCTGTTACGTTCCACAGATCCGCACGGCAAGTGTTTCATCACCACAGCCAATTTGGATGGTGAATCCAATTTGAAGACACTGCTGGTGCCCCGTGAGCTGCCCACGGTGGAGCTGAAGGATATGAACAAGCTGGGTGTCATCGAGTGCGAGAGTCCTTGCACGGATCTGTACAGTTTCAATGGCAAAATCGAGCTGGAGGGCGGTGAGGGGCGTGTACTGCCGCTGTCTGCGGAGAATGTGCTGCTGCGGGGATCGCGGGTCAAGAACACGGAGTGTGTGATCGGCTGTGCCGTTTACACGGGCATGACCACCAAATTGCAGCTGAACAGTCGACTCACACGCAACAAGACCGCCTCCAGTGAGACGTACATCAATCGATTCCTGATCTTCATACTGGTGGCCCTGATAGTCATTGTCACCTTGCTGTACTTCCTGAAGCGGTAAGCTCCTTTGCCCAGCGATTGCCTCCGCTTTGTATACCGATTTTTGTCTTTGGCTGCAGCTACGATGAGCTGTTTGTGATACCCAAGCTCACCTATCTGGGCGATGCCACCGATAGCTACAGTGTCAAGCAGTTCCTGCAGGACTATTTGTCCTTCCTGATATTGTTCAACTATCTGATACCCATTTCGCTGTACGTGACCATTGAGCTGCAGCGTGTGATTGGTGGCTTCTTCATGGAGTGGGATGCGGAGCTGTTTGAGAAGGAGACGGACCAGGCGTGTGTGGTCAACACCTCCAATTTGAACGAGGAACTGGGCCAGATTAATATACTCTTCTCCGACAAGACGGGCACCCTGACCAAGAACGAGATGAACTTCCAGCAGTGTTCCATAGCGGGGCACAAGTACACGTACAAGAAGACACGGCTGGAGGAGGCGGAGACCAAGGCACTGGTGGATATTAACAAGTTTGGTGTAGGTTGCAGTGCAGTCATTTGTGTCCCATTTCACTTGAAGAACTCTCTTGCTTTGCCTTTTAGATGGACCAGCGCGTCTTCTTCCAGGCCTTGGCCATATGCCACACCGTGCAGGTGGCCACCGGATCGCTGGAAGCGGCAGATCTGAGTAGCAACAATGGCAGCAAGAAGGACACACTGGCCGTTAAGTCCGGACCACCTGAAATGTACTCCATATCCGACATCACCGAGGAGAGTCACAACTCTAGTCAGCAGAGCGAGCTCAATGTGAGTCACGCCATTGAATCGTCCCTGTCCACGCATCCGAACGGAGCCCATGCTACGACCACCTCATCGGATGTTAACCCACTGCTGGTGTCCGACGATGGCTACAAGGTGGAGAGGCGCAAGCGTCCGCAGGTGGTCAAACGCAGTCCCAACTTCGCGCGTGCCGCGAACAGGGTGCAAATTGCTCCAGCGAGTGACAATCAGATCAATCAGCTGGAATCCACCGCAAATGGCCTGACGAACAGTGCCCAACCGGTGCACTCGCCCATAATCCGTCCCATTTCGCTACAATTTCAACGCTCTACCTCAGAGAGAGATCTGCCCCAATATGGAGAGGCCAACAATGGTCTGGCCCTGGGCCATCGGCGCGCCCACTCGTACGGGGCGCCCAATGCGTATCTCACACAGCCCGTTTCCGCAACGAGCCCACCCATCACCGGCAGCCTCTTCCGCAGCGCCAGCACCATATCGCGCGAGTCCTACGCGGCGCCCACATTCACCCGGCAGCCCACGATTTTGATACGGGCCGAGTCGCAGCGCAGGAAGAACGAAATCCGGGAGGTTATATTGTAAGCAAAGCGCTGTCTCCCCCCCCCCCCCTGAGCCAGAGATAAGCAGAAATGTCTAATTAGTTCCATTTTCCAGCTCCCTGGACTATCAGGCCTCTAGTCCGGATGAGAAGGCTCTGGTGGAGGCATGTGCCAACTTGGGTCTGGTCTATACCGGCGATGATGATGAGATCTTGCGTGTGCGCATTGTACCACCACACTTGGACTACAAGCGTCCATTCTCCTTGGGTAAACCCAAGGAGGAGCAGTACCAGCGTCTGCATGTGCTCGAGTTTACCTCGGATCGCAAACGCATGAGTGTGATAGTACGCGATGAGGAGGGCAGAAGATGGATCTACACGAAGGGAGCAGAGAGCTATGTCTTTCCACTGTGCGCGAATAGCTCGGAAACGATGGTGGCCAAAACTGACAATCACATCAGTGACTTTGCACGCCTGGGTCTACGCACACTGGCCATTGCCAGACGACTGATCCCCGACTCAGAGTATCAGGAGTTTGTCAATGAGCTGGCCCAGGCGAATAGTTCACTGGAGAATCGAAAGCAGCTGAGCGAGGAATGCTACTCGAAAATTGAAAGCAGTAAGTAGGGGAAAAGGCGGAGGAGAGAGGGAGACAAAATGGGAAGAAATGAAAAAGAAAGGGAGGAGAGAGATAGAAGTGTGAAAGGAAACAATACTAAGCAGGAGAGAAGGTAAAGAGAGAGTGGAAAGTCATAAGTTAGGAAAGGATATGAAGAATAAAACAAAATTGAGAAAAATAGGAAGGAAGAAGGAGAAATAAAAAAGAGATCCAATAAGAAGGAAAGAAGAAAGAAGGAGGCAAAAGCTTAGTAGAAGTTAGAAGAAAGGAAGATGTAAGAAAAAAGAAGGAAAAGGAATGGAAAATAAGGCAGAAGAAATCAGAAAAAAGGTAGCAGAAAAAGGAAAGAAAGGAAGCAGAAGAAAAGGAATAGAAGTAAGAACATAGCAGAAAGAAGGTACCAGAAAAAGGGAAGAAGAAGGAAACAAGTAAAGGAGGCGGAAAGATGGAGTGATATTAAAGAAGATGAAAGGAATGATGAAAGGAAGAAAAAGCAATGAGAAAGAATTAAGGCAGAAGAAGGAAACAAGTAGAGGAGGAGGAAAGATGGAAGAAGATGGAGTGATGTTGGAAAAGATGAATGGAATGATAAAAGGAAGAAGAACTAATAAAAAAAGAAGGAAGAAATAAGCAGAAAAAAGGTAGCAGAAAAAGGGATGAAAGGCAGAAGAAGGAAACAAGTAGAGGGGGAGGGAAGATGTAAGAAGATGAAAGGAATGATAAAACGCAATAGAAGGAATATAGTTAGATGGAAAAAAGAAAGAAATACGGAAGAAGACAGAAAAAGAGAAGAGTAAAGGAAGAAGGGAACAGCAGGGAAAGAAGAAAGAAGCAGCAGAAGAAAATGGAAACAAAGAAGGAACAAAGGAGCAGGGAAGCAAAGAATGAATGAAGAAATCACATAAAAGGGAAAGTAGTTAGAAGGAAGGAAGAAATATAAATGGAATAAAGTAAAAAGTTCATAAAGTAATGAAGAAACGAAGGAAGACTGTCAAAAGACAGAGAGAAACAGACACAGTCCAAATGCAAGAGAGAAACAGAAGAAACATCTTGCATCTCATTCGCTTTTCCCCAAAAGTTCAAAAATGGTTAATAGTTCTGCTGTTCTGCTCCAGCTTCATCCCCAACGTGAACCAAATCGGAGCCACCTACAACAACATCAACGAATACTTTGTTCCGCTCTAATCCACCCCTAAATCATTCTCTTCCTACCTTCTCCGCAGATCTTGATCTACTGGGCGCCACTGCCGTGGAGGATGCCCTGCAGGATGATGTGGCCGATACTCTTGTATCGCTGCAAGCGGCGGGCATCAAAATTTGGGTACTCACCGGCGACAAAGTGGAAACAGCCCTCAATATAGCCCTCGCCTGCGGCCACATCCCGCCGGATGCGAAAAAGTATTTCATAATTGAGTGCAAGAATCGTGATGATATGTTGGTGCATTTGAATGCTTTGGATCGTGAGATTATCTTTGGTATGGGTACGGAATGTGCCCTGCTGATTGATGGCAAGAGTCTGGCGGTGGCCTTGGCGGAAGCGGCCAATGAGTTTCGCGATGTGGCGGTCAAATGCACCGCCGTGCTGTGTTGCCGCCTGAGTCCGTTGCAAAAGAGCGAGGTGGTGGCCCTGATTAAGTCCTCGAATGAGAACTACAATACCGCCTCCATTGGTGATGGTGCTAATGATGTCTCCATGATACAGGAGGCGCATGTGGGCATTGGTATTATGGGACGGGAGGGCAGGCAGGCGGCGCGTTGTGCGGATTTTGCTTTTGCAAAGTTTTGCATGCTGAAGCGGCTGCTCCTGGTGCACGGACACTATCATAGTGTGCGGCTGTGCTTCCTGGTGCTCTACTTCTTCTACAAGAACATACTGTTCATGGGCATTATGTTTCTGTTTCAATTCCACACGCTCTTCTCATCCTCGTCGGTGTACGATTCGCTGTTCTTGACACTGTACAATGTGGTGTACACATCGCTACCAATTCTGTTCATATCGCTCACCGAGAAACCCTACACCGAAGAGGTACTCATGAGGTGAGTGGCGACTTGATAGGTCACTGGCGTTAGCTAATCTCATTCCAACCACAGCACGCCCGAGCTGTACAAGAAGAATACGGATAACAAGCAGCTGCACTGGCCCTACTTCCTCATGTGGACCCTGTTTGCCATTTACCACTCGGTGATCATCTTCTACTTTGCCTACTGTGTGTTCAACTACAACAATGTCTTCCTGTCGGCGGGTCAAACGGTGGCCTTCTCCTGTTTCGGCACCCTGCTCATCTGGACGGTGGTGATTGTGGCGAACCTCAAGCTGTGGGTGGAGTCCATGTATCTGTCCTATTGGTACATATTCACACTGGTGGCCTCCATACTGGCCTTCATGGTCACCACGGTTATCTACAATGTCATCAATTTGTAAGCATTTCCCTCCCCCCGCACTGCTAAGATTCATCTTCATTACGGCATATTGATTTCACAGGGACTACGACACCGACATCTACTGGGCCTACAACAATCTGCTCTCCTCCCTGCCCGTCTGGCTGTGGGTTCTCGTGACCACGGTGGCCTGCCTGGTGCCGGACTTCACCCTACGCATGCTGAAGCGAGCCCTGAAAATCAAACCATTCAGTATTTTCCCCGGCAAACAGCGGAAGTATCAATTCCGCAAGAAGTTCGATTCCACCCATTTGTAAAATAGCGAAACAAAACCGCACACACAAATCGTAGTCTATAAGTTTTTTGTACTGCTTATTTATTTATTTTGTCGTATTTGTACATATGAAAGTGTATGCCCGTTTTTTTTTTTGGAAAAGAGAAAAAAACTATTGTTTGTTGAAGAAAATGTGGGAAGTGAAGATTTTGACTGGTGTTTTTGGCTGGTGCGAGAAGATAAGGAGGAGGAGATGGGCCCCGTGAAACTGGCACACAAAAATACCATAATTGTGCATGTTTGGGGGGCGTAATGGAAATTAGTCGCTTGAAAGTGAATACTAGAGAGTTACCCTACCATTTGAGGGCATTTGTGTTTAGTAGAGGAGAATGAAACGTAGTTATTTCTATGAAGAAGATAAGATCAAGTTCATTTACCACAAATGTCGAAGAACAATTCAAACGAAATGGTTGTTGCCTTTGCTCTTATGTAAAAGAAGAAGCCAGAAATTGGCCAGGTTCGATTGCGAGGCTGTGGCTTCCAACGCACCTCCGATAATCTAATCTAAAGCCACATGTTTTTGATGTAAAACATCTTTGATTCTGGTTCATAAGATCTTAGTTGGCGTAAAATATGATTCATATTCAGATTAATATTCATATGAATATGATTCATATTCAGATTCATATTCATATAAAATATGAGTCATATTTATCCAATATTGAGAAGCTAGTGTAGTCGATTACTTGGTATAGAGTTCTGAGTATAATGAACTGAATATCAAATACAAAGCATCCAATGCATCTCATTATCAAGTTTCAGCAGTTCTACGACTCAATACTGAATTTTTCAGGACTGATTCCAGTACTGAGCAGTAGGAATAACTGAATTGCATGCCTCAATTCAGGCTTGTTCCCTTGTACTTCCCTTGAAACTCATCCATGAGTTCAGTCCTGAAATCATGCCCAAAATCAGCAGAGCTCATTCAAGGCTGAAACTCATATCAAGGATGCCTTGAATTCAGTAACAGCCCTTTTTATCATCCAAAGTGTATGCAAAATGATGATCCTTTGGACTATGTTGCAGCTCCGCTGGATGATAAAAAGTAAATTTAAGACATATCCAAATGAATCTTTTTATACCCTTGCAAAGGGTATTATAATTCTGCCCAGAAGTTTGCCACGCATAGAAATATTCATTTCCTTCCCCATAAGCTATATATATATACTTGATCAGGGTGACGAGCTGAGTCGATTGAGCTTTGTCCGTCTGTCTGTCCGTCTGTCTGTCTGTTTCTACACAAACTAATCGCTCAGTTTTCAAGCTATCGAGCTGAAATTTTGCACAGAGTCTTCTTTTTGCTGCAAACTACTAATATAACAGAACCGACCGGATCGGATGACTATATCTCATAGCTCCCAAAGAAACAATCGGTCGGAAAACTAGTTTTAGTATGAAAAACTTTTTTCTTTTCAAGGGAAACGTCTCCAAACTTTGTTATCGTAGGTTTTCTGTGTTTTTTTACAATTCTGCCAAGTTTGGTGAGAATCGCACAACTATATGGTATAGCTACCATACAAAAGATGGGTGTGAAAAACAGTCTTAGTGTGAAAAACTTTTTTGTTTTTAATGTTAGCTTCCCAAAATGTTGTACTTTTAGGTTTCCCATGCTTTCACATAATTTTACAAATTTTTGGCCAAATCGGATGACTATATCATATAGCTCCCATACGAACGATCGGTCGAAAAATGGGAAAAAGAGTATTTTTTTTAAATAATTTTAAGCGAGCACTTGCAAGGGTATAAAAACTTTAGCTTTCTCGTTTTGAATTGTGTTCGGACTGATGCTGTTTGGCCGGAATACGTCGCTTCTAGAATATATGCATGTATATACAGTCACTGTTTAGGTGACTATTTCGGTCACTGTTATGATCACTGTTAGGCTCTGTGTTGTGGTCTCTGTTTGGTGACTGTTTTAGTCACTGTTTTGGTCACTGTGATGATCCCTATTCTAGTCACTGTTTAGCTTTGTGCTGTGGTCACTTTTTCAGTCACAGTTTTAGTCGCTGGTCACAAAGTTTTTCGAAAAATCTATCATTTGTAAAACTTGAACTGCCATCGCTTGAGTCATGAGTCGTAGAGCATTTCGGATTCGTAACTACCCATTCTTTGTTATCTTCCCGTTAACGTTTCGTACTCAAAGCGAAAACTTTTGATTGTGGTGCTGCTATTTTCATTGATAATGATATCTCAGCAGTGAGCAGTTGTACACACAGATATATACAGACATTGTGTGCTTTTGCTCTGCTCCCTCGTTCATTCGCAACAATATGTTGTCGCCGTTGAAAGCCTCAATTCTGTAAGAATTTAGTGTAATAACGCTTATATGGAGAGAAGAAGTCGAAAAGCAGTTTGGGTTAGTAACGGTCAATGTAAATATATAATACTTCTTTAATAATAATCAAAGGTTTTCTGTAAGTGCGTGTGTGTCCAAAAAAAACGCACACCAGTGCCAAGTTATATCTAGAACGTTGCCTCATGTACACAAATGTATGACCATGCCAAAGGAAATTCTTAATCATTTCTGGCTAAATATGTTTTAGTATGTTTAGAGGCGGCACACGTAACCAGTGCGAGCGATCCTAACTCTTTTCATTTTCCCCCCCTCCCCTCCCCTCCACCATTCATGATGTCACACCACCAGGCCGAATCGAGGGAAGCCTTAACAACAGATAATAATCAACCGACGGATCAGCCCAAGTCAACAACCATTGTTAAGTATGAGAAATCCTCCTGTCTGTTCTGCAATGAATGGTTCGATGCACAGACCTTCACCGTAAGTCCCATACCCATAGATTTTCGATACAGCTGGCATTCTAGAGAACTTTCCTCAGGAACATTTAATACACTGCGGCCAGGTGCTGGAGGAGTGTCCGAATAGCTGTCAGGTCTTCATACCGCGCATACGTATGCGCTCCCATCTGAAGGAGTGTCCGCGGAACAAGCAGCTGCAACAGCAGAGAATGAGCGTCAGCATGGATCGTGTCGATCAGCATGCCGATCATCGTTTGCAGGTCTTGGAACAAGATATATCCACCATACGGTCTGTATTGAATGAGGAGATACGTCAGAGATTGCATCTGATCACCGATGTGGGCAACATACGCAAGCAGAATCAAGTGGTGGAGGATTGGACACGCGGCACAGATGAGAATCTGGGCGGTTTGCGTCGACAGTTGGAAGAGGAAGGGGCACAGCGTATGTTTACGGCGGAACAGAATCAAATTGATTTTCAATACTGCTGCAATATCACTCAGGTGAGTGTGGATGGGAGTATGTACATACTATATATGTTTTAGAATATCAAGAAGAAGATCAAGGGATAAACCTTATATCCATTTTCCATTTGTATAAGTCTTAGAATGAAGAATCTGCAGATACATTTGCACTACTTTAGTATGGGTTTTTGTCCCTAGAAGTAAATAAGTTGCTCAAGCATAACCTTAAACTACTCTGTACCTCTCAAGGTTTGTACTTCGCGGATGCCACACAAAGTTTGTGCAGTGCAGCCCACCGCCGCACAATTGCCTAATTGTTCTTATTTTGCTTATAGCTCGACCATAGTTCATCTGAACTTTAACAATCTTTGACATATTTTAAGAAATAAACACATTCTTTAACTTTATGAGACATTTTGAAAACAAGTTGAAGATTTCTTTAATGTCTTACACTTTCATCACAGTTCAACAGTTCTTCCACCAATCTTGCATTTTATCTTACTATTCCACCAGTCACTCAAGGATCAGGTAGAGCTAAAACTGGATGAGCTGCAGAAACATATAAATCAACTCTCTGTGGATGTTAACTTTCATCAAAACCAATTAAATGATAATCTACTCAAACTGGAGGAGCTCATTTTCGAAAATGAAAGACTTAATAGGTAAGTTTCCATGTGTTTTCCCACTCCAAACAAGTGTAACACTTCCGTTTGCCTTGGACAGAGACAAGTTTTTCCAAATCGAGGAGTTCCTGCAGCAAATCAATGAGGATATCAAAACCAAACTGGGTGGCAGTTCCAGTGAGTATGCCACCTCGAAACAAGCCACCCTGGACTACGAGGTCAAGAATGTCAAGAATATTGTGTGCGAAACTGAGGAGCGTTGCGATAAGCTGGAAACGGTGGTGCAAGACCTGGACACAGCTTTGCATCAGACGATGCAAAATCTAGCGGATACAGAGAATCAACTGGCCATGCAGCAGCGCATAAATAGTGTGCAGAATGTGAGGGGTGGGTGGAAAAAATCATTCCCATATTTGTATATCAACTAATTCCTTTCCCAAAAGGTCACTTAATCTGGCGCATCAAGGACTATTCCAAAAAATTAGATGAAGCCAAGCAATATGACACCATTTTGCATAGCGCCATGTTCTCCAACAAGGCTTTCGGCTATGCATTGCGCGTAAGTTCATTGTCATCTTCCAGTATTCCCCGTATTCTGAACCTGTTTACTCCTCCAGCTGGACATCTATTTGAATGGCAAGGGCACTTGGAAGGGACGCAATATGATTGCCTGTCTGAATGTTTTATCGGGCGAATATGATCCGCTTTTGGCCTGGCCTTGCCGCCTCCAGGCGGAGGTCATTATACGCGATCAGAGCACCAATTTACTGGATGCTCAAGATTATGTGAAAACCATTTTTGTGCGCAAAAAGAGCGATGACTTCATACAAAGCAATCAGTATTTTCATATACCACATAAAGTCATCACGAGTCGAAACTATTTGCGCAATGATTCACTATTCATAGAGGTGCGAGTGTTGAAATGAGACAGCAGTGGGAATGTAGCATTAGATATAGTGTTTAATTATGCAAGAGACAGCCTACCTTAAGGCGAAACGCGTTGTTCGCTTAAACTAAATATTAATAAATGTGAGGATAGTAAATTGTGTACCCCCAGCTCGTTTTATTCACTTGTGCGTAAAGTTGTAGTAGCGAATGTGTGTGCTCACTTCAATTTAAAGGAAGATATGAACTTTTTTCAATTTGAAACCGGATAGATCGGTCGAAATATCAGTTTTAGTAAGAAAAACTTTTTTGTTTTTAATGGAAACGCCTCCAAACTTTGTATTTCTTATTTGGCTATGCTTTCCCATAATTCCACTAAGTTTGGTCGAAATCGGTTGATTATTGCATTTGGCTGTGGTACAAATGATTGGTCGAAAAACTAGTTTTTGTGAGAAAAACTTTTTTGTTTTCAATGCAAACACCTCCAAACTTTGTATTTCCCAGACTACTATGCTTTTCCACTATTCTACTAAGTTTGGTTGAAATCGTACATCTAAATAGTATGGCTGTCATAGAAAAGTAGCGTCTGAAAAGTAGTTTTAGTGGGAAAAACTTTTTTGTTTGCCATGGAAATGTCCTTAAAACTGGCAGTTATTTATATGATTCCCCTTTAAGCGACTCTAAAAACTTTTGTCTGGATCGAAAGACTGTAGCGTATAGCTGCAGTACAAATGATTGGTCGAAAAAGAAGTTCTAGTGAGAAAAACTTTTTTGTTTTCAATGAAAACACCTGCAAAATTTGTATTTCTAATTTTGCTAAGCTTTCCTATGATTTAACTAAGATTGGTAGAAATCGGACATCTATATAGTATAGCTGTCATAGAAAAGTAGAGTTCATAAAGTAGTCTTAGTGAGAAAAACTTTTTTGTTTTTAATGGAAACGTCTCCAAACTTTGTATTTCTTCGATTCCTATGTTTTTTTATGATTCTACTAAGTTTGGTAGAAATTGGACATCTATAGAGCATAGCTGCCATACAAAAGCAGAGTCTAAAAAGTAGTCTTAGTGAGAAAAACTTTTTCGTTTACAAAGGAAATGTTCTTAAAATTGACTTCTATTTATTTTATAAGCTCTCACACAATTCTACCTAGTTTGGTCTAAATCGGTTGACTATAGCATATAGCTGCAGTACGAATGATCGGTCGAAATAGAAGTTCTACTAAGAAAAAACCTATTTTGTTTTTAACGGAATCAACTACAAATTTCTTACATGTTCGTTTGTTAGGCTTTTGCATGATTCCACTAAGTTTGGTCAAAATCGAACATCTATATGGTATCGCTCCCATGGAAAAGTAAGGTCCGAAAATGATTTTGAGGCTGTAAAGCTGGATGTGAATCCTATGGATCTTCTGTAGTGCTGCGTTTCTACCATTTGTTCTTCAAATCTTTTCATATTTCTATCAACTCTACCTTGGTTCTTTCAAGTAGCATGTGTGATTTTTACCTTACAGAAAGGATCGACCATAATTCCCTGATATGGCTGAGTATTTCCAATGTCGCTGAAACAAAACAAAAAGAAAACTAAACCATTTGTCATATTTTGTGAACTTTAATTACAATTTAGGCATACAAAATTGTTGACAACAGCATAAAAGTATCAGGCTTTGCCTGATGGGGAAAAACAGCAGTTGGGAACGACCTCGTTTGGGTCAAAGCACTCCATATAAAAAATGTAAATTTTTTTGCATTTTTTTATATACATATATATAAAACATGCTTACTTAGGAATAGTTCGGTGTGTGTGTGTGTGTGTGTTTTTTACCTGCTTAAATGCGTTTGGCATAGGCTTTAAGTGTTACATTGAGGCACATTTCATATTAGAAATTCATTTGGCTGTGAGATGTCCTCTCACCACTAAGAATTATGAGCTTAGTTTTTATTTATGGAACAAAAACAGACAAATAATAATATTAATAAAAATACAAATTATAAATTAAGAAATACGGAATTGTGTGTGTGTGTGTGTGTGTCATTATGTTTGGCGCTCCCTGGGCATGAAGTATGTATGTATGTGTGTTTTGTATATTATATGTCAGTGATAGAATACAAAGGAAATCAAAATATTTGCATGTTCGAATAATTATACTTGTTTTTTTTTTCTTTCTTTAATTTAAAAAAAAAAAAGTGATCTTAAGATGAGCGTTGTTCTCCCACCAGCGCGTACAGAGCATGTTTATAGTGACCAGAGGTATCGCCCTGGAAAGAGGTATACCCACATATTAGAGTGATAAGTTCAAGGATTAGCAACTGCCAGGGCTTACCTTAATCCAACTCTTTAGAGATTTGCCATATAAACGTTCAAATGCCACCTTAATATCCGACATGTCAATCTGTAAACAGGAATCATTTTTGATTTCTCACATCTTTTTTTCAAAGAAACTTGAACCCACCTCGCAGCGCGTGATGATCACGCGAATCAGTTGGGTATCGTTGGTGCCAAAGCCAGCCATCGATTTGTGCAAACGTGAAGCAAAATACTCAGCCTTGTTGGTCACACACTTATAAATGGCAATCAGACCCTCCATTATATCACCCGAGAACTCCTTTTTGATGGCCTTCTCCAGCGAGTGGCCCGTCATGCCCTCATATTCTTGGAATATCTGTGAAAATGTTTGAAACAGCATTTAACCAACTGAATTCTCGGTAATATATACAAAATCTGCATACCATTTTCAGTTGCTGATAGTTGCGTTGACACAAAATCATATTGAACATGCTCTCATCCGTGCCCACTCTTAGTTCACCCGCTTTTAGCAGCTCACGGGCATCATCCTTAGCCGCATCGGCATCCACCCGTCCACTTTCATCCCTGGCAGCAGTGCACAGAGAGGTCAGCAGACGCTTGAAGTTGCCCGATGTCTCGGACTTGAGCTCCGACTCCAAATGTGCGCCGTACACTTGGAAAAAGGATGCAATTAAAAATCAATCCATTAAGGATGCAAAGGATCCACTTACAGCGTAAGTACTGATTCTTAATCGTATGTATCTCCATATTGGATAGCGTGCAGAGTATCTCAATGAGCACCTCCTCATCGGTGCCCAGGCCGGCCATGGCATCATTCAATTCGGCACAGTAAAAGTCCACAATGGGTCGCAACAGACCCACCAGAAGCTTCTCAAAGTTACCACTTGTCTCCGACTTGATGTCCTCAATCAGATCCTTGCCAAAGTGTGTCTTGTATTGACGTTGAATTTCCTGACGCTGTTCATTGCTGCGGCGACAAATGATATTGATCAGAGCATTCTCGTCCGTGCCGAAGCCCTTCATGGCCTTGCGCAAATCGTGAGCATCCTTAACAGGATCAAAGCTTTGGGCAGCGAATAGAGTGGGGGTTCCCTGGAAATATAAAAACATAAAGTGGTCAAATAGTAAATAGTTAGCTCTGTACAGAAATTCTGTAAGTGAAATGTGATAAGATGTGGTTGAAAAAAATGCTATACAACTATGGGAAAGTTAGGGACTTCTTATAAAGAGCAGGTTGTAACGATTTTAAATTGAAATAATTGGTTTAGTTTCTGTGTCTCAATAGAGAACAACCATCAAGGAAGGTTCCATGCAATCATCCATAGAATTTGGAAACTAAATTCAAGCCTCTGACAGCTGGCAAAGGGTTTAACACAGCAAGTCCCAAAAATATCAATCTTTATTTCCTAAAACCTTTAAAAATCATTGAAAATATGTGAAAGCATATTTTTCTGATAACTTTTGGAACAAGCATGGGAAGTGCCCCTTCTAGATGAACTAAAAGAGCAATCATTTTTGATAGTAACCTTATACCAGAAAGCTTAGCTAAAGTTTTTATACCCTTAACAAACTAAAGAAAAAGTTTTCCGTACTCAGACCCATTTCCTGACCGATCGGCCCTATGCAAAACCATCAGATTTAGTCAAACTACCTCAACCAAATGTTATATACTTTGCTTAAAGTAATACAATAAACCATAAAGGCATAATTTTGGTAAGCTTACATTAAAAACCAACAAGGGTTTCTAACGGAGAATCAGCTCTATAGCTCCAAACCGCAGAGACTAGTTTAAGTTAAGACAGACAGAAGGACGGAAAAAGCTCAATCGACTCTGTATGATATATATATAAATATATGATGTGTATATGATCAAGCACATATTTATAGTTAATGGGGTATGCAAAAAGAAACTCTCAAAAACTCTAACCCTTGCAACGGTATAAAAAGGGTTTTAGTATAGTTGCGACTAGTCTTTAAGCTGGTTCAGATCTAAGACAAACTACATTTGGAACTCATTCCCAACAGAATGCTTTTGCAGAAAAATAGCTGATTGAATGCCCATGGGTATGAGTCAGAGATCTGCCACTCTCTTCTACTACACTCTCTGTAGAAGCATATGCAGTGTTACTCATACCCAAAAAGTACAGTCATCTCAAAGACACACTCATTGTTGTGGTGGTATTCCTGTGACTATTATTTGTTGTATTGCTATTGGTTGTTCTTGTATTGTCAACAGAAACAAACAAAAACTGTGTGACCGTTTGACAATTTGCGGTATTAAGCTGTGCTATTTTGGGGTCACACTGAACCCTAAGCTCACTTCAATCGTATTAAACGTTGTTGAGTGCTAAGCTATAAGCAAAACAATTAGAAAGACGTTTATATAATCTCTTTCAACAAAAGTGTATGCACAGTACAGGTGTGAACCCTCTAATATAGGACCATGGAGGGTCATAGAGGGCCATCGAGGGCCAAAGAGGACCATAGAGGGGCTTCTATGTATAAAACTAAACTTGATCAGGATGCATTTGTCCCAGACATATTATACCTCTATTTCTAAGCATCTCTGAGAACTGTTGAACAAACATAGATAGATGGATGGACGGAGAGAGCTACATTGACTCGTCTGCTGATTAAGGCTATGGTTACTCAATAGGGTCGAAAATTATACCTTCTAGCTGTTACGTACTCTTGCACAATCTAAATATACTCTGAGTATCTTTGGTATTCCCGACAACGACGATAATTCCCTGAATTCTATGGGATCTTCACATCATATGTTCATAAGCTATGCTAGGTCGTAACTGGCTGGATATATGTACTATATGTTTCCACTTTTCTTGGAATAATTCACATTAAAGCTAAGATTATGAACAAGAAAGGAACAATCTTGCAACCTTTAAGGTCAGCTTCAAATAATACTTAGTTCTTAATTTAAAATATTTGCCTTGAGAAGTTTTTAGAATCCTTCGAACTCTCTACAAAGTAGTTTTACTGAACAGGGGGATACGAATGCATAAACTAGCCCTACCTAGTTGTATAAAACCTATAAGGTGGTTCAGAATTCATTCAATTACAATCAATTTGTGTAACTGAATGAAACCAAACCATGAAGCACAACAATCAATACGTTTTCTAACTCTACTTGTATTGAGTCGCAGTCTGGCAGTGCTTTTGTACTTTTCAGGCAAAGAACACACCGCTTTTCCCCATCCAGAACTGGGTGATTCCCCCCAAACTAAATAGCTGATTATTTTTGTATGATGCATGTCATGCAATGAATAATGACAAACCTCTTTGTGAACTGGTGGGAAAGACTGATGCATTTGCATCTGACCGTGCCCATGCATTCCCTGCCATTGCCCATTCCCAGCCTCATATCCGGCGTGTATGGTAGCTGGTGTGAATCCACGGTCAGTGGGATAAGGGGAATTGTTTGCTGATTGTTGAGCAACGAAATGGCTATTAGTAGTATGATGTTGATGGTAGTGATGTTGTTGCTGATGCTGCTGAGGATAAGGAGCAGCTGCACCAGCAGCCCCAAATGGAGGCATTGCACTGGGTGCAGTTGTGGGATATGGAGCAGGCATTGGGGGATAGGGAGACATGCCACCACCGCCATAACCACCACCAATACCACCACCATGCTGACTTGTTGGTGGCTGATTGGGATATGGATATGCTGGATATTGTTGCATGGGTGGCTGTGCGGATGCGGGCGGTGGGTATGGTGAGGAATGTGACGCGACGTGCTGCTGCTGTTGCATCGGAGCTATCCAACCAGCTCCAAAGGGTACATTAGGCTGCTCATTGGCGGGTGGATGGGATGGCATTCCAGGACCCTATAAGAATCAAAAAAGGTCAGAGCATGTAAATAAAGTGAGATGGATAACCAAAGCGAAACTTACTGCCTTTTTTATGACTCGAAATACTGGCACATATATATAAAGATAATTTGGAAAAGATTTGACGTTAAGGGAAATGCTACCAAAGAATACAAAAGCTGCTCTTTTGGCACCGAATTGGGTGGGGGGAGGGGGGGCGGGTTTCACTAACTATTCGAGTGGTAATAAAGATGAAAGAATGCGGGCTGGGTAAAATGTTTTGTATATGTATATGACGTTTTATCATATAATTAGAAATAAATTTCATTCGTTTGTAAACTAAAACTTAATCTGAAGAGTACTTAAATCAAAGACGTATATACCCTTACTTGCATACTGCACACAAGAGCAAGCGTAACGAAAGCATGCACAATAAGGGCCAGTGCATTCATTCGAAAGAAAAAACTGCCCATCTTTGACTTAAATCAAACTTTGACTTACAAAAAAAATGCAACTTACATAGGGATACATCGTTTTAATGTGTAGTTAGGAGATTACTGGGTTTCCTGTGTATGAGATTCTGTTCTGAAAGTAGAGAAACGGAAATACGTTGTGATTATACAATAACTTAACTTCATATGATGAAATAATACCAAGCATCTAACTTTATGTTTGCTTTTTGGTCTAAAAGTCAAGACATATTTTGTTGTTTTAGGCAAATAACCAGAAATTGTTGCTCTATGATATCATTTTGCTTTATTTGTACAGCTGTTTCTCTATTTTTATGTATATTATATATTATAAACGGGTACAATGGAAAGCAAATAATTTCCTCATTAATACAAAAAATTATCTAAAATTATTATATTCGAAGAAGAATGTGTATGTTTTAGTGACCTTTTTGAAAAATAATCATAGTACTTATGAATAATTTTAAAAACCAGTCACACACACTACACAATGGAGGCTATTCTCCAGGCCAAGCCTTTCCAACTAATACACAAAGGGGAACTTAGTTACAGTTAAGATAAGCACACATTTTGGTAGAGCCAAATTTTGCACCTTGAAATTCCCAAACAGTCTTAGCAATGCCTGCATGACAAAGGCCCAGACTTGAAAGGGTTAGGCAAAGACTGTCAAAGGTTTCATAAATCAACACTACAGTCAACCAGCTATTATTTTGGGGGTGTTCTGTAAATCTTAAGAATTTTTCGATTAATCAAAAGAATTAATCATTCAATCTTTAGTACACCCAAAGAAATGTCGGCAAGCTGGAATACTCCTATAATTTAGAATTTTTTCTGCTTGATTTTCTAAGAAGAAATAAGCAGACATACGCTATCGACTTCAAGCTTGAGGGCTAGAGAAGTGCGGGCAGTCTATTGAGATCTATTCCTGGAATCGAGACTATTTATATCTGCAACCAAGTAGATATTTTCTTCGATCTAGGACTATTTATGCTTCTTTTCAAGCAGACTACATTTAAAAGCAAGCAAATTCATTATAGAGCAACCGCCTTTACCGTTTGATTGATCTATAAATCTTTGAGTATACTCAAATCTAGGGTAATTTTTAGTTGAAACATAATTTCAGAAAATTTCGGGAGGCCTGCGTGCCCAAGGAAACTGCTGCATAAAACTTGTTTTAACAAATGAATGACAAGAATACTTCTCCATTTCATTTTGCTTTTCATTTCTTGAGTGAATTTTGGTGGTATTGCATTTAATACTGGATATCTTATCGATACTTTCAGTTCAAAAAAAATGTCATCGCTATGATTTGATTTTGAAAGGTTGGCGCAATTTTGTTTAATATTTAAAATTTGTCACAAAAAATTTGTGTATTAAGCATTTGGCGAATGTTTTGATGATAGCAAAGCGTTTGGTCAGCGAATTGCGCTGCAGAAGGCTGTTTCTTTGTCTTTTGCCAGGAAATCCGGCAAGTTTCCTCATTAAAAGTGGATTTTGAAGTGAAACTTGAGCCCGTAAACACATTAGGAACGTTTTGCTAACTATACTGTTATAAAAGTGGCCTATTTTTTTGTAAACTTGTGTCATAAGTTTTGAAGAAGCAAGTTTGGTTTGGCTTGAAACACTGAACCCTACCGAAAACCGTACCGTTAGTTTAAAATTGTGTGAAAAATACTGAACCGAAACCGTACTACTTTCCGAGTGTTTAATTTTAAGTTACTCAAAGTCCAATATTGGGTATAGCCACTATATGCTTATCCAGCAGGAACTTTTTATGACCAATTAAAGCATTTTTTAATTGCTATAATTTGCATTGTTCAAGCTTATCAATTTGTGGTTACATTTTATTTCACAAGAATCAAAATATTTGCTTGTCGCTGCTCTAAATTTGTTATCGAAATGTTTTTCAGAAGTCTTCTTTGAAAACATCATTCGATTTGAAGTTTTCTTTCAAAAACTTATCACTTTTCACTGTATGAAGAAAAATTTCAATTCAATTTTTTTAATATTCACAATATGTTTTCGTGTGTTGCTTTCTCCCTTCGAATCGCCCCAGGTATTTGACTATGAACCCCAATTTAAGGTCGCTGGGGAGTGGGGGGGGGGGGGGGGGGGGGGCCCCAAGCCAAAGTTAACTTGACAGACGATGACTCAGATTTTGAGGGCTTTTTGCTAGTTGTACATGCGTATTGATGTCGTTTCTTGAGTTGTTTTAGACACGTAGGCGCCATAGTTTATGGATGGTATGCCAGCAGCAGCGAAGATACACACCCAGAAAGTGAAAGTGTCTATATCATAAGCTATATATACATATATGTATATACATATTCGGCGGCTGGCTTATCAGCCGCATGTGCAGTTAAGAATTTCAATTATATTCGAAATTTGTTTACTTGACTAAATGGACCAATTCTGAAATGATTCATTCGTCTTACACAGCCTACATTATTTTCTGTTTTTCCCACTCTCACATGATGAGGCATACTCTATATATGTATATATCTATGTATGCATGCACTTGTTTGCTAAGTTGTGGTCTTAGCTATTAGCGTGTGGAACCTTAGGTTGGAATCTAATTTAAGTGGTCGATTTGTGTAATTATTCCCTAGCAAGGTCGGTCGCAAATCAACAGATGGGCTCACACACAGATACACAGCATAAAGACAACGTCGGGATATGTGTGTGTGTATGCGTGTGTGGATCCAAGAAATATACGATTGTTTCAATTGTTATGCTTATCGTACGATGACACGTCTTAGGTATCTATGTTCACACAATAATTTCACGATTTATTTGCTTGCTCTAAGATCTGAAGATGTCTCCACTTGAAATCATATTTAGTCGCTTTAATTACTTTAAGTATCTGTGTATACCCGACGTACGTGACAGCAACACCACGTTTCTATGTACTTAACAATGCCGAGACTAATATCAACTGACCGCCAGGGCGGGACAGCAACCTGTTGCCCGTCCAAGCAGATGGGGAAGAAATCGATAAGAAGTGTGCGCAGAGCGCGCCACGAATGATGTGATTCGATTAGTCGATAGAAGAGCAATCGAACGGCGGCACAACGGTTATATCGAGTTTGAAAGAGCAACAATTGGGTTGAATGTGAAGTGGGTACAAATAAATCTGGCTGCTTCTAAGCATACAAATTGACACTGTTCCTTGTTAGATGTTCGTTCTTTTTCTTTCTTTTGTTGTCCCTGAGCAGTTTTCCCTAAGAATTGCAATGGCAAGACCCATCCATCAAGTTTGATTCTGAAAAACGTACAACTATTCCATTTCCTAGGTCTGCAAGCCGGTACGGGGTTGAACCGCTGCGTTTCAGCGGAGCAAAAAAGTGTTTCCCTGCCGAACTCCAACCTGAACCGGACAGAAAGCTAGGCTAACTTCTTCTGTACCGAAGTTTTTATACCTCACTTAAATATTTTCAAAAAAAAACTATTTTTTCCCATTTTTTATCCGATTGTTTGTATGGGAGCTATATGATATAGTCATCCGATTTGGCCAAAAATTTGTTCAATTATGTGAAAGCATGTAAAACAATCAAATACAAAATTTCAGCAGGCTGCCATTGAAAACAAAAAAGTTTTTCCAACTAAGACTGATTTTCAGACTTATCTTTTGTATGGCAGCTATACCATATAGTCGTCCGATTTTCATCAAACTTTGCAAAATTATAAAAAAAGCATAGAAAACTTATAAATACAAAGTTTGGAGATGTTTCCATTGAAAAGAAAAAAGTTTTTCAAACTAAAACTAGTTTTCCGACCGATTGTTCCTATGGCAGCTATGAAATATAGTCATCCGATCCGGTCGGTTCTGACATATTAGTAGTGTGCAGCAAAAAGAAGACTCTGTGCAAAATTTCAGCTCGATGGCTTGAAAACTGCGAGACTAGTTGGCGTAAAAACAGACAGACGGACGGGCAAAGCTCAATCGACTCAGTTCGTCACCCAGATCAAGAATATATACATAGTTTATGGGGTCGAAAATTAATATTTCTATGCGTTGTAAACTTCTGTTTCACTATGAATGGACTCCAGCAAGAAACTTTCGCCTTGGGGATACTTTAGAACAGCTAGACTTTGCTTCCCAATCCCTACCACGGATAATACCAAGAGCTTCAGGCGAAAATTATCTGGTTTTCCATCGCAATGTGAGCTGCCAACTCGCTTCGCTCAATCTTTTTACCGTTTGGCGCCTTCCCACTGCCTATCGATGGTAATCGATACCTTTCATATAAATAAACGTTTAATTTTTCAAATATTCAAATAAAATAGAAAGTTAAAATTCGTTACAAATCTAAATGGTAGAGCTTAAGTGGCTGTGGGTGGAGCTTCTTCAGGCGCAACTTCCGTTGGCGAAGGGGCAACATCTGTTTGTACCTCCGGTTCTGGTGGCGCCTCCGCAGTTGCAGCTGGTTCAGTTGGCGCAGGTGCTTCGGGCGCCGCAGCTGGTGGAATCTCAGCTGGAGCGGCTGGTTCTTCTGGGGCAGGAGCTGCCTCTGTTGGTGGTGGTGGTGGTGGTGGTGCGGCAGCGGCTTCCGTCTCCGTGGTAGGAGCTTGTGCTGTTTCAGTGGTGGCTTCTGGGGGTGCTTCCGCAGTAGCCGCAACTTCAGCTGGCTGCGGTGGTGGTGGTGGAGCAGCCTCTTCCACAGGCGCTGCAGCAGCAGCAGCGGCCTCAGTGATCTCAGCCGGTTCAACTGTTGCTGCCGTTTCAGAAAGCTTATCCGGAGCTTCGACGGCAGCAGCTGCTTCTGCAGGGATGGGAGCTTCAGCTGGCGTTGGTACTGGCGCTGGCTCCTCAGTAGTTGGTGCCGCGACCATCGAAGACATTGGAGTGGGCTCCAACTCGTCGGATTTCTTGCTCTGCTGTAAGGGAAACGTATCAAATGTGGCAGGACATGGATGGGGTAAGATACCTTTTTCGTCTTCTTCTTCTTGGAGCTTTCCACCTGCACCTCTTCCTGCTGCTTGTAGTCCTCCGGAAAGAACTTGAGTGCCTCATCGTGGCCAGCTGTAACATTGGGACTCACATAGCTGGGACCATAGGAGACCAGCGATAGCATCATGTTGGACTGCACCTTGTTGACCTTCAGCACAATCTTGTCGGAGCTGGAAAGTGAATTGGCATAAGGGTTAAGCTCTTTGGTGGAGTATCTCCCCGTGTACTTACACCAACTGTTCACTGTAATCATACTTCTCCGTGGAATTGGCTATTAGTTCGGCCTCATCCGGATCATCGTTGGAGAAGTAACCAAACTGCGGCACCTCCTCCTTGTGTCGATCCACCACATGCATTATCTCTCGCCGTTTGGAGGCATCAAAGGCCATAATGACGTGCGGCGGCTCTGGCTTGGGATCTGGGGCGAGGAAACCACTGGTCTGACCACGGAAGAACACATAGACGAGGGCTGCATGAGTGCGACGATTACTGGGCACCCAGACGGGTGGCATTTTCACCGTTTTGGTGCGTGTCAACGGCTTGGCAGGCTCCTCCTCCTTGACCTCCTCCTCCTCTTCGCCCATATCATCGCCCAGATCGAGGTCCATGTCGAATGGCATGCTGGGGAACGAGGGGAGTCCATCGACACCCACTTCGGGGCCATCTTCTTCACTACCCTCCTCGCCTTCGGCATCCGGCTCGCCGGCATCTTCGTCCGCAGGCGGTGGATGGGCTTCCTCTTGTAAATGGGTGGCGGACTTGGCCTTGGTCGGTCCCTTGGCACTCTTGCCATGTTTCTGTTCCTCCTCGGAGCTGACCTCCTCCACATAGATTTCACCCTCTGTCGAGGATTGAAGGAAGTTAGCCTAAAAGCTCATTCGCCCGTCTCAACTTACCCTTCAGTTCCACTTCGAACTTGATCTTCATGGGCGATATAATGGGTGGTATCACATGATCCTCATCGAACTGCTCATTGGGCGGCGCCACTCGCTCCTTGGTCAGTTCATGTGCATAGGCTGCCAGCACATTGGGCACCGTGCCCACCGTCTCATCGATCTTCCAGAAGCACATGAGTAGCTCCTTGCCATCCAATTGCTCCAGCACATCCGGAGGCATGGGATTCTTGCAGGAGAAGTTAACAATCTCAAATTGATCGGCCGAGACCTGCACCACCTTGCGGTCCTTGCACTGCATCTTGAGGGCTTCGGCGGGTTCGGTGAGTTTCTTGAACATATCGCGATTCACCTGTGGCCCAAAGACCGTAACACCAATATCCGGCATATTCTCCATGATGGCATCCGTCACCTGGGTAAGGTAGTCGGTTTGCTTTCTGTGCTTCGCTTCGCGTTCAATGCGATCGGCCTTTTCGGTGGCCTCCGTCTTGACGCGCAGCTGCTCCACCTCGATGGGCTGCAGCTCGGCAATCTCATATAAATTATTGCGGGTTACTTTCTGTACGGTCTTCTCCAGCTCTCGGGTAACTATGGCCATCAGTCTGGGCACATCGGTGCCAAACATAATGTTCACCGCTTTGCCACCCTGCAAAGAAGAGGTTAGGGAGCTAACCAAAGAGGGAAGTGGCTTGGTTTCCTACCGTCACAAACAGCCAAGTGGGTTCACTCTTCTTGTTGAATCTCCGCAAGGCCGTAATGGTATCCGACTTGCACTGAAGTCGAATTGAATAAGTTTAGTTTTGCAGCTAAGAGAAGGAACAATTTTCTACCCACAATTGCCAGCTGCAGATTGTCGCCACCCACTTCGAGCTTGATTTTACGCAAACTACCGACCATACCCAGACAGGGACCACACCACTCCGAGTACACATCCAAAACTGCAAAGCGAGAGAGAGAGAGAGAGAGAGAGAGTTAAGCTGCGAACTCCCTACACCTAGCTCACTCCCACCCACCTATCAAGCCGGGTCGATCCAGGAACCTCTCAAAGTCCTCATCGTTCTGCAGATCCGCCTGCAGCTGTTGCACTCCTCCTTTCTTCGCCATTGTCGTCGTCGGCTACAGCAACATCAATAATGCATTAAATCCAAAATTTGACCAAAAACTTGAACGGAAATTTCGAACAAAAGACCAAAATGTAAATTTTAACACACAATTTTGAATTGAGTTGCTGGCTTTTGTTATTTGATTGATTGAAAGGCCAAAAGGTTGTGATTTTGTCGAGGAAATATTGATTCAACAAATTTGGTTGAACGACGAGCGTGGGGAAGGTGGGAGTGGGGGGAGGAAAGGTCACCAATTGAAAGTGTATAGGTCCTTGAGTTGCATGGCGGGTTCATGGTTAGCTTAGCTGTTGTTGGCTGACTTTGAAAAAAGCATTCAAAAGCTCAGTTTGATGGTTTTCCAAGCTCTAATTTTCACTGTCGCAAAAGCTTAGCTTCGTTGATCTCTTCTGACCGTTGCACACTGTGCAGAGTGAGCTTTTGCAAGTCAAGGACTTAAAATTCCATTTCAAAATGAAACTTGCCACACCCAGAAAAATGCAGAACGAATAACTTAACAACGAATGTTCTTAAAAACCAGCTATGTTCACCCATAGCTCCCAGGGGCCGAATGCTTGCCGAAGTAATGCTTCAGTGAGTGTCAGAGAGAGACCGAGAGCAACAGAGAGCCTCTCTTCTTGAACACCGCTGTTAAAAACAGAAGGAAAGTCGGTCAACATACTCTGTACCAACGAAATTATACGCTCAGCATACATTTTCATGCAGTAGCAGTTGAGAGCAAGCGCTGCTACTGCGCTGCGGCAGCCAGCGAACAGTCTTTTGCTCGTAACTCGACAACCGCTCATCTAATCTTTACCCATCCTTTGGGGGGTCAATAAATAATGCTGTTTACTTAATATGTGTAGAAGGTACCTGCCATCTATCTTAAAAACTGTGGGAGATATGACGCTTTTTCACAATTGCGGGAGCAGGAGGAGGCGTGGCTAACAAAGAAAATAAACTTAATCTGCCTGCAAGCATAAGAAGTTTTAATACCATACACGTCTGCTGGGTTCTATCTCTTACCATCTCTGAGATCTGTGCTTTCAGACGGTCAGGTCGTTTTTGAAGTGGAATGTTACCGGCTTTTGTAACAGCTTTTAACAGGGTCTACCTGAAAGTAGGCAACATTATTTTGTACTGTGAGTGGTTTTAGCTCTAACTGACGATGCGGTATCCACAAGCTCCATTGTTTCGCTTATAACTCCGTTGTATTTTGTCCGATCTGATTGTATTTTTCAGTATAAATAGATATTGGTCCTTCCTTGATGTATATGAAGTCACAAGGCTCTAGACGGAATGACAGATTATCGGACATGGCTATATCGAATCAGCTGTTGATGCTGCTCAAGAATATACATACTTTATGGGGTCTGAGAAGCTTCCTTCGCTCTTTTACACACATTCGCACAACTTCATGATCCCCCTTTGGCTATTTTGAATGAGAGAAGAGTATAAAAATACAAAAAATTTAAAAAACGTAATATTTTGGTTAACAGATCTGTCATTAATCCTTGTATTCATTACATCTGCAATTCATGGCTTTATGTCGGTTAATAGTTGCGGTTTCTGCACTAATCCCCGATTTTATCATTCAGAATAACAGTGGAAGAAGGTGAAAGAAGGTTTGAATCAAGGTTTCATAGACAGCTTTCGAGTCGATGCTTTCCAAAATCTCGAACCGAACATTACACAACAGCAAAACATCTCCAGTATTCGAGGGGTTGGCCGTCTCCAATGTTTCATAGACTCAGATCAGATGTTGGCATCCTGTCAACTAACCCAGCAGACTTCTCCTACCATCCCAAGCTTAGAATAACAAGACACTTTCAGTTTTAGTCAATCGTAATAAATTAGTTAACCACATAATTTATTGGTGTAAAAATTAACGTTTCTACATAGATTAGCGAGTACTTAGGCATTGCATAACAAACATTGTACACTCTCTCCCGGTTATAACATTACACAGGTAAATACATACACATAGGTTTAAAATAATTTAAACAAACATTTAAAAAACAAAAAAAAAAAAAACACACACATGGAACGGAAATCGTGCTCTCAATTTGTTTTGTTTCTTTCTTAGTTTGCCAAGTCAACAAGTCGAATGGGGAGGGTGACGGGGGACGGGGGGACGGTTTAGGCCCCTGATATCAGTACTCAATACAGCGTTTCATTTTCTTTTCTTTTTTTTTTTTGTTAGGGAATCTACCAAATAACTCATCCTCACTTATACAATTACTATATACATTTCTATTAACACAAAAACTAAAGTTAATCGTTGATCTGCGATATGGTCTTTTCTATCGTACAGAGATGCCATTAATGGTAATCACATTGCTGGCTACGGGCTCGGGTTCGTACACCTCATCGTTTGTGCGCATCTCGTAGGGTGCATCGTAGAACTGCTCATTGGGTATTTGATCGTAGATGTTTTCTATGCCAAAAGGTACGAAAGATTAGTTCAAGACCTTGAGCTGTTGAGCTGTCTAGTTACCTGAGCGTTGATTCGCTTGTCTATCGTTGCCATTGCTTCGTCCTGCGGCCGCTCCACCTTGAAATGTGTTAAATGTGGCCGACTGTTGATTATTATCCATGCTGTGCATACGGTTATTGGCCTCCAAAGTGGAGTAGGACATGACAGCCGCATTGCGTTCGTCTTTCGTTTCGGCTGCCTGCACATTCTCGGTATTCTTCACCGGTCGCGCCTTGTTGCGGTACAGAAATATGAGACCAAAAATGACCAGAAGTGCCACTATAACGGTGGCACCTATGGCCACACCAGTGCCCAGCTCAGAGCTCTCCTGGCCCTCCACGGTGGCCAGCTCGCAGTGTGGCTGCTTGCCACTCCAGGCACCATCTTCAGTGCACTTGCGCAGGTATTGGCCAATGCGATTGTAATTGGGTATGCAGTGATACTCCGCGGAGCCGCCGTACAAGGTGGAATCATTCACCACAATCACGCGACCATTGTCAATGGCCAGCGGCCGTCCGCAGTCAACAGCTGTGGAAGTGAAACATTTTAAGCAAGGCCAACATTACAATCAGATTCTACTTACGCCTGCAGGTAGGGCTCTTGCCCGCCCATTTGCCGTTTTTCTGGCACACACGCGTCTCATTGCCCACCATAATGCGACCCTTGAGACACTTAAAGGTGGCCACCGTGCCCACAGCACGGGCGCCTGCCTCCACAGTCAGATCCTCGTTGACGTTGGGCACATCACAAACCACCTCAGTGCATTCGGGCGCCTCGTGGCTCCAATTACCATGCTCCGTGCACAAACGTCGCGACACGCCATTCAGTTTGAAGTTCACATTGCATTCATAGAGAACAGCAGCGCCATAGTAGGTGGCATTTGTGGCCAAGGTTACCTTGCCATTGGTGATGTTCTCTGGCGCTCCACACTCGACATCTGGAACAGGGGAGAGCATAAGTATTGAATGGACTTTCCGTTAACTATGCGCTACTTACAGACACAATTGGGTATAACGCCGCTCCATTGGCCACTATCCGTGCAGGTGGCCAGGGCCTCGCCCACCATTTTGTAGCCTCTTTCACAGCGATATTTGGCCAAAGCGCCAATTCTACAGGAGAGTTGGAGATTGTTAGTGAAGATCAGGTTGGCGGTTGGATTTGCAGACTTACTTGTATGTCTGGGCTGTGTTTTGCAGTGATTCCGCAGTGCGTATGAGGGTACGTCCGTACATGCGATCATTGCCAGTGACGGACAGTAGACTGTGCATGGCACGCGTTGGCTCTGGACAGCGAATTTCTGGAAAAAGAACCAAGAATTTTTTGAATAAAGAAGAGACTGATTGCGACCAGGGATGAAATGAACCCAAGCAAAATAATTGGCTCGGAAAGGGTTCTTGGTAGTTGCATAAAGGATTAGTTTCGGCTCTAACATATCCATACTTTTGGAACAGTTGGGTTTTTAGAGGTTTATTACCCATTTTAAGGGGTCCATAAAGCTTATTTTTAGAAGTCAAGTTCTAAAATTTGTCAAAGTCCAAGATAGATTAGGTTTATACAGTCGCATATCGGTCTTTGAAATGGTGGTTGGAGTTGGTGCACTCTTAGACCTTCGGAATTTTGAAATAGTCGACTTTTCAAGGTGTAATAACGCCCATTGGCATTAACCTATGTCGATATTTGTCAAAGTACACAGCAGATTAAGTTTATTTAGTCGAATATTGTTCTTCCAAATGGTTGATAAGGATGGTACTCCCTCTAAAGATGCGATATATGAAAAAGTAGGTCTTCTTAGGCTTAATAAAGAATCTATGTAAGCCATAACGCCCATTTGCATTAACCAAGTCCAATATTTGTCAAAGTTCAAGGCAGATTACTTCCAACCTTTGAAATATTCGGCTGCTCAAGATGTAATACGGGCTTAAAGGTATCCATAACGCCCATTTACATTAGCCAAGTTCGATATTTGTCAAAGTTTAAGGCAGATATAGTGTATCTAGTCCAATATTTATCTACGAAATGGTTGTTTGGGATGGTGCTCTCTCTTAAGATCCGATCTATGAAAAAGTAAGTCTTTTAGGGCTTAATAAAGAATCTATGTAAGCCATAACGCCCATTTGCTTTAACCTAAGTCGATATTTGTCAAAGTTCTAGACAGATTACTTCCAAAATTTGAAATATTCGGCTTTTCGAGATGTAATACGGTCTTAAAGCTATCCATAATGCTCATTTGCTTTAACCTAGGTCGATTTTTCTCAAAGTATAGTTGTATATCGGTCTTAAGTAGTGGTTCTTAGGGATGGGACACCCGGTTTAAGAAAAAATTTGGCCTTTAATTTCGCTGAGTAACAGCTATATCAAAGTAGCTCTAGTCTGTATGACATCCCCATTGACCCCCGAAGCCAAGAAACTACAAAAACCATTGGAATCTCGCCTTCAACTTACCCTCACACTTGGGCGACGAATCACTCCAGATGGCCGATTCAAGACAGGTGCGTTTGACCACGCCGCTCAGCTTATGTGATGGGCTGCAGCTGAAGACCACCTCTGAACCCAAATGGGTGGTATTGGTGACATATTTGTGATTGCCAAAGGGTATGGGCAGTATGGAACCGCAATCGATGTCTGTAACAAGCGTCAAATGTTTAGTAACCTCTCTTCACAACTACCCCAACTAACTTACATTCACAATCCGGCGCCTCTGAGCTCCATTCGCCGCTGTCCAGGCACTCCAGCACTGGTGTGCCATGCATTATATGACCCGGATCACAATTGTATTGAATTTTGGAGTGTACATTATAGTCATAGCCGATGACAAAGGAGCCAGCTGGCACTTGCGGCGCCTCACAGGTGACCAATTCACAAACGGGCGCCTCACCCGACCATTTGCCATCACGATTACAGCGCAGCTCTGAAGATCCATCCAGCCAGTAGTCCTCATCGCATTCATACTTCACCACCGAATCCACAGTGGTGGTACCATTTAAGAGTATGGAAATGCCACGATCCGGACGAGCAGGTGCTCCACAATCCACAAATCTGCAGGAGGGTGTCTTGCTCGACCATTCACCGCCCAGGCCGCAGGATATAATCTGTTGGTGGCAAGGCAAGGATCAAATAAACTGTCTTAATATACTGGTTAATATGCTTACCGCCTCGCCCACCAGTACATAGCCTGGCTTGCACTCATACATGGCCGTGGAACCGGCACGTTTGTCATTAATGCGCACCATGCCACCGGTTATGGGCTGTGGATCGGGACACCAGTCCACCAGACACTCGGGCTGCTTGCCACCCCAACCATCCAAGGCACAGGTACGATTCTCGTTGCCTATAAGTGTGTAGTTTTCATGGCAACTGTAGGTGGCCACCACACCAAAGCTGGTGCGTTCCTCCGACAAATGAATGGAGCCAAATTTCAATTCGGGCAACGAGCCACAGTCCACATCTGTTGGATGGAAGCGAGAGTTTAGCATATTTTTTAGAAGTTCCCCTTCAAAGTTTAGTTACATTTGCAGCTGGGTGCCAGTCCACTCCAGGTGCCATCCAGTCTGCATTCTCGCTCTGTCTGTCCTATTAACGAATGACCCTTAGGACAATCGTATTGTATCTTCTCACCCAAAGTGAACTTTTTGCCCATTACCGTTGTATTCTGTCGGGCATCTGGGGAGCCGCAAGACAAGGGAGCTGTGCGGAAAAGATAAAGCAGTTTAGATATTTGAAGCTATTTGGCGGCAGGCGTCGACACACTTACAATGCTGACAAATGAAATGCAAATAATCCAGATTGCAACCCACATCGTTCCACAGCCAGTTTCGGGCACCATCCAAAACCACACAGTTCTGTTCACCATTATAGTTGTTCGGCTGATCCTTGCCCCAGGTGGGTTTCTGCACAATTTCACCTGGGGATTGAAGAAAAGGTGGGAAAACAGTTGGATTATGTTGTATGGAAAGACCTGGCCCTCAGTTTCGCAACCTAAGGGAACAATAAGCTCAATGTGGCACTAGGCATCTCTTAGCACGGGCTTAGAAGGTCACTCTGTTCGCTCAGCTGTATGGGTTGAAGGCATTCTAAGAAGTTGCCATTAAACAGGATTGTGGAGACTGCAGAGGTTGAGGCTCGGGAGGTCTATCATAATTGGGGAAAAGGTCTAAGGGATAAGCAAAGTATACCAAAGTAATACCATTGATAAAACTTTCTTGAATAGTCCAAAAACTTTCAAGTTTATACAGTTTTTTAGGATGGGAACCTCAGTTCGGATCGGAATACCTCTCTCTAACTATTTAAAGGTACAGGAGAACGGAAATCAAGAGAATTCCAGAGGTAAGCCGTCAAGCGGATCAAAGAGCTGGCAAAACAACAGAGCAGGCGATCAATCGACGGCAGCAATTTGTTAAATATATCGCTTAAGATTCTTTTAAGACTCCGGAACAAAAGCAAATGCTGCTCTGCGCAGGTCTAGACCTACAGAAACGCCACAGCAGGCGAGCAATCGACGACAGCTATGTACTACTCACTTCAAATCAAACAGAGAGAGGCTGCTGCGAAAAGGGCGGGGTGTTTTTAAGAGGCCAAACCTATTGATTCCCCTCTTACTGGCTCTGTGACTCCTCTTTAATTTGAATATAAACTGTCCACCACCTACCATTCACCCATTTCCAGGTGCGTGACGTAATGCCCGGCTCCTTTTGTGCTCCAATCCATACCAATTGCGGTTTCAGTTCAGTTTTTCGTCGTTCCAGCTCCGATAGAATGTAACTGCTGGTGGCACCACGAATGTCATGCACCAAGTCACCGCCTGCGGCATAGAAAATCATTATAATTATTGTTATTATCGATATCGCTCACACCACACAAACAGTGGGCACACACTCACCTGTCTGCTGGCAAATGGTTTTCGCCTTTTCGAAGCTTTCTCCTTTCGTTATATGAAAGTCATAGCAGGTTTTCGAGAATGTCGTCACCACGGTGTCCACCCCGAGCTTGGGGCTGAGGCAACGATCCACAGAGAATTCATCGTTGGTGAATGTCTCCACCTCGCAGAGGCTAAGACTGCCCTCCACGCCGACCAACTGTATGGCCACATACTGACCCACCAATGGGCGGGCACAGGTGAAGGTTTTGACAACGCCCTCATCCAGAGTGCCAGGATACCAGGCACATAGGGGATTTCGTTGCAGATCTGTGCTGCTATTGCCCACACGTATCTCCAGATCTTGCAACGGCTGATGGCCGCAACAGCCGCGCGTTGTTATGCGCACCACATGCACCGCCTGTGGCGTGAGCAGATCCACTCGCCACCAGGGCGAGGGTTCCTTTTGTGTTTCGGAACACTCTTGGCCATCGGGATTCTAGAACATACATCAAAGGTTTTGAATGGTGATTTGGTAATGGAGTACTAGGACTTACCTTATTGCCCGGTTTGCCATCGTTCGCATAACTTGCGGGACCACTGCGTGTATAGGAGCTTTGGTTCACTGGCTTGCGATAGGCGACATTCACACCGCAAAATGGCAGTTCCCGCTCCCACCCGGCTCGAACATCACATTTGATGGACGACGCCCCAAACAGCTCATAGCCAGCATCACACTCATAATGCGCCTCCGATATTCCAACCTCACCGGCCACGGTGCGCACTTTGGCATTAAGCGGCACCGCTGGCGGACCGCAAACTGCAAGTAAATCAAAACTTATTAGACTGGTTCTCAAGTGGATATCAACTGTGTGTGTGTGTGTGTGTGCTTGTGTGTGTGTGTGACTTTTGGGTGGAGTAAAAATAATTCTAATTAACAAGTATTCACTTTACTAAGATTTCTCCCCCCTCCCCCCACTTGTTTCTGCAAATGAATCATAGCTTTATATTCCTGTTACAATGTTTTTATCAAAGGGTCGACTTGTTGACACCCCAACTTGGCATAGTTCCATCGAAATGTGTATCGAGTTGAAACAGATTTGTCAAATTTATGGAACGCCTAGGCAGAAATCTGACAAAAACTAGGGAATAAGCCTCCAAGATGCCGGAATGATGTTAGTTATTGTATCAGCATATAAGTCATTTACAATGGCCGCGTTCAGCAGAAGAACTTGCCTCCTAATCAATCATACATTTTCACTGTTCATTCTGCTGAATCCTAGTGATACGGTGTCATGAAAGACAATTTGACGGATTTTGATGGATTATTGGTTGATAGATAATTGATCAGGGAGCAAGTTCTTCTGCTGAACGCAGCCAATGTTTCCTTTAACGATGTATCGGCCAAGTTTCGAATTTGAATCGATTCGCTTGATGAATTTCACACCATTCTTACCAATCTCTAGCTTTAGTTTTGCTCTGGATCTCGTCTCGAATTATTACAATTTTAAACCTGTTTCAAGGAAAAATGAACTAACTTGAATCTAATTTTGGCATTTTTATATCCCAGAGGTGGATTAGTATGGACACTACCTATATTTCAATAAACTCTAATTGCATAGAGATGTTATTTAGAATAGTTTTAGTTATTATACCCTTGCAAAGGGTATTATAATTTTTGCCCAGAAGTTTGAAAAGTTGAAAATGTAATATTGGGAAACTTTATTTTGGTAGCCTGTTATCATAATTTGTAGGGTAAAGGCATTAACAATATGATTTTGCATCAAATCCGGCATCTTGTAATGAATAACGAGCATTAACAGTATGTTAAGTTAACAGAGCTGTTTGAAATAGAGCTGTAAGTTGGCTAAACTGATTTGTTTGTTTCGAACCAAAAGTATAGACCTATTTTGGTATACTTGGCGATCTATTGATATCTCTTTAATAATATTGCTTTCAGTTTTGGACACAGAAAACAGTCCCCAAATGTGAAGGTTGAGGTTTGTCAATAAAAATGCTTATGCGTTCTGTTTATAATATTCCCAATTATATAAACTGTGAAACCGAAAGCATTTCTGCCGCATTTTTAGCTGTCTTTGATGTAAGCTGTACTGATTGATAATACGCAGCCTAATTGGCACTCAAATCTTAAGCATAAAGGGCTTAAAAGATACTAAGAAGATGCCTTTTAGTAGACGGATTGAGGCTTTGCTGAAGCGTTCCATTTTAAAACTTAGAGATAAGATTGAAGCTGTAAAGAAACTACAGAAGACACATTAAAGGAACAAAGCTACATCAAGTATAGAAGTGAGAGTTAATGCCAAGCTAGTTTGGCTGGTCGATAGGGACAGTGAGAAAAAATATGTGTAAATGATTTGAACTCAATGCAATGCATAACAACGACAGGAAATCAGCCTCACTTAGGAGCTTAACTCGCTGTTGGCATACACAAATTTACAATATGTTCAGTCATTAACCAAGTGGGCTTGCCAATATGTATGTTTGTTTTTTGTTTCCCCCATCAACAACCTGTTGCCATTCACTTCTACCTGGGAATCAATTATACCCCTCCTTGCCATAATCTTACACATCTCTAACGGAACATCTGACCAATATGCAAGCATTGTGTATAATTAATAATTGTATACAAAAACGGATCTACGATAAGGCGTCATGTCCGAGAAATTACTAACAAGAAATAACAAAAATGAAAGCAATTTGCTTGCGCCAATTTGAGAGAAACCAGTTAAAATGTCACAACGGCCGGCCAATTCCTTATAAAGTCTGAAGTCTAAGTCCCAAGTTTCTGCCAGACCCATGTGGGTGTATTTTATATTAATTTCACCCTTTGTTCTTTTAGCTGTATTGTAAAGAACCTGACCTCTGATGCTGTTTTGAGCAAAAATTAACAACAAACAAACACACACACACACACACACACACACAAATTCCCATCCATGGGCATGTAATTTTTATTTTAAACGAACAATTTGACTTTAGATTTTGTGTAATCTTTCGTTTTATACAATTATTTTCCCATCATACATATGCAGATTTTCGCCAAGTCAAGAATGAAACTTTCTCACCATTGTCTCTGTGTGAGAGAGTTAATTAATTTACCAAAAAATTTTCTACAAGAATCAAGAGGCAATTTGCCAGCACTACACAGGGAGAAAAGTTGGTTGGGCGTTTGAAAAAAGGCCATTCAACTGGGTTTTCCAAGGAAGCTCCTACAATCCAACCAAAGAGTATATACATATTCATGAGCTACTTCTCCTGCATCAGTTTTTAAGCAGTCCCAAATTTTACGAAGTCTTAAGTTTTGAACTAGCGAATAACGTAAATAATAATATATAAACTGCACACATAAAAGACTGAAAAATAAAAGCAAACCCACATTCGTATTTGCGCAAAGAGCAAAGAGCTACGATATGCCCAAGAGTTTCCAATTTTTCATTACGGCTGTGGTACAGTGTGAGCGAAGAGATTTAATGTACGAGATGTAAAGAGAAGATTCGTGTCTTTTTCTATCCGTTAATCACCGAGTCAAAAGGGTATGTAATGCTAGGTTCTCACCGCCGTGATTTTGTCATCGACATCACGAATTATCGCAGGAATGTGCTTTAGTGAGAACCGGGCATAGCAGACAGAAGAAAGCCTCTCCGACCCCATTAACCATATATGTATATTATTGATCAGCATCAACAGCCGAGTCGATAAAGCCCTGTCCTATCCGGTCCCTGGCTGTATGAACACCTATATCTCAGAGACATAAGGTTAGGTTAGTCTAGTCTAGTATCAGATCAAGTTGGTTTCAAATTTTTGTCACGCCCCCGTGAAAGTTGAATATCTTCTACAAAATATGAAGATATCTGGCTCAAATCTCACAATCACAATCTCACAAATTTGAATAAAGTTCGGATAATTATTGACAGAGTTATACAAGTTATTCAAAACTTAGCATACTTCTCAGAGCAGTAAGCGCTGGTTGTTTACATTAATGTTAATGCTCTGTTAAATAACATTAGTGCAGGCCATTAAACATTAATTACGCTCTCGTTTACTATCCACGCACCACATTAGACTTGAAAAACAAGAAATACTCATTTTACTAAAGCTACGTTTTATTTTTTAGCCCGAAAACCCAGCTTTTGAAAAATTGATCGAAAACTAACGCACTATATAAAAGTTGTAAAATCGAACAACGATAAGTCGATAATATATCGATAACTAGACAGAAGATAAAAATGATCAAAAATAAGTCATTAGGACTAGGATATTTCTTTAATATACTTTTAATCATCCAGCGGAGCTGCAAATCATCCAAAGGATGAGCATATTTCATATACTTTGAATGATTTTCAGCTTCGTTGGATGATAAAAAGGATATTTAGGACAAAACCAGTCCAAATGGATACTGAAAATCATTCAATGGATATGTGTTAATATGTTTTAATATATCCTTTTTTGTGTCTGTATAGCCGAAAAGAGTTTGTCGTTGGGATTTAGTTGATTGGTGGGCCAAAATACTTGAAAGTAGAGTTACTTTTTCCACAGTTTTCCAGTCTAAGTTTGGTGAGGCGGCACTTTTGAATATATGCCGAGATTTAAGTTACCAATTAAAGTTTATGGTTATGGTACTTATCAAATTTGTAACCAAAATTATGTTATGTTTGCTTCCAAAGGTCCTCAGTCAATGCCATCGATAGCTCTAATTATACTTTCCTGATACTCTGTAGCGCTATATCTGTATTTTAAAAGTTCAACAGGTCCTAGAATGTGCATAAATCATAAGTATGGGTTCGAAACAGGTTAAAGATTGGCCATTTTGGTTCGCAGCCGGTTCGGTTCAAGATCAAACCATATTTCTCATATGAACTTGATAAGTATTTGATCTAATTTCTTTCCGTGTACCGCTCCCAATTTATATTTTGGTTAAAAAAGGGCAGGAAATAAACGACACCATCTGTCTCCAAGGAGAGCAGCCAGCACCAAAGCCAAGCCAGAGGAGAGGGCTGTGACCTCGTTTTTGTTGTTTTTTGTATTCGCAAAAGCATGGCCTATGATCTGCAACAAAAGGCTGAAAGCCAACGCGCAATGCGCGGGAATTTTGTTGTTGTTGTTTTTTGTTTTTGCATATGTCTGTTCCTTTGGCTTGGGCTGCGATGCTTTGCGGCTGCAGCTGTTTGACGTCAGGTTTTCTGCCAAGCTCCGATGATGTTATTTATGCCCAACAGCCGAAAAGCTGTTATTGTTATGAGTCTCAAATCGCATTCATCCGGTTTTACCGGTGTTTATGATACATATCTCTCCCAGCTGAGACTGAGAAGGGTGTCTCGAGGGCGTGGCACGGATCGCATTTGTATGCAACGAGCTGTGTCTCAGCACAGAATGCAAAAATGTAGCTTTATGGGTAAATAGGGCGGGCGTCCAACCGATCGACTTGTGTGTGATGGAAAGGTGGCTCGAGTGCCGTTATGACAACATCACAGGCAGCTAACGTCAAACGTAAACGGGATTTCAATATACTCTGCACGTAGGAGGGCGCAATGTTTTTAGACTCGTAACACAACCACAGTGAAATGTTCAAAACTCAATCACGTATCTCAGTGCAGACGGGTGAACTTGCGCGGCTGCTTGTGAAACTCTGGTGAAATAAGAATGTCACAAATAACGCCATCAAGTGGCTAACAAGAATCGCCAGAATGACCAAACTTTCACTGCATTTAACAAAGCATTATGGCAAATGTCTCTAATGAGAGAACCAATAGAGCTGGCATTGCATGGAGGATCAGGATTAGGACTTTACTGGATTATCTTAACAAACTTTTGAGGGAATGTTATCAACTTCTTTCAATCACATTTACCTACATCGACCTAATTTTCATTTTTTCAATGCCGAATCCGAAAGGCAACGTTTTTAGAAGAGTTTGCATGGCCAGTCCACCTTAAAGTTAATGCCAATAGCTAGAGAAGGTGACCACGATTGTAAGTTTGATATCTCAAGGAGGGAATTCGAACCCACACAACACACTACCCGCTGCACCACACTCGCCCACTTAGTTAAACACCTCAATTCTTATGCAAGAGGTAAAAAAGTCAAACAAAATTCAAGTGAAAACATGGGGCTAACATTTTTCCTTAGTTTTGACGGAGCCTCAGATGTGGCAAATAAAATTGTAATCAAATAGTAAACTGAACCAACCCTGCGATTGGCATTCTTAAAGGTCAAGGCTGCAAGAGCTAGACGTTTTTATCACATAAAATAGTTCTTTGAATCTTCGGTTCGCTGGTTCGAACCAAAGTTTACCAATGGTTCAGGTGCGAAAGTTCTACGTTCGAGGTTTTTGGGCGAAGGTTTCCGTTCGAACCCAGATTCAGTACATGCTTTTGCTATTTAGTAAGTAAATAAATCCTTTATCCTATTCTTATAGTCGCTTTCGTCCTAAAAATTTCACAAACCGTATAGGTATGGGCTCAATATGTCAAAAGATTCGGTCATATTTGTATCTTATCAAGGCAACTGCTGGGCAGCTGTAAAATAGGTGTTCTAGAGTTTCTGGGACTTCAGGTTCCATGCATTTCCTGCAAGAATCCTCTGTCGTAATGCCCAGCTAGGCAGAAAAGGCTGACTTCAATGAAAAGTCAACCGCAGTGCTAGTACGATTGCTCTTTGGCAACAATGCATGATTCCTGTTAACCATTCTAGCCTTAATAAATGGAATCACAACTGATTTGTTGGGCAAGACACTTGATGATTTGACTTGATCTTTGTCAGCAAGAATCGTTGAACAAATTGGACATTTTTTAGCTTGAAGGAATTCGCACAGGTAGAGCAACGAATTGTAAATGCAAGAGATTACAGAGATTACAGGTAGACCTCTTTCTCCTACCATACTGATCTGTAAGAGAAAGAGGTCTACCTGTACTTTCTAGCATTTGTAAATCGTTTCATTTTCATTATTCAAAAACATTTCAACAAAGCAAGTGCTGCTGGAGCCAACGATTTGTTATCGATATTGAGTATATTTCATCAGAACTGGTCTGGTGTTTGAACCGTGAACCGTCGAATGAGTCGCGGTTTAAGTTTGTTCCATCGGTTAAGCCGGTTAAACACTTAAATCTGGCTTATTTGCCGGTCAAGTTGACTAACTGGAGATTGAGATATTGAGCCTTAGTTAAGCCTATTGGTTACCGTGCAGTTTTTAACCTGCCTCAAGATCATGTTATGCTTTCACATAACTTTAAACAGAGACACAATACCACAAAGGAGTCTGGTAGATTGTACAGCTGAGCCGGCTAAAAACTGCAGGTTTACTGAGTATAAAGGTCACAGAAAAACCAGCCACATGTGCTGTTGCTTAGCTTTTGTTACTGTTTTAAGATTTTACATGATTTAGTTAAGTTTGGTTGAAATTTTACAACTATATATATAGAGTATAGCTGTCAGAGAAAAGTAGAATTGCAAAATATTCACTCCGAAGGATACTTTTGAATACACTTTCTTTTCTCTGTGTAAGTATCAATAAAGTTTTGGGAGTACGACTTGATTTGTACTCAATAATGAAGGGAACCGTCTTTTGGAAAGGAATGCAAAGTGGTTCACACCCAACGGGGTTCGGTTCGGAGCAGTTTTATCTCCTCTATTCAAAGGTAATCCAAGTTTTTTGTTATGTTTGCAGCATTTTTATACTAATTTAAGGTTGGAAAATGGTTTCTTACTGCATTTAATGACAAATTTTGTTGTCTAGAAAGTTTATTTTTTTTGGTTGGAATGCCGTTACTCTCTGTTTTTGTGTTTCCGTTGTCTTTGGTGGAAAACTTGATGAGGGCTGTTTGTAAAAGTGCACGCATTTCATTCAAATTCCCTCATTATTTCTATATATTTGTAAAAATGGACCTGCATTAGCAGTTTCCCCCCAATTCCCAGTGCAACCCCAGGCACGGAAGGCAATTACACTTTCTCGTAGGGTAATTTGAGGTTGTCATATCGAATATTTTTGGTTGGCTTTGCTGTTGAACTTACTTTGACAATTTCCGGCTGTGCATAGCATTAACAGCAGCATTGTGATGAGGGGCATTGATTTTGAAAAAGTCATGGCTCTTGCTGAAGCCACCATTGGTTGTAGCGGCTTGCAGGCAAACATGGTTTGCTCCGGGCGGTTGTTGATGATGATGCGGCTGCTGCTGCTGCGGCTGCTGCTGCTGCCTTTGGTGGTGTTTGGAGCTTGATTAGCTTGGGGCTTTACAGTTGCAGCATCACCAGCGATTAATTTATGCATACACTGGTGTATGATTTATGTGAGCAACATATGCCAGAGTGTGTGTGTTGTGTTTTATATATATTTCGATGTATAAATATGGCGTGACGTTCATTAGATTTTCACTTTGCATTCACATTGAATTTGCGATTTTGCAGCTCGGCATAATTATTATGTACTGCAATGGACACAGACACACACACACACACACACACAATATTGTAATATTGATGATAATGGGTATCCAACAATTTTGTGCCGGGCCAATGACTCTTCCCAAGCCAAGTAAAAAAAGCTAATAAAACTATAGCAAGACGCACAACAGAAAGCCTTTCCTCGCCATGTCGACCCAAGTGGAGGAGCTGGCTTTGGTCGATTGTTCAATCAACCGAAATACGTGTGGTGTGGTGTGTGAAAAGTAAAAGTCAGTTTGAAGCTTGAATGGCTTCCGTTTTTTTTGTTTTGTTTTGTTTGGCTAGAAGGAGGACCAAGTACGAATGGAGAGACAGAGTCTGGCCAAAACGCTTTCAAGGTTTGGGAAACAATTGTTGTATCAAAATGGGGAACATATTATTATGAAAACGCTAATTGAAACCACATGAGAAAGTAGCCAAAAAAAAATACAAATTTGAATCACGATCTGCTCCCGATTTCGGTTATTGGTGTCAAGCGTTTATATTCTATCTGCTTGTGTCAAAAACTTCTCACTCACTGACCAATGCACTCGAAAAAAAAAAGTAAAAGAAACCTTTGTGGCTGGCTTATGTGCAGCAATGTGCATGTGCCCGGGGGTTTGGCGGGGGGGGTTGGGCTATATGCGACTATGTATTGTATTATTATTAACGGACTCGGAGACGAAGTTCGCTGGTGGTGCCAAATTAAACCGCCGCGATCCGTACATATGCGCCTGACACGTCCGCTTCGAATGAAAGTTGACTTATAACTGGTTTCCAGCTGGCGTTTCAGCTACAGAGGTTCGTGGAGCAGTGCGCGTGTGCACCGACGACGACGACGACGACGACGGCGACGAATCCAACCGCCGCCGTCACCATAAGGTTGATTGGTTGGTCGGTCGGTGGTCGGTTCGCTGGTTGCTCGGGCTGGTCGGCTGGCTGGTCCGCTTGGCTGTTTGTCATTGTGGCATTGTTGCCGACGCGAAATACAAGCTGCGCAATCGCACAGCTTTACACAATTTTGCTGCGCGAGGGCCGAAGCAGAAGAAGTGAATGGAGAGCAACGGGATAGAGCTTTGATTTGTCAAGCAACAACAATGCCAAAGTTGAAACTGTACCTGCCTAGGATTGTATACAACTTCGCTTCAATTAGCGCTGTTACGCCATACATATGGTAGATGTGGCGCCATACGCACTGTGTGAAGAACTGTGGCACCACACGAACTGTGTGAAGTTCTTAGCCATGGCTGCTGTGGTCCTACATGAAGTTTCAGCATAACAAAGGCGTTACACAAACTGTGTGAAGTACTAACCAAGGCAGGTTTTAGCGTCACAGGAACTGTGTGAAGTGCTACCCATTTAGCGCTGCCACATGAAGTAAGCTGCGTACTACGTATCGAAGCTGTGGCGCCATACGCACTGTGTGAAGTGCTTCCCATTGTCACTGTGGCACCACACGAACTGTGTGAAGTTCTTACCCATAGCTGCTGTGGTCCCACATGAACTTTCAGCATAACTATGACGCCATACAAACTGTGTGAAGTACTACTCAAAGCAGCTTTGGCGCCACAGGAACTTTGTGATGTACTACCCAAACTTTCAACACGCTTTGTGGTCAAATATGACATTCAATGGCGTCCAAAAGTTTGACTTTTCAGAACATATGATCAAATCGGGAACATTTAGGGCGGGTTTCTCATCTTCAAGATAGCTCTGCTATGTGACAGATAAACTTATACTTTTATCTGTTATGTGTAAGTTTATGTAGAAGATACGATCTTTTGAGGAGATCTTTTAAGGAAAAAGTTTCCTTTCGAGTCATCATTTCAGTGGTACTTCACACATAACCTGTTCCGAGTTAGAATATTCGATAGAAGATTTGATAACTGATCATCCTTTGGATGATTCTTAGCACCGTTGGATGATTAAAAGGTTATTAAAAACACAACCTGTCCAAATGAATCGTTTTGAACCTTATTTTTTTTCAGTGCAGTCACAAAACGATGCAAAAATCCCTATATTTTTTGCCATAAGAGCAGCTATCCCTCAAATTGTGTTTTGTTGGCACAGAAGCTGACATATTCAGAGCGCACAGAAACTGTTTGGCTTACACTTCGGCGAAACAACACATACTTTAAAAGAAAGTCTAGTGATGAGGCTTCAAAATGAAGTTGATTACAACATTATCCGATTCGATTTAACACTAAAATGCTTTATAACTTATTTGTACAGGTAATATATCTATATAACCCACTTCTTTTACCTTCAATTCTTTTGTTAAATATCTCAATACAAACGAAAATTTCCCTTAAGATCGTGAGAGAAGCATTCTACGTCTGAAAGATAATGCTGATTACAGAATAACTCGGTGAAATGAACTGTTCCACTGATTCCATAGAATAATTCAATCATAACCACATTTTTAAGAAGCTTTAAAGTTTCGGGTGGATGGTCTAGTTATGTGGAATAATTACACTCAAACAAAAAGGAGGCTAGAATTAAGGTTTAGCAGGTTCTAAAAGGAAAAACTCAACTTTCAAGGCATTTTTTTACCTAAACGGCCAGATTTTGACCTAAAAGACATATTTTCTCTAAGTTTTTTACAGGAAATGTTCACCTTTTGATTGAAAAGTTTTCTATTTTCCAGGTTCAATACGACCACCAAAAGGTTAAGGTAAAACTTCAGTCACTTTATGAGGCAGCAGCAGCACAGCAGCAAAGACTGAATGAGGAGAAACTTCTCCGTTTGCCCTCGTGGTAGAGTGGCCACTGCGCGCTGCTGCATTGTTGACGTAAAATGGCTTGTTTTCTGTTGTTGTTGTTGTTGTCGTTTCTTGCTGGCTAGTTCACAACCCGAACCGAACCTGAGTACATATTTACGAAAGAAATAAAAGTCGACAAAAACCCGTACTAAAACTGGAGTACAGTAAAAGCTGTGTTCTGTTTAATTCTATTAATTGGCATGGTCAAGCGACTTATGTCCGTCGTCTGCTGGCTTTTAGTATTTGTTTGTTGATTATGTTCCCATAGTTGTCCTAATTCAATGGTCGATGGTACCGTACGTAAGACGGTGGCTTAGTTTTTTCTTTTTTTTTGCGAAGAGTTTCTGGTTTTTGTCTTGGATTTGAAAGCGATTCTTTTAGCCTCCACTTGAAAGGGCAGCCGATTAGCGTGTCTTAAATGAAAGTTTGGATAGTTTAGGTGGGAAGTAGTCATAATTAACACATTTGACATCCCATGAGAACTGTGGGCGGTATTTGGTTGGGGTTTCAATTTGGTTTACGTTTTATGTCGCTTTTTTTTGTTGTTTTTTTTTTTTTTGGTTTGTTGGATTTTGTCAAGTCAAGTTGCTGCTGCTCATTTGAGGCAACTTTGTAATGCTTCAGTTGGCAAATATTATTTAACATTTTGCTAATGAAATAACTGAACTAACTGCTGAAACAATAAAAGCAGCAACCAACAACAAAAAGACCTTTCGATAGTCTTGCAATTCGAGGGCCAAAGAAGAGAAGCAAAAACAAAATGATCATAAAAAATATAATTAAGGTAAGTTGGTTGTCTGTCTGTGGCGATGCAAAAAGCTTTTGCATTTTAATTCAAAGCTCTCTATTTGAGATAATCAGGCCTTTCTTTGGTTTGATCCACATTTAAGGATGCAAATAAAGTGGGTAAAGTGGGTTGTTTCAAAAATCATGTTAAGCTTTGGGACATTTAAGTGTTTTGCAGTATCCTTCCAACTTATTATATCAGAAAAACTCTTATAAAGCATACTTTATGCAATGACTTACCCGTTGCTCACTTGTTCGTGTTTAATTGCCTTCGTTTATGTAAATTAACAGAGCATTAACATTAATGTTAACATTTTAACATTGTGTTGGTATAGAGTACAAAAGCCACCTAACAATAAGCCACGTTTTCATTAATAGATACCAATATATGACAGAGAGTGATATTCCTATATCTCAATTCCTTTTAAAACAAACAAGTTTTTCTCAATAGAACTTCTTTGTCGACCGATCATTCATACTATATGCCATAGTCTTCCGATATTGACCAAACTTTGGGGAATTGTGTGAAAGAATTTGAAATAAATAAATGCAAAAGAATTACAAGCGACGCCGTGTGATCATGTAGCTACTTTGTAGACATACTCAATTAAGGTGCGTGGGAAAGCAAATATAGAAAAATGATCAATGGTAATGGGTACCACTTTTGTGGACATTTTTTGTACAACCAATTGGGTCCAGCAACAGGCGTTGCCTTTACAACTTAGAGCTCTGTACGGAACAGTCTAAAGCCGTATTTACATGACCCAATTGGTCAGCTGAGCATTCAGTTGTCTATATATATATATTTACTTATTAGTAAAAGTGGACAGAAAACTGGGGTCAACCAAATAATGAACACTTTATAAAAAGGCTCAAAAACTAAGAAAGAAACTAAAAAAGAACTGACTGATTTATTGACTTTATTGACTTAGGGCCGATTTCTCATCTCCTACATAGAGCTATGTGTCACATACACAGACAAGTAACAGTGTAAAATCAGAGTTTATCTTACACATGGCAACTATGTAGGAGATGAGAAATCGGCCCTAAGTCAATAAAGATAATATAATATATTCAATGCGTAGGTAAGACAATGCTGTTTCGGATCAATTGAAGCTTACTAGTACTTAAAGTTGTATTAACACTGCGGGGATCATAACAAATAATTACATTATTACATCATAACATTCGGTGTGAAGACTCATAACACTTGGTCTATTTTACTCAACCTCCTGAAAACAGGTGACATACTATTGAAATGGATATCCACCTCACTAGGGTTCAATTGTCTAAGCCTTACCTAAATCTTTTACCCAGAAGATTCAAGAACACACCATTCGCTGTGAAGACTCACAACATTTAATCACACCTTTCTACTCAACCTCCTAGAAATAGCTAAAATACTACCGAAATTTATATTCACCTCACTAGGGTTCAACCTAAGCTAAATCATTAACCTAGAAAGTCCAAATAACAGATACCTTTGGTAACCGTTTAACGTAACCCTAGCCGACTCAATAATTCATAAGCCAAGACTCAAACCAAAGTCTTTTAGAAATCGGTACATGAACCGAACCTTACTTCGGCTTCAAAACGGTTTCGTACTTGTGAACCACAACCTTCTTTGGTATACCTGGCGGATGTTGAATGAAAAGCATAAAAGCGCCCGGCCCTTTTCCCATCAAATCATGATAAAAACTTTCTTTTTTTTTTTGTGCAAATTGTTGACCTGTTGAACAAAAATTCTTATCTAAATTTTGACATGAGAAATCGAAATGGTTAGTGGTCACCCACCCTCAACTCAACTCAACACAACTCAACAACATCAAGCATCTTGTTATTAGCTGCTCTCTTTCAGATTGTTAGTAGAGAAAATATACTATATATATGTTTTGCGGCTTAGCCACGTCCACGAATGCGCACCTACCTACTACCACTACTCAGCTACTCCCTAGTAGTAGTAGTAGTAGTTTCCAGGGAGCGGGAGCGGGAGCGCAAAGTTATGCTCCGGGCCTGCCTGGCCAGGCCCAGCGCTCAGGTAAGCGAGCGAGCGAGTTGAATGGAAAATGTCTCGCTTTAAGCGGCCGATCGGCGATCGCTGCGCGACGCTGCGCTGCCGCTGCCGCTGCTCTTGGTGAGAATTATTTTTAGTTTGTTTTCACCTCTCGGTGCGTACAGTTGCAGTTTGTGGCGTTTATTTTGTTTTGTTTATGTTTTTTGTTGGTTTTTTTTTTTTGGCTCTCGGATAGTTTTTTTTTTTTGTTTTTTCAACTTTCGTTTGTTGTGATCATTGCTGGGTATGCGCTGCTCTTTAAAGTTGTAGAGTTTTACGGACAAACATACATACAAACATGGGCACACACATATGTATTTTTATACAGAAGGCCTTTAAATAGATCAAAAAGCAACGTTTTCGCAATCATCACAGATTTTGGTTTTACAATAGACAAAATAAATATATCAACTAAAAACGGAAGCGCATGTTCAGCGGCCCATAACGAGAGTTAATAAATTGAAAACTATAAAAAGTTCTTATAATTTGACTAAACAACAACAATACAGTTGGAGTTTGACAGTTCTCTGGAATTTTGTGAATAATTTTATTGCTGGCTTCCATCGCACTTCACATACGTAGGTACATGTTTGTGTGTGTGTGTGTGTGTGTATAAGTCTGGCTGTGCGAGTAGCAACAACAAGTTAAGAAACGGGCTTGTAACACCCGGTTTACACTTAACATTTTGTTATATGTAAGAAAGTTCACTCCAAATGTTTGTGAAATTGATTAATATTAACAACAAATGAGAATTAGTAGAACAATTGAACCACTCAGAACCCGGTTTGTACTTAAATTTCTGAATTTCTTTATATTAGAACTAGTTCGATTTGAAAAGGTCTCAAAATGTGTGATTTCTCTATCACAAAACTACTTTTGGTGTTGGTTTTCAGACACTAAACTACTTTGGTGATAGGGAAATCACCGATTTTTAGATCGTTTTATACCGAAATTGATCTTAAATAAAGTTGGTGCGGCCTCAACTCAAAATAAGCTTTAAATTTGTTCAAAAATGATTTCAAAAAACTTTAAATTCAAACAAAAATACAAAAATGGGACACTCTTTGCCATTTTTAAATGTTTACATATGTTCTATATATTTTGTTTTACAAAATAAATGTACATTCGGTTCAACTTTTGCTTAAAAGGCTAGATTTGCTATCGATATGTTATCGAATAGAAACAGCTGTTGACCTTAAGAGTAAGAAAACACTATGAGAAGTCGGTTCCCCTCATTACCAACAACTTTCTAAGATCTTAAATTGTGTTTAGTCAAAGTAAACTTTAAATCTCTGAACTTTTTTGATAAAATTTTACAATGTTAGCCAGAAAACTTTGTTTTCCAATCAAAGCATTTCAAATCCGTCTGAAAATTCGTCACCTTTGAGTATCTTTTGAATATTTGTCAATGGAATCCTGCTTTAAGATGTGCGACCGAGCAATGGTGCACTGCGCTGACTCGTTTGTATTCAGTCCAAGGAACCGAATTCAATTCCCAGGCGAAGCCTGATAAACATTTGGTTTAGATAAATCGATTGAAACTAGTTTGATTTGGTAAAAAGTGTTCCTGATATCATTATCAACTCGTCTCAACTCGATTTGAGTTTACCATTCTCAAAAAAAGTGCTTGAAGAGAGAACATTTAACTCACAATGAGATAAGCTTTACCCACAGTTTGTGGAGTCATTTTGGACTTAATTCGCGAGATGAGCACTGTAGCTTAAGAGCAGGGAGCAGCAAGCTTAAGACCAGGGAGCAACAAGCGGCTCAAAGCTCATTACTAGCACCTCTAGCTTTGAGCTGACAGTCAGGGGTGACGAGCCGGAAGCAATCAAACTGCCAAAATCTTTTTGCTTACAGCTCATGGCTCTAAGCAAAGAGCCGAATGTCGAGAGCCAGGAGCAGCTCTAGTTCTGAGCTGACAGTCAGAGGTCAAGAGATGGAAGCAACCAACTGACAACATCTTTTACTAGCACCTCCCTAGTGAGCTGAAAGCCAGCAGCCATCAGTAGGCTTCCTTTTGGATACCATTGAGCCGACTAGACTAGTTAATGAGAGCTGTTGGCTCCGAACTGCTGAATCTCGGCTCTCGAGCTGTTGATCTCAGTTGAGAACGCTCGTTTCCACCTCCGTTTCACAGCTCAGCTGCGGCTCACAAGCTGACTGCTAGCTGTTGACTTTTCAAATCCAGCTTAGAGCCGAGAGCTGTTGCTCTAGAGCTGTGTTTCCCAGTCCCACACCTAGTACAACACAAGGATTAGTTGCCCAATTTTTGCAACAGATCAGTGTCAGAGATAGAAACGGAGAGCCTCTCGTTTGGGGTAATCCTGCTCTACAGCAAAGAGCTGGCTCTCGAGAGCAGAGAGCAAAGAGCGATACTGAATCCTGCTGCATTTTAAGTCCCATTTTCTTGGATTTTTCTCTCTATCAATGAGTCATGGAACGAACCCAAATCAGAGAAGCTTGGGTAGAATAGTTAACACTTCAAGCTCATAAACTAACATATTGAATATCTCGTCTATCGCTTTCTTATAAACTCTACGACTACTGGGTGTGTTCACCTCCACACGACAGTCAAGGAATAACAAATCTCCCCCCATTGCACTCTCTTTACAGCGAATGCCACAAAATGTCCACTCCATCAATCCACCCAAATCGCTTAAAATATTCACGCTGCTGCAGATAAATACAATTTGCACGGATACAACAGTTGTTCGACGCGTCTATAACCACCACTGGCATGCAATTCCAGAAGTAATAATACATTAGCAATGCAACCGCCATCACAACAGGTCCGTCCCATAAGCACCTACGACAATCTAAGCGCAGCGAGCACCGCGCCCAGGCAGCAGCTGGCGGGAGAAAGTTGTCCCACCAGCAACAGCACCACCACCACCACCACCAGCTCCAGCACCACCACCGGCGGGCAGGCAGAGAGTGAAAACTTAACCTCAGTCATGACCGTGGATCTAAATGGCAGTGGAACCAGTCACAGCATTGCCGCAGTCAAAGCGGCTCTCAACGATGCCAAATCAAAGTTTTTCGGCATCAACAATTATGAGTCAACAATGAAACTGGCCGCGGCCGCACCAGCTGTGCCACCAGCCAACAGTAAGCCGGAACCAAAGTATCAGAATATTCCACAACAACCCATTGAGGAAGTGCCGCAGTATATTGAGCCACCGGCGGACAAGTCATGGCGGTATGAGCAAATTCCCCTCAATGATCTAGATGTGCCACAGTCATCGCAGGTACAAACAGAGATAAGCAACGGAATTCCTTGATCCTCATTTCTCCTTTTCTATTTCAAGGCTGTCTACATGAGCACCACAGTGCCTCAAAATATGAAGGGCATGAAGATCGCTGGACGACACACACCCACACGGAATAGCCTAAGACATAGTCGGATGATTGTGGTGAATCATAAAAACAATGACAGTAAGTAGTTTTGGATGCCAAATTGGGGAAAGTGAAGTTGAGAATGAGTAACCAATTCTGATGTTTGGCACAGCTCTCCAAGAAGCATATACCACGCATATACGAAACTTGAATATCTCAAGACAGCTGTTGATCTTGCAACTGGCGGTGGGACTATTGATTGTTGGTTTAGCCATATGGATACTAATTTTGGCACCCAATGCATCCATATTGATCAATCCATATTTGAGTGGTCTATCGGTGAGTATATTGTATAGATTGTATATGTATATGGCTAATATCAAGCATAGAAGATAGTTCATCTCTTTGTAATTCTAACTAAGAATTATGGGAAGAAGTTAAAGAACGATTTTTAACTTGAGTCCCTTTATGGGAACATCTTTTGAGAAGAGGGATTGAAGAGAATGAGAAGTCCATACACACCTAATCACACCTTAGTTGGTCGCGTAGCTGTGTCGTTTCATGCTTAACTTTTGCGTATTTTGTCCAATCTTTTGGAGATTTTTTGAATAGTTAAGTATATGGGCTGAGTAAATATATGAAGACTCTGACATAGAAATATTTCAAATCTATAAGAAAATACTTGATCTGAGTCTTAAGTGTAAACATTTGTGGCTTTAACTTATATGGCCTCTATAGGAGAGGTGGCTTGGGCTTGGCTATATTAAGAAATGGTACATATTCAGTTCAACAATAAATATGGTTGTTTATGGTATTTGATGCCCTATGTCCCACCTAGGGATTGGAATAGAAGAAGATGGGATCCGAAATCCATTTCTCATGGCAACATGCCATAAACAGACATTGGACCTAGTTCACCACATTCAAGCGCTCAGAAAGACCAATTTGTTCGGAAATCTACCATTCCTTGAACTTTAAGGTACTGCAAGTTTAAACATTGCTTAAAACTGACTCAATTATTGATTCAAGTTGGCAAAAAAAACTTTTTGACTACTTAAAGCCCGTAGAATAATGCTTCGAGGCATTTCCCCTGAAAGCAAACAAGCTTTTCTCACTAAAACTATTTTTTTGACTCTACTTTTCTATGACAGCTATAGTATATAGTTGTCCGATTTCGACCAAACGTAGTGGAATCATGGGAAAGCATAGCAAACTAAAAAATACAAAGTTTGGATGCGATTTCTTTGAAAACCAAAAAGTTTTTCATACTAAAACTAGTTTTTTGACCGATCATTTCTATGGCAGCTATATGTTATAGTCATCCGATTTTGACAAAACTTTTAAGAACTGTGAGAGAGCTTATAAAATAACTATTTTCCAACTTTAAAGAGGTTTACATTGAAAACAAAAAAGTTTTTCTCTCTAAGACCATTTTTCTAACCTTACTTTTGTATGGCAGCTATACTTTATAGATGTCCGATTTCCAGCAAACTTTGCATTATAATGAAGAAGCATAGAAAACTAGTAACTACAGAGTTTGAAGACGTTTGCATAGAAAACAAAAAAGTTTTTCCCACTAGAACTAGTTTTTCGACCAATCGTTCCTATGGCAGCTATATGTTAGAGTCATTCGATCCGGCTGGTTCCAACAAATGCGCAGCGTACTTGTACCAGAAGACTTCGTGCAAAGTTTGGTCGCGATAGCTTTAAAACTGACGGAGAAGATAGCATAGAAACACACGGGCATGGCTATATCGACTCAGCTCTTCGTGCTGATCAAGAATATATATACTTTATGTGGTCGAAAATGCTTCTTAAGGATGTTCTTAAGGATGTTCTGATTCGATGAACCTCGTTGGTCTCAAGAGGGACCATTAAATTGTTGTATAACGCCCAAATAAAATTGCTGGCAGCCCAAAAGCTACTTAATCCAGTCTTAACTAATTTTCCTTCCTTTTCTTGTTCATTCCACCAGCTTTTGCTTGCCAGTATTGCGGGACTGATACTCCTAAGGCGTGATCATAGAACAGACACTCACTATCGAGCATCACCACCGCCCCACAACAATTGCTACAAAGTGCTCCTGGCTGAATCCTATGTGTTTTCTGCTTTGGCCCTCATCTTTTGCTGTTTGGCTTTGGTTTGTGCGGCCATCGAGTTTGCTGAGCTGGCATCAGCCGTAGATGGCACATGCGGACCAGCCACCAGTTCATTGTTGAGCTATCGAAACTGCACCTGCCTGCCGGTGGGGGACAGTGTTGAGGAAGCAGAGCAAGCGCTGCAAACTGAGGCAACTGGAGAGTAAGTTGGCCCCCCCTTACATATAAATTGGACCCTACTTAATAATATTAATTTCCCTCCAACAGCCGTGCAAATTCCTGTGTAGCTTTTCGCGTTGAGTGGAAATATCTGTTGGCCTTCTCCATGGCACTCAACTCTTTGGGCATCGTTGCAACATTCTTATATATAACGCTATTTATTTGTTGTCACCGCAACAGAAAATACTTCTACACTTCGGTCTAAGAGTTTTTAAGTATATTACTTACACAATTAGCAGTTTAGCAAAAAAAAAAGAAGAAAAACAACAATAATAAATTATGCACAAATCCAGTGAAGAAAAGTGGGAGAAAGTGGTTTTCGAGTCTCGTTTTTAACACAATTTTTTTGGGGCATTTCCGGTTTTCACTTTCGATAGAATGCGGCAGTTGAAAGTGGGTGGAAGAGAACGTGAGTGGAATTTGTGGTTGTTGTTATGTCATTATGTTTGAGGCAGAATGGAATTCTATATAATGATTTGGAGTCTTTGCTTCCATAAGCCACCTTGGCCATGGCTGCGTCATAATTGGCTTGTGCCGCGCCATGTGAGTTTGTGTTTGTTGTTGACGAAACATGATGGATTGATTGATTGAAAATGTGATTGTGATTGTCTGTTGATAGCAGCAGAGGCACACAAGACTCTATATCTGTGGTTAGGACTTGGTGTAACACAAGGTATATAATCCAAATTACTTTGCAGCAGGTTTATCTAACTAAGACTACTTTTCCATACTAGATAGAAGTACGATGTACGACCAAACTTAGTGGAATCAGCATAGCAAACTAAGAAACCCAAAGATTGAAGACGTTTGCATTGAAAACAAAAAAGCTTTTCCTACTAAAACTAGTTTTTCTGTCGATCTATTCTATGACAGCTATATGCTATAGTCAACCGATTTTAACCAAACGTTGTAGAATTGTGTAAAAGCGTATTAAATTAATAAATGTTAATTTTAAGCACGTTGCCATGAAAAACAAAAAAGTTTTTCTCACTAAGACTACCTTTGGGACCCTACTTTTCTATGGGAGCTCTACTAAATAGATGTTCGCTTTCGACCAAACTTGTTAAAATCATGGAAAAGCATAGCAAACTAAAAAATACAAAGTTTGGAGGCGTTTCCATTGAAAACAAAAAAGTTTTTCTCACTAAAACTAGTTTTTCGACCATTCGTTCCTATGACAGCTATATGTTATAGTCATCCGATCCGGCCGTTTCCAACAAATATGCAGTGTAGTTGTACTTTAAGACTACGTACAAAGTTTGGTGAAGATAGCTTTCAAACTGACGGAGAAGAAGGCATGGGAACGGAATTTTGATAATAAATATAACGTTTTTCTTTTGTAAGTCGATTCATGGTTAAATTATGGTCCAAACTGAACATGTTTGACAGTAACATGTGACACGAAATCAGCTGAGCTGCCAAAAACAGTGTTGGCAAAAAGAAAGTAGCTAAAAGTAGCTAAAAAATCAGCCAAATACCAAAGAAAAAGCCGGTCAGCTATTTAAATCTATTGAGAAGGGACTGAAAAAGGGTAAATTAGTGACCAGGTATCATAGATGAGGCTCCTAACTGTTAGGGAAGCCCTACCAATCTACCTATCTGGTATTAGACCCCAGAGTATCGACATCTTCTCCATCTTCTATATAATCCCACTCTCTACATCAGCACCCAATTTCCTTGGTACATTCTCCGGGTGCCAATACTAGGAAATACTTTGTCTTTAGATCTACTTTAAAAGTGTCCCTTCACTTACCCTTAAAATCCTGCCACTCCGCCCATTTTACGATAGTCCGTATTGACCCAAAGGCTGCCATTTGATTGCTGCTGTATGCCACAAATTACAGATCCACGATTCAAATAGCGTTCACACTGATGACCTCTAGCCATTAGGCTCTCCACTTCATCTTGGAGCAATCCATACTCGTAGAGCAGAACATTTGGCAGCATTTGATGATGCACACGATTCGCATCGATGGCATATTTGATGTCCTTCCCCTGCCATAGTGTGCGCACCAATAGGGGCACAAGAGCGGAAATGATTTTGGTGCCGCCAGCTGCTCCGACAGCTAAACGCAGCTGACCCGTTGAGCGTTCGGTGACCAACAGCGGGCTCATTGAAGACATGGGTCGCTTTGAGGGGGCAATGTGATTTTTGCCCGGTATGTAGGGTAAATCAAAGTAGTTCTTCAACTGTTCCAGCGAGAAGTCAGACATGGCATTGTTAAACAAAATGCCAGTGCGTTTTCCCATCCGTCCACTGCCAAAACTGTAAGAACATCAGAAATTGGCACAATTCGGATTGGATTTGTTATGTTTGGCACCCACTAGAAATTGATGGAGCTGGTCACCGACACAGCATCACCTTTGAAGATCACAGAGATGTGCGAGGTGCCGTATTCCGTACGCCCGGTCAGAGTTGAGCGAGCGCCATAGTGGGACGAGCTGTTGTGGGTTTGTGTGTCGTCAATTTGTTTGGCCAGGGAAGTGGCCAAGTCCCAGCTGCTCAGTTCAGCCAAAATCTAGGGAAAAACTCGAAATAGAAAGGGAAGGAGCTAAGAAAAAGAGATGGCCATACCTGCTCATTGTTCACATCATCCAGTTGCCAGCGCTTGACAAAACCAAATTTCAGGGCCTCAATGATGCGATGTATATCCCTGGCGGTTAGTCTATCCGCTTGGGCAAAATCTGCGCGAAATTCCTTTAAGATTTGCATGATGAAACCCAACACCAGGCCGCTGCCTGGCGGCGGAGTTACATGCAAATCATACTCGTCCAATGGCAACACCATAGACTCCCTCAATTCAGCCTGAACTTGGCCCAAGTCAGCCTCCTGAATGGAGCTGCCCAAATCGTTTAAGTCAGCCAGCAAATCCGCTTGGAGGGTTCCATTGTAGAGACCTAGGGGTCCTTCCTCAGCGAGACGTCGGTAAGTCTGGCAAAGTTGAGCTGGAGGTTGGATTATGGTGCCCAAGGGCCAGAATTTTTGTGTTTTGGGATTGATAAACATTGCCGATAGCATCCCATCTTTTTCAATCATCAGCTGGTTAAGGATAAGCGCATCCGATTGATGCTTGTACAGGGGCCAACCCTTCTGGCAGAGCTCAACAGTGGGCTGGACCAGCCGCCGCCAAGGCAAGTGGCCAAAACGTCGATGAGCCAAGGCATAAGCCTTGAGCTCAGTGGGCACAGCTATGGACCAGCCGGACTCCTGCAGTTGCTGTTCGGACCGGAATCTGCTGAAATTGGCGGCTTGCAGTGCCAAGGGGGCCACCTCACGACCCAGAATGCTGAATGATTTAAGCTCTGCCTGTATATATATGTTCATTAGCAGTCCACCGCCCAAACCCATGCTCTGCATGCCCAACAGACCCGAGCAGAGTAGGGCGGCAATGGCGCCATCCACCACACTGCCACCTTGCTGCAGTACAACTCTGGAAGTAGTAGGAAGGATTAGGGTATACACACTAATAGCAGTAGGTATGCTATAAACCTGGCTAGGTGGCTGCACTCCTGGTGGTCGGAGCAAATGGCGGCATCTGGAAAGCTGTGCAACGGTGTATGAGACGTTGGTAAGGGCTCTACGGGATTGGGAGGCAGTTTTCGGGATGCAGAACTGCCATTTCTATAGATGTAGATAGCTATTAGGGCCATTAAAACAGCCAGCAGGGCTGTTATTTGTTTAAACATTACATTCTTTTCTTCTCAGATTTCGATTTGCGTGCAAAATGCATTAGTGTGACCGTACGCCAAAAGCAGAGATGAGCAATAATTTACACGCCAAAATCCGCTGATTGAGAACAATTTGTGGTTGTGTGTGTGTATATATGTACTTTTCCTTCACACACGCACAGCACCATGCACTATGTCAAATCGAAGGACACATTGAAATTTCTGCTAGTCATTCCCCTGGTTGGCAATTGCATTTATATGGGAGTTCGAGTTCTTTGCTCCAGATATGAAATATAGCGAATTACTTTTCAAAATGATTTCTTACCTTGATAAAGTTTGTTTTCGCCCACAAAAATATAAGCAAATTTGATTGGACAGTGTAAATTTATTTATGCATTATTTTAAAATATAAATTAGTTCTTTTCTTCCTTGATATTTTGTCCATTTTCCTGCTTAATTTTCATGTTTCGTTCCACATGGCGCTTGAAGTGCAGCATGAGCATGGCCATTGCCGCGCATTGAACGCAAATGGCTTGTGGGAATCCCTCAATCGGCTCCACGACTAGTCCAATGACATCTCCCAAAATCGACATGAGACGTTCACCGCAGTTTGGATTGGTGAAAGCTAATTTGCACCGGCTCTCGTCGCCGATCCAGCAAACGCAGCATGTTTGTTTAACGTTTGAACTGTTTTCTTCAGGCTTCATCTTATCCAAGTGAACAGCTTTTAGTGCCGGTGAATGAAATGTCAAAGATTAACGTCAAAAATGAGAGTTAAGATGGCGACGCAATGCTTGAATCATTTTGGAACAATGGCATGGGGACTGGGGGGGAGGAACACTGAACACAATGACTCGTTATCTCAAAGAACATTTGAAAATGATCCACTTCAAATTGTTTTATTTTATGTGGAAAGCTTATAGATGTTCTTGACGTAAAGTTTCGTTGGTTACGCCCACTAGAAAATAGATTATTTTTGATGGATTGTTAATTTTTATTTAGATATTTAAGGAATTTGTATTACCATATATCAGTTAGTTCCAAAAAAATCAAACAGAATTCAATTTCGTTTATATACTTGAAAGATATTCTATCCCTGAAGTATGAGTAAGATCGGACTGTTAAGTCGGAGAGCTACCATAGCGATTCAAAATCTATTTCCGCTGCGGAGCTTATAGACAACATTACCTGAAAATCTGCTAGCTACCATCAAAATACAATACATGTTGGAATACTTCTGTGGCCTTGATTTGGTGCTCATGGGCCATTCCGAAGCACTGTACAGAAAACCCTATTCGTGGTGAAACCATTATTTGTGTTATCGCTATCGATATCCCTACTTTTCGGCAGCTCGCATCGCTAGTTTAAAACGACTAGGCGGGCGGGCGGGCTTTTAGCTGGGAATGTTTTAAATTTAAAATTTCAAGCCTGCAGCATGTGTAAAATTATCATTTGTGTGTCCTTCGCCAATTTAATCAATTGCCCATCAATTGTATGTTTCGTGCAATTATTGTTATGCGTTTGCCCTTGTTTACATTTGGCATTTACAGTTAGCGTGTGCGTGCGTGTGTGTGCGATGAAATTGCATTTAACCGCAATTGTACTCATTTGCTTTGAGCATGTCAGCAAAGTGATTGCCCAGGGCATGCCCATCAGTCCCTGCCCGAAAGTCTTCCAGTATCGATTCGATGGCCATGAATGGTTTGGCCTGATCGCGGTGAGGCAGTTGGCGCCCGCTCTGCACATCCGCGTGACTCTCTCCATGCGTGGCAAACCCACAACGGTGAGTGCAACGAAACGGAATTGGCCCACACACACACACAGATATAGGACGCTACCATTTTGCAGAACTATTTGGGAGAGATAGAGCTGCTGACCCGTGGCCAATTCACACAGGATGCCCCCGTGCTGTATAAGATACGGTTTCCCAAACACCATTTTCCACCCAAACTGCTGATGATTTCGGCCAACAATCAAGTCATTTGCTTTGGAGCGGGCGGTAAGTGGGTAAACAGGGTGAGGCAACTCTACTTACGTACATTTCCCATTCGCCCAGAACACAGCGTCTTCATGACGCAAATACAGTTGGAGCACATGCGCAAACTCACCTTTCTGGGGGATCAGAAGGCCACCGGCGGAGACTTGCCCATTGGTAAGGAGATGCCCGCTCAAACCCATCAACACATCCAGTTTAAGAAGTATGCAAACCCTCAATATGCTCTCCCCTAATGCTCCTCCCCCAAAAAATTTGCCCTTTGTAGGAAACCCTTCCACGCGTCCCGCGAGATTTGCGGCAAAGTCGAGAGCAGCTTGGATTTCCGTGGCACAGAATCGGAGCCCGTGTTTGTAGACTATACGGAAGAGGACGCAGAGGAGGAGGAGGAGGAGGAGGTGGTCTTGGATGGTCTGGGGAGTTTGCCCTCAATTACACGCGGCTCTTGGCCCTGGCTAGCGGCCATCTATGTGAACAATCTCACCTCGCTGGACTTTCAGTGCGGCGGCACTTTGGTCTCCAGCCGCGTGGTGATCAGCTCGGCCCACTGTTTCCGCCTGTTCAACCATGATTACACAGCCAACGAGGTGTTGGTCTTTCTGGGCAGGCACAATCTGAAGAACTGGAACGAGGAGGGCTCTCTGGCGGCACCCGTAGATGGCATCTACATACATCCGGACTATAACAGTCAGCTAAGCAGCTATGATGCGGACTTGGCTGTCATAGTGCTGAAGGATGAAGTGCGGTGAGTGTTTTTGGGCAGGATTTCCCATGCTTTAAATCAAAACCCAACTCTCCGACAGGTTTAATCGCTTCATACGCCCCGTTTGCCTGTGGTCGGGATCTAGCAAAACGGAATATATTGTGGGTGAGCATGGCCTGGTTATAGGCTGGAGTTTTGACAAGTCGAAGAATGCCACCAAGGCCCCAAAACCAGCACTACCAGCCGCAGCTGCGGCCGCCAACTCAAGCATACCCAAGGTCCTAAAGGCTCCCATTGTGAGCAACGAGGTGTGCTTCAAGGCGAACGCCCACTTCCGCAGCCTCTCCTCAAATCGCACCTTCTGCGCCGGCGTCCACGTGGAGGCCAAGCCCAGTAGCCTCTACACGGGCATCTCGGGTGCCGGCCTAATGATACACAAGAACAAGCGTTGGATGTTGCGTGGCACCGTGTCGGCTGCCCTGCCCGCCGGGCAATATCTCATCTATGCGGATGTGGCAAAGTTCATTGATTGGATCACGGCTTTTATTATTTAGAAACCAACTGGGGTGGATGGATCTCCAATGTGTACATAAATAATAGAAATTCTCTTTCTAAAATTAAAAACTGTCATTTAATTATCACCTTGAGATTTACATAAATAGGTCATCGTTCTCGCCGTAGTCCAGCAAGTCGTCACTGAACGCATCGTCCTCCAAATCGGCCTCCACATCCTCCTCCTCCTCCGCGCCGGGACACTCGGTGCACTTGCTCTCGTTGATGCCATAGTTCAGACAATTGGCCCCCACGCACTCGCAGCAGCCATCGTGGAACCAGCGATAGCTATTCGCTCCCATACTCTCGCACTGCTCGCTGCACTTGTTGGACGGCAGGCACGAGTTCCAATAGATCACCGTACAGTTCAGCGTGGAGCCCGGCTTGTGGGCGCTCTCGCCCCCCTCGAGGCGCTGCTTGAAATCGGCTCGCAGGGTCAAACGAATGGTGGACCAACGCATGTCATCCTCCTCGGTCAGCTTGTCATATATCTGGGACTCACCCAGCAAGTTGCCTATCTCCGAGCGAGTACCCAACGCGGCGGGTGCCTCCTTGTCCGTGGGGCACATATCGAGACAGCCACAGCATTCGAAGAACAGATCGCCCAGACAATTAATGCAGTCCTGACAGCAGTGGCAATCATTGAGCTTGCACTGGCAGTCCTGTGTGAGCAGGCACTTGGACACCACCGATCCGCAGACGACCTCATTGCAGTCATTATCCTGGGCGCTGGCGTTGGTAGCAAGCAGCAGCAGCAACAGCAGGGCAAGGAAATGGATCAGATGCAGGTGCAACATACTCAACCGAACGCTGAAAACGCAATGCGGTGTTATGCCATCTTACGACAGGGATTTATAGGTGTCCAGGGAGAGGAGGCAGGTAGAGGCAGGTACTCAAAGGGTCACAAAGGCAATTTAAAAGAAGTTAGAGGCTCATAAAACAAATCCAGGCACACTCCCAAACCTAAACACACAGATCTCCCATTGGAGCGCCAAGCATTTCAAAAAACTGGGTTTCTGAAAGGCAGGCGAAATAGCAGGCAGTTATGCAATATGGATATATTGACATAATCGGCGACAAAAGAGTTGTTAAAGTTATATCCTCCATGGATATAGCAGTCCGATCTAACTCAAACTTAAATAAATCCAGCATCAGGTCAGTTGGGAAGGAATATCTGTCAAATATATATACATAATTTAATTCTGTTTGATTTTTTTTTTGGAACAAACTGATATATGGTATTACATATTCTTTAAAAATCTTTAAAAAATTTAGCAATCTATCAAAAATTACCTTTTTTCTCCAACGAAACTTTACGTCAAAAACATCTATAAGCTTTCCACATAAAATAAAACAATTTGAAGTGGATCATTTTCAAATGTTCTTTGAGATAACGAGTCATTGTGTTCAGTGTTCCTCCCCCCCAGTCCCCATGCCATTGTTCCAAAATGATTCAAGCATTGCGTCGCCATCTTAACTCTCATTTTTGACGTTAATCTTTGACATTTCATTCACCGGCACTAAAAGCTGTTCACTTGGATAAGATGAAGCCTGAAGAAAACAGTTCAAACGTTAAACAAACATGCTGCGTTTGCTGGATCGGCGACGAGAGCCGGTGCAAATTAGCTTTCACCAATCCAAACTGCGGTGAACGTCTCATGTCGATTTTGGGAGATGTCATTGGACTAGTCGTGGAGCCGATTGAGGGATTCCCACAAGCCATATGCGTTCAATGCGCGGCAATGGCCATGCTCATGCTGCACTTCAAGCGCCATGTGGAACGAAACATGAAAATTAAGCAGGAAAATGGACAAAATATCAAGGAAGAAAAGAACTAATTTATATTTTAAAATAGTGCATAAATAAATTTACACTGTCCAATCAAATTTGCTTATATTTTTCTGGGCGAAAACGAATTTTATCAAGGTAAGAAATCATCTGCAGTAAAGTAAGAAATGATGCTGCAATGTTGTCTGCGGTCTTCGAAGGGAAAATTGAAGAAGTTGGCCGTTGGACCACTAAGACCTCGGACTCTCATACATATATGTGTAAGCAATTGCCAACCATGGGAATGACTAGTGAAAATTTTGGTCTGTCCTTCGATTTGACATAAGTGTGCTGTGCGTGTGTGAAGGAAAAGTACATATATACACACACACAATCATAAATTGTTCTCAATCGGCGGCTTTTGGCTTGTATATCACTGCTCATCTCTGATTTGGTGTACGGTCACACTAATGCGTTTTGCACACAAATCAAAATCTGAGAGGGAAAGAATGTAATGTTTAAACAAATTAAATGTTTTAATGGCCCTAACAGCTGTATACATCTATAGAAATGGCAGTTCTGCATCCCGAAAACTGCCTCCCAATCCCGCAGAGCCCTTACCACCGTCTCATACACCGTTGCACAGCTTTCCACAGGCCGCCATTTTGTTCCGACCACCAGGAGTGCAGCCACCTAGCCAGGTTTATAGCATACCTACTGCTATTAGTGTGTATACCCTAATCCTTCCTACTACTTCCAGAGTTGTACTGCAGCAAGGTGGCAATGTGGACTGCTAATGAACATATATCCATATGCAGAGCTTAAATCATTCAGCATTCTGGGTCGTGAGGTGGCCGCCTTGGCACTGCAAGCCGCCAATTTTAGCAGATTCCGGTCCGAACAGCAACTGCAGGAGTCCGGCTGGTCCATAGCTTATGCCTTGGCTGATCGACGTTTTGGCCACTCGCCTTGGCGTCGGCTGGGCCAAAAAGGTTGGCCCCTGTACAAGCATCAATCGAATGCGCTTATCCTTAACCAGCAGATAATTGAAAAAGATGCGATGCTATCGGCAATGTTTATCCAAAGTGTTAGAATGTGCCACTGTGAAGGCGCCCTTGCCGTAGATCTGTTTAAAGCCATGAAATAGTTGAACTTCCAAGCCTTGAGCATACCAAGGGCAGTCGGAGAAGACATTCTTAGCGAGACAGCTCCATTTCTCAGAGAATTTCCAAGTACTGAGTACACTCAACTGTCCTGATGGCTAAAAGCTTCAAACAAACTCTCTTGTTCGATCTTGGATATCAGATCGCTTACCGATTTTAAACGATCAAGTTCAGAAACGAGAGCTGACCTCATGAATCCCTAGTTCTCTGGGGATATTACGGCTTTTCAAGCCTAAGTTGCACAGTTGATTATGTGGCACTGATTCAATTATCCTCAGCCTCCAACGGCGATCTCAGCCAACCGATTCTTCTTCGAAAGTTCAGTTTTTGTTAACCTCAAGGGGTCGTGTACAAATTTGCCCATAGCTCTACCTAGAGCTGAGCTTAGCTTAACAGTACCTGCGGTGGATTAGTGGGCATGTGGGCGTTCTTCCTACCTGCACATCACATCATTGCGGTTCCAGGTTGGATTGGGTTTATAATGCTGCACCTGGTTTATTACAATGCGCAATAATGTGCAAAACAACACAGCCCCCTTTTGGATTGTGAAAGGGACCTCAACTATTCACTTACTTCACAGCTGACCGGGAGGTGTAAGAGTTCGTTCTTATCACAAACGCCAGCCGACAATTTGTTCTACACCCACACGGACACCTTTATTGGGTGCTAATTACAACGCTCCAATGGGTAGTGCGCATATGCTGGATGCTATCGAGCACGTCATCGTTGGCTATCAGCGTCATTGTCATCTACATACATTTGCATACATATTTGTGGATACCTTTGTGGGTGGGTGTGTGTGCATGCGCATATCTGGCTATCTATCTACCTTGCTGAGCCGCACAGCGGCGACATCAGACCTTTTTAGACCGACGTCCCCTCCACGAAATGACAATCACAGGCGCTGCCTGCTGTGGGCCCGTTTGGTTTTTTTTTTCAGTTTTAAACGAATGGCGCAAGGGAGTGCATCTGTCTAATACACGGTTCGGTAACGGAAGATCGCTGGATGAACATGTGAATGGATTAGCTGAGATCTGGTGGTGCTCTAACAGGATGCTGCGTGGCGTGGGAGCTCATCGCCGTAGGTGTTCCATTCCGTTGGCGCGTTTAACGAATACAAATCTCAGCGGCCAGGATGATAGCATAGCCATCATTGGAGATGGTGGCGTCATCAGGAGAAGTGCGTTCTATGGGAATCAGGCGACAACGCTGTCTTCCAACAGGCGAAAACGAGCTGGAAATGGTCATGAGAGCCTGGCATTAGTCCAAACGAGACCAAATTTAGGCGACATCATGTGAGTGTGGATAAATGATAAGTGTAAGAGGTAAGGGGGTCGCCTAAAAGTGGGCAAGGATAACAAAAATGTGGTTGATTATTGAAATTCTCAACTGGTTTAGCCTGGGAGAGCTAAAACATTGCTGATATAGTTTTTTCACCTACTGAAAACGACCTCAATATTGTTTAAGACTTGCAGTTTTTCAAAAAAACGAGGGTGATTTTATAGCAGCTTTCCCAAAAATACATAAAATTCTGAAAAATGTATGAAATCTTTATTTGAGTCATACGCTGGGTCCATTTATGGCTTACTCTCTCCAACGTATGACCAAATAATCCCTGAGTTTTCCAATATGGCATTCATTTTGATGCTAAAGTGCAATAATCTGCTAACATTGTTTAAAGTCGATTCAAGGCTGAATTATAAACCAAACTGAACATGTTTGACAGTAATATGTAGCACTAAAACAGCTGAGCTGCCAAAAACAGAGTTGCCAAGCAGAAAGTTGCTAAAAAATCATCCTTTATATGACAAAATCTATTTTCATTCATTGAATTCATTGTATTAAAGAATTGCTGGTGATCCTAGCTGATTTTCGTAACACTTTTTTGGACACGTTTTATGGGGAACCTGTTCTATTGATATTATCGTAAGCTACTACTTCTTGGCTATCAAACAAACTATTCAAAATATTTCTGTAATTTTTTTGTAAGAGAATATAAATGCTTTGCAAAATTACAACAGTTGGCTACAGATTTGTATTGAATCCTTATGAGAATTTCCCACAACATCCTTTGCATTCTATAGGACACCACAAAATATGGCCATTTTGAGCACTTATACTTAACTTGGTATAACTTTGCTTAAAAAAAATCGCAGAAATATTTGGGATAGTTGATGTTAAAGCTAAGAAAGTTACCTTAACGACAATACCAAAGTTATTCAAAACCTTCAAAAAAGTTGCACATAAAACGAGCCGAAAAAGGTTAAAATATATCATTTTTTTGTAGCTTTAAGCTTTAATTGTCTATAGGGTAGAAGTGATGGACCATTATCGAAAAACAATTCTAGTTCAGCACACGAAAATCATCTAGAATTATGACAATCTTTTCTACTGTCATCTGAGATATCATTTTGTCAGGATTTGAAAATTTCTGGCTAGTATTTATTCAAACTGAGTTTGCAAGCCAAGTAATGAATGGAATCTTCATATGGTTTCTCCAGATTTTTGAAAATTGAACGGGTTAAGGGTGGGATTCTGGTACATACAGTACTTTCGAGCCCATTTGTTGCGTTTCTATAAGAGAATATGCTTAATACTATTTGGGATTTCTTATTTCAATAACAGAATATTTTTGATACGATTTGGGATTGTCTTAAGCTGAATGCTTGCTAGTCCTTGGATACTAAAATAGAACTAACCATTCTCAATTTAAACTTTTTTGACCCAAAACTAGTACTTTTTTCTTCTTCTCCTCTAAATCTACTTCTTTAGATTTTATTACATCCTGTTGAACTCTTAGTTTAAATCAATCCCCAATTTTTTTTTTTTATTTCTATCTCATAATATACTTAGCTCTCTCTCTCTCTCTCTCGGTTTGTTTTGGTACCTAGTTGTGCAAGCTAAGCACGATTTGTACTAACCATAAACGCTTATTTATACTTTAAGTACGAAGTAATCTTAGCTTTAATACCTTTCATGCACTCAGAGTACAAAAATAGAGAGTTACATGCTTAGATCAAGCTTGTTCGAGGTCAGAAGTAGGGTGAGAATATAAATTCTTGATTCAAGAGTCAATTTGTTGATTCTAAGATGCATTTTTGGTACCAAATTTGTTGAAACAAGAGTTACACAACCTGATCCATGTCCGATAAATTGTCAAATCAAAAAGTATAGTTCTTGAATCAACATCCTAACATACTCGAAACCGAGATTGACCATTCTAAATCCTGCTCCTGCTTTCGAATGAAATTGACTCGCATTTGTTGCTTAAATTAATGTGTATGACATAAGCGTATAAGCGGGAGAAATTGAATCTTTTTAGAATTGAATAAAGTGGAATACAAATCAATCTTTTACCCAGTTTTCAATCCTGTTTCGGATTGGTGTCATTCCGTGCGGATTGATTTGCTTTTTGAGTACAAGAATGTGGTTCTTGCATCAAGAGTTAGTGAACAGTGAAGCTTAAAATAGTTCTCCCAAAAACTGTTTAGTTAGGGTGATTACTTTCTGGCATCACTGTAGGGTGATTCCCTATCCCAGCCAACCAGCGGAGTCCAAATGGGGCTCCATTAGGACTCCCAGTACGTTGCTCCTGGGGAGGCTCCAAAAAAGTGTCCCAAAGGAGCATATCGGCTGGAGAAAAAGGACTTTTCAATATATATTTGAAAAAAGTGTGCCTAAGGGTCTGCTTAAATGAGTGATTTCGGCGTCCCAGAATGCTCACTCAGATAACCCGCAAAGACTCCGTGCGGACTTCTCTACTCGCCCATGGTTGTTTTTTTTTTGCAAAAGGACTCCTTCGAGTTGCTGCTTTGGAGTCCCTATTTTACTCCTGCTTCGGGGTGCTCCGGCAACGCTTCTTCGAGGTGCTGCTTTGGGAGTCCCTTCTCACTCCTGCTTCGGAGCTCTCCGGCAACGCTCCTTCGAGGTGCTGCTTTGGGAGTCCCTTCTCACTCCTGCTTCGGAGCGCTCCGCATATGGTTGGCGGGGATGTTTTGTGGGGAACCTATGCATATGTCTTAATCCCATTTGATATTATCGTTAAGAACTTTTTCGAAGCAGCATACACTCCTCGCCCACATTGACACGCTTACATCACTGTTAATGCTCTGTTAATTAACACCAGGGATGACCATACAGCTAACCTCTTTCATTCAGCTCCTTTCTGTTATGCTTAGCCCGCCCAAATTTCGAATGTATCCACCAAATTCAATCGACCGGGGGGGAAGAGGGTTGGCTAAAAGTTTCCCGCTTAGCTTTTAAGCTTGGTGTATCTAAAAGAAGATGGCAAGAACAGCATTATTATTCACCTTCACTGGGCGTCCTCCTTGCCCCCACACAGATGTTGGGCCGTCAGTTCCTGGGCGATTCGCATGCGTGAAATTTGGCGGCTGCCAGTGCAGCCAAGTTGAGCTTGAGCTTTCAGTTTTCGATCCAAAGCGCAGGGCTGCGCTGGCTTCTGGTCTCTGTGCCACATATTTTTTTGGGGTTGTCGCTGGCTAAACGTCCCTCTGTCTGTGTGCGTGTGTGTGTTTGTGTGCGTGCGTGCGCCACTGCCTGTGTGTTGTCCGCTGTCAGTGTGCGTGTGTAGTTGTAGTGTGTAAAATACAAAGTCGCCAAGCTGAAGTCTTGCGTTTTGTTGAGTTTTTCGTCCAACTGGTGAGACAGAAAGTCGGTGGCAGCGGTTTTTCGTGTTCGTGTGATATTTTTTTGTTATATTCTTGTTTTTTTTTGGGTGAAAAATCCCTGCAAAGGCATCGAACGAGAAGAGGATAAAGCATTAATCGAAGGAAAATTCACAAAATTTTCCTCGGCTGGTGGTGCCCTGAAAAAAGTTCGACATTTCGAAATGTAAAATCGGGTCGAGTGGTGAAAATCAAATTACAAACAGACCAAGAATAAGTCAGGGCAGGCAGAAGAACGTTGTGAGAGTGAAACGGAGGAAAGGCGAGCGGAAAAAAGCGAAAAAACTGATGAATTAAAATGGGAACAAGAAAATGTATAAGCTGCAATAGACAACGCCACTGTCAGAGCCAATGCCAGAGTCAGTTGGTCTTCCGTCTTGGCAGATGTAATTGTTGAGTTAAGCCAGGCGCCCCTCCCACCCCATCCTACAGTGCCCCCCTTAGCAAACTGCGTATGTACATACGTACGTATGTACCCGTGTGTGTGTGTGTGTGTGTGTGTGTGTTGGGATTGGGTCAGCGGGTCGGTAGCACAACGGGTGGAATGTTGCGTTTTGCGTTGGTGGTGAAGGCGTCAGCAAAGTGGATTTCGGTTTCGGTTACAGAGGCTACAGAGAGCTGCTCTACAGCGGCTATCGGTATCGTGTTGTGACGTGTACACGCGCGTAGGAAGGTGAATGAATTGTGCGTGTGTGTGTGTGTGCGTGCGCGTGTATACATATGTAAATCATCTGCATAGGCCAACAAATATTTACCAGTCGAATATTTTCCGAAAGAACAATGTGTGTACATCTGTGCCCAAGCATGTCAGTGGCCCCCCAGGGCAACCGCCCCCCCTCTCCACTTCCCCCCTCCCAAGTGGTGTCCAAATAAAAATTTAATTTCCAAATCCCCCAGCCCCGAGTGCAAGTGCGCGTGTGTGTGTGTGTGTGTGTGTGTGAAAAGTAGAGCATAGCCCAAAAAAGTAGGCAACACTTTTGGTACATTTATTTTTGGCCCTGCAATTAGAAGTTCGTTGGTCCGCTTGCACACATGTGTGTGTCTGTGTGTCTATGTGTGTGTGTGTACGTACGATGACGTCACTGGGGCAGCGGACCTAAGTATAGAAGGACCCATTAAACATTTAGCTTGAAAATATTAGCAAAAAGTGTAAACATGGGCGCCTGCCAGTGGACAGGTAGACCTTTTAAGCTCCCCCTCAAACCCCCCCCCGGCCCCGAGTGACGCAGGGTGGGCAGGGGGTGGGGTTATCGGTATCGAGGCTCCAGCTCACTGATATCGAAATCTTAACAGTATCCCTGCTGCTAAAAAGTAAACATGACTCTCTCGCCAAGACCTGCTTCCAGTGAAGTCACAAAATTTCAGTTCACCGTTCCAGTTTTCACCACGGCAACACTGTAAGCTGTGTGTTGAGCTTTCCTTGCACGGGTTGGGGGTGGGTGCGGGGGGGCTGGGGAAGGCAGAGGGTCCGTTGGGTCTTTTGAGTTTCGGTTTCATCCCCTAACTTTTCATTCATGGCGTGTTCCAGTAATGGAATGTTATACCAATAAATAAAACTACACACACACACACACACACACACACGCACACATTGCTCAATTGGACAGCAAATGCATTTTGTATGCACTCTCGTTGTACCCACCTGCCTGGCCACCTGCCTGCCTGCCCGCCTACCTATATGTGTACATATGTGCGTGCGTGTGTGTGTGTGTGTGTGCTTTCGATAGGTCATGAACTGCATTGACCCGCCGAGCATCATAATTATTGGAGACAAGAGACACCGCCAGCCGCCGCCACTCTCATCTCACTGCTTAACAAACAAACGGGAAAAAGCTAAAAGTGCCGTGTGTGTGTGCGTGCGTGCGTGCGTCTGTGTGTGTGTGTGTGTCTGCGTGTGTGTTTGTGTGACCAATCCAACGTTTATTTAGCATTTGATGCCCAATTAACAACAAAAAGACAGACTTAAATAAACAACAACAACAACAAAATATATAACTAAATATAGAAAAAAAAAAGAAAGAAAGAAAAAACCAAACAAAAACAAAAATCCAAAAACGCGAGATCAGGAGCAGCAGCAGCTGGTGCAACAACACCAAAACAAAAGATAAACCAACACAGACCTCATCATCGTCGTTGCCCAAAAATCAACTTTTGAGCAGCTCCGCGTCATTGGCCTCCTCGAATTAAATGTCCAGTTGCCGCTATCGTGCCATGCGGACGGCGTGTCATTCCCGACAAATGCGTATTGTGGTTCACCTTGTGTAATATAATTATGGCCGAGCGGTCGTTACAAAAGTATCAGAAATTGGATATAGTGACGGTATGTTTGGTTGAATCCATCAACAATGGGGAGGGGGGGGAGCTGAACAGACACCCCCCCCCATCCCCCCTCAAGTTTATGCGTTGCCATAAATAGACCGGTTAGCATTTAGCAAACCCGGAAGCCATATTTTTCATTTTTTGGAAACCCTATGCTGTACATTTGTTGTTGTCTGCAGCCGAGATGTAATTTCGGTAACTAAACGGCGGAACTTTAAGTGCAAACGACCTTAGAAGCAAAGTTCGCCATTGCACCGGGCAACAAGCATGATAATAGAGAATTTATGATTTTCTAAGCAGGTTTTGGGGGTATATTTTTACTGTGATTTGCCTAATCTTGATACCTTCTTAAAGAACTATTACTTAATTTGAAAATAAACTATGCCAAACAATTTTGCGATTTTTTTTTAGCTAAGATATGCCATTTTTAATACAAGTGAAGCGCATTTTTAAGCCCATAGATATGCAATGAATTTTGTGGATTTTTTATAGCACACTTTTCGGCAGTAGACAATTCTTGAATGTTAAACAAATGGACTTAAAATGGTATATCTCTCTGAAGAAAAATCGCAAAAATATAACTGATAGTTTATTTTAAAGCTAGGATGTAATACTTTATACTCATGCAAATATTCTCCACAAAAAGTACCAAAAAATCTGAAAATATGACACTTTAAACTCGAATTACTAAAGATACAGACCTGTAGGACCATTTTTGAAAACAGATTCGTGTTCAAAACCCATCAGGAATTACCACCAGTCCTTTAATGGACTCGAATTTTGTTGCCTTGTGTTAACTACCCACAACCCGAAGCCGCTTAACCTAGAAATCTATGATTTGACATAGATCTTTGTTCATTGCTTGTTCAAAATGGTTCCAAAGTTCAATCTCCATAAAAACTTTTTAACATTTTTCTTAGTGGGATAAATAATTGGTCTAATTGGTATTAAGATAACTCAAACAAATGATACAACACACCCAAAATTCCATTGGCTGTTTGCCCATCCACTACAAATGAGCAACTGTCTTTTCATGTCAGTATTACTTTAACTTCTAGGCAGCTTCAAGGCAGCATAAGTGGAAAAACTGAAGCCAAAAGTTAAACCTTTCACTCAGAGGTAAAAGCCTTATTCAGTTTCGCCCATTCCTGCTAGAATTCTCTTAAGTGTAAGCTTAAATAGTCTTTCGGTTCACTGTTCTTTGTTTTAAAAAGGTTTTTTGGCAGTGTTGTACAACCTTTTTACACATTTTCCTGCCATCTGAGTATCTCAGCATCTGTGAACGAAAACAACATAGTTTTAACCATGTTTTTACGTATTGTCTTAGATACTGGGATTGTCTTAGATCTGTTTGGCTTAGGTTGCTTTCATGTGTGGCATTTCTTTAAACTAAAAGCGTGCCAATTTGATAATAATTCCATATTTATTTTGCGGCTTTCGACTGCGTTTCTATGTGGAGTTTTTTCACACAAATCCCTGGGGAATGTCAGCAAAATAGCTATGAAATTATCTCCCCCTATTTTAATAGATCATTTACTACCCCTAAGCTAATCAAAGTAAAATATGATGAACAATTCCATTGAGATAAGTAGGATTAGCATAGTTTTGGGTCGAAACTCCATTTTTATTAAGAATTAAAGAGTTATTACAATAACCAAAGGCAGGGGTCGGCAATTTAAGCAGAGAGGTGGGCCATATTTGAGCCGCTGAGTTCAGAGAAAAGCTGTAAATGTGTTGATCACAGTCAAAGAGCAAGCTTTAAGCACTCGGTCGCAGCAATTTAAAAGGATGTCTTTGAGATAAGTTGATGAGTAGCAGTTTTTCTGCTCACATTGCCGACCCCTGATTAAAAAAAAGCAACGCATAAACTTTAAACATTGTATACACTAAGCTATTTAATGTATCCCCGCCATATACTCATCCCCTTTTTTCTCATCATACCAGGTTGGAAGCGGCTCAGGAAGCAGTGCTAGCAGGGCATCAACAGGACTCCTTAGGCGGGGGGCACTTGGGTCGAAAGGGAGCCCATCGCTTAGCTGATAGAATGGGTGGCCCCAAAAAAGAGGAAAACCCACCAGGTGGTGGTCCGACGTCATTGTTTATCCTAACCGAGGATAACCCGATTAGAAAATACACACGATTCATCATAGAATGGCCGCCCTTTGAATACGCTGTGTTATTGACAATCATAGCCAACTGTGTTGTGTTGGCGCTAGAGGAGCACTTGCCGGAGGGCGACAAGACAGTATTGGCTCAAAAATTGGTAAGGGTATCGCACCAGCCCCCTGCTCACGTATCGGTAACCATATCGTTTCGTTTGCTGTCTCCATTTAGGAAAAAACGGAGGCCTATTTTTTATGCATTTTCTGTGTAGAAGCATCGCTCAAGATCCTCGCCTTAGGGCTTGTTCTGCATAAACACTCCTATCTCAGGAATATTTGGAACATCATGGATTTTTTCGTTGTAGTGACGGGGTAAATAGACAAAAGACCAATTTTATGGTACAGCTTAACTTTATTGTACGATACCAACGGGAGGCTTAGTCAGGCTTAAGTCAAGAAACCATTTAGCATTAACACAAACCATTTATATACCGATCCTAAATTGGCTAACACAAATGCCCCACACAGAGCCATGACGATATTTGCTGAGGCCAATATAGATGTTGACCTGCGTATGTTGAGATCGTTTCGTGTCTTACGACCACTGAAGCTCGTATCCAGAATTCCAAGTAAGATTTCATTTCCTGGTGAAATGTATACGGAAACAGAACTTAGGCCAGACAAAACTGATATATTCTATATAGAGTTCTGATTTCATCTTTCGACTCGAATAGAACTTAGAGGAGCTACGATCGTTCTTAGTCAAACATACTACATATTGATAAAAAAAAAAACAAAAAAAAAATAAAAACTCAATTTGATGGACGCCTCTGTAGAGAGGCTAACACTAATAGCTAGTCTACATTGCTAGGATGTAGATTTCGTCTGTCAGATAGCTGTGGTGTCTAACAAAATGTATTTTAAGTATGTATTCGATATTTATTTAGATTTTTATCAAGATAAGTAACTACTTTTAGTTCCAAAAAATTATAGAAATATTAGCTACAAGTTTTATGTAAAATATTTGATGTATTATTACTAGCTACATTTTAAACTTACACACAGAGATACACACCCCCAAGTTAAGATACAACATTGATTAAGGGTTGCCTTTTTGAGTTTTGAGATGGGTTGAAATGATCAGAAAGTGATATGGTTACAAATGGTTATCTGTATAGCAATTACGATTACCTATTCTTCATGGAAGGAATGAGATAAATGAGCAGACCAACGAACATTCGTTCAAAAAAATCACTAAAAAGAAATTTGAGCTCTCAAAATATGCTGAAACAATTTTGTCTATGCTGTCTGCTCACTTAAATGACAGGTATAAATTGAACAAAATCACTCACTCTCTGAACAGAACTCTTTTTTGTAGCTTCTTTTATGTTTTCTATGATAGAAAAATGGCAGAAAGTCAATTATAAGTAGTAATTATCGATAGAAATAATAGTCAGCATTACTAAAGTGCGAAGAAAGTACTTGAATTAAGAACTTTTCGTACTTCAAGTAAGCCGTAAAATGTAAGAAACTCTCTTTCTAAATTCAAGTATAAAATAACTTGGATTGAGTACAGCAAAGGCTTCTACAAGTGTGCTACCGAGCATTCCCAACTGGTTCTAGCACTTTTCTTATAAAGTGATGGTAGATCTAGAGTAATAACTTCTTGGTCTTGGCTAGTGACTCAGCCTTTGTTGATACAATAAAGGTATCGTATTTCAACAACAAACTGGGAATACTTTTAGAAATTGTTTGGCTTGAATCAAGAACTTGCTGTACTTGATTGATGTACTCATATTTTGTTTCAAAAACTACTTTAAATTTGATTAGACTTCAAATAAGCATATAAGCAGTGGTTAAGCTGTCTTGTAAGATAATTAAAACCAATTGGAAGATACAAAAATAAGGAAGAATATAATGTACGTGTTCTTAGAGCTCATAGGGTTTGTCTTAGGACTATATCAAACTTAAAGTGAGATCAATAAGATTTTGAAATAGCTTGAAAGGTACTTAATATACTACGAAACCAACTTAAATCCAGCATTAAATCAAGTATTTTCGTACTTAACGTACTATGTACGCCGTATGTACTTAGTTCCTAAGTTTTTCTGCTTAAGCAGTGTTAGAGGAAAGACGAATCAGGTTTACTCTCTTAAAATTTTCTTTTATTTACACTTCTACTCTCTACCTAGGCTTACCATAAAATGATCTAGTCGAGTCTCTTCGAGCATACTCGTTACAGTTTCTTTAAAGAGTAGACTACCTAGCTATAGGTGTATGCAAGAAAGAGACGACTATGAACATTAAAGTTATGTATATGTTAATGTTAAGGGGAATAGCCATTAGGTTGACCATGAGTCTTTGAATGTGTTTGAATTTATCCTACTACAGAAGTTATAGTGTCAAAATTCCAATTACCAGACTTTCTTTTCTTTCTACAGAGTCTTATAATATAGAATTTTCGAAGATACTGTAAAATCAATTCAATAGATTGAAAGGAGTTAGCAAAGGCTTCTAGGAATTTGATAAACGAAAGCAAACAAGTCAAAAGAAGAAGTGCTATAAAGTAGAAGAAGTGTTGATGGATAGTTAGTTGTTAAACTCCCGAGCTTAGAAAGTAGTCGATGCTTAATAGAAAGCTTAGTAACGGTTTTCTCCTTCAACCTCATCTTAGAACTTAAAAGACAACCCAACCCTAGCTTAATAATGACATTAAAATACTTTAATTTACCCGCACGAAACTAGGTTCAGAGTTCTTAGTATTCAAAAAATAATGGTTTCTCAAAGTCGCAAAACATATATTAAAATCTAAGTATTTATTATTGAGAAAGAACAATTGCCAAAAATTTGTACCTTAATGTGAACTCCTTTCTTGGGGAAAATATCAAATGTTGCTATGCCATGCAATGTATGATATTTTTCGTTGAAAAGTCGTTCGTCTAGTCTTTAATTCTTAATCTTAGACCTTTTCACAAACTAATAATCCATCTTAAATATTATTCCTTTTAGTATACAAAATAATTTCAATTTGCTCTCCCCACAAAAATTTTGAAAAATAAAAACACATTTTGTAATACGTTTCTGCTGTAGTGAAACATGGTTACCAAATGATCCGAGTGCAAATTGGAATTATTCAGCGTTTTCGCTTGGGTATCCCATTGTGTGTGTGCCACTTATATGAACTTAACGCGCGTTAAACGTACTTTATGCTTTAGTTTGTAGTTCCTTCATTTTCGATTTGAGTATTTGCCAATTATTAATGTTCCAAAATCCTCATTTCGATCGCTTAACGCCTGCAAACAGATTCATGACACTGTACCCACAAATAGGGCCCGAGGTAGACCTAAGAACACTTAGAGCCATTCGTGTGCTACGGCCCTTAAAATTAGTGTCTGGAATTCCTAGTGAGTAGTTCATACCGATATATACATACATGTACACCCAATCTAAATGTGTTATCCGTTTTTGATTTCCATACTGCGAGCTAGCGCAGCTTACGTTTGGCATCATTTTCCTTAGAAGTGCTTTTGATTTACTAGCTCCTAGATTAAATTCTTTCGCCTGATACTAATACCATATCTTGTCTCTTCGAAATGAACCACCAACACCACCACCACCACCACCATCGCCTGCCCTTGGACGTGTCCGACCGCCACAGGTTTACAAGTAGTTTTAAAATCTATAATCAAGGCGATGGCACCTTTACTGCAAATCGGTCTCTTGGTGTTGTTTGCAATCGTAATATTTGCAATCATTGGACTCGAGTTTTATTCGGGCGCACTGCATAAGACTTGCTATAGCTTAGAAGATCCAAGTATATATCCATATTGGAACAATAATCCATTCCATTTTGCTGGGCAGAGAACTAACCACCATTCATTGCAGACAAACTAGTCAAGGAGGGTGAATCGGAGACACCCTGCAATACGGACAACAGCACTGAGAAGGCTGGCGGCTCCTTTGTGTGCAATAACACCACAAGTATGTGTCTGGAGAAGTGGGAAGGGCCAAATTCGGGCATAACCAGTTTTGATAATATCGGATTCGCCATGCTGACGGTATTCCAATGCATCACCATGGAGGGCTGGACGGCGATACTGTATTGGGTAACATTGAAATAGTGCACGAAATTGAAAATCAAACTCTAAATTCAAAATCAAAAATCTCAAATATTCTTTCTTCTCAGACCAATGACGCATTAGGTTCAACATTTAATTGGATATATTTCGTGCCTCTTATAGTTATAGGCTCATTTTTTATGCTCAACTTAGTTCTTGGTGTTTTGAGTGGGTAAGTTGATACATATTCCAGCTAAAATGACACGAATTTTCCAATAACTGTACAAATATATATACATTTATATATATGATTTTTAAAATAATTCTTTCCCAAAAACATACATACATATGTCGAACGAATTGTTGTACAAAGGAAACGCAAATTGACTTTCTAAAGCGCTTGTTATACGATGACTGGGCTACCGAAAGGGGGGAATATAGAAGAGGGGAGTAAGGATCCCCTGTACTATAACCTTCGTTTTCCTCCCACGATTGAAACACAATTTTTCTACACTTCTTAGGCATATTTCAAATGCTGAAGCTAATCTTCCCTAGGCTTTTAACTTGATATTCCTTTGGCCTGGCTAATACTGCTTCTGTTCCATGGACATTGAATATCCCAGACTCTTAAATGTGGTCGAACATTGGAGAAAATAAGTCTATATCCTTCGAAAGAAAGAGCAGTATTAACTGGGGGTGCACTACTAGGCAAAGAATGCTGCTAAGCTGCTGCTGCCTTGTTAGATAGCCATCTTAGCCATCTAAAGTGGTAAAATAGTGATAAATTTGTCTATTGAGTAAACACACAGAAAGCATGAGCTAAGACTCGTAACAGAACCTCAAAAGCGAAGCTCATGCCTGGCCCGCAGTTGCCGCACGCATGCCGATGCTTTTGGCTAGAGAGCAAAAGAACTTTATAGTTGCTAAAAGAGTTCAATGATTCTCTTTATTTTGCGCCTCACTCCTCTTCAGAACCCCAGATTCATGTTCAAAGCTCATAGAGTTCCTCTCAGTAAACACCCCTCTGGTGGTATTGTGGAATATAGCAATGAGCGAGCTTTTGCCAAGTAAAAAGCACACAAAGCTCTCTCACAAAACTGCTTAACTGCTGTTGCCTCGCAGCTAACTTTGATTCCCCCACATTGCATCGTATAACAAGCGCTCAACCAAAATGTACCTATAATATAACTTGCCCATTTTCAAAGAGACTTTGCTGCTCTGTATATATATAGTTGTGTCTGTGTGTGTATACCATATCTATGCCCATAGATATGCATGAATGGGAGATTTCTCCCCCTGTTACATATGTATGTATTTCATTTAACCATATGATTTTCCTATTAAACGCCTTCTTTTCTTCAGTTTTGAGTGTGGGTCTTGTATTAAAAAAAGTATCACATTGTCTCGACTTTAGAGAGTTTTCAAACGAACGAAATCGCGTCGAGCGTCGCATGGAGTTTCAGAAATGCCGCTTTCGGGCCATGTTTCAAACAGCAATGGTCTCGTACCTTGATTGGATCACACAAGCAGGTTTATAAACTCACATATCAAAATACAAACAAAAAATATTTAAAAAAAGTAAACAAACAAAAATATCGGACAACCTTTTGATGCTCCACTCCACTTAGTAAAAAAAAACAAAAAAAAAAAACAGAGAAACTAAACCAAACTACTTACTTACTTATATTGCTTCCAAAACCAAAACATGCATTAATAAATCCAACAAAATACGAACTATATTTTACATATAAACTATTGTATGTTTGATTTGATGCTAGTTACTGCTACTACATATACTACATATGTATGTTAATCAATAGAAAGCAAGAAAGTTACAAGTTCCCAACCCCCACCCCGCCCCTCACCACCGATTGACGGCAAGTTAAATTTGTTGGTCCCAAACTAACTAACTAACTAACTACTTGCATTTTGAAACACACAGTTCTAGCGAAGTTTAACCCCAACCAACCAACCAACCAACTACCTAACTAGCGAGTTAACTATCTAGCCCACCTCTATAATTCTATATACTACTTCTCTATACTTATCGTAAACCTACCCCCCAAAACCCCAACCTCCAAGCCAGTTGATGTTATGTTTCGGCACTTATTCCCACGCTCATCTGCATCTCGGACTTGTCGGCGACAGCAGTGTCCCTGCGGGCGACCTCTGATGATGCTATCTATCTTACCCCCTCCCCCAATCAATGGACAACTGTATGACCTAATTCAATGAGCTTTTCTCTTTTCATTTTTGGTTTCCGTCTTCATTTTGTCACTTTCCGTTTTCGGTTTGAAAAATCTATATGATGAAACTCTATATACATACTATTTATAACAGACTCCATTTGATCGAATCCTGTTTTTTGGTTTATCATATTCTATAAATTCAATATTATTCTTTGTAGTGAATTCGCAAAAGAACGAGAAAAAGTAGAAAATAGACAAGAGTTTCTTAAACTTAGAAGGCAGCAACAACTAGAAAGAGAGTTAAACGGCTATGTTGAATGGATTTGTAAAGCTGGTATAGTATTTTACCCCCCTTACTAAATGTTTGTAATCCCCATATAAATAACTAAACACACACACACACACACGCACACACATATCATCACAACTGCACAGACATATACCATAAACAAACAAACAACAGCACACAAAACAATACTATATTTACAATATGATGAAAACTAGTTGCTCACTATTTGTATGGTATAATTCCAATTTAAACTAAAACTGAATTAAATACGAAACGGATCGAAGCCTTAAGTCCATCAATTTCATTAACCGGCCATTCATGCAATTTGGAAACGTTGTCCGAGACTAAAAGAAAGCCAATTGAGTCACACAAAACCAAACAAACCAGTCACCATCATATAAGATGCCCCCTCAAAGCGTGGCGACACCTGATCAAAATTTGTTGCATGGGCATCACTTGCTCTCTCTTGCCAAAGCTTCGATTCGACAAAGCATGGTGTCCCATCGTTATGTTACGCACCTTATACACATATGAAAACCTCCATTTAAAACCATCTATGTTAACTCTTTGTATCATCCTGTTTTGTACTCACCTGTACAACTCTACAATTTCCAATTGGTGGTAATTCTATGCTGATTTCCATTGCAGAGGAGGTAATCCTAGCCGAAGAGCGTACAACGGAAGAGGAGAAAATGCACATAATGGAAGGTGGGCAAAAAAAAAAACTCCATCTTAACCGAAATTAATGCCTTTGTCGTTCCAGCTCGTAGACGTAACGCTGCCAAACGGAAAAAGCTGAAAAGTTTGGGCAAATCCAAGTCCACAGACACTGAAGAGGAGGAGGCCGAAGAGGACTATGGTGACGATGGTAAGAAATTGATTTAGTTAGCCTATAAAAGAAAACACACAGGACCAATTTCTGACCAAGGATTACTCAAAAAATTAAGCATGGCGATTTGCTGCTAATTTACCTTTGCATTGCGTTGCCTTTCCTGGTTTCCCCAATCTGTTCCGTTTAAAGGATTCCAATTTGGTTTTTGCAATTAATTATATATTTATATATATATATATTTTCGTTCTAAAATCTCACCAATACTCAAAATACAATACGAAATTGTAAATCTTACATTGAATATATTCAAAATGTGTAAGTAAATTATAAGTTTTGCTTTTTCAAAAAACAAAAGCATTTGCACTATGGAAATGCGAGCACACTCTCAATCATTCTTAAGTGTCATCATCATCATAAGTATGTAAGGCAGATGTATGTTCATAATCGATAGGCTAGTCATGCATATGCCGATACCCTCTAATACCTTGAATGTTCATTTATTAATTTGCACTTAAGTACATATTTGAAATGTTATAAGAGCACACATTATTGTGTATTAGTCGACCATTGTCGGTCTAGATGGAGTGTACACTTAGTTATCAGATCATATATCAGTTGTTGGTAAACCGATTGATAATACCTGGGGACAACAAGTAATTGCTGTTGTTTTTTTTTGAATATATTTTAAAATTTGTAGAAATTTTCCCGTAAACTTAAGCACGGAAGCGAGTTTGACTCTAGGAATGTAATCTGCAGACATCAATTTAAGTTCTTTCTACCAAAGAATATACTGGCATGTTCTCAATTTCACTTCTACTTCTATTCTCTTGGAATACGATAATGATTCATGTTCTCGCAATACAAAAACTCTCTCTTTCCCATTGCCGAAAGTTCCATTTTCGATAGATTTGCTCGGAAATGAGGTACCTTTAATATCAGGGTTCCCCAAGAAGAGAGACTATCTGTTGCTCTTCGTTTCTCTCTCTCTGACACTCACTGATGCATTACTTCGGCTTGAGTTGTCGAAAATGTTCGCCCCCCTGGGGCATGGCTGGGGAACACTGTCTTATATTTAGCTAGTGCCGATTCCGTTTGATTCGTGGATTGCCAAAATGTGAACAACTGAGCAATTTTAGCAAAAGGTAAACCAATGTGAAATTGCTTTCGGTTTGCTCTTTAAAAAGTATCAAAATAATTGAAGGAATTCAGAGCATGCCTGATAGAGTATAGTTGGATATAGAGTAGTAGATATTGGTTAAGTACTTGCTTATTTATGGGCACCTAAATATAAAAATTACACATAGAGTTGGTTGGGAACGAACGATGATGTTATATTTTCAGTACATAACATGCCTAAAAGCTAACCACTTTTTTAATCATTGATTGTACTTTGGGCTTAGACTACACAGAGAAAAAAAAGGATATTCCAAAATATACATTAGATTATTGCGGTTTCATGTGGAAATTCCACTCCTTACAATTTATTTTTGGGTACTAAAATATTCGTTTAATGTTAAATGTATTTTAAATTTGTATGCAACGGAGCTGAAAATCATCCAGAGGATATGAAAAATGAATATTTTATTAATAAAAGAACAAAGGAAAGTTAACTTCAGCTCGCTCGAAATTTGTACACCCTTGCATTACGTTTTTCTAACTAAGACTACTTTTCGCATCTTATTTTTCCATGGGAGCTTTACCATATAGATGTCCGATTTCCACCAAACTTAGTGGAATCGTGCAAAAGCCTAACAAACAAACATGTAAGAAATTTGAAGTCGATTCCATTTAAAACAAAAAAGTTTTTCTCATAAGAACTTTTTTTTCGACCGATCATTTGTACTGCAGCTATATGCTATAGTCAACCGATTTTAACAAAACTTTGTAGAATTGTGTGTAAGCATATAAAAGAAATAAATGTCAATTTTAAGCACATTTCCATTGAAAACAAAAAAGTTTTTCTCACTAAGACTACTTTTCTGACTCCTCTTTTCTATGGGAGCTATACTATATAGATGTTCGATTTCGACCAAACTTAGTGGAATCATGGAAAAGCATTGCAAACTAAGAAATAAAAAGTTTAGAGAAAATTTTTCTCACTTGAACTAGTTTTTCGACCGATCATTCCTATGGCAGCTATGACCTATAGTCATCCGATTTTAACAAAACTTAAAAGAATTGTGTGAAATCTTGTAAATTAAATATATGTTAATTTTCATGAGGTTTACATTAAAAAAAAAAAAGAATTTCAAACTAAGACTGCTTTTCTAACCTTACTTTTGTATGACAGCTATACTATGTAGATGTTTGATTTTGACCAAACTTAGTGGAATCATGGATAAGCATAGAAAACTAGTAAATACGGAGCTTGGAGACGTTTGCAATGAAAACAAAAAAGTTTTTCTCACTAGAACAAGTTTTTCGACCAATTGTTCCTATGACAGCTATATGCTATAGTCATCTGACACGGCCGGTTCTAACAAATGTGCCGCGTATGTGTACTAAAAGACTTACTGCAAAGTTTGGTGAAGATAACTTTCAAACTGACGCAGAAAATCGCATTGAAACAGACAAACAAACTTAGCTCGGCATGCTGATCAAGCATATATATACTTTATATGCTTGGAGATGCTTCCTTCTATAAGCTACGAATATCTGAACAATTTTAATATACCAAGGTTATAATGATTAATAATTATGCGGTTTAATTTTACCTTTTCGGGGATTCGAACTTGGAACCTTAAGTATACTTCAACACGTAAGGCATCTTAGCGCATTCGACTATCAAGCACTCGCGTGAGGCACCCTGAAGAATGCAGCCGAATTTCAGTTCCAAATCCTCCCAAATCTTTAAACGCCCATAACTCCCTTAAATGAAGAGATAGGGGCTTAAAAGTGGTTTTAAAAAATCAAAATTTTCATATTCCTCCCAAATCTTTAAACGCCCATAACTCCCTTAAATGAAGAGATAGGGGCTTAAAAGTGGTTTTAAAAAATCAAAATTTTCATATTCCAATTTTTGATCAAAAAATATTAAATTATAATTAAATTAATTATTATTATAATATTTTATGTGTAAAAAAGTTATTAAAAATTTTTTTTACAGTAATTTAAACCTCCCAAATCTTTAAACGCCCATAACTCCCTTAAATGAAGAGATAGGGGCTTAAAAGTGGTTTTAAAAAATCAAAATTTTCATATTCCTCCCAAATCTTTAAACGCCCATAACTCCCTTAAATGAAGAGATAGGGGCTTAAAAGTGGTTTTAAAAAATCAAAATTTTCATATTCCTCCCAAATCTTTAAACGCCCATAACTCCCTTAAATGAAGAGATAGGGGCTTAAAAGTGGTTTTAAGAAATCAAAATTTTCATATTCCTCCCAAATCTTTAAACGCCCATAACTCTCTGAGATCTGTGCGTTCATACGGACAGAAAGACGGACAGACGGACAGACGGACAGACGGACATGACGGACATGACTCGGCTGTTGATGCTGATCAAGAATATATATACTTTATGGGGTCGGAGATGCTTCCTTCTGGATGTTACATACTTTTGCACAAACTTATAATACTCTATGTACCTACGGTACAGAGTATAAAAATCAAAATTTTCATATTCCTCCCAAATCTTTAAACGCCCATAACTCCCTTAAATGAAGAGATAGGGGCTTAAAAGTGGTTTTAAGAAATCAAAATTTTCATATTCCTCCCAAATCTTTAAACGCCCATAACTCCCTTAAATGAAGAGATAGGGGCTTAAAAGTGGTTTTAAACAAGAAAGAAAGTCGGTCAAGCCCGACTATAACATACTCTGTACCAAGAAAATTTTTCTTTTGATCATAACTCGAAAACCGTTCATCCGATCTTCTTCATTCCTTTGGCAGATCGATAAGTTATCCTAATAACTAAATATGACCAGAAGGAACAAGCCATCTATCTTCAAAACTGTGGGAGATATGACGTTTTTTCTAAATTGCGGGGGCGGGAGAAGGCGTGGCCAAAATTGAAAATAAACTTGATCTGCCTGCAGACATTAGAAGCATATGTCCCATACATGTCAAACCTCTATCTCTTACCATCTCTGAGATCTGTGCGTTCATACGGACAGACAGACGGACAGACGGACAGACGGACAGACGGACAGACGGACATGACGGACATGACTCGGCTGTTGATGCTGATCAAGAATATATATACTTTATGGGGTCGGAGATGCTTCCTTCTGGATGTTACATACTTTTGCACAAACTTATAATACTCTATGTACCTACGGTACAGAGTATAAAAATCAAAATTTTCATATTCCTCCCAAATCTTTAAACGCCCATAACTCCCTTAAATGAAGAGATAGGGGCTTAAAAGTGGTTTTAAAAAATCAAAATTTTCATATTCCTCCCAAATCTTTAAACGCCCATAACTCCCTTAAATGAAGAGATAGGGGCTTAAAAGTGGTTTTAAAAAATCAAAATTTTCATATTCCAATTTTTGATCAAAAAATATTAAATTATAATTAAATTAATTATTATTATAATATTTTATGTGTAAAAAAGTTATTAAAAATTTTTTTTACAGTAATTTAAACCTCCCAAATCTTTAAACGCCCATAACTCCCTTAAATGAAGAGATAGGGGCTTAAAAGTGGTTTTAAAAAATCAAAATTTTCATATTCCTCCCAAATCTTTAAACGCCCATAACTCCCTTAAATGAAGAGATAGGGGCTTAAAAGTGGTTTTAAAAAATCAAAATTTTCATATTCCTCCCAAATCTTTAAACGCCCATAACTCCCTTAAATGAAGAGATAGGGGCTTAAAAGTGGTTTTAAGAAATCAAAATTTTCATATTCCTCCCAAATCTTTAAACGCCCATAACTCTCTGAGATCTGTGCGTTCATACGGACAGAAAGACGGACAGACGGACAGACGGACAGACGGACATGACGGACATGACTCGGCTGTTGATGCTGATCAAGAATATATATACTTTATGGGGTCGGAGATGCTTCCTTCTGGATGTTACATACTTTTGCACAAACTTATAATACTCTATGTACCTACGGTACAGAGTATAAAAATCAAAATTTTCATATTCCTCCCAAATCTTTAAACGCCCATAACTCCCTTAAATGAAGAGATAGGGGCTTAAAAGTGGTTTTAAGAAATCAAAATTTTCATATTCCTCCCAAATCTTTAAACGCCCATAACTCCCTTAAATGAAGAGATAGGGGCTTAAAAGTGGTTTTAAACAAGAAAGAAAGTCGGTCAAGCCCGACTATAACATACTCTGTACCAAGAAAATTTTTCTTTTGATCATAACTCGAAAACCGTTCATCCGATCTTCTTCATTCCTTTGGCAGATCGATAAGTTATCCTAATAACTAAATATGACCAGAAGGAACAAGCCATCTATCTTCAAAACTGTGGGAGATATGACGTTTTTTCTAAATTGCGGGGGCGGGAGAAGGCGTGGCCAAAATTGAAAATAAACTTGATCTGCCTGCAGACATTAGAAGCATATGTCCCATACATGTCAAACCTCTATCTCTTACCATCTCTGAGATCTGTGCGTTCATACGGACAGACAGACGGACAGACGGACAGACGGACAGACGGACAGACGGACATGACGGACATGACTCGGCTGTTGATGCTGATCAAGAATATATATACTTTATGGGGTCGGAGATGCTTCCTTCTGGATGTTACATACTTTTGCACAAACTTATAATACTCTATGTACCTACGGTACAGAGTATAAAAATCAAAATTTTCATATTCCTCCCAAATCTTTAAACGCCCATAACTCCCTTAAATGAAGAGATAGGGGCTTAAAAGTGGTTTTAAGAAATCAAAATTTTCATATTCCTCCCAAATCTTTAAACGCCCATAACTCCCTTAAATGAAGAGATAGGGGCTTAAAAGTGGTTTTAAGAAATCAAAATTTTCATATTCCTCCCAAATCTTTAAACGCCCATAACTCCCTTAAATGAAGAGATAGGGGCTTAAAAGTGGTTTTAAAAAATCAAAATTTTCATATTCCTCCCAAATCTTTAAACGCCCATAACTCCCTTAAATGAAGAGATAGGGGCTTAAAAGTGGTTTTAAGAAATCAAAATTTTCATATTCCTCCCAAATCTTTAAACGCCCATAACTCCCTTAAATGAAGAGATAGGGGCTTAAAAGTGGTTTTAAGAAATCAAAATTTTCATATTCCTCCCAAATCTTTAAACGCCCATAACTCCCTTAAATGAAGAGATAGGGGCTTAAAAGTGGTTTTAAAAAATCAAAATTTTCATATTCCTCCCAAATCTTTAAACGCCCATAACTCCCTTAAATGAAGAGATAGGGGCTTAAAAGTGGTTTTAAGAAATCAAAATTTTCATATTCCTCCCAAATCTTTAAACGCCCATAACTCCCTTAAATGAAGAGATAGGGGCTTAAAAGTGGTTTTAAAAAATCAAAATTTTCATATTCCTCCCAAATCTTTAAACGCCCATAACTCCCTTAAATGAAGAGATAGGGGCTTAAAAGTGGTTTTAAGAAATCAAAATTTTCATATTCCAATTTTTGATCAAAAAATATTAAATTATAATTAAATTAATTATTATTATAATATTTTATGTGTAAAAAAGTTATTAAAAATTTTTTTTACAGTAATTTAAACCTCCCAAATCTTTAAACGCCCATAACTCCCTTAAATGAAGAGATAGGGGCTTAAAAGTGGTTTTAAGAAATCAAAATTTTCTTATTCTCCCAAATCTTTAAACGCCCATAACTCCCTTAAATGAAGAGATAGGGGCTTAAAAGTGGTTTTAAGAAATCAAAATTTTCATATTCCTCCCAAATCTTTAAACGCCCATAACTCCCTTAAATGAAGAGATAGGGGCTTAAAAGTGGTTTTAAAAAATCAAAATTTTCATATTCCTCCCAAATCTTTAAACGCCCATAACTCCCTTAAATGAAGAGATAGGGGCTTAAAAGTGGTTTTAAGAAATCAAAATTTTCATATTCCTCCCAAATCTTTAAACGCCCATAACTCCCTTAAATGAAGAGATAGGGGCTTAAAAGTGGTTTTAAGAAATCAAAATTTTCATATTCCTCCCAAATCTTTAAACGCCCATAACTCCCTTAAATGAAGAGATAGGGGCTTAAAAGTGGTTTTAAAAAATCAAAATTTTCATATTCCTCCCAAATCTTTAAACGCCCATAACTCCCTTAAATGAAGAGATAGGGGCTTAAAAGTGGTTTTAAAAAATCAAAATTTTCATATTCCTCCCAAATCTTTAAACGCCCATAACTCCCTTAAATGAAGAGATAGGGGCTTAAAAGTGGTTTTAAGAAATCAAAATTTTCATATTCCTCCCAAATTTTTAAACGCCCATAACTCCCTTAAATGAAGAGATAGGGGCTTAAAAGTGGTTTTAAAAAATCAAAATTTTCATATTCCAATATTTGATCAAAAAATATTAAATTATAATTAAATTAATTATTATTATAATATTTTATGTGTAAAAAAGTTATTAAAAATTTTTTTTACAGTAATTTAAACCTCCCAAATCTTTAAACGCCCATAACTCCCTTAAATGAAGAGATAGGGGCTTAAAAGTGGTTTTAAGAAATCAAAATTTTCATATTCCTCCCAAATCTTTAAACGCCCATAACTCCCTTAAATGAAGAGATAGGGGCTTAAAAGTGGTTTTAAGAAATTAAAATTTTCATATTCCTCCCAAATCTTTAAACGCCCATAACTCCCTTAAATGAAGAGATAGGGGCTTAAAAGTGGTTTTAAGAAATCAAAATTTTCATATTCCTCCCAAATCTTTAAACGCCCATAACTCCCTTAAATGAAGAGATAGGGGCTTAAAAGTGGTTTTAAGAAATCAAAATTTTCATATTCCTCCCAAATCTTTAAACGCCCATAACTCCCTTAAATGAAGAGATAGGGGCTTAAAAGTGGTTTTAAAAAATCAAAATTTTCATATTCCTCCCAAATCTTTAAACGCCCATAACTCCCTTAAATGAAGAGATAGGGGCTTAAAAGTGGTTTTAAGAAATCAAAATTTTCATATTCCTCCCAAATCTTTAAACGCCCATAACTCCCTTAAATGAAGAGATAGGGGCTTAAAAGTGGTTTTAAAAAATCAAAATTTTCATATTCCTCCCAAATCTTTAAACGCCCATAACTCCCTTAAATGAAGAGATAGGGGCTTAAAAGTGGTTTTAAGAAATCAAAATTTTCATATTCCTCCCAAATTTTTAAACGCCCATAACTCCCTTAAATGAAGAGATAGGGGCTTAAAAGTGGTTTTAAGAAATCAAAATTTTCATATTCCTCCCAAATCTTTAAACGCCCATAACTCCCTTAAATGAAGAGATAGGGGCTTAAAAGTGGTTTTAAGAAATTAAAATTTTCATATTCCTCCCAAATCTTTAAACGCCCATAACTCCCTTAAATGAAGAGATAGGGGCTTAAAAGTGGTTTTAAGAAATCAAAATTTTCATATTCCTCCCAAATCTTTAAACGCCCATAACTCCCTTAAATGAAGAGATAGGGGCTTAAAAGTGGTTTTAAGAAATCAAAATTTTCATATTCCTCCCAAATCTTTAAACGCCCATAACTCCCTTAAATGAAGAGATAGGGGCTTAAAAGTGGTTTTAAGAAATCAAAATTTTCATATTCCTCCCAAATCTTTAAACGCCCATAACTCCCTTAAATGAAGAGATAGGGGCTTAAAAGTGGTTTTAAAAAATCAAAATTTTCATATTCCTCCCAAATCTTTAAACGCCCATAACTCCCTTAAATGAAGAGATAGGGGCTTAAAAGTGGTTTTAAGAAATCAAAATTTTCATATTCCTCCCAAATTTTTAAACGCCCATAACTCCCTTAAATGAAGAGATAGGGGCTTAAAAGTGGTTTTAAAAAATCAAAATTTTCATATTCCTCCCAAATCTTTAAACGCCCATAACTCCCTTAAATGAAGAGATAGGGGCTTAAAAGTGGTTTTAAGAAATCAAAATTTTCATATTCCTCCCAAATCTTTAAACGCCCATAACTCCCTTAAATGAAGAGATAGGGGCTTAAAAGTGGTTTTAAGAAATTAAAATTTTCATATTCCTCCCAAATCTTTAAACGCCCATAACTCCCTTAAATGAAGAGATAGGGGCTTAAAAGTGGTTTTAAGAAATCAAAATTTTCATATTCCTCCCAAATCTTTAAACGCCCATAACTCCCTTAAATGAAGAGATAGGGGCTTAAAAGTGGTTTTAAAAAATCAAAATTTTCATATTCCTCCCAAATCTTTAAACGCCCATAACTCCCTTAAATGAAGAGATAGGGGCTTAAAAGTGGTTTTAAGAAATCAAAATTTTCATATTCCTCCCAAATCTTTAAACGCCCATAACTCCCTTAAATGAAGAGATAGGGGCTTAAAAGTGGTTTTAAAAAATCAAAATTTTCATATTCCTCCCAAATCTTTAAACGCCCATAACTCCCTTAAATGAAGAGATAGGGGCTTAAAAGTGGTTTTAAGAAATCAAAATTTTCATATTCCTCCCAAATCTTTAAACGCCCATAACTCCCTTAAATGAAGAGATAGGGGCTTAAAAGTGGTTTTAAGAAATCAAAATTTTCATATTCCTCCCAAATCTTTAAACGCCCATAACTCCCTTAAATGAAGAGATAGGGGCTTAAAAGTGGTTTTAAAATTAATTTAATTAAATTAATTATTATTATAATATTTTATGTTTAAAAAAGTTATTAAAAAATTTTTTTACAGTAATTTAAACCTCCCAAATCTTTAAACGCCCATAACTCCCTTAAATGAAGAGATAGGGGCTTAAAAGTGGTTTTAAAAAATCAAAATTTTCATATTCCTCCCAAATCTTTAAACGCCCATAACTCCCTTAAATGAAGAGATAGGGGCTTAAAAGTGGTTTTAAAAAATCAAAATTTTCATATTCCAATTTTTGATCAAAAAATATTAAATTATAATTAAATTAATTATTATTATAATATTTTATGTGTAATTTATAATTAATAATATATTTATAATTAAAATTATATATATATATAATTTATTAATTTATTTATAGCTATTTCAGTAAATAGCTTAATGGAATTCCCTTACTTAGACACTTAGAGGAAGGGGGCTATGAATGTTGATGGGCCAAGTATATAATGTAATTAAATGTATCTATGTGCTAGTGCCAAGAGTCCACCTAACTTATGTACTTAAATGTCCAACTACCAAAGTTTCACAAGTGTCTGTAATTTACGCATAAATAGCTGTGTGTATTTGGGTCTAAATACAATCAATGTAGTTACATACGTACCTTAAATCTAGTGATCCCCCCCCTTCAGTCATTTTCTTGGTGTCTCTGCCAATGGATACTTAACCTTTGTTTGTGTACTCTTCCAGGTTATCTAAAAACACGTTCCAAACCTCAAGGCAGCTGTACGGGTTTTTGGCGTGCAGAGAAGCGATTCCGTTTCTGGATACGTCACACAGTGAAGACGCAGTGGTTCTATTGGTTTGTGATAGTTCTCGTCTTTCTCAACACCGTCTGCGTGGCCGTCGAGCACTATGGTCAGCCGTCGTTTCTAACGGAGTTTCTGTGTAAGTATTTTGGGGTATTATGTATTATTATCGATTAACTGTCACTTCCACTCCACTCCAGATTATGCCGAATTCATCTTCCTGGGCCTCTTCATGTCGGAAATGTTCATCAAGATGTACGCCCTGGGACCGCGCATCTACTTTGAGTCCTCATTCAATCGCTTCGATTGTGTCGTCATTAGTGGTTCGATATTCGAGGTGATCTGGTCCGAGGTCAAAGGCGGTTCCTTCGGTCTGTCTGTGTTGCGTGCGCTGCGCCTGCTGCGCATCTTCAAGGTGACCAAGTATTGGTCATCGTTGCGCAATCTGGTCATCTCTCTGCTGAACTCGATGAGATCGATTATCTCGTTGTTGTTCCTGCTCTTCTTGTTCATACTGATATTCGCCCTGCTCGGCATGCAGCTTTTCGGCGGGCAATTCAATCTGCCCGGAGGCACACCCGAAACCAATTTCAATACATTCCCCATAGCCCTGTTGACCGTATTCCAAATCCTTACCGGCGAAGATTGGAATGAAGTAATGTACCAGGGCATCATATCGCAAGGTGGTGCGAAGAAAGGAATGATTTACTCTATGTAAGTGTTGGTTTAAATTTGTGTTCGTTTCGCTAAAAGTCGGGCCTAGTCTAGTAGTATGTACATCCATATCATAAATGACCATTACCCTGCGCTTCCAATTCATTGAACGTCGAACCATTAATGTGAGCAATCGCGCACGAGTAACCCTCAATCGGACTTACGAGCTTGAAGAATTTAGTTTGAAATTCTGCAAGCCAAGTTCCGTCCATCATCTCTGATCGGTCGTTAGCCATCGCCCGTCCACCATCAATCAAAACGTAAGTGTAGACACAATGGCACATTTGATTTGCCCACCCCCCCCTTCCCACACCCACCAAGTTGTTGTATGCTTACCATTTCTATTGTTGTATCTATTTCCAGCTAAGTCCATCAACTATAAGGCTTCTCGCTATGTGGTCCCATCCGTATTGCTTAAATCTTTTGAGAGTTGTTGATCTCGATATATATTAGTGTAGTTTGCATTTATTTTATAGTTTAAACTTTAAACTAATGAGGCCAATGTCATTCGATGTGTGTGGATAAGAGGGTGGGACTATGTGATGGCATAACTCTGTGATTTGGTTGAATTGAAACGGAGGGGGGATAGTGATAGGCTGTTATGGAGAGAGCACACAGTTAGTAAGTAACCAATGCATTCCTTTCTCAAACTGTTCCTAAGAAGTCTCTCTTATTCATTACGAACTGGTTGCATATGTCGCCTAGTCCATTCCATTAGCTTGCAGGGAGAAAAAAAAAGATGTCAAGACTGCGCTCAACTTTGCTCTCTTTTGGCTTGTTTTTGCAAGAGAATAGCACAATGACTTTGTGAGATGCCACAATTGCTCTCTTTTGGATTGTTTTTGCAAGAGAATAGCACAATGATTTTGTGAGATGCCTTGATGGCTCGCAACTTTGCTCTCTTTTGGATTGTTTTTGCAAGTGAATGGAACAGTCAAAGCTTAGAGCTGACAGCTGATGCCAGTAGCTGCTGCAGAAAGTTTTTGAAAGTTTAGAAAGTTTTGCATTGTACAATAAACTTGAATGAAGGGAAAATGTTACAAACTATTACCGAAAAGAGAGCTTAAAAAAATACCCAAAAAAGTAGGAGTTTAACTAATGACTAGAGCCCCAAAATACTGGATGAATGTTTGCCTAGAGTGGGGATTATGATTACCAGATCACGGACTAGTGCCTCATGAAAAATGCTGAAGGTGGCTTCTAAGTAGAGCAAAAGCTAGGAGTTTAACTAATGCTAGAGCACCAAAATACTGAATGAATTGTTAACTAGAGTGAATGTTTCGATTACCGGATCACAGACTAGTGCCTCATGTAGCATGCCACCACAATTAAAACGTGGCCTCAACTGTAGGCTAAGCTCGCTGCCTGAACTCATCTAATTTCGGTGCTTCTCCTTTTTGTACACTCTTCCATTTCCGTCTGGCAGATACTTTATCGTTTTGGTACTCTTCGGAAATTACACGCTATTGAATGTGTTCTTGGCTATCGCCGTTGATAATTTGGCGAATGCCCAAGAACTTACAGCAGCCGAAGAGGAACAAGTCGAAGAGGATAAAGAGAAACAATTGCAGGAACTGGAGAAGGAGATGGAGGCGCTACAGGGTGACGGTGTGCATCTGGAGAATGGTGATGGCACTGTGGCCACCAGCAAGGGCAAGAGTAAAAAGAAGGACGATGAGAAGAAGGAGGAGGAGGAGGTGACGGAGGGGCCCAAGCCGATGTTGCCCTACTCATCGATGTTTATACTCTCACCGACAAATCCGTAAATATGCTACCACCTAGTACCTAGTACACACATAGACACGCTCCTTTGACTTAGACCAGCAAAAACCAATGGGGGGCGGCAGTTGGTGTGGGTGGCCCAGGAGCCCGGGGGCCACCCCCCCCACTCTCTGCTGCGGGCGGGCCATACAATTAACTGTTTAATAAGCCTCTTCTCAGGTACCCCTGATCTCTCACTCTCTCTCTCTCTCTCTATAACTGTACATATAATGTTTAAAATATGTGATCAACAATTTACTAACTGTTTTCCATGCTCTTTTTTTCCTTTACTTTTTCCTTTTCCACTTTGTTTTGTGTATGCGTGTGTGTGCGTGCGTGCGTGCGTGTGTGTGTGTGGATTCCGTTACAAACTCTTATGTTCTGCTCATACACTACAAATAAATAACCAAAATTGAACTAAACTCAAATTCGAATGAATCAACCAACAAAAAATATTGTAAATATACAACAAAAATCATGTGCAAACTCATCTACAACATCATCAAACTCATCTTCAACAACAACAACAACAACAACGAACGAAAATCATTCAAAAATCCTACAAAAACTACCGAAATATTGGAACCACCCCCCTCCCCACAAAAAAAAAAAAAAAAAAAAACCAACAACAAAAATCAACAAAATATATATATTCTAAAACGGCAAATCGGAATCACTAAAATCAAAAAAAAAAAAAAAAAAAAAAAACATTAACACCTCCCCCCCAACAACAACAACAACAACAACAATTACAACCAAAAATGCAAATGAAAAACCCAAATCAAACTCAACCAAACAAAATATCGAAAACTGAAAACTGAAACTGCCCAACGAATGCGCCAAAAACAACAACAACAATTAACAACCACAACAACAACAACAACCACCCAAAATACGATATTCGAACCACCAACAACGACCTCCTATTTACCTTCCTACCTACTACCAACAACAACAACTACCAACAACAACAACAACCACTACAGCATACGACGCGGCGCCCATTGGGTGGTCAATTTACCATATTTTGATTTCTTCATTATGGTCGTCATCTCAATGTCATCCATTGCCTTAGCCGCCGAGGATCCCGTTCGTGAGAACTCCAGGCGCAACAAGATACTAAATTACTTTGATTATGCATTCACCGGCGTATTCACGATAGAAATGTTGCTGAAAATTGTAGACTTGGGTGTCATCCTGCACCCTGGCAGCTATTTAAGAGAATTCTGGAATATTATGGATGCTGTGGTCGTTATATGCGCTGCTGTTAGTTTCGGTTTCGATATGAGCGGTAGCAGCGCTGGACAAAATTTGTCGACTATCAAATCGCTGCGCGTCTTGCGCGTCCTGCGTCCATTGAAGACCATTAAGCGGGTGCCAAAATTGAAAGCCGTCTTCGATTGCGTCGTGAACTCATTGAAAAATGTTGTTAACATTCTAATCGTGTACATATTGTTTCAATTTATATTTTCTGTTATTGGAGTACAATTGTTCAATGGGAAATTTTTTTATTGTACGGACGAAAGTAAACATACTTCCGCAGAGTGCCAGTAAGTAAAACACAAGTACAAATTTCAAAAGCTCAAACAAATTTGATCGATCTCTGATTTTGTTTGCCTAGTCCTTGGTTTGTTTCACGATCATTTGCTTAGTTTTTTTTTTTTTTTTGGTTTTGTTTTTAATTGTCAACTAATATGGTTTGGTTCTGTGATTTGTGATTGATCATTTGATACTGCTCTCCTATAATATAGACGCGCCACACTTTCTCGCTGTAACTCTCTGTCTGTCTCTCTCTCTCGCTCGCTCGCTCGCTCGCTCACTGTCTGTCTATGTATGTATCTCTGTCTCTGTCTCTCTCTCTCTCTCTCTGTCGCTCTCTCTCTTGCTACAGTTCCTGTCATTGTTTGAATGTTTCTGTCTAACAGCTCAAAGTCCCATATAGATAAATTGTGCTTATAGAGCTAGAAAGAACCTCCCCCTCATAATTCATACACAAGTATGTACATATATGTATATCTCTGTGAACCCCTCAAGTCCCAAAATTCCAGGCAGTTGTATAAAACATACATGCATATAAACCATATAATTAACCAACACTGTTCCCACTGTTCTTCATATCTGGGTTATCCCACCCAACAATTACCTTATCCAAAAAAAAAAAAAACAAAAAAAAATAACATGCATTCATATTGGTGTCTAGATGTTTAGTGTTTAATTTAATCCTCCTTAATTAGAAATATTTTAAATGGAATCATCCAAAAAAACAAAAACAAAAACTAAAACCAAAATATTCCTGAATGTTGTATTATGTTAAGACCAAACGAGAGAGTGAACAAGTTAGGGTTTCTACAACAGGGATTTATCATTGTGACGACCCCGTCCTCCCCCCCACCACCAGCTCATTCTATGGCCTTGAAATATGTGGCTTGCACATTTGAGGATGGTCCCCGAAGTAATCTGCTTGGATTAGAGGAAGAATCCCGCATTTTGTGGTCCACTGTGAGTAATAGCGGCACCCTTGTGCTGCAGCAGTTTCTTTCAAGTATAGAAATCGGCTTAAAGAGTCTGTTTTAAGGCGGCCAAACAATCGTTTAACTCCTTTGAAGTATTTCTCTGCTCCGACAAACACGCGCTTGAAACCTTCGCCCTGTAAGTAATAGCGGCACCCATCGTGTGATCATATACCAAGGAGACTTTCTCATGGTTAAGCATTCAAGCTAATATTTGTGCTCTTTTGCGGTGAAGCATCTACCTCATTTCAACCCTGTTGTAATTCTACTGTGAGTAACAGAGGCACCCATCCAGCGCCTATACACAAAGTTCTGAAGAAAACCTTTAATGGTTTTATCTTTCGCTTTGCTTTTATGCAATGCAGCTTAGCAAGGCCCTCAATGATAGCTTTCACTTTGTAAGTACAAGAGGCACCCATCTAAAGCCCATACACAAACTTTAAAGAAGTGTTTCCAATGGTTTCATGGTGAAATCCTTTGAAATCTCACCACAACAGTGTTATACTTTTTTCGAATTTCAGAATTCAAATTAAAACACTGCTTCTGCTCTCTTTCATCAAGCTTCCACTTACTTACTTCTTTGGAAATCTTTCTAAGGTTAAGAATTCAAGCTATAATTTTTGTTCTGTGCGGTGAAACATCGCCAAGCGATAGTTTAAAACGCTAAAAAGTCTTCGCTGTGAGTAACAGCGGCACCCAACTGGAGCCTATACACAAACTATACAAAACCCAAGCCAAAACATTGCCCTAAGGCGATGAAACTTTGACAACAATGTGCTTAAAACCTGGCCACACTAGTTTTTAATGCTAAAAGGCCTTTGTTTTGAGTAACAGCGGCACCCATCTGGAGCCTTTATACCAACTATTTAGAATACAAGCCTAAACTTTGCCTTAAGGCGCTGAAACTTCGACAAACAGGCGCTTGAAACCTTGCCACAACTCTTATATGTGAGTAATAAAGGCACCCAAATGTCTTACACAAACAAATCTCAGCCTAGTCAAACTTCAACTAAAAACAAGCTGGGCTACTTCGGCGACCAATCTCTCCCTCTCTCTCTCTCATTACATGTATGTACTCACTTTTAACCCCACGCGAGCCCATGACCCCTAAAATGTTTCCCCACTCCCCTCCCCTGTTTCGTATGTTGTCCTATGTATGATCGTTTTCATTTCGTTTACTTATATGTCTTTCGGTTATTTGTGTAATTTTCATTTGAAAAAAAACAAAAAAACAAAAAAGGTGCACTGATTCTACAGAATGTAAGAGTAGCATTTTAAAGTTTCTTGCCCAGTTTTTCTTGCCTGACTTGTCTCACCAACAATCACGCGACTAAACGGGCCAAAAACACACAAAAAAAAAAATATAAGTAAAAAGAAAATCCAAAAAGTATAAACAAATATTGCAAAATCAATAATTACCAAAGAAAAAAAAATAAGAAAAAAAAGAACAAAAGATAAGAACAACTGAACTGCGCCCAAATCAACATATTTTCTAGTTTTCTTCAGTTTCTGTGTATATTTGTACTACTATATGTTGCCTTCACCGGGATAAAGAAAACTAACCCAAAATTTTTACCAAGCAACCGCGTTAAGCATGCAAATTTCCAATTGGGTATTCTCCAAAATACCAAAGAGTCCATATTACTACCAGAAGATTTCTTAATAAGCAAGCGCTTAGACACGTCAACGGGCCTAGTTTTAGTTCTAGATTAGCTCCAACCGTCTCCAGCCGGCCCCATCACACACAGTGTCAGACCCTACTCCCAACCCAATCCAAGAAACAATATATAGAAGTAAAACCCTAACATTATTTCATCTGTATATATAGCAGCAGATATAATTCCAGTCTCAATGGTGTGCTTAGTATGTGTGTTAATTATTGTGAAACATTCGTAGATCTAGACAAAATGCACTCGGAAAAACAGTTGGATCGGAAGACGATTTCTAACTTTAGTTTTAACTTTTTGGAAAAAGAAAAGGATTTAGTTTTGAAGTAAGTTCTGTTTACTTGAGCGAAAGCATAACTCAAAGATTACATAAGTTTATGCTGATCCTTGTCCAAATCTCAGCTGAAATATTTCTACAGGATTCCTTTCCAAAGTCAAGCCCAATTTCGAAGGGACATACGGATTCTGTTTAAAACTTTCACAGATCTTACTTTTTGAAAGACGGTTTCAGTACTTCAATTCGATATATTTCGTTCGTAGTTCGAATCTTCCGTATCTTTAGACTCCAAATCTCTAACAATCCGGTCCAAAACAATCACAGATCTAATAATTTTTTAAATTTATTGAAAGAGGATATCGTTCGTAGTAGATTAGCTAGTCAGCAAAGGGTATCTTTAGACTCCAAATCTCTAAAATTCGGATTCTGTTCAAAAATTTGTACAGATCTAACAATTTCTGACATTTTTTGAAAGAGGGTTTCAGTACTTCATTTCAATATATTATATTTCGTTCGTGTTAGATTAGCTAGTCAAAAAAGGGTATCTTTAGACTCCAAATCTCTAAAAATCCGGATTCTGTCCGAAACTTTAACAGATCCAATAATTTATAACATTTTTTGAAAGAGGTTTTCAGTACTTCATTTCGATATATTTCGCTCGTACTGGGCTAGCAAGTCAGAAAAGGTTATCTTTTGATTCCCAAAGCTTAAAATTCTACACTGCAAGAAATGAGTAACTAGGTTGTCTACAAAATATAGCGGAAATACAATAGTGATAGTTGGGAGATACTTTTCATTATCTAGCTAAAACGAACATGAGATGAGTTAAGATCTATGTACAGAACTTTTGATATAATATAATAGAAACTTCTACCGAAGTTTCGATCCTATGATCCGTTTTCCGAGTGCACTTAGTTGATGAGCTCTTCTTTCTTTCCCACATGCATAATTCTTATCCAATCTATACGTATTTATATTAAGTGTCTTAGAGTTTCTTTCTTCCTTGTCTTATGTATACTTATTACTCTTAAATGAAATCGAATCGAATATCGAAAAGCATTGGCCAGAGTCAGTTGTAGCACTCGTGTGAGTTGAGTGGCGCACTCAATGCGCTCACTCATCGCAGTGGAGAAGTGAAAACAAAAGCAGATACTATCCAAAAATGGAATGAAAGAATAACGAGTATCGGTTTGTTTTAGCTGTTTGGCCTTCGTATGTATGCAATAACTTGGGAAGGGGCCAAAAATTCAATTCAATCAAAACGAACAAAAAAGAACAAAAAAAAGGAAAAAAAAACCCAAAATAATTACCAAAAATAATACATATGTACACTACACACACTACACAAACACACACACACACGCTCAGTTAATGAAGTACTCGCGAGTACGAGCGCAGCTGCCTTGTTACACATCACCGAACGAACAACGGGCCGTACCACAAGCCGAAGATATACGACGCCATTCCGATTCACTTACTCATCTTCATAAACATTTGCCATTCACTAGGAACAAACAAAAAAAAATGCACCAAGTTGTTCGTATGAGTTTGAAAATAATAATAACATCGCTTAGGTTGGTTTTCGAGCATTTCTTTTTTTTATACGCCTCCGCCAGACTGTACGGTTAGAGTTAGACAACATGCGAATGCCTCTACACTCGTACCAGTCGAACACAGCAAAAGAACAAGCATAACCATTTAGCCACTTAAATCATATATGGAATCCTTCATATCCAGCAGGTATGGACATACAAATAGCATAGATGAAGTTAAGTTAAGCTGTATCTGAAAAAAAGAGTATCCGAATTGAACTTGGTCACAGAAAGTAAGGAGTAAGGAGTTTGAATACTTTAGGAAGAAGTTCTAGAAATTACATTCTAGAACGAAAGATTATGCATCCATTTTTGGGTAGCCCAAGAAGAGTCTGATCCGTAGCAGAACCAATTTTTGCCATGCAAACCTGAACCTGAACCGGTCCGGTCTAATGTATTCAAGCTTTGGGAAAACTTTTATTGTATATAACTTAAAAAATAGTATTTGTCGAGCGCCCTTTTATACTCATATTTACATTCCTTAAAGATGCCAATGGACCCAGTTTCTAAGATATATTTCTAGCTCGAATATTATAGCGAATAGCGAGAAGTATTCCTGAAAATTATACCTCAGCGTGGGGGTTCGAACCTGATCCTACGTTCAGCGACCTTCTGAATCAAACAAACAAGTTCTTATCACAAAAAACGTATTTTCTGACTCTACTTTTCTATGAAAGGTATACTATATAGATGTGCGATTTCAACCAAACTTGGTGGAATCATGGAAAATCATGGCAAACTAAGAAATGTAAAGTTTGGAGTCGTTTTCTTTGAAAACAAAAAAGTTTTTCTCACTAAAACTAGTTTTTCGACCGATCATTCATATGGCAGCCATAACCTATGGTCAACCGATTTTGCTACAACTTTAAGGGATTGTGTAGAAGCTTATAAAATATATATATTTTAATTTTGCAAAGGTTTACATTGAAAACAAAGAAGTTTTTCCTACTAAGACTAGTTTTCTAACCTTACTTTTGTATGGCAGCTATACTATATAGATGTCCGATTTTGACCAAACTTGGCAAAAATCATGTAGAAGCATAAAAAACTACTAAATACGGAGTTTGAAGACGTTTGCATTAAAAACCACAAAGTTTTTCTCACTAGAACTAGTTTTACCACCGATTGTTCCTATGACAGCTATATGTTATAGTCAACCAATCCGGCCGGTTCCGACAAATGTAAAGCATATTTGTACTAGAAGACTTAGTGCAAAGTTTGGTGAAGATAGCTTTCAAACTGACAGAGGAAATCGCATAGATCAGGAATGTATATGCTGATCAGGAATGTATATACTTTATGTGGTCGGAAATGCTTCCTTCTATGCATTACATACATGTGAACAATCTTAATATATCCTCTGCAGGGGTATCAGAATTCTTAAAGCCAAGTCTTAAAATTCATTTACACGTATTTTGTAGTTGGTGTTTAGTACTTGGATCAAGTATTTTCGTACTTACTGTACTAGTGAAACTGTTTGAATGCGATTGAAGTATTTTGCCTGACTATTTGCTGAGTGTAGGTCCTCAAACTTTACCATAGAATCCAAGATTTCTGTGACTCCCTCAAATCAACACACCACCGAAAAAAAAAAAGCAAACCAAGCCACACTCTGTGCTAATTGTATGTCCACCACTGTGTGTACTGTACTATTCATTTAACTGTGCTTTGATGTCTTCACACATAGATAACATAACCGTTGACTGTTAATTCTATCCATTAGATTTCGATTTCTGCCAAATTCTTCACCTTCATTTGAGATATTTATAGATGTGTATTTCGAGTTTTGGTTTTTGTAGTGTTGTGTAATGTGGATTTTCTTTTGATTTTTTTCCGTTTGCTTTACTTGAGTTGAGTTTTACCACCTTTTGTTTTCATTTGCGTAATGCATTTTTTTTTTTTGTTTAAATCAATTTACTATAAAACAAACCCACTAAACAAACCAAAACCAACCTGAAGGGGCTCGTACTTCAAATATGAGGAGGACGAACTGCTGCCCAAACAGGAGCTGAGGGTATGGAAACCGAGAGCCTTCCACTATGACAACGTAGCTGCCGCCATGCTGACTCTGTTTGCTGTCCAGACCGGCGAGGGATGGCCACAGTAAGATATCCCCCCCTACTACCGACTAGTGTTTCACCTCCCCCCTAAGATCTATGTACACTGCCGCAAATAATTGAACTTGACATTAAATATTCTTTCTAAACTCCAACCAGGGTCTTGCAACACTCAATGGCTGCCACTTATGAAGATAGGGGTCCAATCCAAAATTTCCGGATCGAAATGTCCATATTTTATATTGTATATTTTATTGTATTTCCATTCTTCTTCGTCAACATATTCGTGGCCTTGATAATCATAACATTTCAAGAGCAAGGCGAAGCTGAGTTGCAAGATGGTGAAATTGACAAGAACCAGGTGAGCCCGCCCACATCCAGTGTCTGCTTTAATGTATGTATGTGTGTGTTAACGTGTAAATGGTACTCCACTCTCTATCTCTCTCTGCACGTACATGTACACTCTACCAGTACACACTGTACAGTAAATACTCGAATTCGTGCATAGTATGTATGTAAATGTATACGCCCCAACCCCCCCCGCCTTCCCATATCAATATAAAACCATATACAAACAGATACACGTACTCAGTAGCTCCACATGCGTTAAGTGCGAATGCCTTTGCCTTTCGTTTTGTACGGGTCAGCGATTCCCATTTGACCACCTAGCAGTATCTATCATAGCCAAGTCGACCTATCAAACTATCTGTCTATCTCTCTCTCTCTGTGTGTGTGTGTGTGTGTCAGTGAGTGAGTGAGTGTGTGTGCGCATTTCTGTTCCCTACCCCCCCCCGCCCTGGAAATCATCCAAAATAAAACCAACAAAAAAAAAAAAATCTAAGTAGCGCTTACCTAACTCAGCATGCCCAAGGCCCCACAGTTCCATTCACACAAGATGTAGGATTTCTTTTTTTCTTGATATAAATAGTGAACATTTACCGGAAAGTAGAGATATTTCATTAAACACACGATAGTCCTTAAATATTCGGAGATTTAATTTTGGAATATTTAACGATTAGAGTAAAGCCAAAGCTAAAACGTAAGGTCATCATCGCTAGTGGCCGATAACATAACGCGCGTTGCTGCCTAAACCAGACAGACACAGAGATTGTAAGTATATGTAAAATGGTATGGTAACTGATAAGGATAATGAAAACCGGTGCGAAATGAGCAGAGTCCTGCATGGGAAAACTGAAGTTGAAAGGCAGTAGTATACGGCGAGAGCTGTTAAACCTAATGCAGGGATCTTTAGCAGGGTTGGCTGTATGGCAATTTCAGGGAACTCTTTAAATATGACAAATTTAGTGATATTACAGCTTGATATAGTGAAGCTACCTTAAAAAGTGTTGTTTCAAGACGTCAAGACGAAGGTTCCCTTGGATATACAGACTTGGTCGATCTTCTGTTAATAACTTGGCTAAGTTTCTCAAAAAACACAAGTTAGACCTGATTAGGCTTCTGTTTTACTCCAACTGCTTCAATTCCAAATATCAGCTGGAAAAGGGCTCTTGACAAAAAAATGATAATCTACCAATGCAATCCAGCGGTTTCCTAGTTATTCAACTCAAGTTCCCCATTGGTAATGATTAGTACGCTTCATCAAGCTGTTATTGCTAGAACTGCTTGAGAATTGCAACATCCAAATGACAAAAAAGCATTCAATTAAGGAGTTATGTTTATAAACTTCTACTTTATCATCTTGCATTGATTGGATCTAATTAATTGCCAACAAATGTGATCCTCGTTTTATCGTAAACTGTTTTCGATGTATCGGAATTGATCGATTAACACCAATAGACGATTGTTGCAATCGCCATAGATTCTTCAAACAATGAACCCTAATTGTTTTAAGTATTTGGCAACGGATTTGGCAGCACATAAGCTAAAACACTTCATCTTCGACCTATTCAGAACTTCAAAATACATTGAACAGCTGCGTTTACGCACAGACATATTACTTAAACCATAGATCCCACTCAACTATACCAAAAAATTCAACATCTATCAGTTATACCCATGCAGGGCTTTTAGTCACTTAACGAATTGCAAAACTAAATTGGCAGAAATTAATATTTCATTGACTCGAATACAGAGGCTCTGCAGAGTTGAGCTAGGAGTATCAAAAATAATTCTCAAAATTAACTATTTCATTGTAGAAAACTTTTATATACAAAAATTACAAAAAAAAAAAAACGTGAATAAGTTATCAATCAATTGAAAAAGAAAATCCTTAGTCAATTATTTTCAATTTTTAGTTCAACAGTAAAATTTGATCTAATCCTAAACAAATGCTATATATATACAAGTTGTTACCAATTCACACTAGAGATGACAGTATAAGATTAAAGTTTGGACATAGCAATTGAAGAAGTAGAGGAAATAAAGGACATTAATGGAAATTCCCGATTTTGGATATTAAAATATCCATTTAATGTCAAATTGAACTTAGCTTGTCATCCAACAGAGCTTTAAAATGTGAAATTATTATGGAAAAAGATTATTATAAAAAACAAATATACCAACTAATGTCCCTTCCACATGGATCTGGTATGTCTTCTGTGTTTTTTTAGAGAAAGGTGTTTATAATCAGTTCAATGTCGAACTTTAGTGATAGTATCTGTATGTGATATCATAACAAAATTGTTTTTATCTCCTGTGTTCCAATTTTGAATAGCTCTGTGTCTAAGATCTGGGTTATTCCATCTTTGAAAGCAATAGAAAACCCAAAAGGAAAGCCTTTTTTATGGCTATTTCAAGGGCAAATCTCCAATTTGCTTATTTAACAATTATCGTTCTCAATCAACTTCATTTTGAAAACATTACGGCCCTACGACGCCGCCTGCCCTTGTCGAATTTAATTTGGTTTGGCCTTATACCTTATACCATAGTAATTCATCCAAAATTGTGTAATTTTATATCAGAATTTCAAAGTTCTAAATATTTATATCGTTTGCTAACCTACATAATAATTTATACAACATTGTGTAGTTTTTTTCATCCGAAATTCGATATTCAAACTTTTTATATCACTTGGACGTGTAGCAAGCTTGGTAATTTTGCTTACTTATATAGGAATTCCTTCAAAATTATCAAATTTGGTCAGCAGAAATGCAAAATTCAACAATTTTTATTACTTGAACGTGTTTCAAGCTTGATAATTTTGCTAACTTATTAGTAATTCCTTCAAAATTATAAAACTTGGTCAGCGGAAATTCGAAACTCCAAATTTTTTCTGCAAGCTTGAATATTTGGCTAACTTATATGGGAATTTCCCCACAATGATGAAACTTGGTTACCAAAAATTCATAATTCCAACATTTTTATCACTTGGACGTGTTGCTAATACCATAATCTTGCCAATTAATAAGATGATTCATACAATATTGCATTATTTCAAATGGACGTGCTGCTAAATCGCACAAAATAAATAATTAGGCTATACAGAAGTCAAATAAAAGGCATGGTTAACCTATTATAAGACCCTTTTGCTCTAGAAATGGACTTTATTTGAACTGATCTCATTTTATTTTTAGCAAAGGGACAGTATAAACTGTTATTGAAATCTCTTCGCTGGTCATAGTTAGTGTGAATTTGGTACAACTTGACTAATCTATCATTTTTACTTTCCATCCTCTGTATATTTGTATATTTTTTCGTATGCAGTTCCCTCTATTGATGTTAATTTGATTGATATGTGTGTATATATTTAAATTATATATTATATATAGAGCCCTAGATTAACTAACCAATGTTGTAATGTTTGATATTAAAACACAAACACACGTTCCTTGGTCATGTTTTTACCCGTGTGCCGTGTGTTTCTCTTTTTGTTTTCAACATCATTCTGCTCTTTTTCTCTCCACTCCAGAAATCCTGCATTGATTTCACAATCGGCGCCCGTCCACTTGAGCGTTACATGCCCAAAAATCGTAACACCTTCAAATACAAAGTGTGGCGCATTGTTGTGTCGACGCCGTTCGAATATTTCATCATGATGCTGATCGTGTTCAATACGTTATTGCTGATGATGAAGGTAAATTATTTGGGTGCAAGTAATTGTAAGCTAGGCTTAAGACAGGCTCAGAGGTCCACAAAGTATACACACACACACACACACACAAGCACATACACACAAGGAAACAGTCTATAATTGATTGATTTTGATTTTCAGATTTTATTTGTTTTTGTGTGAGAAAAAAACTAGAAAAAAAAGAAAAGAAAAGTATTCTAAGATTCTAACAAAATATCATCAACATCCGATCTGCTTCAATCAATGTTGTGAATTTTCTATAAATATTTAATTTACTTTTTCTATACAACAAAAAAAAAAAAAAACAAAAGCCGACAACTCAAAGTTTATATACGTACCTCCATCCACCCCCCATCCAAACAGAAGGTGTGGTCAATTTCGACCATACCGAAGCATCATCAAAATACTTATATTTGACTATTGAGCGCTTTTCTACACTTGAAATTTGTTTATGTAAGCTAAGGAGCGGATCAAAACTATTCGACATTAAGAGGATGTTTCTTTGGTTTCCAAAAACTCGGAAATTTTTCCTAAACTGTCGAATAGTTTCGATGCGCATCTTATTTTATACAGTCCGATCTCAATGGAAAGTAAATAGGGAGTAATTAATAAAACAATATCTTTAAGCCGATCTATAAATTTGATAAAGTCGTCCGATTTTATAATTGTTGAAAACTTTTCAAGCAAAACTTCACCACCGACTCTTTCTATAGCTAACTCTAAGTTGAAGAAAGTTTTGAGTATTAATTAAAGTGGAGTAGATTTATATGCGAGGTTGGATCAATGAACAACAAGCACTTGTACCAGTTGATCCACCCTCGTGTGTGCCGTTTATGTGATATATCTTTCGAGTTTGGTCTACTTTATAGAGAAACATTTCTTGTTAAAGTTTGTTCATAATGCGGGTGTACCGGAAAGCTCAAACAGAGTTCTATCTCCTGCTTTCGTTTAGTTTTGCAAACTAATATATGTGAAGCCCATTTCAACATGAAAACCACAACAAAAAGGTGATGAATTTCATTCAAAAAACACCCTGAAACGGTTTTGGCTTGAAATATGCTTCCAGGAGATTCCGTTTGACACCTCCGCACCTGACAAAACCGTACAATAAAAACCCAGATATAAAACCGGCCTACGATTTCCAAAAACTAAACCATTTTTTTTGTATATTTTTTTTTTATGTTTCTATTGCATGAGATTGGCTAAAGATCATTAAAATCAATTACATTTGAGACACTTAAAAAAATACTACAGATTAGTTAACAATCTTAGTACAAAAAAAAAAAACATGCTTAAACTGAAGCATTTCTTGATAACTGTAAATAACGATGAATGTGTATATATATACAGACATGTATTGTATATACAAAATCTAACATATAGAAAGAGATCGAAACTAATTATAAATAAACATCTTAACAGTATCATAATCAAAGTGAAATGTATGAAAAGTCACTCAAATACATCAACATGGGATTCACAGGCATGTTCAGTGTTGAAACTGTGCTCAAGATAATTGGATTCGGTGTGAAGGTAAGTGAATTCCCGATTGTACAGTAACGAGTACGAATCTGCCGTCCGCTTGTCTTAAATATGCTGAAGTTTACAATGTCACATCATCCAAATATATATAATATATATATACATATATATATATATAAATAATCGTTCCAATAGTTGCAAATGTCTATAGAAAAACTAAAGGTAAGAATAGAGTTATTATTTGCATTGTAACTTAGTTTAAAGTATTCAATTTGTGTTTGGCATGTTCAAAATTGATGTTGTCCGTGTTCTGCCCTTCACTTGTCTCATCCTCGTATACTCTGGAAAAAAGAATAGCAACATTTTTGCTTTTAAATATAATATTAAAGAATTTCGAATAACTTTATAGTAGGATAGCATTTGTTAGAAAGTTTTAAGGAAGTGCTTTCAGACAGTATTCTTCTTCGGAAGTTGGAAAATATGTCCGGAACTGAATCCCTATCTATCTAATTAAACGATTACGTGTCTTAAATAGATGCCAAATGAGGGATGTTAAATTAGGAACAAAATGTCCACAAGCCGCTGGAAATCTATTCACTCTTGACAAATCTCTAGGCTCAATTGGCCAACTCTTCATTTAAAAAGGACCTTAACATTCTATTCTTGGGAATTCTCTAGGCAGGTAGAAAATAATATGCACACAATTTCTTTTGTTTTTATACCCTTGCAAAGGGTATTATAATATTGCCCAGAAGTTTTGCAACGCATAGAAATATTCATTTCCGCACCCCATAAACTATATATATTCTTGATCAGGGTGACGAGCTGAGTCGATTGAGCTTTGTCCGTCCGTCTGTCTGTCTGTTTGTCTGTTTCTACGCAAACTAGTCTCTCAGTTTTAAAGCCATCGAGCTGAAATTTTGCACAGAGTCTTTTTTTTTGCTGCACACTACTAATATGTCGGAACCGACCGGATCGGATGACTATTTCTCATAGCTTCCATAGGAACAATCGGTCGGAAAACTAGGTGTAGTATGAAAAACTTTTTTCTTTTCAATGATAACGTCTCCAAACTTTGTAATCGTAGGTTGTCTATGTTTTTTTTTTATAATTTTACCAAGTTTTATTCAAATCGGACAACTATATGGCATAGCTGCCATACAAAAGATGGGTCTAAAAACAGTTTAAGTTAGAAAAACTGTATTGTTTTTAATGGTGGCAACCCAAAATTTTGTATTTGTTTGTTTCGTTTGCTTTCACTTAATTCTACAAAATTTTGGCCAAATCGGATGCCCATATCATATAGCTCCCATACGAAATATCGTTCGGAAAATGGGAAAAAGAGTATTTATTTTAAATTAGTTAAGCGAGCACTTGCAAGGGTATAAAAACTTCGGCACAGACGAAGTTAACTTAGCTTTCTCGTTTTATATAAAAGTTAATCAATTAAATATTTACTGTCGTTAAAAATACCAATTAAAAAATTAATTAAAGTGAAAAGCATCAATTGAAAATTTAATTGAGGCGAAATTTTCAATTAAATATTGGCTGATGTGAAAAAATACCAATTGAAAATTAAATGGAAATGAAATAAATTAAGAAATATCAGCTGGCACTTGATTGGAATCAAGTATCGTTATTAATTGACTTAAAATTTCAACTATTTCTTTATTTGAATGCAAAAATTTAATTAAAAGTCAATCCAATTCAATAGTTGAGCTTAAAAGTAAACAAATTTTAACACAAAGACATAAGAACGAAAGAAGGGAAGAACATTTAATGATCTAGCATTTTTTAGCAGCTTATCTCAGTCCCATTCAAAAATTTGTCGATTTCTTTTTTCCGAGTCTATGCTGATACCGTTGATCGTTTTTGGGTTTTTATCATCTCCTTCATTTTTGTTTTTTTTTTAACACTAACCAATTATAATTTTCATTCTTTCAATGAGAATACCCTTTTAACGTATGTGTATGTGGACTAATTCAGTTGGTTTCTGGGTTGAGTGTATAGAATCTAATGGAATCATGCCCAGAACTGCTTTTAAGTTGTATGTTTGAACGTCATGATCCGCATCTGAACTAAATCCCTGTTTGGTCGCGCAACATTTTCGTGTGTTCTCATTTTGTAGTTTCATGATGCACCGGCCCTCCTCTGCTATATATTGACCTTCATGAATAAGGTATTCACCTTCTTCTTCTTATTGGAGACAATACTTAAGGTCATTGCATTTGGATATACGGTAGGTTACACTCCTTGGAATATTCCCGCTCTCTTTCTCTCTCTCTCTCTCTCTCCCCCCCTCTCTCTCTCTCTTCCCATATCTAGCCCATGAAATGCAAGTTACTTTCGTATGTAACATTGTAAATTTCAGCTAAAGGATGATTATCTATTTTCGCAACATATTGAATGGAATACCGACTAATAGTGGGTCTTTTTTTTGTGTTTGTAGAACTTTTTCAAGGATCCGTGGAACATATTCGATCTGATTACCGTGCTGGGCAGCATTGTGGATGCACTATGGATGGAATTCGGGGTAATTATCTTCTTGCTTCTGGCATTATAATAACAAAACGAAAAAAAAGAAAAAACTCAGAGCATACATTTTACTGTTGTGTTCAATTTCTGTAGACCGTTTTATGCAAGACAATCAAAAAGAAAAAAAAATACAAAAAAAACAAAAGATACCAATGTAATTCATAATCAAATAACATAACGTATCTATTTAGCTTTATCATTTTTTTTTTTACTTGAACTACAAAACATGCAACATACCACAAAATACGTAAACAATATTTATACCACTTCAGAGGACGAGTGAAAATGATTTTGCTACTTGTTAGGTACACAATAAGTCTACACTGAGATATCGTCAGTTAGAGCAAAAAGTACACGGACGAAATGGCAGAGATTTGAGTGTACAAATCACAATTTTGCCACTGCAGTGGGGATTATCTTGATGATGAAAACTGTTGTGCAACACTAGTAAATTGAACTGGAAGGGTGAAAGTAAAGTTAAGATATATCTTCACATTCTTCTTGTCACAATGTAGACTAGATTTACTCGGCGAAACAAACTGCATAAAGTTATCTTAGTAGGCGGAATATTCAAGTGAATACGATGAATAGATAAATCCCTGAAGTTTGCTTTAACGTGTAAATCCAGTCTTACTCTGCTAGGTGTTGACATATGTGACAGAGATTGCTATGTAGATGCAATGTGAATCCATAAAGTAACCTAAGATATAGGAACAACTAATCATTCAGTGTTTGCTTTACGCATATTCCCGATTATCGGCGTACCACCCTAAGGTAGCTTGTATAAAGCGAAGAACTTGAATCAATTTTGTTTTGACTCAAGCGTTATGTTCAGCAGTTGTTTACTCATTTCCATATACTGGGGTCCTTTCGTTCCCTAAAACTGGTTCTGTGTTTCAAGCTTAAATCTAGCAGAGGTGCCCATTGTATATACGCTTCAGGCACATTCGTTGTTGTTACGCGCTTAGCGATTGCCAAGGGTATAAGGCAGGGTTCCTCAAGAAGAGAGGCTTACTGATGCATTACTACGGCAAGCCTTCGGTGTGAAGTGACTGGTGTGTTCGGCCTGGTATACAGCTCAAGTATACGTATCTGTCTCTCTTCTCTTTCTCTTCTATGCCTCTGGCGAAATTGAAGCTGTTGCCTTGACAAATCAAGGTAGTTAAACCATTCACGAGGCACTTATAAACCCGAGTACATTATGGGTTAATTTTTTCTTACATTTAAAAACTAAAGTTTTAAACAAGTTTTAGAGATGAACATGATTTGACTATAAATTAAGTGGAATTACCCAAAAGTGTTAGTCTTACTGCAAAGTGAAGCAAGCAAGCAGTTGAACAGTGAAGCAAACTAGTAGATTAACGGCTTAGGGGTAATGTCAAATCACAGCTGGTCACACTAATGGTAAGCTACTCTTAAAACACCCCCCTGAAACTAGCAAACGAAAGCACATTCAAAGTTAATCCAACTTAGGGAAGTTCTCGTTCCACCTTGCAGCAGATTTTCATCATCTGGTGACCCCTTTTTTCTTATAGAATGTATCGAATGGGTGGGACCTTAAGTATTCTCCACTTGTCCATTGTAACAATTACAGCCACACACACACACACACACAATATAATATGATTAACTAAAATACGTACTTGTTTGTTTTGTCGTATTTGATTTCATTTATTTTGAAACACAAATACCCAAATTACTTTTGAAAGCCTCACAAAATACAGAAATTAATAATCATATTTCTTTTTTAATTTCCTTTTCCATATTTATTTGTGTACGAAACCAAAAAAACGAAATGTGGTCTCAAAATCGGGAAAACCCAATCCGAATCGAATCAAAAATATATATAAAAAAAAAAAAATACAAAAATCTCGATGAATGCAAAAAAAAAAAAACCAAAACAAAACAAAAAAACCAAATATAAAAACTATATAAAACACTCACGCAATGATATATACACACACCTACTACTACTACCCACGCACACATGTAAACATATGTGTAAATTTCTATTTATAATACACACCAATTTCCATATATTGCCACCACAATATATATATATGTATATCTATATATACCAAATAATCCCCAAATTGGCCAACGGGAAATCAACTGCATCACCTGAACACTGCCCACCACCTACAACAACAACAACAAAAACAACAACAACAACTACAACAACAACAACAACAAACATACTCAACAAAAAAAAACAACTTCACCTGTGTGTAACCTACCAAAATATACAACAACAAAAAAACCAAAATACAAAATACGAATGTGAAATATGAACTCTCTCTCTCTCTCGCTCGCCCGCTCTCTATCTCTCTCTCGCACACCACCAAACAATCACCAAAAACATCAAATTGTGTACAAAAACCAAATCCAAATTGAAAAACTTCAACGAAAAACCAAAATCCAACAATCAATGAATCAATCAATCAATCAATCCAACCGATCAACCAAATTGAAATCAATTTACAACAAAAACATTACCATACCACAATTTATATATATATATATGCATATATACTATATATACATGTATATATAATTTTGTCACTCGAAACGCATTTACCCATTTGCGTATGCATGCGTACCCACGCCATGCACATGCATACAATACGTGTACGCATATGTATGTGCCCCACCCATACACATATGCATACGTAATCCCTCGAACTATATATATATATATCTCTCATCTACCAACAACTACATCGACTACACCACCAACAGCACGATGTAAGTACAAAAACACAATTTACACAGATTTTTGCATTTATCAAATTTTTATGTGTACCAAATCGAAATGAACTTTAGATTCCGCTTAAATTGCTTAACTTGATTAACTCTCACCTAACTTAAGCTTATTGAATCGAATTGGCATTATAAATACAATTGATTTCTGTTTCCCATTTTCGGTTCTCTTTGATTTACAATTGGATTCCAGTACTAGTTTTCAGTTGCCTAGCACACCAAATTGCGATTGTACTTAACTGCTTAATTACTTGCTCTAACTATCTATCTAACTATCTAACTGTCTCTCTGTCTCCTCCTCCTGTACAAAAAGTTGCGTGCATAAAACGTTTTGTAGTCCAAAATCCAAAAACCAAAAATTTAAAAACCAAATACAAAAGAAATGATCAACAACAAATTGGTAGAGTGTACAGCGGCTGAATTGGGTGGCCGACTGACCAAAAAAAAAACAAAAAAATGAAAAGAAGACAAGAAAAGACAACTAGCCACATATTTGTATTGATTTTGTGGTGGGATTGGGATTTCAATGCAAATGATGTGTGCAACAGATTGCATAAAACGACAGCAAAAACTAAAAAAAAAACAACAGAAATTGTAGCATACTTTTTTGGGCCACCTGGGTGTTGCTTTGGGGCAGCTCGTAGCAGCAGCAGCAGCAACTGTTGCTTGTGGCGGTTCAGGGCGCAAAAGTTTCTCAGTTTCCCGTTGTTGTTGTTGTTCTATGAATTCTACAAAATTCAATTTTTCAAACTTTTTGCTATGATTAACTAGTTGGGAACAGTTTCAGTGTGGGCTTTTACTCTTCGTTCCCAATTTTTCAGACAGAAAGTCCTGTTTGATTAGCTTGAATTTGGCTGAGAGTTGGACTGGCAAGTAGACTGCTCTGTTTTTACAGTTTTTGCGATTTTTCTACCTACTGAAACTGAAACCTGTTGGCCTTCTCACTCAGAAAATGTGCTTCATTGAGGAGTTCAAAACTTGATTCTAAAACAATTTGTTTGGACTTGCAAACTCAAAAATTGCAACATTTTCGTATGTTTAATCCATAGTTATATACATCTTTAGATCGAAAGAACCGAAAAGATAACTCTTGCTTCCCCTGGCTGGTTGGTTTGCGATAGAGCAGTGCGTTCTCGTTTGGTTAATTCTTGACTGTCTTGCTCTCTGTGGCCTCCTTTTCTATTTCAGATATTTCAGATTTTATTTCAATTTAGCTTTCTGATGTTCTAGTACGTTTGTGTAGTCGATTGTTTTCTAGGCTTGCTCTCCGTTGCTTTCTCTGTTTCAGAGGAGGATTTTGCTTTGCAGTTGTTCATCTGATTAAGAGCCTCGCATACTCGAATTGGTTTCTAGTCAAGCTCTCACTTCAGCTCAACTATGACTCAATTTGCAGTCAGACTTTTGAATGTTTCTCGTTCAGTTTATTCTTAGATAAAGAAGCTAGCATAGAGCGTGCTCGATTGGTTTCCATGCTTTCATTATGTTGCTTGTCTTTGTGTAATGCAAATGAAGTATTTTCGCATATTACCCAAGTAAAGTTTTGCTGCTATGTCTTTCCATTGATCCTTTTTGTGTGTGTTGAAAGAGTCGCCACAACTTTATCACTGATTTATGACATCAAATGAGGCAACCATTTGGAGTATTTGTGGGTTTAATGGATGAAGTAGAAAGGAAAACTGGTCAAATTGTTGGCTTTGGGTAAATAAGGCATCCATGAGTCAGTTTATTGACTCTTTTCTGTCAAAATCTCAAGTGTGGTGTAATTTAACAAATATTCGCTAACCCCTTCTAATGCTCGACTGTGAGAAAATGAGGCACCTGCTTGGACAGTTCACTTGCTTGGCCCTTTGCAAACATTTTGTGAAATTTTGGATCACATTCGAGTCATTTTCGAATCCTCAGTTAAAGAGTCGTTTTTAACCCGTTCTTCTAATCAGTTTAGACTCATTTTCGAGTCGTTTGAGTGAATTTTCCGATTCGTATATTGAGAAAGCACATTTTAAGCATATGCATGAGCCGTTTTCGAGTCTTCTTTGAATCGCACATGACAGTAATCGCTTTCAAATCATTAAAAGTCTTGAAAAAGACTCATCAAGGTGATTTTTGTTAAAATGATCTTCCAAATGTTGGATGGAAAGTCTAATATTTCACATATTCTAACATTTTATGTAATTTTTGGTCACATTTGAGTTGAAAAGTGGATCAGTTTCGAATCATTTTCGAGTCGCATTCGAATAAATCACTCGTTGAGTCTTCTTTTAGTCCCAACTCAACTCATTTTCGAGTCGCATTCGAAAAAATCCCTCGTTGAGTCTTCTTTGAATCCCAACTGATGGTAATCCCTTTTCAATCATCAAAAATGCTTGAAAAAGACTCATCCAGCTGGTTTTAGTTAATAGAATGGTCCAATTTTTCCTAGAGATGTGTATTATTTGGGAAATTTCTCTCAAATTCCCTTGAGTAAGTCGTAGATATATAAATTTGTGCATTATTTTACCAATTAGTTTTGGCTGCGTTTATGCAATTTTTGTACCATTCTGGCATTAGTTCTGGCCCTTGGTTTTTCGCATGGCTTTGATTTAATCGGTCTCGAAATTTGATTGTTAATTGAAATCTATTCAGACAAATCCCCACATACATACATACATACATACATACGTACATGCTTACTCGTATACTAGACACACACACAAACCCATATACACACACCCACTTGAGTTCATATGCATTCAAACACTCACTCGCCACCCGTCACGCGTCACGCGTAACGCAATCCAACAACTATCGCCCAAAAAAAAAAAAAAGAGAGAGCATTCATCATTATATCGAATCGAATTGAATCGGCAGAGACATTTCCCCCATACGGTAACACTGTAAGTAGTCGACGATGCTGACCACAACAATCGCAGCAAAGCGCAGAGGTATACTTAACTGATGGCAAAGATTCTTCCTAATGCTTACCATTTAAAAATGTTGCGCTTTTAACTCAAATCAATCTACCGAAAGTTAACTCTCTCTCTCTCTCTCTCTCTCTTCTAAAGCATGAATTTCTCTTGTCTTTCTGCGTACCACCCTTGCTCCTGGCCCGCTTTCGGGAGGTCAGATAACTAGCAGCCTCTCTCTGTCTCGCTCGCTCGCTCGACTAGCGTAGTTGTTTCTCTGTCTCACTCTCTCTCTCTCTGTCTCTCTCTCTCTTCTGAAATAGTTCAAATTTTTCAATCCAAACACTGCAAAAAACTGTTGTTAATTCAATTCCCCCCGCTCCCCAACCCCCCACCCCCTCTTCAGCACCCCGCAAAATATGTTTTGTGATGCTCACACATAAATTATCTCTCTTCCATTCCATAATTAAGTACACAACTAACAAGTATTTAGGTTGGCTTGGCTTTTGGTTAAGGTTTTGAGCTCTGCATGATGACATACCTAGTGGTATGGGGCATTGTATGTACTTTGATTTACAATTTCTGTGCTTTCCAAGTAATACACACACGATCACACCAGATCTCTGCCGAACGGAAGGTATGTGGCTCATCCAGTGGGACATTGTGTTGTGTCTAACACTCAGTTGAAAGCAGACCTAGATCTAGTGTCATTCACGGCTTCCATAGAGCTAATTGCTGTCCTAGGCCAGCGCGTAACTTTCTACCACATAACAACCCCCCTACCCACCCCTAGACAGAAGATATTTTGATAAAGCTATCTACCCCTTCTCCCCCCCCCCCCCACTCTCTCTCTCTCTCTCTCTCTGTATTAACTATCTATGTATCTAACTATACGTGCAGCAGTGAAACTTGTTCTACTAATTTTCAACTCTACTCTACATTTGTTTCTTTATTTTTCTGAAAACAAAACAAAAACGAAAAAAAAAAAAAATATATATATATCCAAAATCGAAACCGTAAACCATCAACTTGAACGACGTCAACCAAAATTTACGTGATCCACAACTAATTCAAATCAAATATATATACATATATAAAACGAAACCAAAACACTTGATAATCCAAACTAAACTAAACCTGCTATGCAACTAAACCGACCAACCACCCCATCACGAAACACTCTCTTGTCATATGAATCTGAACAATCGTTGATAATTTTGATTGAATTGTCGCCACAAAAAAAAAATAAATACCAAACAAATTCTGACTATCCAACAGGATGTAAGTAAACGCAATTAGCCTAACTCGATTATATAACTTACAGCAAATTTTGAACTTTTTTGAATATTTAGCTACTACTTATTACTATTCCGTATTCACAATTGACAATCTCTCTTGTTGTGTACTTCTTCAGTAGAGCATCTAAAAACAAAAAACAAAAAAAGAATACATTTAATGTATCTTAGTTGAAAATGAAACACCACCGATCCACTTCTTTTTGTACTAGGAACTCATCCTTAGATAATCCAGCCTTGTACATATGTCTAACTAATATGTATGTAAACAACTACTGATTGGACTAGAATAGCCCGCCACCCATCCAAAAATGCTTGTTGTATAGAGACTCCCTACAAAAAAACCAAAAAAACAAAAAACCAAGATCAAAGTACTACTCCTACTTATGTACTTCAGGCAAACCTACTCTTGTTCCCTTCCATAGCGTTAGCCAACACTCTATATTGCTTAGTTGTTAGTATGTGCGCCTGTGTGTGTACATAAACGAATTGAAGAGGATCGCTTCATACCACCTCCGTTGTATTGTGTGTGTGTATATATAATACATGTGTTCATCCTTCGTTCACAATTTGGTTGAATATTGACAAAGTATTTGCCAGGTTGTGAATGCTACTTCGGCGTGTCGAAGATAACACTTCACTAAGTATTTGTAAAACGTTTTACAACACTGTGCAACACTCAATTTGGCTAGTTTTAATGGTGATTCTCATGTGTAGGGGACAAAAATTGGTTGGGTACACTCAGAAAATGTGGTACAAGTTGGAGTATGAATCAAGGGGTAGCTGAATCAATAACAAGCTCACTCTTTAGGTGCTTTACGATATCTTCGCGCCTGTCGTTTTTTGTAGCAGCCCAGCCAACAAGATAAGTTTTGGAAATCTGTCTGTAGACTCTGTAGATTTTCAGTCGTAGCTCGCGTTAATCTTTGTCATTCAAAAATTTCTTAAAAGATATGGCCAAAGGCTCACTAACCCTACTTCTGGCAACTGTTGTCTACAGTTAAGTCTTCTATTCTCAGTTGAACTTCAACAGCTTCTCTGCTGCCATTGCCGACCACTCATCTAAATAGTACAACCTTTTCCTGTGCCTCACAACGCTTAGCTACGATCTTATTTCAAACGAATTCGTTGGCGAAACAGACATATAATCTCCATTATAGATTATTGTTGCTAAGGTCTTAGGTTAAAGCAGTACAAATCAGTTTGAAGGGATTTTTTATGAAAGTTTGTCTCTTTATTGTCAAAAATTTGTTATAATCTCAGGTTTTAAAGTAGGCTTTCGCCTCTACTTCTTATCTTCCTGAAAATGTTCGAATACCATCAAAAAACTATGCAATTTTGGAGTTCTTTGAAGCAGCGAACGTGCTGATTATGCAATGTATGAGCTAAAAGGTTCGTGGGATACGTGTTTGGGCCACCCATTTCGGCGTTTCGAGGTATGTTTTGTACCTCCGCTTCACATGTGGCTGAGAGTTGGCATTACTTTGTGGTGCCTTTGCTGGTATGTTGGCCGTTTATAGCGGTAAAGCTACCCTGTTACCGGATTTCACCACACCCAAATACAGAATATAATCCGGTTCTCACGGCAATCGGGTCTTCGTTCCGGAACCGACACAGTGGTCAGCCCAATGCTCAAGGGTTGGCAACTCCAGTTGCACCTTTTACAACAAGAAACTTTCCAACCGTTGCAACAACAAGAACAGAATATAACCCTAAGAACGTTGAAACTCAGCTTTAAGGAATCTTTCATGTAACATTCGAACACAATACGATGCAAAAATCTCTATGTTGTATCAGCTGTTCAGCAAATTCTGTTTTTTTTTTGGGGCATTAGATGACATATTCAAAGCAACTTTGTGGTTTACACTTCAGCGAAATAACACATATTGAACAAAATGCCTAATGATGAGGCCTTTAATAAAGACAGTTGCTATATTGTCCGATTTGACTGAGTACTAATAGTACCAGCTTAAAAAAATCTTGTAAAACTGGTTGGTAAAGTTAAAATGTACTTTTTTTTAACCAACGATAGAAAGAGTGAAGTAGCCCATGTAATACTAAAAAGGGATACGAAAAGTATGACCTTGTGGTAATTATTTCGCATTACACATCCTTTACTGAAGTTTGTTACACAAAACAAGTGTTCAACCCACTGCTGGGATTGTTGAAAATGTAGATCTAGATCTAGATCTTAGATCTACATAATGCGATTCCTTGTCTCGAATATGACACTAGTTTTTAAGAACCATTTGGTGTTTTTGAAGCATAACTGAAATTGCTCTTTTTTGTTCATCTGAGTGTACTTGTATATCAAAATTAACTGCTTACATGAGAATTTTTCGAAATTATTTCAGAGTTTTGTGGTCCGTTTCATTTGAGCCAAGTCCATAGTAAGATGTCAGTACGAATCGATGCAAATGCAACTACTTTTTGATGCATCTGCCTAAAGACTTAAGACATTTTCTATAATATTTAAATATCTATATATAATTGGTCCATCCCAAGGTATGCGGAATGAAATACAAACACTCCAAGTAGGGCTAAATAAATTGTATATACCTAAATTTTGTATATATTCAAAGCACAGTTGACTTACAAATTGCACAAATTCAAAGAAAGTAGTAACTGTTTTCAACTTTTAGGATAAAAACCTAAAGTCTAACTACGTTTATACACATAAAAGGTTATGTTTGATGCCCTTTTAAGTATGCTACGTTTTATGAAAATGGTGATTTGATTCAAGTATGTATTTTATAAAACGTAGCATACTTAACAGGGCATTAAGTATTTATGTTATATGTGTCTTAACTTAACATTTTGTTATATAACCATAACTTACCCAATATTCGGGTGAAATATATTATACAATGTCTATTATCTATACTTTCGTTCTTAAAGATAATTACTTATGGATATAAAGTTTGCAAACTTTGAGGGGCATTAATCATGAATAATTTGGTGTGTATAAAAGTGGTTTATGACATTTGAACTCAGGCGAGCATTCTGACACCGTTTTTTTTTTAACGAATTTCTTTGTATAAGACTTAAGATTGAAGATGAATTGTGATATTTGGGACCAAATAAACTAACCAATGAAACCTTTTAGTTACCCAAAAACCAACATTAGTGAGTAAACCCCAACACTTTGCTAGTACAATTACCCTACATTTAACCCATTTTAAAAAACCCCTTCACAGTTTGTATTTCATTTCGCATATTTTAGCTTTAAATTAAAAATAACTCTTGCTTACTTGCTAATCTTTGCATATAATCTTAGTGTGATGCCCAAGTTGTTGCACAGTGCTTGTACAAACTAATCATATTTATATATATTTCTTCTGACAGCTACGGATAATACTCGTCGATACTCGATATTGTACGATATTGTAGCAATGCAGAGGCCGCGGCGAGGCGGTATGCGTCCCTAAGTCAGTGGTTGCTGGGCCTCCATATGGCTGCAGGCAGATGGGCGCCAGAGTGTGTACCACCTGCCTGCAGCCATATTTCAATGAATATTTCTATGCAACAGCTGATGAGTAAAATATTTTGGTCAAAGTCCTCACAATCCGGACAACTCAACTCTACCCAAACTCAAACCCAAACTCAAACGCAACGCAACGTAACGCAACCAAACACGCGTACAATCTACCACCCACCTTTGACCCCTGTCGTATGACTGCTAAAACCCTTCCACCTTAACATGTACATACTACCCTACCAACAAACTGTGTGAAATCTTTTGTATAAATTTGATTTTTGCTTTCCATTTGATTTAGTTTAGTAACCAAAACCAAAAAACACAACCTCTTTAGCATCAGAACAAAGAACAAACCAAACACAGAGCAAACTTGATTTTTGTAAATTAGTTTTCCGACGATGCCTACGATGCACTTAGTCTACACACACGTACAACTACAACTCCTACACTCGACACACACACACACACACACACATTAGTTTTTTGATCAAAAACGAAACAAAAACTTAAAATTGAATTATGTATATTGCATTTGCTGTAATTTTTTCCGAATTAGGTAACAGATCGGTTCGAACACACACTTTTTGTTTAGCATTTTGTTCGATTTACCTTTATATATATAATTATATATATACATACATTACTATACCATTATATTATATACTTACGCTATGACTAAAATGCAAATTTGAACGTAATGATTTGTACTTTTTACCTAGAACGAAAACCAAAAAACCTAAAAACGTAATTTTTATTAATGAATTGATATTTACTAACCAACAACCCCCCAACCCCCGCTCCCCAACTACCACTACTACTTACTACTTACCGCTGCTAACTGCCTACTAAATACTACTGCACTACTAATACTACTTACTAGCGAAAGTCATTCTACTAACGAAACGCCTACCAGAATCTACCGCCCACCTAACCCTCATCCCACTCCACTCCACCCCCCCACCACAACCCAGATCGAGGACTTGTGAATTCGTTATGTTAAGGACGAGGACACTGCCACTCTAATACATGTCTCCCCTATGTTCTGTTTCTCTCTTCTATTTGTTTGCTTCTTTCCACCCCCGAATCTCTTCTCTCTTTGGCCAATAATATTTTACAGTCGAACTCAATCAACGTCGGCTTCCTGCGTTTGTTTCGTGCGGCGCGCCTTATCAAATTACTCCGTCAAGGATACACAATACGAATTCTCCTGTGGACATTTGTACAATCATTTAAAGCACTTCCATATGTCTGTTTGCTTATAGCCATGCTATTTTTTATATACGCCATAATTGGCATGCAGGTAAGTCCGCCCCTTTTGGGGCAAAAAAAAAAAAAAACGCAACTATACGCCTTTGTGGTAGGGTACATCGGGCTAGGGACTAGCTAATGTCGGGGTACGCCAGGGACACACTTCTGTTACCATCATGTTTCTGAAATTGTTTTCATTTTACATTTGATTTGGTGCATTATGGAACATCACATCTAGATTTAGATCAGTTATGCAACCTGATACTGTAGAATGTTTATAACCAAGAATTAAAACTCAAAAAACAAATACCAAAGGTTTTCGGCAACATTAGATATGATCCGGACACGCAACTGAATCGCCACAATAACTTCCAGTCGTTCTCCGGAGGAATCATGCTGCTCTTTCGGTAAACGAACAAAAGAAAAACAAAAACCTAAGCTTAAGTAAATATTTAGACAAGTTTTGACAAAAAAAAAAAAAAAACAAAAAAAACGAGATATGGCACACTAACCGAACCACCCGTTACAATTGTGACACTGCGATCCATTGTCATAGATTAAACGCTACTCTACTCGTATATATCCATTATAATATATTTGTATGAATGAACAAAATTAGCTAAGCGTATGCCTAGATTTGACAGTTCTTTGAGCTCACACAGAAATTTGTACTTTTTGTATTGTATTGTTGCAGTTATGATTCAAACTAGATGAAGTTGCGCTCCATAGTATATAAATAAGTATACATCTATATAAATATATATCTATTTGGTTTTTTTTTTTTTTTGGTTATGATCTTACATTTCGATCAGATGCCATATGCGACTGTGAGGAGGAGGTGAAAGATTAGAGTTTAAGTCGGGAAACATTGAAGTTTTGGCAAGATTTCTGGTTCTGGTTCTTAGTAACACAAAAACTTAACCGTTTACAATCGCAGTCTTTGACAAGTCTTCAATTTTATATCATTCTCCAGAAGGTTCAGTCCGTAACCCTTCAAATATCTTAAGTTTCGGTTTACCCAACGATTCTTTCAAGCTTCAAACTCAAGGTTTAACTGCTTAAGCAAGCTCTTCCTGCTTGGAACAAAATAATTGAATCTGTTCAATCTAATCTCTATGAATCATTGCTTCCATTTCAATCTAATATTTTACATTTAGTTTTGGCAATCTATTCATTGATAAGGCTTTCAATTAATCATAAAAAAGTGAATCCCTTTAGGGAGAGCTGCCCACAGCCTATGCGCTAGCACAGCTTTCGTGTTTGTTATACGCATAGACCAAATCGAGCGCATAGACAATCACATACTCACTCAGTCAGGGCACAATTGCAACAACAACTTTGTATGCTTTGTCTCGGCAAAATTGAAACCAACAACTAATACTTATGCATTGTCTACAGCCCACACTTTGTTAGCCCTGCTTTAAAATGACAAACGGTTTCTTAGGCATGAAATTTAGTACAGAATTCATGAGTGAACTGTAACATTACTAAAGTCTCTAACGAACTTGAGCCATTTTGAATGTTACTGCTAGACTCACTGTTGAAGCATTGAAGGGAAGGGAAGGGAAGACCAAAGTATGATATATAGAGAATTCTTTGAATGTTTTAAAACTCAAGGTTTGTTCTTAACTTATGCTTTAACTCAATAAACTCGACTGTACAAAGGTTGGGTGTTGAAACCCAGCTTACATTTTATGAAATTGTTGATCACATTCGAGTCATTTTTGATGACTCAATCTTAATCTGATGAAAACAGTCATAAATGTGCTAGTTTTCTGATCATAAATGATACGTTTGTCGGAAGAAAATTTTATACTAGCTGCGACTCTTCTTCAAGAGTCGTTTTTAACCCGTCGTTCTGATCAGCTTAGACTCATTTTCGACTCATTTCTAGAGTATATTTCCGTGTCGTATTTCGAGAATGCACATTTTGAGCATATGCATGAGTCATTTTTGTGTCTTCTTTGAATCGCAAATGACACAGTAATATCTTTTTAATCAACAAATTAATTCAGCAAATTAATTTTTGTTCAAATGATCTTCCAAATGTTGGCTGGGAAGACCATAGTCTTATGTTCAATAGTCTTTGCCCATTAACTGCAAAGTTAGCAGCTGCCTACTCATGCCAGCATTGCCTTAACTGCTTGGGAATTTCAAAGCGGCATAAGTGCAATATAGACAACAGAAGCTGTGACTGGCTTATTATAAGTTGAAGATCCTAAGAAACAGTTTATATGCCTTGAGTAAGTATGAAAACGATAAAACGACGATGCTATACTAGGAATACTTTGAGAGCTTTTGCTTAATGCAGGTTTTTGTTCTAAGAAGAGAGAGAGAGCTAGACTTGGCTCTCTTGAGAGTTTCACCCGATGGCCTGATCTTTCGTGCTCTTTCCACTACGCGTGTATGGTTCAAGCATTGTGTATATAGAAGCGCTTCAATACTTTTGGTTTTTTTTTTTTTTATCATTTTTGTGTAACGGAACTTTTAGTTTGGCCAATCACTTGCTTGTGATTTCTTCAGCTTTCACTTAACCTCCCCCCCTCCCCCCAGTTCCCCCCCCCCGTTTCCTAGTTAGCCCTGTTATATCTTAACGTTTTAGAGTTTAAGCCGCACTTACAAGCATTTGGTGTTAGCGATACAGGAGAAATCACAACACATCCATTTTCTATATATATATATATATACAAATATATATATATATCTCATCTTTAGTTTTCGTTTTCGTAGCATTTCTCAGGGCATTTTTGGGGGTATCCTTGTAAGTAGTTGCGTTTCGGGAGGACAACCAATCAAGTTAATCGCGAGTGATTGAGGCGCTGAGTGTTTTGTTGTGCGTTTAAGTTGTTACCAATTTGTTGTTAATACTAATCATAATATTCAAATCGTGCCTAGGTGTTCGGAAATATCAAACTAGGTACAGTGGAAAATTCCATTACTAGGCACAACAACTTCCAGTCATTTGAACAAGGCGTCATGTTGCTCTTCAGGTATGTAACACTCTGTAGCTCTGCCGTCCATCCATCCAAATAAGACCTATACTAGATATTAAACCACCCTAGACACTTAACAATTTAATCACAAGTTAGCCTAATTCCTAGACATATATATATACATATATAGGGGCGGGCATCCAGCCATTCGGATATAGCTGGGCTGGATTAGGCCTAGTTCTTAACGACTTAAACTAGTTTAATAGATCTCTTCCTTTCTAACATTCTCTAGCGGCGAGTCATCATTTGTAAGGATACTTTTAAGTTTCTCGAGCGAATTTACTAGTTGATCAGTGGGTACTTGTTTGGTTTTTCGTTTCGAAGAGCTGAGTACTACCGAGGCCGAGGATTTGTCAGTGAATCCATTCGCGACAGCCAGCTGCAGCTCATACATACATATGCCGACATACATATGCATACATACTCGATATATTCGTTCGCTTTAAAACAAACATTGTTGGTTGACTGTGTAACCTGTGTATGTAGCTTTATTTCTAGAAAACCTGAACAAAATTCGTATGTATGTACCACCATTTACCAATGTATGTATCAACCCGTAGAGCGGAGCTTGACTTGCCGACATTTTGCACTTTTGTTGTTGCAGTTAAACCAGTTACCAGTTAAGGGTTAACGGTTGCGAGTACCGAGTTCAACTTTTTTTAACTAGTTTCCCATTAAGTATGACAATTATTTACTAATTACCAATAATTAAGTGCCCATTGATGTATGTATGATGTATGTAAACTTGTACTTTTGGTGGACTCACACAATAATTATACAAAAAAAAAAAATATATATATATATAAATAGAGATATTATTTCGTTGATGCCAAATTTTGGAGCTAGAGTTACTTTACCTGTACATGTATTTCAAATCGATATTAAGAACTCATATAGATCGCTCGCTCACATACAATTCAAGCATATAAACAACCCACCACCACCCACCCCCAAATTGGTATATATATTCCAATTAGTCGGATGTCGGTCTGTCTGATGAAATCGATTGACCTTTCATTTCTCCTCGCTTGGATAGAATACAAAATTGAGTTTAACAACTTTAGACGGGGCTAAGGGAAATGTACACTCAAATAACTGGAAGCCCACACAAACTGTAGAAGTCATCAGACTGAGTGCCTAGCGCTGCCTAGCTCTGGCTTTGGCTCGCCCGAAGTTTGTATACCCTTGCAGCACATATTCTAACTATCTTGAAGAACATATCCACTGAAAACAAACAGGTTTTTTTCAATAAGACTACTTTTTTGACCCTACTTTTGTATGAGAGCTATACTATATAGACGTCCGATTTCGACCAAACTTAGTAAAATCATGGAAAAGCATGGCAAACTAAGAAATACAAAGTTTGGAGGTGTTTTCTTTGAAAACAAAAAAGTTTTTCTCACTAGGACTACTTTTCTGACTCTATGTTTCTATGACAGCTATACTATATAGATGTCCGATTTCGACCAAACTTAGTGGTATCATGCAAGAGCATGGCAAACTAAGAAATACAAAGTTTGAAGCCGTTTTCTTTGAAAACAAAAAAGTTTTTCTCAATAAGACTACTTTTTTGACCCTACTTTTGTATGACAGCTATATTATATAAATGTTCGATTTCGACCAAACTTAGTGGAATCATGAAAAAGCATAGCAAACTAAGAAATACAAAGTTTAGAGGCGTTTTCTTTGAAAACAAAAAAGTTTTTCTCAATAAGACTACTTTTTTGACCCTACTTTTGTATGACAGCTATATTATATAAATGTTCGATTTCGACCAAACTTAGTGGAATCATGAAAAAGCATAGCAAACTAAGAAATACAAAGTTTAGAGGCGTTTTCTTTGAAAACAAAAAAGTTTTTCTCACTAAAACTAGTTTCTGGACCGATCATTCATATGACAGCTATAACCTTTAGTCATCCGATTTTGACAAAACTTTGAAGAGTTGTACGGAAGCTTAAAAAATAAATATAAGCCAATTTTAAAGAGGTTTACATTGAAAACAAAAAAGTTTTTCGTACTAAAACTAGTTTTCTAACCTTACTTTTCTATGGCAGCTATACCATATACTTGGCCGATTTCAAGTAAATTTGCAAGAATCATAAAAAAGCATTGAAAACTAGTAGATGCAGAGTTTGGAGACATTTGCGTTAAAAACAAAAAAGTTTTTCTCACTAGAACTAGTTTTTCGACCGATTATTCCTATGGCAGCTATATGTTATAGTCATCCGATTCTGCCGGTATTGCCCAAATGTGCAGCGTATTTGTACCAGAAGACTTCGTGCAAAGTTTGGTAGCGATAGCTTTAAAACTGACGGAGGAAGTAGCATAGAAACAGACGGACAAAGCTAAATTAACTCATCTCGACATGCTGATCAAGAATATATATACTTTGTGTGGTCGGAAATGCTTCCTTCTATGCGTTACAAACATCCGGACAATTTCAATATACCCTCTATACATCATTTGGTTTTGAGAACTCCTCAGATTGAGCAGTTTTCTTAGAATAAAACCGAATAAACCCATTTCCCCCCCCCCAAGTGAGTGTACTTTTCCCTGCCACCCCTGTGCTGGAAATTGGCTTAGATATTTTTTTTTGTAAATATTATAGTACCTATCTAGTAAGTACATACAAGTACCCTAACATGTATAGAGACATGGCTTAGTAACTAGAAATTGAAACTCATTCTCATCTTTAACTGCATTATAATCTCGCATATATTCTAAACTTAATTGTAATTCTCCCCCCCTCCCCCATACACTTATACCGGAGTACTCATTCCAATTTTCTGCTATCGTTTTCCCTGCGCCCCCGGATGACCTCGCACCACCTCCCACAACATCCATTCCAACACCCCCACCAATCCTATAGATGTGCCACGGGCGAGGCGTGGCCAAACATCATGCTGGCCTGCCTCAAGGGCAAGGCCTGCGACGAGAATGCCGAGAAGGCCCCCGGCGAGTATTGCGGTTCGACGCTGGCATACGCCTATTTCGTATCATTTATATTCTTTTGTTCGTTTCTAATGTTGAATCTGTTCGTCGCTGTCATCATGGATAATTTCGATTATCTCACAAGGGACTCCAGTATACTGGGTGCACATCACTTAGACGAATTTGTGCGCATATGGGCGGAATATGATCCAAATGCGACGTAATTATCTGTTTAATATATATAAATATCTATATAATTCATACCAAACACAAACACGGCCACCCCACGTTGAAGTAGAATTTCCCAGTTTTGCTTTTGTTTTATTGTTGGAGAAGAAATGAAACGCACGTGCACCAAAACTTATATTAAACGATTATTATTTGGTCGTATTTGTTTCATATCGAAAGTCACTGAAACAAGATGGGGGCGATTGATGGGATCAGTGCCCAGACTCAGACTTTTGTTCTGTTTTGTTTTTTTTTTGTTCTCCTAAGGACCTAGTACACAGCTCATGGGGTTACTAGGTGAGGGATCATAGATCTATGACGAGTGTTTCGTATGTACTTAAGTGTAACCATTCGATTAACTTTTCGACAAATGGTTATCATTGATGTGCTTCATCATGCTGTGGCCAATAAAAATCCCGTACCATCCTGTCCGAAAATTCTGAATTCCACTTCCATCTCTGGTATACACCTGACCACAATCAATGGTCCTTCGAGCCGGATATTTGCAGGAGTTCAAATTTTGAAATGTTTCAATTAAAATGTAGAAGCCGATCAAATTTTCTATAATCTATGGTAATATTTGTGCATGTATCGTTCATACTTCAAAGTGATACTGCTACAATCAGCTGATGCAAAGAGTTGGTGCTAGAACAGGTACTTAATACTCAGTTGGCGATACTAAGTACTTCATAGTCCACGATCACCGTAAAACAATTTACAACTAGACCACAAACTGTGGTACCCAAATTACACATGCTTATATCCCGGCTTAGAACTTAACAATTTCAGAGTTTTTTGCTCTTAGAAATACTTAAATTAAGTACAAATCATGCTATGTTCCAAAAACGTCCGTTTTATAGTATTCAAATGTGAAGAAAAGATCTTTAATCAATAACTTTTCAAGTACACACTATATTAGGTTGGGTGCAGATGAGACTCATACTACAAGCTCTGAAAAGTGTTTAACGAAACTGTTCTTCAAATTCCCAACTGATTAAAACTCTTTTCTTAAGGAGTACTGATAGTTGTTTGACCTGCAGTTATAACTTCTAGGTCCTTGTTCCTTGAATCTTTCTTACCTTCTTTCAATTATCATACATACCCTTTTTATACACAACAAAATGTACTTAATGGATGTACTCTTAATTTAATAGACTTCAACCAAGAATATGTTGTACTTGTTTTAAGATTTCATCTAGCTTAGACTATTTCAACCTTAAAGTATGATCACAAAGGTTTTCAAATAGTTCGAAATGTATAAAATGTTTGCCGAAACATTAAGACTGTTTTGGAATTGTTAAACTCGTACTTCGAACAAGAATTTTGAACTTGCGCCGTACCAATAAAACCATTTGTACTTAGCTCAAGCACAAAGTTCTTAATCCGCTGAGTTTCTTTTAACATTTCACGTGAGCTGTGTACTTGCGCCTTACTAATGAAACCATTTGTACTCAGCTCAAGCCTCTGAGTTTCTTTTAACATTTCCCGTGAGCTGTGTATTAGATCGAGCGTCGCTCCGATTGTAATCAAATGATTTATTCAACTTCGGCTCGTACCGAAGATGGACACTTGCTTAAATACTGAACCCGTGTTGCGTCCTGGAAACGCTTGCTTTGGTTTTAACACATATCTATTCTGCATCCAGTGGTAGAATACACTACACGGAAATGTACGATATGCTGAAGAATATGGATCCACCCTTGGGATTTGGTAACAAGTGTCCCAATCGATTGGCCTACAAGAAACTGATACGCATGAATATGCCATTGGATGATGAGCTGAGAGTCCAGTTTACCACAACGTTGTTCGCTTTGATTCGCGAGAATCTGAGCATCAAAATGAGAGCGCGTAAGTTGAGGGTGAACACTGAAATCCACTGCAATTGTACATTTGCCATTTTCAATTTACAGCTGAGGAGATGGATCAGGCGGACATGGAGCTCAGGGAAACCATAACAAACATTTGGCCGTTGCAGGCGAAAAAGATGCTGAATCTACTGGTGCCGCCCATCGATCAGCTGAACAAGGGCAAACTGTCAGTGGGTAAAATCTATGCAGGTTTCCTCATACTGGAGTCCTGGCGCAACACCAGATTCGGCCAAATTGATTCCGGAATGCCGGTAAGTCCGCTCCACCAACTCCCCCCGCGCGCCCCACCCCCCTCACACACCAGACCATCCCCACACAAAGAGTAAACAAGCAAGAGTAAACGAAAGTCCAAAGAGAAGAAGAAAAAGGAGACCCAGGCAGGCAAATTTTCAAAAATCGTTTAGTGTCAGTTCATGTTCGATGAATGTACATAACAAATCTGTATAGAGTATATATACATACATATATATATATATATATATATACATATATATACACACAACAATTGGATCTCTCAGATTGCCATTGACTTTGAATCCCCCCGAAAGACATGCACACACACACACACACACACACACCTACAAACAATTGTTTCAACTATATAAATAACAAATGAAATAAATCTGTAATATTATGATTTCTCTTCTCATAATAACAAATAACAAAATATACCACAACAAACTATAAAAAACTAAACCAAAATCCAAAAAAATGCAGAATTGGAAGGAGGTATATAATTAATTTTATATGCAACCTCATGTTAAACACATTTTGTATATAAGGAATACCAAATACTATCCAAATTTATTTACATAAATACAATAATATTGCATATATATATATAGAGATCGCATATGTATGTTAATGTTTAATATCAACGACTGCCCATAAGAGTGAACGCCAATTCGCTCGTTTGCCACCTCAAAAATCAAATTGCAGTCTTCTGGGCAGTAGGTTAACCACGGGTTGCACCATCCGGAAACCACCCAACCACTGGAAATTCTTGTAGTCGAGTAATCTAACTATACAAAACTAATCGGTAGTATTGAAGTTGATGACCAGTTGATAACATATTTTACCTCTCAAGTGTTTTGCAAATTGTATTGTAGTATTTCGAGTTCAAAACGAATGTCAACTAAACTTAAGTAAAACCAACAACTTACACACTTACTCACGTACATGTACTATACATATCGTTGCCTAGATATCTAGAGGTATGACAAAACAAACAGGTTCACGCCAACCAGTCACACACACACACACACACACACACACACACACACACACACACACACGTAACCGTCCCGTATCCGTACCCGTACCCGAACCTTGAACCATTTGCCGCAAATGCGTAATTAAATGACATTGTTCTATTATTCCATCCACGAAATGCACAAACAAACAATTTGACAAACTGTGTTGCAAATTCAATAAATAATTATCTAACGATAATTGACTCAATGGTGGGGCTCTACTTGTATAGCGGAAGAAGCCCGATGACGATGACGACCATAAATATAGCCCAACGGCGATTGAGGAGCCGGTATATAATGAATCAATTTTACATACAGTACCTAACTACTACTATGTATCTATCGCTTGATCTTGCTTTTGCCTTTTTTGATATATATACATAAACGAAGCGCTCCTCTCTCTCTCTCTCTCTCTCTCACATAATTGAGTCTGCAAGTACAACGTAATCAACCACCAACCATAACTAACTCAGCTAGCGGCATGTGTACATACTCTCTCTGTCTCTCGCCTAGGAATGATGTGCATATGTAGGCGACAGCCATATACAACTCCAAAACAAACAAACAATCAAAAAAAAAAGTAGCCCACTTCTCAATAGACACCCAGTAAAAAAAAAAAACAAACTGCAACTGCTACTTATTCTATGGTCATGTTTCGCTTATACCACACACACTTACACACACACACACACACACACACTCCTTAGAACAGCGGTGGGCACCAACATTTAAAAGAAAGGCAAACTGTTAGAAGTTGCCATAGAAGTTAACGCCTCACCTTAGCATCTTTTCAAGGAAATTATTCGTATTATTATTTCTAAAAGTTCAAAACATGTTACAATAACTGGGAAAGGCTTAACAAGCTCCACAAGCGAACGTATGATCGAACCCAGGCTTACTGATTATATGAAACCTGCTGCCAGTTGTTGCATCATGTATGAAAAATTAGCAAAATTTTGTCTTAAACCTTATTAGATTCTAAATATGAGGAGTGTACACGAAAAATAACAAGAGAAAATTCAGCTATCTCCATAAAGCATTATCTAAATGAAGAAAATACAGATCGAAATGAGGGCAAAATTGAACATATGCTCCCTTTTCCGAATTCGATTGAGCAGAATTGTTAGGAAAGACCCGGTCACCTTCAGTGGCTATTGGCGCCAGCTTTAAAGCAACTAGCCATAATAAAACTGCTCAAACTTTGCCGTGAGGATTTGGTGTTAAGCTGTTGGTCACTTTTTCTAAAGCCACACAAGCCAAGAGATAGAGAGAAGCTCGGTTTTGGCCCTTGGAGGCTGCAAAGTCAAATGTTTTAGATGCCTGCTTCTGTGTCCTCTTCAGCTAGTAGAACTGTCTGATGGTAAATTCTTGCTTTCATTACTCTCTCTCCGGGAAGCAGGTTGAATCTATAGCTATCCCTGCCATACAGATTTCTCATTTCTTTGCCTCAGCAGTTATGCCAATTTCCAACAGGACAGCCTAAAGTAGATGCTCTAAGAAGTTTAGAATCCACACCAAACTTAGCATCAAGTCTTTTCTGCACATTTGTCCAAATTGGCTAGATCGAATGACCATAGCATACAGCTGTCAAAGGAACGATCGGTGGAAAAACTAGTTCTAGTGAGAAAAACTTTTTTGTTTTGAATGCAAACGTCTCCAAACTCTGTATCTACTAGTTTTCATTGCTTCACCATGATTCTGCCAAATTTGGTCAATATCGGACATCTATATAGTATAGCTGCCGTACAAAAGTATGGTTAGAAAAATGATCTTAGTACGAAAAACTTTTTTGTTTTCGAAGTAAACCTCTTAAAAATTGGCATATGTTTATTTTATAAGCATTCACACAATTCTTCAAAGATTTGTCGAAATCGGATGACTATAGCATATAGCTGCAGTACAAATGATTGGTCGAAAAACTAGTTTTTGTGAGAAAAACTTTTTTGTTTTTAAAGGAAAACCTCTCTAAACTTGATATTTCTTAGTTTGCTATGTTTTTCTATGATTCCACTAAGTTAGGTCAAAGTCGGATGACTATAGCATATAGCTGCAGTACAAATCATTGGTCGATAAACTAGTTTTCGTGAGAAAAACTTTTTTGTTTTCAATATGAAAGTCTCAAAACTTTATAATTCTTAGTTTGCTATGCTTTCCCATAATTCCACTAAGATTGGTCGAATTCGGATGACTATAGCATATATCTGCAGTACAAATGATTGGTCGAAAAACTAGTTTTTGTGAGAAAAACTTTTTTGTTTTCAATGGAAACGCCTCCAAACTTTGTATTTCTTAGACTACTATGCTTTTCCATGATTGCACCAAGTTTGTTCGAAATCGGACATCTATATAGTATGGCTGTCATACAAAAGTAGAGTCTAAAAAGTAGTCCTATTGACAGAAACTTTTTTGTTTTTAATGGAAATGTGCCTAAAGCTTGCATTTATTTATTTAAGATGCTATCACACAATTCTACAAAGTTTTGTCAAAATCGGTGGACTATAGCTTATAGCTGCATTACGAATGATCAGTTATATTGAGAAAAACTTTTTTGTTTCAAATGATATCGGCCCCAAGTTTGTTACATATTAGTTTGTTAGGCTGTGGCATGATTTCACTAAGTTTGGTCGAAATCGGACGTCTATATAGTATAGCGCCCATAGAAAAGTAAGGAAAAAACAAAAATTTTAGTTAGAAAAACGTGCTGCAAGGGTAGACAAACTTCGGTCGAGCCGAGATCAACAAAGAAAAAGAGAGTCAAAAGGACGAACGATGACCGTCCTGGGAGATATCAGAATTCGGAGCGGAAAATGCTTATCTAATGGCAAGCTGTGCCATACGATTCTTCAACTTTCTCTTGTACACTCCTTATACATATGTATATATACATACCTAAGAAGCCCATGTTTTCGCCCAAAAAAACCCATGTTTTCCACCGCAGACCAAAATTCGAGAGATGTAAATAACCATCCAAAAAAAAAAGAAAAGGCTGGGCTCCCACCAAGTAAAAGTAACCCTACCGCCGCTTAAGTAATGAAAAACCAACTCGTACACACTTGCAAATCTCCTAAGCTAACACACACGTGTCTGTTTCTGCATCTAAAAGCCTGGAACAATGATTTTGTTTAACCATATTGATATCAATTACCCTACCTACCGACTAACAAATTTTTAACTAGTGCACAAAAATGTTTCCCCCATGCTCAAAGTTATGAATCTTGCACCAACAACAACAACAACAACAATAACAAACATACACATATACACATACACCATATATCTATACATAGCTGCTACTTAGCTAGGAATCAATATGTATATACATATTCCTATACCATACATACATACATACATATATACGCTAACTGCTTTAGAGCTAAATGAGCTGCTGGTAAATGATATCCAATCAAAAGTCTAAAACCGAATCGAAACCCCAAAAAATGAAACTAAACTCAACTGTTGGCATGCAAACTAAACTGTAAACTGTCCTGAGGATGCAATTTAAACAACATTTAGCGTTTGGCTTTTCCGTTTTATCATTTCTAGTACTCAACGAATCAATCGAACTCGAAATTCACTTGTTCCGTCCACCATATTTATGCAACAAATTGGCGCACACATCTACCAAACAATTTTCATAATAATCTAACAAAATAACTATAACTATAATAGCGGTACTACGTAGATTTTTTCTCCCAAAAACTTAGTGAGTTGTAAAAATGTTTGCGCATGTTTTTACCGTATCAAAACAACTAAAAAACAAAACCAAAAACCAAAAACAAACAAACCAAAAACTCTCCTTTAAGCTACTCAAGTAAGCATCAATCGATACACCACCTTAGCAGCTTTACACATCTCAAAATGCTCTCTACATACTTCCCCCTACTGAAAAAAAAAAAAAAACCCACCCACCCACCAAACCAACTTCCCACCCAATTGAGAAACTCAGTCAACAACGCTACTTGCCCTTACTTAGTATATATACCTGCATATATATACACAAATTACTTTTGATTTATGTTCCTTGTACCTATTTACTTACCTACTTATTACAGTTTCAATTATTCTAAAATAATTCTTACATTCCATTTTTTAATGCTTAAAAAAAAAAAAAAAAAAATCAAAAAAATACAAAAAAACGAATCCTAAATGCGTTGCAAATGTTACCATAAAAAACTATCAATTACTCACCACCACTCACCCCAACTTGAACTACAACCACCTTGTCAACAACAACTACAACAACAACAACAACGATGCCTCACACTAAAACCCATAAATATATCAATTCGAATGAAACGAAAATCCGGCACAGAAACAATCGTTCTTTAATTGCCTACTCGATATGGCCGCCCTTGACAAAGGAGGATCGCGACAGGGCTCCATATGTTTCGAGCCGAACGGGGAAGGAGCCGCCAACTCACAAACACATTTGTTAGCGAGCACGCACCACCACCCAAACGGTGAGGCCGAACACAACAGTTTGGCCACACTAGCACGGCGGAGTACGATCAGAAAGCGGTCAGTTAGGTAATTTTGCAAATGCCTTCATCACTTTACCCCCCCCACCACCCACCACCCCCTAACCCGTACAAAAGTCCAATGTACCACCCACCTACCTACCTACCTATCTACTACTACTACTACTACTACCTACTACTACCTACTACCTACTACTACTTCTACTTACAACTATTGCCAAAAAAAAAAAGAAGAAACAAATGCCATTAACACTCTCATTCAAGCCTCATTGTTATCATCACTTCATATTGCTCATACGTCAAATCAAGCATCCGCCCTGACGACCAGTTAACAGGGGCGGAGTAGGTCCCAACAAGCTGTAGATATGGTAGGGATCTAGTGCTAGACAGTGGTGTTCCAGTGAAGCCTTTAAGGAATCGGTTTGAGTTATATTTCCCACCTTGCTGTTTAGTTAAATACAGTCAAAGACTCTCGCTAAGATGCCCAAAACGGAAGTGCAATGCATTTTCTATTATGCATTTGTGTGCAGTCTGTGTGCTTCTGACGAAAAACAATCCAGACCAGAAGCTAACAAATCTATGAAAATCAGGTGCTCGCACATGAATATCTATAATTAATAAACAAAAGACCCAAAAATATGCAATTGAAATGGATAGTTTTTACTATCCATTTGTATTACCCTTGCAAAGGGTATTATAATTTTGCCCAGAAGTTAGCAACGCATCGAAATATTCATTTCCGACCCCATTAACCATATATATTCTTAATCAGGCCAGCTGAGCTCGATTGAGCTTTCTCCGTCCGTCTGTCTGTCTGTTTCTACGCCAAACTAGCCTCTCAGTTTTAAAGCTATCGAGCTGAAATTTTGCACAGAGATTTCTTTTTGCTGCACACTACTAATATGTTGGAACCAAGCGGATTGGATGACCATATCTCATAGCTCCCATAGGAACAATCGGTAGGAAATCTAGTTTTAGTATGAAAAACTTTATTCTTGTCAATGGAAACGTCTCCAAACTTTGTATTCATAGGTTTTCTATGTATTTTTATAAATCTACGCAGTTTTATCACAATCGGACAACTATATGGTATAGCTGCCACACAAAAGATATGTCTGAAAAGCAGTCTTAGTTAGAAAAACTTTTTTGTTTTCAATGGTAGCATTCTGAAATTTTGTATTTGTTTGTTTCACTTGCTTTCACATAATTCCACAAATCGGATGACTATATCATATAGCTCCCATACGAACGATTGGTCGGAAAATGGGAAAAAGAGTATTTTTTAATAATATAATATTTAGGCGAGCACTTGCAAGGGTATAAAAACTTCGGCACAGAGGAAGTAAGCTTAGCTTTCTCGTTTTAAGATTCTTTCTTAAAACTGTTTCAGCTGAAAAACAGGTTTCAATCTACTTTAAGTAGGAAAAGGAAGTGTTTTCATCTAGTTAATCCATTAAACTCTTATTTACATAACCTCAATATTCCAATTGTGTTTATAAAACAATATAAATGAAGCTATCAATGGGTTTCAATTAGTGTTTTTTGGAACTCGAAATATCACTGTCGATAAATCGGTATACCAATATATAGAAATTGTACAACATGCGATAATAACGATAACGATTTAAGTAAATATCGATTCTTTTTAGAGTAGATATGTGTCGCCTTACGACTTGGTTCATCAATTTCCCAGCAATCCTAGCTGTATATAAGCTATTATGTCTGGTTTCTTAGGATTATCATAAGATTTTCAAAACCTGTTTGAGTAATCAATCGAAATTGGTTTGCAGAGCCGGCGGGTCTTACACTTTGCTGAAAAGCGATCGCTCGTTACAAAATTGAGACAACTACGATATATATCGATATGAATCAAACTCGATTTATCGAAAAATTATCGATATTATAAAATATCGAAATTACAAATTTTTCAAAATGATGCAGAATCTCAACCGCAAGGAAGGAAAAATTTCATGGAAATATTTTCATGTTGTAATCAATCAAATTATTTAGTTCTTACCTCGCGAACCAACGCTTACGAGCCCATTTCTAGTCTCCATTTAAGTTAAGGAAATACTCGTAGAATACTGTACAATCTGATAAGTTTGTTAGGGCTTCCAGATCTTTCATATTAAGCGAAATTATCGCTTTGAGATTGGCTTTGAAAAAGCCTCGAACCCATTCAACAGTTTTATTGATATTCTGATGTTAGATCAAGAATATTTTTGATGTATGGGCAAACGAATATTCATCATGCATCATTCATTCATACACATCCGTACATAACCCATTTACATGGAAATGTACTTATTTTGGAGCTTTCCTTTCCCCACATTCACCTATCCATTTGTTATTTTCTCATCTCCGGTTTGTTTCTGTTGTCATTTCTTTCGGTTTTTCTTTTCACATTAAACGCCATCACCTAACAATAATAACAACAACCAACATCAACAACAACAACAACTACAATAATTTTTTGTGCTTTGTACATTTCTCATAAACATAAGTAAATTGTGTGTTTTTTTTCTAATTTTTCAAATAATTTCAGAAACAAAAAGGTGAATAAGTTTGATAAACTCCAAGCGGTAAACCAAAAAACGAAATTATCGAAATTATCGAAACAAATCCAGATAACTGATAAGAATAATTGTGTATTATATGAATATATGTGAATACTTTTTGTGTCCATAATCCGTTTCCGATATAAATGTTGTTCACCAGCCAATTAAGTCGAAAGTAAAACACTAGAACCTTTAACTAACTAAGTACTACTACAACTACATACATGCTCACTCATAAGTATATGTATGTGCACCCATGCATACATCGTACACGTGTGTGTATGTGTGTGTGCACGTATATGTACATATCTATGTATGTCTATGCACAATAGTACGATAATACATACATAAGTACATATATATGTTGCATAGCCACCTGTTTTACTATATATATATATATCAACATTTTTTTTTGTTCAATTGGAAAAGTTAGAAACGCAAATCTTCGCTTAGTACTCGTACTCGTACTCAATGTTGTAATTTGATCGTTGATCTCGTATGTATAAAAAAAAAAAACCAATACCTAAAAGTACATGTACCATACGTACGTACGTGCTAAGTAGGCGTTCCTTGGGCAAGTGTTAATGACAGCTAAACACTCAAAAAGGCGACCAACCAACCCCCCGACAAACATCATCCCCATCCCCATCCCCCGTCCCAACCAACCAACCAACCAACAAACAAACAAACAAACAAACGTAACAAACAAAATACTTGGCCAGCCAGCTGTGTGTCAAAAGTTGGCGGTTCTTTATCTCTCTTCTGCCAGAACCCTCCCTATCCATTCACCAAGTCCCGATCTTGCTCTACCTGCGTACACATAAAGCCAAGATGACTTGTTCCCAATGCCCAATGGAACAACAAGCTAAATCTCTAGAGAGAAAACCAAAAGCACTATTTTCTCAATGCACAGTTAAACGCTAGCTAATTTTGTGTGTTGAGATAATGGCGGACATTATCGTTGTTTCATATACATTAGTTAAAGCAATAGTTGACAGTTCTTCACGTATTGTAATTTTACGTTTGGCTAGAACTGAAGGGCCGATTTCTTGGGTATTACGAAGCAGTATGTTACCTACTACCTTAATGCTAATACCTTTCGATTTTGAAATGGAATAGCATACCAGTGATTTCCCTGGACAGAGAGGGATGCAGCAATCTGCTGACTTCAGTTAAAGATCATCATTATTAGACATCGGATTTTAGGTTTTTGATCTTAAAATCGCGAAATTTTGGAATAAGACCTATTTTTAAAGATGATCATATGCAAAATATGATTTTATACCCTTGCAGAGGGTATATTGAAATTGTTCAGATGTTTGTAACGTATAGAAGGAAGCATTTCCGACCACTTAAAGTATATATATTCTTGATCAGCATGACCAGCTGAGTTGATTTAGCCATGTCCGTCTGTTTCTTTGCCATCTTCTCCGTCAGTTCTTAAGCTATAGCGTCCAAACTTTGCATGAAGTCTTCTGGTACTAATACTTCGCACATTTGTCGGAACCGGCCGGATCGCATGACTATAACGTATAGCTGCCATAGGAACGATCGGTCGAAAAACTAGTTCTAGTGAGAAAAACTTTTTTGTTTTTAATGCAAACGTCTCGAAACTCCGTATTCACAAGTTTTTAATGCTTCTCCACAATTCTGCCAAATTTGGTCGAAGTCGGACATCTATATGGTATAGCTGCCATAGAAAAGTAAGGTTAGAAAACTAGTTTTAGTAAGAAAAACTTTTTTGTTTTCAGTGTAAACCTATTTAAAATTGGCATATATTAATTTCTTAAGCTTTCGGACAATTCTTCAAAGTTTTGTTAATATCAGTTGACTATAGGTTATAGCTGCCATATGAATGGTCGGTCGAAAAACTAGTTTTAGTGAGAAAAATTTTTTTGTTTTCAAAGCAAACGCTTCCAAACTTTGTAATTCTTAGTGTGCTATCATTTTTCATGATTCCACTAAGTTTGGTCGAAATCGGACATCTATATAGTATAGCTGTCATACAAAAGTAGAGTCAGAAAAGTGGTGTTATTGAGAAAAACTTTTTTGTTTTCAAAGCAAACGCCTTCAAACTTTGTACTTCTTAGTTTGCTATGCTTTCCCATGATTCCACTAATTTTGGTCAAAGTCGGATGACTATAGCATATAGCTACAGTACAAATGATTGGTCGAAAAACTAGTTTTCATGAGAACACCTTTTTGGTTTTCAATGGAAACGCCTGCCAACTTTGTTTTTCTTAGTTTGCTATGCTTTTCCATGATTCCACTAAGTTTGGTCGAAGTCGGACATCTATATAGTATGGCTGTCATACAAAAGTGGAGTCAGAAAAGTAGTTTTATTGAAAAAAACTTGTCTCAGAATATGTAAAAGCGTATATGCTATATATGGCACATTCCAAAATAGGTCAAAATAGGTCGAAATATTCTCAAAAATGTGTTTAGGTCGAACATATGTAATATGTCACATATGCAAAATGAAGTAAGACTTAAAACAATCTACTTTTCATGCCACAAATTCGTGTCGAATTAGATATATGTTTTTTTTTTTTTACCAAAAATCCGATGTCTAATCATTCTATTTGTTTCTCACCCTCAACTATTTCCATATTTTGTGCTCAATCAATCGGCCCCTCAACAGTTTGTGTCGTTGTCAAATCGTTCTTCCCAATGGTTTTAACTTTAATTTCATCTCTTGGTGTAATTTCGATTTTCGTGTTAACATCTCTGTTTCAAGTTGAAAGCGAATAAAAATGGCAAAACTTTCTAGATTTCTAGTGGTATAATCCCAGTAGATGTTTTAACATACATACATACATACATACACACATACATACATACATATAGCCCTGGCTTTATGTGTACGTAGTAAATTGTTCAGTATACGATTGAAATACACAGAAAATACTTTGTTGTTACCTTAGAATACCTTCAATGTGTAAACGTGTGGTAAGTAATTCTCCAGGAGGACCATGGACCCGACCTCTCACCGATCACACCAATACATAGAGACATACTCACATACAAGTGTAAACTAAATATGTAAATACAGTGCATGTGCCATGTGTTTGCTTGTGAATGTTTTAGCTTTGCTTTGCTTTGGCTTGCACCGCTTTTGGCTTTCACAAATATGTATATATGTATATATAGTGTAGATAGTTTTCTTTTCCCACCACTCTTTTTCTTTTCCTGACAAGATCTCACATCTCACCTGATTTTCCACATAAGCCCACACATAAATATATAGGCAAAAAATAGATTGAACTCTAAATCTGGGTACAAACAACAACCACCGCAATTGGCATTTCAAGAACAAGAACTACAAAAATCAAGAGCTAGCAAATGGTGGTCAACTATGTGATAACGATCAGCTTAAGTATATATATATATCTGTGTTTATATGTATATGTATACTCGTAAGTAGTGTATGGAATTGTTTTAACTGTTACACGCCCTATATATTATCTAGGATATTACCAATATGTATACCCCTTCCCGACCCCCCCGCATTTGAGAAACCTACCGATACTTCAACCTAGTGCAATTGAATCCGCATTTGAATATGTATTTTGTTGCAGTGAAGTAATATTTGCTTTTATTTTCAATATTATACGCATACACATATTATATATAATATATATATATATTAACCCCCCCGATATACCTCCCCCCAACCCCCAACTCCATTCCCCCCAGTTACGTAAGCAAAACGAATATACATGTATCTGGAGAAATGTGTATATTTATTTTGTAGCATAAATTATATAATTATTAATTTACCTTGGCTCCCTGTAAAGGAGCATAGGCAGCATTTTTGTAGTTTATTTATTGTAAACAGATTTTAACACCCATCCCCCCCTCAAAAAAAAAAAATAAATGAGAGAAACCAAACCAAACAATGAATATGTCCATGCGAACTCATTCGGGATTTAGTGCTTTCCGAATGATTTCTAAATGGTTTTGCGTATTCATGAATTGATTGAATATCGGCTCATAATTCGTCTACGACCATTCTTTTCATCAGATGCTGGAACTGCAAGACGCATCGAGACATCCATCACAGGAATCGCTAACCGGTGCCGATGCTGGCCATTTACATCCTGGACATTCGTACATGAATGGACATCGTCGTTCGCCTAGCTTGAGGTAAGTTTTCTCATATTGATACGACACTTTTGGCTGAAACAGACATTCAACTGCGGGGAATTTTGATGTATACAAACGTCAGTTATCAGATCAGAACTAAAACATAATTCTTTTGCCTGCCATTTGGTTGAATATGTCGCAGAAAAGAACGATTAGGGGATATTCTAGTCTAGAAAAACAAATTTTGGACCCTAAAAACCTTTTACCGTCCATATTTTAAATCTTGAAAAAAGGATTAACTTCTCTAAGCATCACCTCATACCCAGTTTATCAACTGTACCCTACACGTCATCTGCAAAAAATTCAATTAAAATATCATATTTTCCCCCATCAAATAACTAATTTTATATCAATAGAATACTATTTAGTTCTAAATAGTATTTAGTTCAGATGAAGTCTGTTTTGATACTTAAAACAACCGTATAATACTACTATGTATCGTGATCTTTTTGTTCTGTGAAGATTCGCGTGTTATTTATACTTTTATGAAGGGTTATTTTGAAGCAACTTTCCTTGGCAGCTCAGCGCTGTTTTCGTGTCACATGTTACTGTCAAACATGTTCAGTTTGGTCTTTAATTTAACCCCGAATCGATTTATATACGAACAAAGCTTGCAGTTTTTATTATTAAGAAGTCAGGCCACTTTTTTATTGGAAAATTGTGTTCGGCGACGGCACTCCTATATTCTATATTTCTTAGACCACAGTCAACAAAACAGTTGCGACGCGTGGTCATGCAGGGACAAACGGTTTTCAGTCCAGAGCCGGGGATTAAGCCTTTATTTCGACTTTCTGATCAGTTTAACAGACAGACTACCACTTAGCTCCTACCAAATCAAAGCCAAACTGAGTTGACACTTAAGAACCTAAGAAACCACCTATCAAATAACCTTCAATCGTTGGCAAACGATATCTATGATCTCAATTTGAAAAAAAAACCTTCATCTTTTTATCAAAACTCCATCCAGAAAGGGAAAACATTTCCCTATAAGTATACAGAGCAAGAAGAGATATTAAATAAGAAAGAAAGTCTGTAAAGAACGACTATAACATACTCTGTATCAAAGAAATTATACGCTCAGCCTAAATTTTGATGAAGGCAGCGCTGCTACTGCGCTACAGCAACGAACAGTCTATTGATCATAACTTGACCACCGTTCATCCGATCTTCCCCATTCCTTTGGCGGACCTATAAATAATGTTAATTAGTTAAAATGTGTAGAAGGAACGAACCACCTATCTTTAAAACTGTGACAGATATGCAGTTTTTTCCAAATTTCGCGGGCGGAAGAAGGCGTGGCCAAAATTGAAAATATACTTTATTTGCCTGCAAGTGTAAGAAGTTTTTGGTCCATACGCGTCAAACCTCTATCTCTTATCATCTCTGAGATCTGTGCATACAAACAGAAAGACAGACGGAAATGGCTATATCGACACGGCTATTAATGCTGATCAAGAATGTATATACTTAATGGGGTCAGGGATGCTAGCTTCTGGCTGTTACAGCGTAAAAAAATATACATTGGATGATTTTCCGTATCCATTTGGACTGCAAATGTCTGAAATATTCTCTAAATCATTCAACTATGCTGGGGATCATACAAAGAATATGAAAAATGATTATAATTTGTATGATTTTTAGCTACGTTGGTTGATTGAAAGGGTATTAAAGACATTTTCAGTCCAAATGGAACATTGTTTTTGACCTCACTGAACCCTACCCTATAGAAAGACACCAAGTAAGGCTCTGCATCAGCCACAATTCGTTCTGTAGAAGCTGCAATTTCGTTCAGTTGACGGTTAGAGTTGCCACTTTGAGAATATTCAAGCTGTTGGCTATTGTTTTAAGCCAACATTTATAGTTTAGGGCCACTTTTTGTGTATTTCTTAGAGTCTACTCACGAGATGTGCTTCGTTTATCTTTGTCACATGGGTTAATGGTTGAGTTGCGACACAAAACAGTGGATGATGCTTAGGCCAACTAACGGGAGAGCCTTATTAAATGCCCTTTCCATGTTCTAGTGGCTTCTATGCCATTGTAAGCCAATTGTTCCACAGAGTTGTACGATGATTTGGTTTGAAAACTAAAAACTGACTCACGAACATGCACGAAATCTCAAACACTTCTGAGGCGCCCATTAGATTTCTTCATCTTTATTTCTATTTATTGATCATCCATTGATTCGTCAATCTTCAAATTAAAAATGGTTTCCGCCAGTCGCTTTTGCTCGGCGGGGCCTAACCATCTGGTTTTTGGTTTACATGTTCCCACATTTGACATGAACACGCGACGATATAAGGCAATCACTTGACCACACACAGACTCCAACACGTCCAGGCCATATTCGCTCCAGGTTTTGGGCAAAGGTGGACATTCATCAAACTTGATGCGATGCTCGTCCCAGCAAAGGATTAGAAATATAACAATAAACAGGGCAGCCAACAATTTCAACAGGAACAACAATAAACGGCTGGGCCTCAGTGGCTCTATAAGCCAATCGCGTACAAGCAGCTTGAATGGCTGGAACCAGGCCGCATTCCAGATTGCTTGAATCAAAATCATGTTTGTAATTGTAGGAAAACTTTTGAGAACTGAATTTGGGGGGGGGGAGAGCGATGCTATCCAGGCTAGCACCAAGTGACACTGACCCTAGGGCCTACTCTTCGAAATCATCAAAAACTAATTTCCCTTTTTCATTATTCTCGTATTCTTCTTTTTGCAGGCACAACGGCTCGCCACTGGCCCGTTCTCCGAGTCCACGACGGCGTGGCCATCAATACATACATCATGATATCGGGTTCTCCGATACCGTATCTAATGTTGTAGAGATGGTCAAGGAGACTCGCCATCCCAGGCATGGCAACAGTCATCCGCGGTATCCAAGAGGTATTTATTGGTTTTTGGCACAAACCGTATGTTCGCCATATACTTAAACTTGACTCGATGTGTGTGTTCCATGTAAGAATTCGGCCATGGTCTTGCCGCTCCCCTGCCCTCCCCCCCCCCTGCCCCACTCACATCTGTGTCTACATATGTCTGTTCTCTGTGTTACCTCCTCCACTGGATGCTACCCCAAGATCTAACACCATCGAAACAATCGAATCAAAACTGTAAAAACTAACCCCGCCCCGAACCCCCGAAAATTGATGTACTTACAAAATGCATACATTACTGAGAGCCTTCGGTGTGGCCGAAGTTTTTTTTAATACCTATTTTGTAGTATCCTAGTTATATACATATATGAATATATGTCTACAAATCCAAAAACCAACCAAAAAGAAACCAAATCAAACGCCATAAACTGAATCTTAATCAAAAATAATCTCTAAATATATCAAAACATATCTCTATATTGTTTTTCCAACCTAATTTTCGATAATTAATGCAATTCTAACACGATTCCTAAACTCGAACCTAAAATACAAAACAAAAACCAAAACCAAAAACCAAAAACAAACAAACAAACATTAACGTAAACTGTTGTGCCCCGACATCCTTAATTATTACGTTTTCTTTATTATTGTTGTTATGTGTACAATATAGGTTCATGGTCAGCATCGACAAGTCCGGCCCGTTCGCCTTCGCCTTCTCGTTATGGTGGCCATTTGTCGCGCAGTAAACGCACTCAACTGCCTTATCCCACATATGGGACAACAAGTCTATGTCAAAGGTCACGATCGCCGAGTCCCGCCCGACTGCAGGAGATGCGTGAACGAGACAGACTTGGTTATGGGATTGATATGGGTACATCTTTAGCACAATGTTCAAATCAAAATCAAAACTCAAACTCAAAAAAAAAAACTCAAATTGTTTCCTATATATGCTAGTACTTTCTTCTACACAAATTTCTTCAAACATTTCTACCTAAAAAACAAAAACAAAAAACAAAACATCAGAAATCAGACATGCTTACTCGTAACTAACTCGTACTCGTACCAACTTAGTTGCCAACATGTATTGTCATGCCATATGAGGATCAGTCAATCAATCAATCAATCAATCAGTCGTCCATCAACTCAGCTTCAAACAACGAATACAACGAATCATAACAAATGTACAATGTACTCCACCCGCCACCTCCACTCCACTCCACTCGACTCGACTCACTCGTTTGTTAGCAGCGCTCATCCATAACTCATTTCTCTCTAGTACCCATTCCACTCGCCACTCGCCACTCGCCACTACTACAACTACAACAACTACTTACTAACTAATTATATAATCACATCTCGTATGTATGTCTGGTGCTGCCATGTACAAACATTCATCCTCATCCAACCACTATTTTCCATACACTAATCAATTTGGCAAAAAAAAGCAACAGGGACAGAGTCAGGCAGGGAACGGCAATCTAGACTAGACAAACAATTGTAGTTTTCGATGGTGCCAGTTGCTGCCATACACGTATGAACACCTGCCAGTTTAGTGCCACGTTGACTGTTGCCTTATATGCTCAGAGAAATCTGTAAATGTTCTCATATCTGGCTGCCTAGCCAAATAACTGGCACTTTAAAATCTTTCCACCTGCTTACAGTACAAGGCAAGCAGCGCAAATCGGCATTACATAATGGATTACTTACTCCTTCATTACTTTTGCCTTCAGTGTGACGCAAAGAATCCCATACAGCCAGGTTGATGGTGTGCTCACATCCTGCATTACTAGTAATAGAAGATGTATGCTAGAGCCGATCTCTCATCGGATTCCCCTTACAAATGTGCATTACTTTAATGAAATTGTAATGCGGATTGTGGGCAGTCTGTTTACTATCCCTTTACAGAAAAGCATTAGCTGTGGCTCATTACTTTTCTGTCGTAGGCCTAATGCATACTTTTAGCAGAACATATTTACCTGTGCGCTGCTGGGCAGTTTCCGGATGACAACTCTAGATGGTTTTCACGTTCGAATTTTTGGTGATTTGAGCTTGAAATGGATTATGTTTCCCGTTTAGAAGTTTTTCTTGATACCTTTGAAATTAGAATGAAAGTAATTTTCTTAACTTGAAAATAAACCATCTCAATGAATTCTATAGTTTTTTTTATAACATTTTGAACACATGTGTTAGCTATAACACCATTGAATGCAATGTATATTGCTAAGACACAAATCACAAATCCTTTGAATGGTTTTCAGCTTAGTGGATTGAAAATCTCTGTTCCATGAACATGTAAAAGTATACATTTCAGTAGCATACCGAAATCATTCAATGGATCGTTTTAAATATTCTTCTAAATAATTTTAGAAAATATTTGTCACTGTTCATTTTCAAGTTAAGAAGAACTATGTATGTATGTAGTTTTGTAAATTTTGTGAAATGCCTTGTGGCTCAGTTCCAACCTAGTCTCGATTGCTCCCGAACTCAGGCCCACAGGTACCATCCTAAATCATTATTCTTTCTTCATTTGTAATGTGTGCACATTGCTTTCAATTCAAAAGAAGCGAATCCCAAGCGCCCCAAGTTCCATCTACTGACCAAGAATCTCTATTTATAATTGCTTCTTATTTCTTGAACTTGAATACAAACAAAATTTTTTGGGGACCTTCGGCTTAAGTAATGACAATTCTGGTTGGGTTCACTTTTCCCCATCATAGTCCATATATCGTACATATGTAGAAACTACTCGTATTTCTGATGCAGTTCTTCTAGGTGTGTAACTAGAGCTATCTAACTATCAAAGCTATCCAACTATCCATCTTCAAGTTATGAATGAATGTCTATCGAATTTTTTGCACTGTTACGTTTATCCTAGTTTCATTCTATATCTCTCTCTCTATCTCTCTCTCTATCTCTCTCTCGTCTCAAAAACACACAGTCGTGCATGTTGCCACCAGTTTGAAAAAATACCTACCTACCCAAATACCAGACCAACACCCAGTATATCATCTCAAACCATATATATATATATATTTATATATATATATAGTATATATAATTCTTTAGCACTATTGTTATTGTTGCATATTTCACGTCTACATACCTATATATTTATATATATATCTACATCTACATCTACATACGATACAATAGAAGATCAAATCAATGCATACAGTCAACTGACATTCTGATTTGTGACAACCAAACAACCAAAAAAAAAAAACCAAAAACAAAAACAAACTAAAACTACTATTACCTCATACGTATGTGTACATTTATTTGATATTCATATATGTATGTAACAATATAAGGGTTCAGCTCATCAAGAGGGATGTTCAGAATTTGTGAAATAAATGAAATATAAGATTGAGATTGTTGAAAAGGAGCCAATGAAGGACTAAGATACAAATTTAACAGTTTTTTTTTATTATAAAACATCAATTTTCTGTAACCATTCTACGATTTTTGTTAAGCCAAGAAATATTCTTTTTGAATATCTGTCGAATATCGAAGCTTCTTTGTTTCGTTATTTTTGTTTCAAATAGACAATAACTTGGATAAAGATTATTTTTTTTAAGAATTTTTTTCCTGCAAATATGGAAGAATAGCAGAAGAAGCATCTACAAGTACTAGACCATCAAATTTTAGTGTTAGGCTAGTATTATCTGCGGATAGATCAAGTTTGTTTTAAATTTATAATAATTTGCCCAAATATCTTTAATCTCTGAAATGTTCATACAGATCGAATAATAAATGACAAAATGATGCAGGTTATAAAATGCGTTGCATACTTTGCAGAGTATCTGCTTATATAATATTAAATATATATTTACATTACATGTTAATGCTCTGTTAATTAACAAAATAAAAGCAAATAACACATTTCTTCGGGTATATGAAAGTCGGGCAGGGTAGACTCTAACTTACGCTCTCGTTAGTTCATTGAGTGGACAAAATGAATTGCATACCCTTGCAAAGGGTATTATAATTTTGCCCAGAAGTTTGCAACGCATAGAAATATTCATTTCCGAACCCATAAACTATATATATACTTGATTAGGGGGACGAGCTGAGTCGATTAAGCTTTGTCCGTCCGTCTGTCCGGCTGTCTGTGTGTTTCTACGCCAAACTTGTCCCTCAATTTTAAAGCTATCGAGCTGAAATTTTGCACAGATCCTTCTTTTTTGCTGCACACTACTAATACGGTACCGAACGGATCGGATAACTATATATCATAGCTCCCATAGGAACAATCGCTCGGAAAACTAGTTTTAGTGAGAAAAACTTTTTTCTTTTCAATGGAAACGTCTCCAAACTTGGTACTCATAGCTTTTCTATGTATTTTTATAATTCTACCCAGTTTAATGAAAATCGGATAACTATATGGTATAGCTGCCATACAAAAGATAGGTTTGAAAAACAGTCTTAGTTAGAAAAACTTTTTTGTTTTTAAAGGTAGCATCCTGCAACTTTGTATTTGTTTGTTTCACTTGCTCTCACATAATTTTACAAATTTTTGGCCAAATCGGGTGACTATATCATATATCTGCCATACGAACGATCGGTCGCAAAATGGGAAAAAGAGTATTTAATTTTTTTAAATATTAAAGCGAGCACTTGTAAGGGTATTAAAACTTCGGCACATACGAAGTTAGCTTAGATGTCTCGTTTTTATTGTTTAGGAGCTTTACTTTCTAGGTTTTTTTAGTGCATTCATTAGAATTCCATACAATTTACTAGCCTAATATACCAATTTTGCTCTGCATACTCTTAGGCAGTAGTCAATTTTAGTATTTCGTATTAGAGATCACAAAATATGGTCTGTCAACTTTACCTGTGCTGTCTGCGCACCCAAATGACAGGTACAATTTAAGCAAGCTCGCTCACTCGCTGAACAGAACACTTTTTTTGGCTTCTCTTGTGTTTACTGTTTCTGTTAAGAGCAACACACGAAGCCGCTTTTTAAGCTATTTACACTAGGAGTGCGTTATGCGTTAATAGCTAAAAATCAGCCTTTTTCTCATACAAAAAAAGCTGATTGTTGGCTTCTCGTGGAGAATAAACAAAGGTGAAAAGGTGTCACAGGGTAACTGGGAATCAAAATGATATATTTTCGCTTAAAAAAATCGTAGAAAAGCTTGATTGATTTTGTTTAAAAGCTAAAATAATGGAAGATCTATAAAGCAGCCCAAAACTGCCCGATTGCTGATAAATAATAATAATACTTTTGGGTGCCAGTTGAATCAAGTAATAGCTTTAAGCTAATAGATGATCAATTCTTTTCAGTTTAGTCTGGCTTATTTAAATGTTAATTAATTGCCTTCATATCCAAAAATAACATTCATGTATAAGCTATCTTTGGTATTAAGGTCTCATTTCCCAATTTTTCGGTTTCAAATAGATTTCATATATATGTACAAAATCCGAACATTCCTACCCCCTCACCATGGTCCAATCTATATCCATTGTACAATACTAACTATGTATGTAAATACACGGGTTTCCATGTACATTATGTATGACTAGGCTCACACCACACCACACCCACACACACACACACACACACTGTCGCCATATCATGTCTTCCAATTCTTCGTGCATCGATTTACATATACAACAAATTATATAGAACATACATATATATACTCGCATTTAGTGATGTTCTTTTTGAATTTAATTTTTCATTTGAGTGAACGCGAGTCGCACTTAGTAATTTTTCATCCTATTTCTGCATACAACAGGTGGCACACATGTGCAGCACAGCTACCCAACGCTAGCCTCTCGTCGTGCTGGAATTGGACGACGACTACCACCGACTCCAAGCAAACCGTCGACACTGCAGCTCAAGCCAACCAACATTAATTTCCCCAAACTGAATGCCAGTCCCACACACGTAAGTGGATTGGAAAAGGGTGGGGGTTGGGAGACGATTTGTGGTCTAATTCCCTCTCAGTTTCCGTTGCAGACGCATCACTCAACGCCCCACAGTGTTCACTCGTTGCCGCATCACCGCGACCTGCTGCGCGATCCTCGGGATATGTATTATAGTAGTAGAGAGCGCGAACGAGATCGCGAACGCCTTAGGGAACGGGATCGGGACCGAGATCGGGATCGACTGCATGAGTACGATCTGCGTTATGAGTACCGAGATCGGGAACGTGAGCTGTATGAGCGCGAGCGTGACCGTGAAAGGGAAGTGGAAAGAGAAAGGTGAGTGGATGAACACTGAAATGTATGATTAACCCCCAGAAACAATAGTTATTTAAAAAGCTCTCTGAGCAAGCCGCTCCGGCATAAGCAAAAGCTTCGCGTAGACTGACAGCTGCAAAGCTCATACTCTTATCTCTTTGCTCCCTTGTTTCCTTCCTCTACTTTGTTCCAACCAGACTGGAATACATAGCCCCGCTCTCATTTGAACAAGCGTTGGCTATGGGACGAACGGGTCGTGTACTGCCATCTCCAGTTCTAAATGGTTTTAAGCCAAAGAGCGGACTTAATACTCGACACTCCGATTCGGACGAGGAGGATTGGTGCTAGCAAAGGCTTTGATTGCGATCGCGTAATCGAAAGGAACAGATCTGGGTATAGCATCAGGCCCCATGCTCATCGTTATCAGCACCAAATTTAGATCACAATTTTGATACGATACGACACGAACAGCAACCAGTGAACCATCAACTACTTTATAGAACAACAGAATTGAGCCCAAGTCGACAACCGCAATCGCAAATGCAACAGAACCACAAACGGCACTACGCATCCTTGCCAGCCACCAGAGCAACATCGCCCCAATCCGAACGAGACCGAGAGATCGAACTCAGACGAACCACAACCAGAACTCAAGCAATGATATTAAGTGTACCAATTGCAATAACGACACCAGTAGCTAATAATAAAAAGATCTATTCAGATAATGACATTAATTATATAGACACCGCTAACATGCAGCATCAGCAGCAGCAGCAGCAGCAATCCGAGGAGCAACCAGACGATGATAAACAACCACATACCCAGCACCATCCGCTTTCGTATTCGTATCATACGCTATGAGAGATGAGATAAGCCAGAACCAGAAATCGCTGAAACTGAAAAAACCTTAATTGTAAAAAATGAATACCAAACACTCGATGAGAGAACATGAAGCGCCTAAAACCAACCAACTCTTTCGCAAAACATACATACTTAGCTCCTAGGTACTTATACATACAACATACATATAGGTAGTAAATATATTGTAGGTACACGACGACGCGCATACCATGTAGGTTATCTCTATTTAGTATATAGCTCGATAAATCTGTGTAATCTGCAAATATTATTATGATTATTATTATTATTATTATTACGATTATTATTGTAGATATCAAATTTTTGTATGTAATGTATTTATTAACTAACGACGACTAACGATTAAACATACTAACTAACTAACTAATAACTAACACCCACGAAACCAAGAACCGAACCGAAATGAGCGCATTTTTATCCCCCCCCCCCCCCCCCCCCCCCCCCCAATCCCAACCAACAACAACAAAAAAAAAGCATGGGGATACTCCTCCTCCTCCATTCAGTAGCATACGTCGTGTGTATATTTGAGCCGATTACAAAACATACAATAGTATATATGTGTGCAACAATTGCAGGTGTTTGTGTGAGTTCATAACATTTTTAATGCTCAATTCAACTAAAGCAGCGGTGGGCACCCTCTTTCACAAACAATCAATCAAGCTTCGGCTTAGCTTAGCAGAGAAACACGAACCACACACGCTTGGCATTTCAGCAGGTGTTCTCGTGAGAGAACCAAGCAGTCGAAAGCTCTCGTCGTGAGAGGGCAAGCCGCCGAGCTTGCTATTTAAAGAACAAACGTGTTCTCTCTCTCTCTCTCAGAACTATGAGTTTCTATCCCAGGGGATAGGCTTTTGACACTTTGGACACCGCTGTATGTGAGTCATTCTCAAGCAAAGCTTTATCGTATAACAGTAACATACAAAAACTACCCTTATTTTCTTCAATTTCAAAAGTCCTTCGATTAGATTTTCATGAAATATGCCCAAAAGTAGGCAACGAATCACAGAATTTCCCTAATTTCACCTCATAGAAATACCTTAGGTAGATCTCCATGAATAAGTACCCTTTGGATGTGAACTATTGGCCTTCTCAAGCAATAGACTTTCACTTTTAAAATTTGGTGGCTCTAGCTCTTTTAGTCTCTGAGATCTAAATGTTCATACAGACAGACGGACAGACGGACATGGCTATATCGACTCGACTATTGATGCTGATCAAGAATATATATACTTTATGGGGTCGCAGATGCTTTCTTCTGCCTGTTACATACATTTGCTACACTTTAGTATACCCTTGAATTTGCCAATATTCCGTCTGAGCGATCAGTGGACACTTTCAACACAAGTAGAAACAAACTTTAACAGCAGGGAGAGTATCTCTCACACTAAAAACGGCAAGGCCATGGGGACGCACACACACACAAAGGCGACTGTTTGTTTCTACGCTGCCTATCGATGTTCTACTTTGGAATTCCCAAACGGTAATGCCAACGCAGGCATGGAGAGACTGTTCAGTTGGTAGGCATTGATCGCAGATGATAGAGGGTGGCTCCTCTGTACGATCTAACAGCCTACTTTGTGGTGTGGTCTGTCTGTTGAAAGTTGTGCGAAAGAACAAAATGACCTCAAGCCGGCTAAAAACTGCAGGTTTACAATTGGCAACTATTGTCAAAGTTTTAGCTTTTTATTGCTGATGATGCATATGGAAATCAGACTCAAATTTGTCTTTCTATGTAAAACAATATCAATAAGGACTTCTCAAAGCACCAAAAAGATGCCTTTAAGGTATAAAGAAACTTTGAAATCCATAAGTGTGAAGTGAAAGTGGACAAAAAGTTACAGTTTGCAAATGCCATTTCTCTTTGGTATTACTGTTCTCACCCATAAAACAAGGAAGCCAAGTTTCGACTAAGTTCTCGAACCGAAAAATGGTACAAACTGCTGCAAAATCTGGAAGAATTTGTATAATTTTTCAAAATTTTGCACACAAATCCTTCAAGTTTCGCCACACAAACACTTGTGCATTCCGAGCAAAACACGTATACCCATTTAAATACCATATTAAGCGAAGATTTCCCTCCCAAGAAAAAAAAAAACAACAAAAAAAAACTATACAAAAGAATAGAAAACCAAAGAACGCAACTTCAAGCTACATTAATTCCAATTCCATATGTAATTGCTCGCTTAGATTGTGTATAATATAGACAGTATGTATGTAGAAGTAAACAAAAAAAATAGTGTGGTCATCTCCAATTTAATAGACAAATGCACTCGCTCCACTCCACTCTCACACCTCACCCCTCACCCCTCACCCCGCCCGCATTCAATCAAATCAAAAACCACTTTAGTGTATAGATAGGACGATGAATCGTACATTTTGAATGACGACGGGATATCGAAGAGCGCACAAATATTGTAATTTATAGAAAGACAAAAAAACAAAAACCTAAAACTAAAATTGAATCCATAACTTAAGTACATATTAATAATTATAACCGCTGAGCAGTTATGCGAATTTACACAGCAAAAATGTACTTACGACTAACGTCTAGTTATCGCATTGCCCTAAAACAACAAAAAAAAAACACCAAACAAACCAACCAAACCAACCAACTTAAGAGTTCACTTCAGATTTGTACGATAATTAACTATTACTTACTTATACTCTACACACACACACACACGTGCATACATTAGTATACATACCCTACAATAGTATACAACTAGTGTCAAAAGGCATAAAAGCAAAAACAAGCATACAGATGATCCATAGCTAATTCGTGATTCGTGTTTAATCAGAGATAGAGATTGCCTGCGTACACACACCAACATAATTTCCAAGGTATACCTTTTCCATACTTCCAAAATTAAACAACTAAACCGAAACTTGTCCCCGTGGCCAGAATATAATACTTACATTCAATTGTTCGTTAGGAATTTCCTTAATGCATTTCCATTAACGGCTTAGGCTTTTCAAGGTTCACCTCAGCAAAAACAAAAAAAACCAAAAAAAAAAAGTATTAGGAATTTTGATAATATTATATTATATTTACCAAGTTTTTGATATATGGTTCCCGGTTCCCATTTCGAAAGTCTGGCAGCGGTGGGTCCTTTCGGGCTTTCTTCTCACACACACACACACATATATAAATATAAATATAGACCAAAGCAAATATAAAAATGTACAAACTAGTTTAGATTTGGTTTCTTCTGCTTCAGTTTCGCAATTAATTTATGGGAACCGGCGGGCCCTTCTTTTCATTCTTTTCTCGCTCATAGACAACCCTAACGCTTTCAAATTGAATATCGCTGCTGTTAACTCTATTTTTTCTGTAACGTGCCTCCGATGCAGGGGGCGGCGGGGGGTTCCCCCAAACCCCAAAAAAGGACAGTGCAGTGCAGCTTTTGATACTTTGGTTGTTGTTCTTCCAACTGCTTTCTCATACCAAATTGACCTTATAGCTGGAGTTGTGGTGAAAATATACATACCTACTTACTTACCTACTTACTTACCTACTTACTTACCAACTTACTTACCTACTAATAACAAACCCCTCCATTCCACATGCAAGTGTTCATTGCCTCATGCTGGTATGTCAGCTTACTAACTTCTCTTTCCGTTTTGTTTGTTATTTGGTATCCATTGCCCAGAGTGGGGGGTGGTCACATGAGAAATCTAACGTAGTAGTCCTCAAATTTTATACAAACAAGCATCAAGTGGGAGGGCCGGAATGATGGAGCGTATATACGCGTATATACATACATATATATATAAAACAATTAACACATAGACAAATTTAAATCGTAACGGCTAAACATGTAATGATAATGCATATACATACATACATAAAAGGAAAAACTATAAAAGTAATATCTTAATAACTGAATATACTAAGTAAATGGATGCAGTTTAAATATACATACATAATTCGTAAGAAGTGCTAGAGATAATTGGATGAATTGGAAGTACGTTTAATTAATTAATATGTAATTATAAAGACAACTTGTAATTTATATACAAGATATACATACATACATACTACACACACACATTAACACATAATAACATAAATACCTGCCTTCAACAAATTTGTTAATAAATGAAAAACCTATTAATACTTTCTTATTTTACATAAAGTAAAGGAATTAAATAATAAAACAAAAAAAAATTCAAAAAAAAAAACCACAAAAAAAAAACCAAACCAAACCAAATGAATGCCAGAAAATTACAAACCTAAAATGCAAAGCGACCGAGTTTTATTTTGGGCCACGGACAGAGGGAGGAATATTTGAGTGAATCTTGTTGAAATTCTATATTCTATAATCATTAGATCAGCTTTGAATGGGAAAAATCTGAAAATAAAAAGATAATTTCTTGATTTTAGACAGCTTTTTCTTATCCCTGTCACCTAAAAATACCATATCAATTAGTAATATTATATAGATTTAGGTAAATTTTTGTAGATATTTTTGTAAAAACTTTCTAAAATTAAAGGCAGACTTTGCATTAAATTAAGGTGCCTAAACTTAGGAAAGAACAAAATTCGTCCTAAAATATAGAAAAATATCAAACGAGAAAGCTTAGCTAACTTCGTCTGTACCGAAGTTTGTATACCCTTGCAAGTGCTCGCTTAAATATATTCAAAAAATACTCTGTTTCCTCATTTTCCGATCGATCGTTCGTTTGGCAGCTATATGATATAGTCATCCGATTTGGCCAACAATTTGTAAAATTATGTAAAAGCATGAGAAACAAACAAATACAAAGTTACAGAATGCTACCATTAAAAACAAAAAAGTTTTTCTAACGAAGAATGTTTTTCACATCCATCATTTGTATGGCAGCTATACCATATAGTTGTCCGATTTTTATAAAACTTGGTAGAATTATAAAAAAACATAACAAATTTACGATTACAAAGTTTGAAGACGTTTCCATTTAAAAGAAAAAACTTTTCCCCACCAAAACTAGTTTTTCAACCGATCGTTCCCATGGCAGCTATTACCTATGGTCAACCGATTTTGACAAAACTTTAAAGAATTGTGTAAAAGCCTTTAAAATAAATATATGCAAATTTTAAAGAGGTTTGCATTGGAAACAAAAAAGTTGTTCCTACTAAGACCATTTTTCAAACCTTACTTTTCTATGGCAGCTATACTTTGTAGATGTCCGATTGCGACCAAACTTGGCAGTATCATGGAAAAGCATAGCAAACTAGTAAATACAAAGTTTGGAGACGGTTTCTTTGCAAACAAAAAAGTTGTTCCTACTAAGACCATTGTTCTAACCTTACTTTTCTATGGCAGCTATACTTTATCGATGTGCGATTTCGACCAAATTTGGTGGAATCATAGAAAAACTTAGAAAACTAGTAATTACGGAGTTTGAAGACGTTTGCGTTGAAAACAAAAAAGGTTTTCTTACTAGAACTAGTTTTTCGACCGATTGTTCCTAAGGCAGCCATATGTTATAGTCCGCCGATTCTGCCAGCTTCGACAAATATGCAGCGTATTTGTACCAGAAGACTTAGTGCAAAGTTTGGTCCGGGTAGCTTTCAAACTGATGGAGGAGATAGCATAGAAACGGAGGGACAAGGCTAAAATATGATAATATATATATTTAAATTTGTCCCAACAGATCTTGCTTTGAGGCAATTTACACTGTTCTGTACTGTTCTACTTACTAGTTTAATCCAAAAAACAGTTTAGAACGTGGCGCAGTAGGCGGTCTTTCTATAAGGTAGCATAGCTGAACGTTTAGTCTCTCCATATGAGGCAAACATCTAAAAAAGTAAACACGCATCAGCTTAATTCAGTCAGAAATCTGTCGGTTGTCAGCTAAATTTGGAAAATAAGCGCCCCCAGATGGAGTTGCCACCAGCAGAGACATTGCTCAAGCTGTTTTACGGTGAAACTCCTTACTGGAATCATGTATCACGACGGGATTGTGTCGATAGATTGTGTATAGATTGTGTATAAATGACATCGTTTTCTGGTGTCAGTGGGGCGGTAGGTGGACTGCAATTCCCTTGCCAATCTAATGGATGGCACCTTCGAACAGAAGTGGGAACTTAGACAAACATAAAGCTTTTACGAAGCTTATAACTCCAACAAGGACAGACTTGGGTAATACAAAACATATATATGTATATACATGCTGGCCTGCTCGACCAGCTGTTTGTGGGACACACCCCCGCATGGCACACACTCCAGCTGATTGTGGATCATGCGCAGTGGTTGCAGCTATCACTGCGAGTACATATTGATTTTGGGTCACGTACACATTAGTTAGAACAATTGTTCAGTGTTTTGCCGTTTTAGATTTCAAACTAAAGCGAATTATTCCCCTCCTCCCCCCTCCCCAGACACTCACACGCAATTCGCACCGCGCTCGGAACATAGAAGAGGATCCCGGGCACCAGACACCAATGGATGGAGTGATTAGCTAGCACTGGCGCACTCACATGCAATACATATGTCTATCTAGCCAACTAATTAAGCAAAATCAAATTAAAACAAAGACTGAAACCAACCAAAATAACAAAAAAAAAACAATAACAAAAAGAGTCCCCTCCCCGGAAGGGTATAGCCGTATCCGCGCAGTCCAAAGGTCCATCGAGATGGAGATACCCATTTCGAATATATTGCTCTTGTGTTTGATTTTCCTGCTGATTGGCGGCGTGGTTATGATATTGTTGCAGTATTTAATCTTCATCAAATTCTCGAATGTGCCCAACGAGTCCGATGAACAGAAACAGATGAATGCCAAGTATACGCTACCTCTGGTAAGTTTACTTAGTGGATCCCCCAGCGCCATAATATTTCCAACTTTTTCTTCCTCAAGAACATAAAGCAAACGGCTCGGAATCTGAATAATGTGCCCGCCGGTGCCGCTGGCAACAACTGTGAGAGTCATCCGGAGAGTTTGCAGGGTGTGTCGGCGCTGTTGTCACTCAATTTCGTAATGCAATTTCTGTTCCATGAGTTCAAGAACTCGAATCGGGTACGCAAATGGTTCTATCGGAAGCTATCCATAGAGCTGGATGAGCTGATAACAAAAACCACAACGGGCAAGCTCTTGGACAAGCTAACGGTGAGTGGAGGGACAATTATCCATGCGTTGAACGAGAACTAATGTTTGGATAATGCCATCACAGATTAGAGAGCTGGAGCTGGGTGATCAATTTCCCGATATCAAATCGCTGGCGGTACACAATGTGGAGCTGGATGAAAATGAACAGCGTATAGAGAACTTAGACCTGTTGCTGGACATTAACTATGTGGGAAACTTTTCCACCTCAATTGATGCGGATATGGTGTTGGGCAAGAAGGGTTCCATTATGCTGAAAGGTATATCAATGTATATAGAATAAATAGATATAAACTAATCCAATTCCATTTCCCCCAGTCAAACAATTATCGGGCATGGCCCGTCTACAGTTTACGCGCAAACCGTATACCCATTGGTCCCTCAGCTTTTTGGGTGATCCCGAGCTTATACTCGATATCGAGTCCAAATATCAGGGACGTCAGATGCAATCAAATATCACGAATCTCATTTCGAATCAAATACGCAAAGCGGTGCGCCGGAAACACACATTGCCCAACTACAAGCTGCGCTACAAGCCCTTCTTCCACTGGACCGCCGAGGAGGAGGTGGGTGACTGTGACATTCAGCCAAATGGTGAGCTCACCGTCAAAATTGCCGAACTATCGAGACTGATGGCCTGGCCGGGCACGGGTGATACATACTGTACGATTACCATGGCGCCGGTGCCCTTCATTGAGGCCCATCAGCGGGACAGCCGGCATGTGTTGATCTCACTGGATGTGTTCATACACAAGGCCAAGAATCAACAGATCGGCATTGTATTCAAGCAGAGCAGCAGTCAGGTGGTCAAAATTGAATCGGTGCTGCCCAATACCCCTGCCTGTAAGTCAAATCTGCTGGCCGGCGATACACTGGTGGCCATTGAGGGTAAACAGGTGACCACCATTCAGCAAATAGCCAAGGTGGTGAAGAGTCTGCAGGCCACAGTGTTTAGTTTGCGCATAGAGCGCATTATACCGGGAATAATACGCAACGATGCCATACTGGAGGATCTGGAGAAATATGATGAGTTGTGTGAGATGCCCAAAATGGAGACAGAGGAGGCAGCAGCCACACCAGCGGCGGCAGCCACGACAGTTGAGGCCAGTTCCGTTGCCAAGCATTTGATAGTTAAGCCCAGTCGCCTGCTCCATTCCACCGATTCTAGTCTGAACAGCACGCCAACCAATTCGCCCAAAAAGTCCAACCTAATAGCCAAGGCCATCAAGAAGACCATGAGCCGGGAGAGTGCTGACAAGGACAAGGAGAAGGAGAAGGATAAGGATAAGGACAGGGACAAGGACAAAGAGAAGGAGAAGAGCAAATCTGACGATCCCGTCGCCCAGCCTACCGATGATGTCAATTATTTCTATCAGCACTCGACCATCGATTGCAGCTTCAGTCCCCTCATCCACATGAATGACATCTGCAGCTTCCACTTGGATGCAAATAGTCGTTACCTCAATGTGTGTGTGTTTGGGAAGTGTGCGGGTGAGAGTATACTGCTGGGCTATCATAACATGCAGATCAGTCAGATACTGGTCGAGTGCTCGGAGACCAGTCTGAGTCAGTGTCTCAAGCAGATAGCCCTCAATCCAGCCAGTCTGCAGGCCATGTAAGTTGAACAGGGTCGAACCGAATGATGGTACTTATCAACTGCTCTCTTTTACAGAAAACTGCATACACTCTCCAATCAGTCGGGATTTAATCCCAATCTATGTTTCGGTGATATACTATTTGGCTTCTCGTGGACGGGAAATCCGAATGAAATGGCCACTAAGATCAACACAAAGACACCTTCACCTTGCAGGTATGTATGGTAGTTGAAGTTTACAAGGTGGCGCAAAGTTAAGCACCGTAGTTTGGGAAGTGCGCCTCAGTCCACTCTGACAATGTTTTTCTGTGCTCACGCCACACCGCAACAGTGAGCCAAAACACTTATCTATGAGCATTCGGCTAACAGTGTACTTTGAGTGGTTTACTCTTAGACAGATGAGTGCGAAATGTGATTAGTAATGAGCCAAACTTACCGCTTGCTTCATTTTGTTTCTGTCTTTGATGCGTGCGGTACTAAGTGAAACAATGTGCTGAGGTTCAAGTCAAACTCTTGCTGGTGAACCAAACCGCAAACCGAACCGTCTTCCTTTCGACAATTTACTCCTCATTAAACCCTTGCAAAGGGTATTATAATTATGCCCAGAAGTTGGCAACGCATAGAAATATTCATTTCCAACACTACACTACACTATATATATTCTTGAACAGGGTGACAAGCTGAGTCGATTGAGCTTTGTCCGTCTGTCTGTCTGTTTCTACGCGAACAAGTCTCTCAGTTTAAAAGCTATCGAGCTGAAATTTTGCACAGAGTCTTCTCTTTGCTGCACACTACTATTATGTCGGAGCTGACCGGATCGGATGACTATATCTCATGGCTCCCTTAGGAACAATCGGTCGGAAAACTAGTTTTAGTGAGAAAAACTTTTTTCTTTTCCATGGAAACGTCTTCAAACTTTGTATTCATAGGTTTTCCATGTATTTTTATAAATCTACCCAGTTTTATTAAAATCGGACAACTATATGGTATAGCTGCCATACAAAAGATAGGTCTGAAAAACAGTCTTGGTTAGAAAAACTTTTTTATTTTTAATGGTAGCATTCTGCAATTTTGTATTTCTTTGTTTTAGATGCTTTTACATAATTTTACAAATTTTTGGCCAATTCGCAAGACTATATCATATAGCTCCCATACGAACGATCGGTCGGAAAATGGGGAAAAAGAGTATTTTTTTTTGTTTGAATAATTAAGCAAGCACTTGCAAGGCTACAAAAACTTCGACACAGACAAAGTAAGCTTAGCTTTCTCGTTTTCGAACATTTTTCATCCCTGGTTGACCGTTATTTACAAGTTAGGGTTGAAAATTTCGAAAAATTACCGTAAAATCGATAGAAAACATCGAATGATAACTTTGGCGCCACCTTGCACCATCAACTTTTATATGCCAGCAAACATTCACCCCATCCTCTTCTTCCAATTAGAAGCTACTCGACGACCAGCGACAAGCTACTGGACGACATCCCTTCCGAGACCGTATCACTGAAATCCACCAGCACCTTGGCGGAAAGTGGCATTTCCAGTGGCTCCTCGACCGCACCCAGAGCCCACAACTTTATACGCACCCACTTCCATCGCGCCACTCAGTGTGACTTTTGTGGCAAAAAGATATGGCTTAAGGATGCCATGCAGTGTCAGGATTGCTCCATGTCTTGCCATAAGAAATGTATAGCCAAGTGTCAGAATGCCACGGTCTGTGGGCCAGTCGATTGTTCGGCGGCAACAGCAGTTCCGTCCACCAAGCCGGAGTTCACCATTACAGAGCCGGAGAATTTGGAACTAATTGAGGCCAGCCGGCCAGCACCACTGGAGGAGGCAGTGCCAGTGGGTGGGGAGCAGACACAGGCAAATCTGGATGCGCATAGATCCAGCCTGACGGGCTTATTGGCACAGGGTATCAAGCGGCAGGCCAGCAATTTGGATATACCCGGAATTGTGTCATCGCTGACAGGCAGTGGACAGCCCATGAATTCCAAAAGCCTGCCGCCCAGTCCACAGCATACGCCATCGCGGTAAGTTTAACCATAAAGCTAAGCACTCTTGACTTTAAGGAAAAACAAAAAACCAATCAAAATCATTCAGAAAGTCCTCCATAACCGAGGACGCCACGCCCACCATTCCCCCACAAAATCCCTTTGGCCGGGTCACTCAGCATTTGGAGGCCCTGCCAACGGAGTGCACTGTTCTCAGTCTCGAGCAGGTAATTGACATCACCGAGCCCATAATTAGGCATTCACGTAGTGAGGATCTGATGAATCTAGCCAAAAGCTCTAGCAAGCATCTCTACACAACCCTCTCACCCGACGAGCGGGTAGCTAAAATAAATGATCTCGTGAGTATAAATGATTTGTCAAGCAACAACAACCGCGAACCGCTTTCTCTCCCCCCCGCCAAGCTTACCAAACTTAAAATAGCTCTGGACGCCGAAACCGAGGGTTATACCCAATTGAATGAGGCTGAACGGGCCACCGAATCAACGTCTTGGAAGTCGGGCATGATCAGCGTGGAGAACAAGTCCGATGAGCGGGTTCAGGCCCTAAGTATCATCATGTTGTACCTATGTACGGGTCTGCAGCATGCCCAGGGTGTGGTGCTGCAGTAGATCGTAGACTGGAAATGTGTTAGTGAATCCAAGCGCATTTGTTTTAAATTCGTGTTGTGGCATACTTAAAATTACCAAATACTTCGTACTCGTCTTTTTTTTTTAGCCGTTTGTTCCGATCAAATTCTACGCTTTATTTGTCGGTTTTAACCAAAAACAAAAAAGAAAACTAAAAATCCAATTGTGTATATAGTTACGATTCAATGTTGAGTATACAAATCCTAAGCAAAAACCAAAAAATATCAACGATATCTTTAGAGTTTCAACTTGTTGTGACGAATAAATATTTTAAAACTGCATACCATACCACAGTCGAGGAAGGTGCTTTACACGGCGAACGTAAGTATTAACCACGAGAATGCGACTTTTCTATGACAGCTATACTATATAGATGTACGATTTCGACCAAACTTAGTAAAATCATGGGAAAACGTAGCAAACGAACATGTAAGAAGTTTAAAGTTGATTCCATTTAAAACAAAAAACTTGTTCTCTATAGAAATCCATTTTCGACCCATCATTCGTACTGCAGCTATACGCTATAGTTTTCCGATTTTGACAAAACTTTGAAGAATTTTGTAAAAGCTTATAAAACAATTATATGCCAATTTTCAAGAGGTTTACATTGAAAACAAAAAAGTTTTTCTCACTAGGACTACTTTTGTAACCTCACTTTTCTATGACAGCTAAACTATATAACTGTCCGATTTCGACCAAATTTAGTGGAATCATAAAAAAGCATAGCAAACTTAGAATTACAAAGTTTGGAGTCGTTTGCTTTAAAAACTAAAAAGTTTTTCCCACTAAAACTAGTTTCTCTACCGATCTTGCCCATGGCAGCTATAACCTTAAGTCAACCGATTTAAACTAAACTTGGAAGAATTGTGTGACAGCTTTTTAAATTAATATATGCCAATTTTCAAGAGGTTTACATTGATAACAAAAAAGTTTTTCATACTAAAATTAGCTTTCTAACCTTACTTTTGTATGGCAGCTATACTATATAGATGTTCGATTTCGACTAAACTTGGCAGAATCATGCTAAAGCATAGAAAACTAGTTATCAAGGAGTTTGATGAAGTTTGCATTGAAAACTAAAAAGTTTTTCTCACTAGAACTAGTTTTTCGACCCATTGTTACTATGGAAGCTATGAGATATGGTCCTCCGATCCGGTTGGTTTCGACATATTATTTGCTAGCAGCAAAAAGAACTCTGTAGAAGATTTCAGCTCGGTAGCTTCAAAACTGAGAGAAGTAGAAACAGTCGGACGGACGGACAAAGCTCAAACGACTCAGCTCGTCCCCCTGATCAAGAATATATATAGTTTATGGGGTTGGAAATGAATATTTAAACTAAAGACTTTCCTGCAGTTCCAAATTGAGCTACATGACTATGCACAATATCCAGCCTTGCAGGCCTCATTTCCTCACAAATGATTTATTTACAATTATTTTCAAAAATAATTCGAAAGATCAACGTTGTTTTTTTTTTGGGATGCCTGAAACACCGGTTGATGTGTTTAAAACACATGTTTCGAGGCGTTCTACCTGAATGGCCAAGACGCTTTCTCAATATATCACAAATCATTGGCCAAATTGTACTTCCCTTATGCTTAATATGCTGCTTATCAGCGGCAACAAGTTTGCCACAACTGTTTAGACCAAGTCAAAAGCACCCGCCTGATGGTGAGTCAACTTTGCGGTATTAGCTTTTCGAGTGCGTTGGTACACTCATTCGTTCATTCAAATGCCAAAGCTCCAGAAAGCTATTTTCGCTCTAATGATCCGAATTGTATTCCGACATTTGTTTACAAGCAAATTACTGGAACGGCCTTACATATTTGTCCTTGCCGACAGTGAGACTGGTCATGCCTTTGTCAACGCAAAATGTTTACATCCATAAACATATAGTAGATATATACATATATAATTTATCTATTCTATAAGTATGACTGACAAGTGTGCGGAAAATTTTGACTATAAGCAGTTGTTCCGGTATGTGAACAGAGCAGATGCGTAAAAGTCGGATCTATAAGTACTTTCCGAGATTTGGCTCTCTCGCTCTTTGCATTGAACTTTTACACTTTTCCTTCGGGTAGAACGCGCCAAACGGGCCAAGAGAAAGACTGTTTATAACTGAGGGTATTGCTCTCACAATGACAAGACATTTTCGTACTATGCAACGATACGCTTTTTGGATGGAAAGTCCATGGGGTTTGTTAGTGAGGGCAACATTTGCAAGGTAATTTCTCGGGCATTCTTATTTTAAGGGTGGAATGCTATGCTGTGGTAGATTATTAGAACTGAAAGAAGGAAGTCGATACTGAAGTGGTTATCACACACTTACTCACTCCGCTCTCGCTGCATCACCACAATAATAAACAAGGCACTAATAAGGCACTTTTCGGTGAAGGTTTCTCATTATTATGAATATTTTTTATATTTTTCTACACTCTTTTATTGCTCTTATTGCTCAGTTGCTCATAAACTATGCTCGAGGCTTATAGTTACTGAACAAGAGTCACTAAGCAAAAGTGAATGAATAAGAGTGACTGAAAAAGAGTCACTGGGCAGAAGTTACTGAGCAGGAGTCACTAAGCAAGAGTCAGTGAGCAGGAGTCTCTGAGCAGGAGTCACTGAGCAGGAGTCACTGAGAAGGAGTCACTGAGCAGGAGTCACTGAACAAGAGACAGTTAATAAGAGTTGCTAGTCCAGAGTCACTGAGCAAAAGACACTGAACAAGAGACACTAAAAAGATTAACTGAAGCAAAAGGAATATTTTAACAACTCATTTTTCAAAACTAAGACTTGATTTAAAGGGTGATGTCAACTTTATGAAGTTTTTGAAAAAACTTTAGTTTGTAGGCAAGAAGTGTTTTGACCCACTGCACCTCTTTCCCACAAGTAAAAGCTTTTTGAAAAACTTCACCGTGTAAAACGCTTCCTAAACAACTCCATAATAACATTAGCCTTTTTTGTTCATGCATTTTGCACTTAGAATAGCACTAAAGTAACACTATTCTACAAGTTCATGTCTCATGTGTCGAACAGTGTAAAGGCAGCCTTAGTCTGAAAGCTATATACTATTACTATATTCGGTATTTTATGTGCGCTGAGCTAAGCGAGAGTATGTTTTGATGATTGTAAGCAAAGCTAACAACTTATTAGATCTGAAGCGGAACCGGTTCAAGTCCAGCATTTACCCATTCTTTAATGTAAAGTAAGCACAAATTCTCGGTTGTGAAAATTATAATACTTATAAATAAGTCAGCCTTTCGAAAGCATTCAGTTGTCAGAGTTGTTCAAAAACAGAGTTTGGCATAACATTTTGTATAAAAAACCAAAAAAAATTAACAAATTTAAATTTAAACTGTGTAAAACGTGAACCGAAAAGGGGTTAGCTGCAGTTTCGACCATTATATATTGTTAGATTTGGTACAAACTAAACCAAGAACAAAACCTTTGGGATTGCAGTCTTCAACAGCTCTCGATTTGGGAACTAAGACACTTATTTTGGCAAATTAAGGGTCGATTGGACTTACTTCAGAGCGAATCATGCTTGATATTGAAAGAGTAGAATGGTGACCGCGCTTCTCTTCTTCTTCTATACCAATCCCTGGGTGGGACATAGGGCATCTACCGAACTGAATCAGCTTATCATCTCTGCAGACACGCGCGGGCTTAAATCTGAAGAATCAGTGTTCAAGCTGTTCTTTGCTGCAGTCAGTGAATGTCTGTACAACATTTGATATATATATGTACATATTCAACCATATATTCACTGTTCCCTGACAACTGGGTTACGAAACGGCTCCCAAAACCCAAACATTTTCTTTAAAAGAATTCAAATTTATACTCCACCAATGTTTGCTGGCTGATTTCGGTTCGTTTGCGTGATCTCTCGATTTTCGTGCATTGCACTTTTTCGTACACACTTCCGTAAGCGTATCGAAGCTTCGGCCTACTTTTGCGCAATGCCAATTTGTGTTATTATTTCGTTTCGTTTTTTTTTTTTTGTTTTTTTTTTGTTTTCTTGTCTTGTTTTTGTTTTTCTTGGCATTTTATTTTTCATTTGTTTTGTTATGCGCAGTTTTTCTTTCTTCTTCCGTGCTATAAAAACCGAAAGTAAAAAGCATTTTCAATATTTCAATGCGCAGGAGAGTCACGTTCGGTTGCTTCTGAAGAAGAAAACGCGTTTCAAACAATTTATTAAGAAAATCAGCAAATCGAAACAATTTGAAATATATTTTTTTGAGTGAATTTCTGCAGTGAGAAAAAAAAAATAAGAAAAAAATAAAAGGAAGAATTAAACTTGTGCCAGACGACAGACAGAAAACGGATAAAGATGCGGCCCTTCGGCAACGATATCACAAACTTGGCCAATACAAATGGCAACGGTGGCAACGGCGGCGATGATCATTCAAATGGCAATAACAATCCAAATAACAACAACAATCCCGATACGAACGCTTCCAGTAATGCCAGCAATGAAGTCACACTGGAGAGGGAGGATGCCTTCAATACAGATGATCCACACATACCACCACACATAGCCCGTATCGGTGGCATTCGCACATTCTCGCCCATTGCCGGAAATGGAGTTATCAGGGTGGTGCGCCGCTGTGAGGATGCCAAAGAGAATCATGAGCTGGGTAAGTGATGCATACTTTCGGGGCAAAAGCGTAAGATCAACACATCTTGAGGATTGTTGTGGCGCAGTTTGTAAGTCGTAAATAAATAATAACACAAAACAACAATTAATTATCATAACAAAACGCAGGCAATTGGCCAACAGCCAATTTCAGTTATTGCGCACTGAGTTCACTCCCAAACCTCCCCCCATTTGTTGAGTGCGTCACCTCGAAACGAAATTGCAAAAAGGAATGTCGAAATCAACTTTGATTTGACAAATAGTTGTTAAATTTCTTTGCTGCACTCAATCAACCCCCCCGCCCCCTCAACAAAGACAGCAATGATATTGCAGAATTTGGTGAATTTTTGATAAGACAAAGTTGACGCTTTGTAGATTAATTTAACTTTTTCGGGTTTGTTTTGGTTCTGGCTTCTGTGAGAGATAAAAACACATTCAATTTGAACGTCGAAGAGCGTGGAACGAAGAACAAGTCAATTAGAAACTGAACTACTCTTTTGCAGGCAGCACACAAATAAAAAATTATGGGTCCACAAGGCGTATATTCTCTTCTGTGGCTTCTGAACTCATCTTGGTGTGTGTGTGTGTGTGTTGGGAGTATATGGAACAGAGAGCAGTTCCATCAACGGATTAGAGAATAAGCAAATGTAGGTAGTTCTTGATTCAAATATTCTTTTAGTTGATTTGAGAGGGTTTTTCATACTTATTTCTTGAAACAAGAGATTCGGTATCAAAAATTCACTCATAGATCAAGATTTTTCCAACTGAAATGGTATTTTGCAGGGATTTTAGTGTTTAAGGAGTGAGTATAAGTAACTGAGCAGAGGGAGTTGGTTTATAGCCTCTATAGCACGCATGTGTGGGAAAACTTTTAAGCGGAAAGCATTTCAAGCTCTTGATTTAAGAAAGAGCCAGCATAATAACTCGTGATTCAAGTACTGCCTACGGATTTTGCGTACAAAGATCAAGCTATGAAGCTCTTGAATCGATAGATCCAAGAAATTTAATTCTGACTTTCTTAGTCCTACAGGAAATTTGATATCCCGTTTCTTTTGCATCATAAATTATTCTTCTTACCCTTCCTCTGATATCAAACATTCTTGATTCAAGTATGAAATTCTGCAGTTTTTTCTATACTTTTCTATTACTTGATTTGATGTATTTATTCTGTATAAGATCGGAAATATTTCTTTCCCTTTTTAATAGGTTCAAACCGCTTAGCTTTTCACTTTTGATTTTTTCTCCAAAATCTTATTTTATGCCCTAGAACCAGAGTTGTCACCCCCACATAGATAATGAAATCTGGAAAAACAGGTTTTTAATATAAAATGGAAGTTTTTCCTTTAAAATATGGCTGAATAATTTTGGCGTAGGCGTCAAAGTCTTCAAAAAATTGTAGTTAGATTGATATCTGAGGAAAGATTACTGAAAACCATTTAAAATTTCTTCGCATCGAAAACATATCCAAGTTTTTGGGTGGCGCAGTAGTTTTAGAACGGAAATTGAATCGTAAACTTCTGTTTTTCTCAAACGACCACTAAGTAAATGTAGAATTAAGCGGTAGTCTTCAAGTTTTTTCTTGGAAAGTGACATATCTTATCGATTTGAGAAACTTGCAACATTTTCACTCGTTTTGGAAATTCGAAAAATATAGAAGTTTCTTTATAGTTCAAGCTTTTTCCATCGAAAGTCTATCACTGTGTCCCATATCTACCGAATTTGGGATATTTGGGATATATATGTTTGAAAATGGTTAATCAAGGCATCTGGAAAACTTATACAGACTTATAAATGACCAAATTAGGTTACGTTTCTTTGAAGTCTGCAAATGTAAGTGGAATTATTGTCAATTAAATTCATTTTTAACACACTTTACACAAAGATGATGGCAAACTATTAACCGCTTTTGCCATTAAAACTCTTTTTATGGGAGAAAAGAGTGTGTTGCGCCGAGTCAGCTGGTTCAGTTCGACCTAGAGCCAGAAAAACTAGGTCCAAAGACGCCCAATTTATTTATAATGCTTCAACTGGAATTCGACGGAAAGTTTCTTACGATTTTGACATTCAAATTTCCTCGAGGCAGGGGGCCCAAATTGCATTTTCCACGAAATAAACAAATCACCTTCTGTGCTCAGTTCTTGTATATGCATCAGGCCTCAGAGAAAGCCAAAGAGAGAGTATAAATACTCAGGGAGAGTGAGTGAGTGAGTGAGTGAGTGAGTGAGCATAAGCACAGATACTGAAGCTCGCTCAGAGCTTACGCCCCTCAGGCCGAAAGCTGCCGCCGAACAGCATGATAATATCAATACGAATATGAAAGCTTGGAGCTTATTATGGCCATTATTATGCTGACCGCCGCCTGAATGTATCAGTTCGCTTAGTCTTCAACCTAGTGCCATATCCCTCTACATACCACAAGATAATGCTGAATTATATGTAATACAGTGCGATTCATACACGTGCTAAGTATCCGACGGATTTCAATAGATTATATCGGCACGATCATGGCTCATTTGGTGGTAAAAGTGATTGAACGTTGCGAAAATGCCACTGAGAATTCCCATTTAGGTAAGGGAGAGTTGTACATAACCATATATACGTATATGTAGGTACGCATGTACAGCGGGTAAAAAAAATATGTGGAAAAGGCCAAAAAAAACATAAAACTGGGGTAACCCTGCAAACAATTTATGCAATTTTTGTTCACATTCGAATCTTAGTAGAGTCCTCGGTCTGATAAAAATACTCAAAAAACTGAGATAACCCAGCAAACATTCTATATACATACATTTTGATCGCATTCGAGTCTTAATAGAGTCCTCGGTGTGATGAGAGGGAGCAAATAGAGTACCCTAGGGGCGACACTTCATGAAGAGTCATTTATTGACCGTTCTTCTGTTAAGTTTCGAGTCATATTCGAATCTTTTGAGAGTCTATTCCAATTTTGAGCATGTGCATGAGTCATTTGCGAGTCTTCTTGCAATCGCACGTGACTTTTTATACCCTTGGGAATATTGAAATTGTCCAGATGTTTGTAACGCATGAAAAGAAGCATTTCCGACCACATAAAGTATATATATTCTTGATCAGCATGACGAGCTGAGTCGATTTAGCCATGTCCGTCTGTTTCTAAGCCATTTCCTCCATCAGTTTAAAAGCTATCGATACCAAACTTTGCACGAAGTCGTCTAGTACAAAGACGCTGCACATTTGTCAGAACCGACCAGATCGGATGACTATAACATATAGCTGCCATAGAAACAATCGGTCTAAAAACTAGTTCTAGTGAGAAAAACTTATTTGTTTCCAATGCAAACGTCTCCAAACTCTGTATTTACTAGTTTTCAATGCTTTTCCATGATTTTGCCAAATTTGGTCGAAATCAGAGATCTATATAGTATAGCTGCCATAGAAAAGTTAGGTTAGAAATTAGTTTTAGTAAAAAAAACTTTTTTGTTTTCAATGCAAACCTCTTTAAAATTGGCATATATTTATTTTGTAAGCTTTCACACAATTCTTTCAAGTTTTGTCCAAATCGGTTGACTTTTTGTTATAGCTGCCATAGGAATGCTCGGTCGCGAAACTAGTTTTAGTGAGAAAAACTTTTTTGTTTTCAAAGAAAATGCCTCCAAACTTTGTATTTCCTAGTTTGCTATTCTTTTTCATGATTCCACAAAGTTTGGTCGAAATCGAACAACTATATAGTATAGCTGTAGTACAAAAGAAGAGTCGGAAAAGTAGTCTTAGTGAGAAAACTTGTTAGTTTTCAGTGGAAATGTCCTGCCAATTAGTTAGAAAAACGTGCTGCAAACTTCACTTAACTTTTCTCCATTTTCAGTCAACCAAATGGCTCAAAAAAGACTTACTAGGGTGATTTAGTTAAAATGATCCTCCAAATGTTGGTTGGGCAGTGGGTGTTTTTTGTAAAATTTGAGTTCACCCAGTTCGTACGGCGCCACCACTCCAATAATTGGTATTTCACACCGTTCGTGTGGCAGCTGAAAAGTATTTTACACAGTTCGTGTGGCTCCACATCGACGTTGTGTGGTACTTCACACAGTTCGTGTGGGCATAGTATAATACTTGCCACTCTTCCCTAACATATGAGTAGGTATTGCCATCTAATCGACTGTACCATTACATTTCAGACTCACTGTATTGAATTTGATAAAAAGCTTTTGCACTTCACAACCAAAAAGAAAACAAATAAATATGTGAAAAAAGCTTTCTTTTACTTATTTTTATTCCACTTCTTTTTTTCCGGCAGATCTCTCACAATGTGAGCTAATGCAAATACCAGATGCAGTTTACCACCTGATGCGTAATACAGAACTGCAGACCTGCAATCTCAGTGGCAATGTGCTCAAGAAAGTCTCACCCAAATTTTCCATCAAGTTCAGTGGCCTGACAGGTGGGTGACGACACATCGCCATTACCTCCACATGATATTAATTCTGTCCAATTCACAGATCTCAATCTTTCATTCAATCAACTATCGAGACTGCCCGATGAGTTTGCCAATCTAAATGCATTAACTAGGCTAAATATTTCGCACAATTCGTTCATGGTATTGCCACAGGTTGTCTTCAAATTACAGAGTCTGGCAAATCTGGATGCACAACACAATGCCATTTTGGGTAAGGTCTCCACACCGTATACCTAAAACGGAGCCATTCCACAATCGGGGTTTTTACATTTACTTCACAGAGATCGACACTGATGAGGCGATCACCAGCGACTGTTTGGCCCTAGTGGATCTGCGTAATAATCCATTGAGCAGAAATTGTCGACGCAAACTTCAGGATTTCAAGACATCCTTCCGGCTGGAAATATCCAATGATGTTGAAGATGATTGGTAGAAGCTTGGCATTTGCAAAACAACTGCAACAAAAACTCATACATACTCGTACAACATACATGCATACAGGACATACATAGATAAGATGTATGCATGGAAATCAAATCTCTCGTTATCTCCGGAAAGAACGTACTGAGTACCGTACGGCTTTCTTTCATATTATTTATTGTGTTTATAAATTTATACCATTAATCGAAACTATACAAGAAAAAAACTGTTGTATATCCGCTGTGGGATAGAGGGGGGATGGCATTTATGAAACCTATAAAAGGAATGATAGCAGGTTTTATACCTAGACTTTTATACCCCCGCAAAGGGTATTATAATTTTGCAATGGCTAGAAATATTCATTTCCGCACCCCATAAACCATATATATTCTTGATCAGAGTAACGAGCTGAGTCGATTGAGCCTTGTCCCTCCGTCTGTCTGTTTCTACGCGAACTAGTCTCTCAGTTTTAAAGCCATCAAGCTGAAATTTTGCACAGAGTCTTCTTTTTGCTGCACACTACTAACATGTCGGAACCGAGCGGATCGGATGACTATATCTCATAGCTTCCATAGAAACAATCGGTCGAAAAACTAGTTTTAGTATGAAAAACTTTTTTCTTTTCAATGATAATGTCTCCAAACTTTGTAATCTTAGGTTTTCTAGGTTTTTTTATAAATCTACCAAATTTTATTAAAATCGGACAACTATATGGTATAGCTGCCACACAAAAGATAGGTCTAAAAAACAGTCTTAGTTAGAAAAACTTTTTTGTTTTTAATGGTAGCTTGCTGAAATGTTGTATTTGTTTGTTTCGAATGCTTTTACATAGTTCTACAAATTTTTGGCCAAATCGGATGACTATATCATATAGCTCCCATACGAACGATCGGTCGGAAAATGGGGAAAAAGAGTATTTTTTAAAAAAAAATTTAATATTTTAATATTTAAACTTTGGCGCACACGAAGTAAGCTTAGCTTTCATGTTAAATTTTGGTCCGGTTCGGCAGTTAAATATTTTGTGGCTTCGTTTCGGTTCCGATTTCCCAAAAAAAACGGTTCGAATCCGCAAATCCAGCTTCAGATACTACTTGGCATACCAAATAGGGTAAGTAAATTCGATCAGACATAAAAGCCAACACACAATGCAAGTCTACATAAAAATCATTCAATCATCAGACACTTCTTACGTATGTAAGTCAGAATAAGCCCGGTCCGAAGCTTGTTAGGCGCAATGACTGCACTTGGGCTTGGAGTTTACGTGGCGCTCTCTATCTCTCTCCCGTAAGCTCTCGCTCTCTCTCTCTCTCTGTGATTGTCTAATGGCCAAAACAACGCGCAATTAAAGCCAACAACCAACGCAACAGGTTTGGCAACCTGGCGAGAGATACCGATCGCCTCTGCTCTTTCGGCTCGTGGGAAGGGCGGGTGATTGCCGGATGCTCGGCTGTCTCCAGCTCCAACACTGACTTGAATTCGTTGCGCATCGGTGGACTGGCAAAGGTGAATACGGCGAGACTGAAATCGCGTCACTGAGCAGAGAGAGAGAGAGCGAGAGTGCGCGAGGCCGGAGAGACGACGACAACGACGGCTTGTTAAATATATGCACAGACTCTGGTCGCGGCCAAATGGCAAGCAACCGCAAACAGTCGCTAGCAGGTAATCCACTAGAGCGCGTTCGCGGCACGGACAAGTGTGAGTGTGAGTGAGTGTTAGACACGGCTTTGCCAAGAATATCGGGACCAAATTCGAGCTTAAAAATTCATCAAAAAGTTTATACAAATTCATCGATCGAACCCCAACGAAACGACAAAAAAAAAAAAGCGACGAGGCGCGCGAAATACCGTTGCGAAATTTGCTTGACAGCAACACTGGCAACTGGTTCCATGTTAGTAGCTCAACAATGCCAATTGTTGTTTGTTTGTTTGTTTTTTGTTTGTTTTTTTGCTGTGTTACTAAATTATTAAAGCAAACAAGTGGTGCAAGTGGTGCAAGTGGTATGGGTACATATAACGTGCATAATGCAAGTGCCTAACCTTCGCCCAACTGAAAAATGTATTGCTAATGGATTCTCAGTATTGAATACTAATCATTCCTTGAGTATTACTCATCCGCTCATCTAACGATGGCCTCACCTACATATGTACATCCATCCATCCACACAACTTTTGAGTTCATACTTAATCATCGCCAAACAATCGAAACGGATTCGCAATGGAGTTTCTAAGCCCCCAACAACAACAAAAACACACACACACACACACACACACAATACAACAAATTTGGTGCTCTAACGGTACAGGGTGAATTGATTTTGGGAAAGTGTCGACTGATGAGATCAAGTGAAGTGGCTCTTGATGTGTCCATTAAAAGCCATTTCCGGCTGCCGCTGCACTTCAACCGTATTCTATGGCTCACTCTAACCAATTAGGTGGCTCAGCTCGGGCTCAGTTCGTAGAGTTTGCCCTCGCAGCTGGGCAAGCTTAGTGTACTTATGTACACTTGTGTGTAATGCGTGGGCATTGCACGGTCGGAGGAATGTTGCCGAAACGGCAAGCGGCCATAGAAGCTTGGCTTCGGCTCAGCCGCTGTCTCTGGGCTTACGCACACGGCGATGAGACAAGCGAAAAGCCAAAGCCTCAACAGCTTAAGCTGGGCAGCGAATCGGAGTAGGGGAGAGGGAGCATGCGCAACTTACGTTACATACTTGAGTTTGTGTTGTACTCAGCAGCGCGCGCGCGGCGCCTTTTCGTCAAGCAGCGGCAGCAGCCGCGTCGCGTAATCATTAAGCCAAAACCAAACGAGCGGTCGGTGGGGGGGAGTGGGTAGGGTCCCAGCAAACAGGGGGAGGATGAGGTGGTTGAAGTAAGCGAACAAGTCAAAATACCTGTTTTGTGTGGACTGAGACTGTGCATGTATGGGTGAAGGTAGGTAAGTATGTATGTACCTGTGGAGCTACCTAAATATATGTACGTGCATGTGCATGATTTTTCACCACACACACACACACACACACACATACATATATGCTGAGGTACATACCCGAGAGTTCTAATCCGTATTATACTTCAATCAACTGGCATGGAAAGTATTCATTTCCAGTTTATTCGCACATCGCGTGAGTTAACATCGTATTATACATATAGAAAGATACACAACCCATACACATACATACATACATACGCTATATATGTACATACTTCATCTTAAAGTCGGGAAACGGTGTTTCACCAGCATTAACATATTCCTGTCTCATTAAGTCGATTGACCGATTTCTTTACAGTTAGATTCTGAAACATTTTTACAGTCACTCTATTTTACTCCAGTCAGCCAGGGAGTCAGAGTCATCATCACACAAGGACGCTTTGTTATCGAATGCAATCGAAACTGTTCAAAGTTGTGATTTCCTTATGATTCGACGTTTTAAAAGAAAACAAAAAACATAATCCTCAAAATATGATCAAATTCGTACAGGGAAATAGGCCGCCTGCCTGTACAGTAAAACCAAAGAAGAATGTTGGGGATAGAAAGAAGAGCATATGTAAGGGAAATATCAAATGTGGACCTCCAATTTTACTCGTGTGTGCTGTCTGCGCATAAAGTTTGTTCGGCCTATCTCGCACACGCACAGCACATCAATGTTAAATTGGGGGTTCACCTAAAAAATTCCACTTGCCATTCAGTTGCAGTACCTTGTTAGGTTGCAAAACCTTTGGTAATACTCTCCTAGACACAATGAATGCAATTCTTTGTGGCTTCGATGCGAGTTTTAGGTGTTCGTGGGACAGCAGCATGCAACGATTTTTCTAAATTTAGGACCTCTTTAAACTAAACCCGAACTAAAATCAGGTTCGATTCAGAAATTTATTTGTCTAATTTTTGAGGATTATTTTAAAGTTTCTACATATTTTGGTTTTAGTACTAGATCGCATCGTTCTATTGTATATCAAAGTTACCTTTTGAATATTGTATATAAACTCGATATAAGTCGAAGGTTAATAAACAATAGTCAAGTTGTACAAACTTATAATATTTACACATTGTTTTTAATATACTTTTTGATATTAAAATATCCATTTTTCATATTCTTTAGATGATTTTCAGCTCCGTTTAATGAAAATTTGAACATTAAATGAAAATTGTAATATCCAAAAATGGATTTAAAGAAATTTCCATTCCAAATGTATATTTAAATTATTCAATGTATATTTTTTAGTAACCTAACTATTTCTCTGTGTATCTACGAATACCCATTGGAAGAGCCAGCGACATAGGGAACGGGGGCGTATGATTGATAACTTAGATAATTGTAAACCATAAGATTTTAGTTCCTTACTTATAGCCTGAATTTGCTGAAACTCAAAGAAAAAACGAAACAAAAATGTTTCAAAAACTGTAAAATTTATGAATCAGTGCTCGAAACAACAATATCTGGTTAGATACCTTGAGAAACCGGTACTCGAACCGAACGTTATAGTTCAAGTATATCTTTGTTTGCTATGCTTTTTCATAATGCCACTAAGTTTGGTCGAAATCGGACATCTATATGGTATAGCTGTCATCCAAAAGTAGAGCCAGAAAAGTAGTCTTATTGCGAAAAATGTCATAAAGGTTGGAAACCTCAATAAAAAAATTGTAGAACCTTTCTACAATCTCACCTAGTGCTCTCACCTAGTGAGAAAACTTTCTAAAGTTTGCTTCATGGTGTAAACTTCGACTTTAACTGAACTTACATCAGGCCTGGCCAAATGGAGAGCGAAAAAACATATGCCTGTCTCTCTCTCTCTCTCTGACACACAGTAATGATAGACTTCGGCATGCATTCGGCATGATTTGCCCAGAGACTTCGGGCCCCAGGGGCATTGGCTGGCCAGGCCTGATTTACATGGTGAAGCAAACTTCATAAAGTTTCTTACGAAGCTTTTGCTTGAAGAAAAGAGCAGTAGAGCGGAGCGAAAGCTTTTGCAAAAACTTCATGAAGTCTGCTTCTCCGTGTAAATTCCGTCTAATTCTATTGTTGTTTTTTTTCTTTTGCATTAGGCAAACTGGCAAATAAATATATTCATATGGTAAGCTTGTTATTGCCGATTGAAAATCTATATATAATATATATAAATATATATATTTGAATGTCTTTCGATGACTCAACTGAATGCTGTGACAGCCTTGACAATTCTGTCTAAAAATGGTGTTCTTGTTTGAGAAAAGTGCAGGGCCAGGGCGCAACCTTTATTGCCCCCTCCGTACCCTTACCCTTACCCTTAACTCAGCTCTTTACCTTGCTGTTGACTGCCTTCTCCTACGTAGATTCATGGCTGTGTGTCTGGTATCTGGTATCTGTGTGTGTGTGTGTGTTTGTGTGTGGATATTGTGTTGGTTGGCTCAAAAACTTGTTTTGGCAAAAAATGGTAAACTGAATTCCAGTAGAATTTAAAGCCACAAAGCAAACCCAAGTCTTGGCTTTTGCTGTGCTTTGTTGTCGTCGCTCGCAATATGCAATCGAAGTCGGAGGCCCGCTCAAGGCGAGTGCCTGACAAATATGGCAAAATTGTCGTAGGTGTTTTATATATTATATATACATTTTTTTTTTTCTTCTTTTTTTTTTCTTCTTTCTTATATATTTGGATTATTAGTCTGCTTGTTACGCTTGCGCAGACAGATTTTGCTTTATGCAATACGCCCAAATACATCTGGTGGTTTTTTGTTTTTCTCTCTGTTTCAACATTTCGAATCTTAACATTGACATTGAACACTTCGGACGAAGCGTTGCCCCCCATCCTCCCAGCACTCTTAACTCTTCCATTTTATGACTTGAGAAAGCTGCGATGTGATGAATAGAATGAAAAGAGCCGGGCTTGGGTAGATGAAATCGTGTATGCCAAATATTTGGGCCGAAGGTCGTTGACAGTAGGCGAGGCGATTCGATCTAACGGTATCTATTCTCTCGGCAGCAACAGCTGCGTGCCCCAAACTCACATAAATCAACAACAAATCGTAACCCCATTTTTGGCAAAGTTGCGCCGCAGCTGCACTGATCAGGCACTAAATGCAGCTGCGATCTGGTCTCCATCTGCGTCACGATCGCACAGCCCTAGTCCACCATCCACCGTCCACCGTCCACCGTCCATCGTCCACCTTCGATGTGGGCTTACGTCCGTCCAGTCTAGTGTGCTAATTTGATGCCTTTTTTTTTTTTTTTCTTCTCTCGTTGCAGTCTCTCTTATTTTTATTATTTTGTTGCAGTTTGTAGCTTTGCCCAACCAAAATGAACTCAGACCCCGGGCCATCTTGGGCCGGCCTGATGGCCGCTCTCCTCCTGCTGCTTATCTGCTGCAGTGGACAGGCAGCGGCCCAATCCAATTATGTGCAGCATGGCGATAGTGGAAACTATACAACAAATGGGCTGCCCGAGGAGGCGACACTGGATGGCAAGGTAGGTGTAAAATCCCCAAGTACAAGCGAATGTGTAGCGAAAAGTTGCGCAGAGAATCTCTTTGATCGTAGCCGAAGGGGAGGGGGGGTGGGGTGAAACAGTGGTCAAAAATATAGTTCACAGCAGATTGTACATCGTTTTCCGGGGGTACAAACGGAGCTGTACTTACAATTTTTTAGCAAGGAAGTTTCACTTCAGTCTAAGCCCAAGTTGGAGAAGCAAAACTTACCCTGTTAAGGTGACGGCTGAGTTAATGTTTAAAGCTTCGATTAATGATGCAACAATACAGGTGGGGCGGTGTCAGTGTGATGAGTACTTTTGCCAAAAGCTTACGCTACAAAAGGTACGCACAGCTCTGAACGTGAAGGTAACTTGGCAGAGAGCTCACACTGATGCCACCTTAACTCTCTTGTTGTATCATGAACTAGCTGCTCAAAGCAGAAAGCTGTGGCTCTCGAGCAAGAGCCGACTGCTAGCTCTCGGCTCACGAGCTGTAGCCTGCAGTTCAGAGCCAAAAGCAGCGTCTCATGAGGCGGGCGAGCCACCAGCTGTGCCTCTAAGCTCGAAGCCGACAGCTGTTGCTTTGAAGCGAGAGACGAAAGCTGGCCTTCAGCTCTTTAGCCTCGAAGTCAAGACTTACAAGCGTGAGCCAGCTCTCAAGAAACGAGAGCAAAGAGTGTTGTGGTAACAGAAAATCAAGGGCGACCGTTGAAACCCACAACTATTCAGCATATCAGCTGCTTAAGGGCATTACCGTCCATTTTTACATCATAGGAAACGTTGAGATCTTGCTGAAAACTAGGGAGAAGAACTTAAATACCTTTCCAGTTTGGTCAGTTATCTAAGTAGACTCCTATCAAAGCTCATAATATAATAATGGATTACGAAACGTGTGGTTTCGGGAGTAGGACCATCCTCTCTATAAGCTCGATGGTTAGAAGAGCTTGGGCTAAAGCTCCCTGAAGCACAGGCGAGTGCTCCTTGGGAGATTGTGTTGACTGTAAGCGAGTCCTGGATCTTTTGAAGATACTGCCATAAGCTGTAAGTTCCTTTCTCCTGAGCTGAAAGGGAAAAGCAGTACAAAATGATCGGATGACGCCTGAAACAATCAATGACAACGCATGGAATTTACTTATAAACTAAGACCAGACACCGCCGCACCCCTGATCTAAACATGCGCGGAATACAAATTAAGTCTACGTTTTTTCCTGCATCGATTCTTGAATCTGAGCAGAAATTCAGCGCAAATTATATGCAGTGCAGATCATTAAGCTCCGAGTGGAGTTGGGCGTGTGGACTCTTTCTATGGCCAGTCACGCTCTCGTTCCATTCGAACATGCCAACAATGGGGCCTGGGGGCTTGCGATTTTCCCTGAGGTGGGGTCTATCAAGTGCAATCGGAAGCGCAGCCATGGGACTAGCCTACACTAGTAGCTTACATAATATGCTAATCGGTGGCTGTGGAAGATGATGCTTTGTGGCAGCTTCCCACGCGAATTGCGGGGAAGTTGAATTCAGGGTATTCAGGTGATTGTACCATTTATTTATATACCTCATCTCTCTCTGTCTCAAGGTAACCAAGCTGGACGACATCAGCCCCTTGATATTTCTGAATCGCACCAAAGCGGCGCTCAACTGTGCCGCAGGCTCCATGCAGGTAAGCGCGTCCAATTGTGCCCAAGGGAGTTTTTAAAACACATCCGCTTTACCATTCGCCCAGGTTGATCTCAAATTCAATGAACCCTTCCATGGCATAATTCAAGCGGACTATGATCGTAGCAGCGCCTGTCGCGTCAGCGGCAAGGGAGCGCTCAGCTATCGCCTGGAACTGCCGCTCAAGGGTTGTGGTACCATACAGGTGGGTCATCCACTGGGCTACTCTGCGGCTTTAACTGCTACTTCTGCACTTCCCTTAGAATCCCACACGCGTGTTCACCAATAACATCATCGTGCGCTTCCATGCCAACTTGGAAATGGACGGCGATGAGATCATCACCATTGTCTGCCGCTATCCACCGCCAGTGCCCTCACTGCCACCTGCCCTACCAGCGCCCATGTAAGTTGAAAGATGGATTTAGTATTGCCATAGATGCTTCTATTGTTGACCACCACCACTTCGCAGTCTGAATCCCATTGCCACGAGCTCTGTGCTGCAGCCGCCACTGAAGAGCATCCAGATACTCATGATCATCTGCGCCATCATGTTCCTCACTTTGCTGCTACTCGGCCTGGCCGTCTCCTACTACTGCCTGCGCAGTCGACCCATTCCAGTGGTGCGTCGCCTGCCCATGAGCATGGGCAGCGGCTCGGAGATCACCAAGCTGAGCGGCAGCAGTGTGGGCAATATCAGCGCCTTTGAGGGTGTCAAGATACCGCGTGCCCATGCCGCCCTCCAGGCGGTTTACAGCTCATCGGGCAGCGAGGGAGCACTGATACCCTCTGACTACCCAAGCGAATCACATTCGGAGATCGAGGAGATTGACACCAGATCACTGCCATTCAGCTCGGCGGGCAGTTTCGAGAATCGTGCCTTTGTCCAGGAGACTTCGAGCATCTACAGCGACCACTATGCTCCGGCCCAGGAGATGCCAGTGGCCAATGCGGCCATAACTCGTCACGTTGTGCCCCTACAGGAGGTGGTCCATGGTTCACCCAAGTTTGATGTGCAGGTGCGTGTCAAGAAATCCCCACCGCCGCCCATACCCTCACCCGTCACCTCCGATACGGAGAGTGTGGCCACCCTACGACCAGATCGCAACAATCTGTCAACCATTATGGAGGCCTACGAGGATCGCGAGAGTATTATGACCATGGACTCGCTGCCTCCTCAGGTGGAGACCATGCAGAGTCAGTTCACTTATGTGCCAGAACTGCATCCGGCTCCGCAACCGCCCGCAGCTCCTGTTCTGCTGGCCGAACCCAAGTTCTCCGTCTACACGCGCACGCATCACGAGGTCGTGGATGGAAGGCCCGAGACCTGGTCCGACTACACCGACGGCCCGGCACCCAGTGAAATCACGGATCTGTCCTCGGAGGCGCCCGACACAAGCATTAACCGTGCGGTAGACTCCATGCACTACTACGAGGATGAGTATGTGCCCATCGAGCCGGTGGTGGTGCCCAAGCCGCCACATGTCACTTCGCACACCGTCGATGATGTCTACCTGCGCACGGTCACCGAGAAGAAGACCATCGAGGACATCGAGAGCCACAAGCGTCGCGTCACTGAGTACAAGAGCAAGCCGAGGGCTCCGCTACCTCCACCACCGCCACCGGTGGATCCCAAGTTTGATGTGAAGGTGCGCAACTATCCCAGCGAGCGGGAGCAGCAGCAATGGGAGAACTTCTCGGACATATCCAGTGCCTCCGGCCTCACGCTGACGCCCAAGATGGAGCGCAGCGAGCTCAATATTCCGCCCACTGAGCCGCCAGCCCAGATACATGACAACAAGCTGAAGCTAACCAGCCCGGAGCTGGTGGGCAACATGAAACCCATTGAGATGCCGCCCCAGGACAAGGATGTGCCCAACTGGGATGTGCTCATACGCATCCTGGAGGAGCCGGAGATGTCCGAGGCCGGTGCCGACGATGCCAGCTCGGTGCACATCAGCACCAACATCAGCTACGACGACCGGGCCAAATGGAAGGAGATCATCACCACCCAATCCTCGCTGCGCACCATGCTGACCGAGGCTGTGGTACGCGAAGACTTCGAGCGCATTCGCCAGGACACGCGCTATGAGCGCATGTTCGAGCCCCAGACCTGGGATGTCATCATACGCATCCTGGCGCCGCCCAGTGACGACGACGATGACGACGATGTGGAAATGCGCCTGCCGAAACGCGGCAAGAAGTCGCAGCAGCCGCAGCCATGGGACACGCGCTCGCGCCGCAGCTCCCTGCCCACTCTGTACGAGTACGACAGCGACGGCGGCTCCAGTGTGCGCACCATACGCAACGATCCGGGCCTCCCGCTGCCCGGCGGACCACACAGCGCACCCTTCTTCCAGCAGCAGCAGCAGCGATCGCGCCGCAGCTCGCGCACCTCCTACCAGACGGATCACAACGACTTCCGCTCCATGTCCGAGGTGACGGTGGACTTTGGTAGGCCGCAGCCGGACCACTTGGACAATGTGAGCGATGCGAGCAGCTATTATCGCATGCAGTACTACGACGACGATGGGGACAGGCGCTCGTTCCATCGCTCTCTCAGTCATCCCTCGCTGGCACGCTCGGCCAGTGAGTTCACCGAGCACTGGACAGCACCCGAGATGGATATTGCAGAGATCTCTTCGCCGGAGGGCACACCGCGGGCTCGCCGCGTGCGTCAGGTAAGCTAACTGCTGACACAGCCTCCAGTGCAATCCTCTAGCTGGCATCCATTTACAGCCCCTGGCCCTGACCTCAGCGCAGGCAGTGGGTGAGCAACGGATACTGGCCCAAACCCAAACACAGAGTGAATATGTGGAGACGCATCGAAGCAGCGTCTATCATGCGGAGAAGGAACTGCCCCGACCACAGCGCAAGTGGTAATAGAATAACCGATTGAGTCACTTTTATACATCCATTTTTTTTTTTTTTTGCGTAACACTCGAACTAATGGGACGGGTTACAGGAATACCCCTGACATTTTCTATGCAAATCTTAGTTCAATAAGTACACAAAACTCCTTACAACAATTAACAAACGTGCCAATTACAATTGCCTGACATAAATACTTACTCTAGATAACCTCAATGAAAAAGCACTTCAAACCGCAGTGTCAGTGTGAAAATTGTACGGAAATCGCCTTTTTCCGATTTTTTGCGATTTTCTTCTAAGCCGTAGGCTGAAATCCGCCAGCAGGGAGAGAGATATATAATATGTGTTCCGACTACGCGCAATTTTGAAAACCATTATGAAGTCACAGTAGCAAAACGAATGCCGATCGAGTGGGATCGGCCAACTCTTTTCTATGTATAAACTATATATATATATAAATTAATTGTATATGCAACTATGCTGCCCCCTCTCTACGATAGAGTTCACAAATGCGGAATCCAGAGGTTCGATTATCCTTCAAAGTTCTAGTTCCAGGTGTAAATATACAAAAGGTTGGAAGAGCAATGGGGTTCCTAACTGCCACTCACAAATGTTGGATGCAAAATGATAAAAAAAAAACCAAATGATCTTCCGAGAGATTCACTGGTCTTAATTGAAAGTATTACTACAAAATATAGCTAGACATACAGATGCAGCGTCTGAAATTTTGCAACAATTTCCTAATCTACGACAGATGAATACAATATATACATATAAACACGGGGCTTCCAAGTGTCGAATACAGTGGGTTTTTTTTTTTATTTTGAATTTTTGAAAAGTTCATAACTGGAATACTAATCCGTCCAATGTACTTATACATATTCTAGCATAATCAAAACAATGTCCACAAAAATATATACAAGAAATTTTGCTACATGTATCCATGAGATATTATTAAATTAGCTACTACTTGGTAAGTTCATCCTAACAGAATATCTAAATAAAGCTGAATCAAAATAAATGCATATATCTACTATTACTAACAAATCTGTGAATGTTTGTGTTAATCATTTCCTTGTTAGGATAGAGAGAGAGAGAGAGAAGAACGAGCAGAGAATCGCTAGGAGGTCCTCAACTAAGACAACGTCAGCTTGAAGATCGTCAGCTGCTTCGTGACCTCGGCGTGTGCTTGTAAATGCAAGCTTGACTGCTGTATCGTGAGCTCATCAGGTTGTCAGATCGCCAGCATGAACACGTTGGCCAACTTGAACTTATCTGCTTCAGATGGCCAGGGAATCGGCTGCTTAGATCATCAGCGTGAGTTCAAGCTCAATTGTCAGAGTGAGCTCTAGAGTTAAATAATTGACAGCTTCAAAAACGTCACCTCCCACTGATTTAGAGAGGTAAATGAATGACAACAGAATCGTTTCATTTAACATTTGAATTGCCGTTAACACCACTAACATTTAAATTTTAGCGTTAGGCAACACTGTTTGGGTGACCATGACAGCGTGTCACGTCGATAAACACCAACGATAACTTTAGTCGGCTAATCGCTTAGGGTGACCATGTTCGATTAGTGGACTATTTTTGGTATTGCGCGAATATTTTTGGTATTTGGTATTTTTGGTATCTTTTTATTTTTGGTATTAGTGAACGCACTGCGGGGCAACTGAGCAATTTAGTTGAGAAAACCACAATTAGCTGCTATTTGGCTAAACTAGTGGACAGACGGCGCACACAATGGAAGTGGAATACGAGGACTCCGGCTGGCAGGGCCGCACCAAGGCGCAGGTCAATAATGAGGTAAGGCCCGCTTCGCCCGCGCTGCAATGTTAACTTGTTTACATTTACATATCCATTCCACATCCAGGACGTACACGAGGACAACCCGCAAAAGACGATACAAGAATGCCTGGAGAAATTCCTTACCCCCGATTACATCATGGAGCCCGGCATCTTTACGCAACTGAAGCGCTACTTTCAATCTGGCGGCTCACCCGAGGAGGTCATCTCCATGCTGTCGGAGAACTACAAGGCGGTGGCCCAGATGGCAAATTTGCTAGCCGAATGGCTGATCCTAGCCGGCGTCAAGGTGACCGAAGTGCAGGCCATGGTCGAGAATCATTTGAAAGAAATGATTTTGAAATACTTCGATCCCAAGAAAGCCGACACCATATTCACCGAGGAGGGTGAGACGCCCGATTGGTTGACCGAAATGATCGATCATTATACGTGGCGCTCGCTAATCTATCGGCTGGCCGAGGAATATCCAGATTGCCTGATGCTTAATTTCACCATTAAGCTGATTTCAGACGCCGGATTCCAGAGTGAGATTACTTCCATTTCGACTGCGGCCCAACAGATCGAAGTCTTTTCGCGAGTGCTCAAGACGTCGATTGTGAAATTCCTCAACAATCCGGATGATGTGCATGGCGCCATTCAGGAATGCGCTCGCATGGTGTGTCACGGTCAGCACACGTATGTCTACTCCCAGGTACTAATCCAAGTGCTAAGTCAGGAGCAGAAGGGTGGCTTCAATATGAAGCGACTGTCTCAGGAGATCATCAAATATGCCTTGCAATAGTAAGTGAAAAGTTGGGCTAAGCGAAGGAATCCGCCTTTAACAAACCTATTTTCCAGCAATCAAAATGTGACGCCCATCACCATGGCTCTCAATGGCTCTGCCGTTTATCCACAGGCCTGTCAGGGCCTTACCTCAATGCTAACCCGCAACACTTTGAATCCAGCCGACATAACCGTACTCTTTCGGAACTATTCGGGCTCCGATCCGCCGCCCATTGACCTTATACGGAATCCGCAATTCCTGGAGCTGCTGGTGGATGCGCTCTTCCGATCGGGCATTAAAATCAATCCCGAGCATAAGCCTAAATATGTGTTTTTGCTGGCCTATGCCTCGGCGGTCATTGATCAGCCGGCCAAGAAGCGACCCCTAACCGAACGTACCCTCAATAAGGACGAGCTGAAGAGCACCATACAGGCCATTGAGAAGGCTCATGCCATTTGCAATGTGGACCAGGGCTCCACGGAACTAATTGCCGAACTGCAGACGCTCTACAATTGCATCAAGTGAGGTTCTATTCCATCCAAAAGTCCGCCCACCATTTCAAACCACTTTTGTTTCCCCCCTTTTAAGGTATCCAGTTGTGGGCGTGGGTGTCATTCGATGGATTGAGAATGTGGTTATGGAGCCATCCTACTTCAAACTTTCCACCGACAGCTGCCCCACCCATTTGGCTGTGCTGGACGAAGTGGCCGCCGTGCATCCCACACTGCAACAGCAAATCCTTTTCCTGCTCATTCGCCTATTCGAGTCCAAGCAGGATGAGCTGGAAATACTTGTACAGTTGGAGATGAAGAAGATGATACTGGATCGCATGGTGAATCTATTGACACGCGGCTGTGTGGTACCAGTGCTCAGATATATCAAACAATGCTGTGCCATTGAGGATACGGACATCTCGCTGATACGCTATTTTGTCACCGAAGTGCTGGAGACCATTACGCATCCCTATTCGCCCGAGTTTGTGCAACTCTTTCTGCCAATGGTGGAGAATGAGGAAATCACGGGCACAATGCGTGGTGAAGGTGACAATGATCCCGTGTCGGAATTTATTGGTAAGTGCTGTGCTGTGCCACACAAATTTGCAGATATTTCTCTAATGAATCTCTCGTCTCTTGCAGTTCACTGTAAAGCGCATTATACAACTGTATAGCAAAATAACAACTTATGATTAGTTTTAAGTGATAAAGTAAAACTGTACTTGTAAGTTCAGTTCCAGATGTTGTTTCTGTCACTTTTTGCAGGATGGTTCTGTCTGCAGGCTTATGGGAGAAATGGGTAAGTGATTAACAAATTGGAGTTGAGTTGAGAGTTCAATTTGCTTAGCTTTGTATACACTCTTTCAGGATATGTTTGTTATGGGCAGAGGATTGAAGCAGGTACAACATACAAGCAAAAAAAAGGTGTCTGTTGGGTCATTACAATTGGAGTTGCAGCGGTGAAACTCTCAAAGAAAGCAAACTCATCATATGTTACACATGTTTCTGCCTTTGGGGTCTTTAAGCCAACAGAAAGATGAACCAAAACCGAGTTGACATCGCTACTGATGTGCTACTATATGCTTCAAGAGGTTTCCTCCTTGGAATACTTGGGGATTGACACTGACATAGTTTAATAGGACGCGATAAAAAGCAAGTATCATCGTAGGTTTGAATCCATTGTCTGACTCGGTCATTTCAAACTTTCTTCTACCACTTTAACACTTAAGTGTCCTTAAGTTGGATACATTCGAAAATCGATCGACATTCCTAGAAATCTGCTCAATTCCTACTCGAACACTGTGGGCAGTAACCACAGTCAGACAGACCTTACTGTCTGAGTGTCATAGCCCTCAAAATATCACAAAAAATTGACAACTTAGACAAAATTGCTTCTTCTTTGTCCTGAAATGTATATCCAAATCGATCAACGTTCTCGGCCGCTGTTATTAATGACCGACAGTCTGGTTTGTAATACCCTTGCAGAGGATATTATAAAATTGTCTGCATGTTTGTTAGAAGGAAGCATCCACTAGCTGAGTGCTTCTGCCTTTATGCTATGTCAAACATCACTATGAAAGCTATCTTCACCAAACTTTGCACAAGGTCTTGTAGTACAACTACGCTGCACATTTGTTGCAACCGAGCGAATCGGATAACTGTAGCCCATAGCTACCATAGGAACAATCGGTCGAAAAACTAGTTTTAGTAAGAAAAACTTTTATATTTTCAATGAAACCGTCTCCAAACTCTGTATTTACTTGTTTTCTATGCTTCTCCATGATTCCACGAAGTTTGGTCGAAATCGGACATCTATTTAGTATAGCTCCCATACAAAAGTAGGGTCGAAAAGTAGTCTTAGTGAGAAAAACTTTCTTGTTTTCAATGGCATTTATTTATTTAAGATGCTTTTAAACAGTTCTGCCATGTTTTGTCAAATTCGTATGCCTATAGCATATAGCTGTGGTACGAATGATCGGTCGAAAAAGAACTTCTATTGAGAAAAACTTTTTTTATTTGAGGTGCAATCGACTTCAAATTTGGTACATGTACGTTTGTTAGGCTTTTGCAAGTTTTCATTAAGTTTGATAGAAATCGGACATCTATATAGTATAGCTGTCATAGAAAAGTAAGGTCCGAAAAGCAGTCTTAGTTGGAAAAACTTAATTGAACTACTTTTAAACCTACTAATTTAGTTGAAATTTGATGCAAGACAATGGAATAGGAGACTGATCCTTGGGTAATTGGTAAATTGTGCAAAATACACCAAGGGCCGTTTTCTCATCTTCTACATAGCTGCTATGAGTCAGATAAGCTACGATTTTACTCTGTTATTTGTTAGTTTATGTGACAGATAGCTCTATGTAGGAGATGTGAACTCGGCCCTTAGACTAGATTTACACGGTGAAGTTATCTTAGTAGGCGAAATATTCAAGGCAAAATGGAAACGTTTTATAAAGGAAAGGCTTTGAATCTCAACTGATTCTTTTGTCTACTAAGAGAACTCTATGAAATATGCTTCATATATGTAAATCCAGTCTTCGATTTCAATCTTCGGGCTTGCTCTCGTTGGACCATAATTTAGTTTTAGCGTTTTTTTTGACTAGTCAGAGGTCAACCTCTGTATAATCCATTGGTGGCATCGATAATTCTTCAAAGAAGGGCTTATCCAGTGCCACCTTTGGATGTATGATTAGATTTCCATGTTTGGCATTGCATTGTGTGACTCCGGGACCTTCAATTTATTGAAATCTTGATTGAATTTCTTGAGAAATTAACATTTACCATTTATTTCACAACTCTTTCCCTGCCTTATCAACTCCATTTCCCTGAACGTACAAAAGTCTCTGCCTCTCGCTCAGTTTCACGTCCCATCGAGAGAGACGGCAGACTCGCTCCCGCTCCCGCTCCCCCCCATACAAAAAGAAAAGGTAGTGTCGTTTTTTTTTTTTCGAAATTATATATGTAGTTTACACAGTTTTATTGCAACCAATAAATATGCATATCTCTTACAAAAGTCCTTTAAGCATGAATGCGTGCTTTAGTCCATCGATTTTGTATGAGCGCCGGCCAAAACTTAACAATTCGGATTCGCATTTCTAATATTTACACTTCTTTGAAGAGAATACTATGCAAAAATACCCACTGGATCTCGTTATAAATGGTTTTTCGTCAGAAATCAAAGTCAATGTACAGGCAGACAACACACCCACCGTGGCTGCTTGAACATCGAAACTGATTTGCGGGGGAATTCCCGTTTGTATGTATGTATGCATGTGTGCGTGTCTTTGATTTTATGTATATATATATGTATGTAATGGGGCTAATGGGAGACGACTATGATTGTATGTTGTATTGTATATTGTAGCTTTGGTTGGCAGCGTTTAGTCTGTTTGATTTTTGTTTTTGAGCTAATTTTACAAATAGTTTAGTTATTCTTCTTAACATCTTTACTGTCACCATCCTTGGCCTGGCCGCGACCCAGAATTTTGGCCAGGCTATCCCAAATGCCGCCAAAGAAAATGGCACAGCCAAGATTCTCCAGCGGCAGGAAGGGATCGTGAATGCCCAATAGAATCGACGACAGCTTAAAGTACACCAAGAAGATGACAATGCCAAAGTAAACTAGAGCATGTGGAGCTGAGATCCAATCGGTTTTCTTGTCCAGCACAAAGATGATGGAGGCCAGCAGGGAGGCTTTGGTGTAGCTGAACGGGCAGAAAGAAAAACAGAGAGTAAAATCGATGGACATGAAGCCGGCAACCGACAACCGGCAACTGGCACTCACAAGGATGGCTGCATAAACTCCATGGCCGTTGGTGTCCAGGCACCCCTGATAAGGCGCTCGATCAGCTTGGTGAATCCGGCGCCATTACCCTTGAGCGTGCCAATAATAATCATTATTATCCAGGCATTTGGATACAGCTTGGCCGCATGTCCCACACCGTCGTACACCTTTTTTGCCCTGTAAATCTCCTTCATGGCACTGGCCACAATCTTCACCGGCAGGAATTTGCCAATCTTGTAGCCTATGTCGAAGGGTGTGTAGAACACAATGTACCTTGGGAGGGCACAAGTTAGTTTCAAGCTTCCAGATGCCAGATACCAACACTCACCAAACCGCAGTTCCCACCAACAGCTGGCCGGTGTTCTTTAATGGTGCCAATATGGGTTCCCCGAGCAAGCCATTTGCAACCATGCCGCCGGCAAAGATCACCAGCATGGTGGACAGCCAGCAGGCCAGTGGATGCTTTCGAGAGAATGCCTGGGCATTGGCGCCCAAATCCTCGCGCACGGCCAGCGCGGCAAGTAAACTGTGTGCGATGTCGAAAAACGGAAACATTTTCAGTTTTATGACCTGGTTGGCCACATCCAAAAATGCTTCCGGGTCCATGATCACAGCCGATCTTGTATCCTGCCTTCACGGATGATAGATAATCTGCAATGGACGGGGATTGGTTAAATGTAAAAGGGCGAATGTTACATAAGAGAGCACTTGCCCGCCCTCCCTCCCCCCCTAGCGCTGGCTCTATGGAAATATGTGTGTTTGGGGCCAACCAGCTGGTACCTACTTGAGCCAACACCGCGCCCCAAGTTCCTCAAACGGATTCTACAGTCAAACAGGCGACCTGCTGCGGAATGTGGAAATGTCGAATTTGTGTGTTCATTTAGAAGATTAACATAAAAACAAATTCGAAATAAAAATGTCGCTGTTTTTGCCAGAGCTCCAAAAATAAATCTCACTGATGAGTGGACGGTCGGCGGGGCGGGTGGCCGGGTCTGCTGCTGCTGCTGCCGCTGCTCTGGCTATTTTCGAAGAGATATGGTGCCATATGTATAGATATCTGCCATGGGTGGGACATGCATGGCTCCCCCATTATCCTGTTTTTCAGTGGGACCCCAGCTGGGTGGACACCCCACCACATCCACATGCACATATATGGGTATAAAAATAGCCAATCAATTTTACCTACGTCTACACGCGAGCAACGGATAACGGATAGCAGAGTGCAGCACGAACACGGGGAGACTGGGCCAGGCCCGTAGATTACATGCTCGTTGTTGTCCGATTTTTGTTTGGCGCTCTCCCTCTCTCTCTCTCTGGGGTCTAGACAAATGTTTTATATTTAGAATACTTTTGAAGTCTCGCAAGCATTCCACTTATTTGAAAACGAAGAGCGCGCGAGGATTCAAAACTAATGTGGTTGCTGCCACCCGGAAGAATTGCCCCGTTCTTTATTTCATGTCCACTTGATTCTTGATTGATTCAAATTGGTTCCAGCTGGCCAACATTATGTTGGGCACTTACATATATCTGATTGGTACACTTAAACTAAATCAAAACAAACCCAAGTTGTATTGGCTTAGATATGGCACTGTCGTTTGCGATAGTTAAGGGCTGGCAAAACTCTCACGAGCTTATTCGAAGCCATCACTGTGGTGCAAGTCCCGCAAGTGTTTGGATCAGCTGCTCACGACTGCGCCATGCAAAATCTGCAGTGTGCCCAGAAATAGTAAGAAAGTAAGGTCTACTTATAGAGATTGATTTTAATTTTGCTTAAGACAAAAATACTTGAGTGGAGGGCTTGGTTTTTATTTAAATTCTGCTGCGATTTATAAATGAAGAACATTGCAAGGTTTTTACTTAACATATTATATTACATATTATATACTATTAAAATAGGCAACAAGGTTCAGTATATATATAGGGTTGTCGACTGCCGAGCCCTATTCTGTTTTCGGAAATGGTCCATCACATGTAGAATTATTGTTGTTTGAATCTTAAGTCATGGGGAACCGTTTTTAATGTTTTTATATCACTTTGATTTTGATCGTAAAGTCATATTTCTTAGTTTTAAATTAAGATAAAATATTTTGTACCGCTTCAGATATGCCATGGAAGATGTAAAGCATTTTTTAATAGGTTCAAAACAAGTAACAAGCATACTTTAGTGATTATTCATAGCATATTTTTGGGCAGTGCACGATTTAATAATTCTAAGAACATTCACTCAAAATGATATATTTCTTTCAAAACTCTCATCTCCAACAGTGGTTTTGCCATCACTAGAATCAAATGCGTTATCGCATTTCGATAGCTTCAAATTACAAAACTACATAAATAAATACACTCGAAGTAGTTGCGACTTAAACGAAACGAAAACAATAATGTTAATACTTGTGTTTGTGCGGTTTAGTTACTAATTTGTTTGTAATTTAAATTCAGTATTTCACAGTGGCTTCAGCCAAAACGTGAATCTCAGCTACCTTACGCACGTACTAAACACACACACACACACTCTCACTCGCATTTACACACAAACACACATTAAAGTTTATGTACTACCTTCGGGTTTGCGCAAAAACTGGTGCTAGTATTACTAATTTAGGTAATATTAAGGTCAAAATCTGTCAAAAAGGTGAGATAATGAAAGGATCATTTGATAAACTTGTAATCATTGAGTTGTTTTAATGAAAGTTCATACGTTTGTGTTGGCCATCAAACCTAAATACATATGTACAAATGTACGGGCGTGTGTGTGTGTGAATAAATCTTGGCTTGTTTGGTTGAAATTTACATATGGAAATATTTGAGAGGTGACAGTGCGTAATTGTGTCTTTGATGTGCAAATCTGTAACTTTGTGTGTGTGTGTGTCTACATCTGTGTCAATAACTGTTAATAATCGCTGTGTATTTGTTTAAGTAAATATGGATGTAATAGATATTACCAATTGTTTGATAGGTCATCAAGAAGCTGGCACTATTTACGTGAGATAAGAAAACGGTTCCTTCCGATTGTGCAAACATACATATACATATACTTACATATATGTATGTATGTACTTATGCTTGTGTGAGTGTGCCTGAAAACCAAATAGAAACAGTTGTGTCTTCGTCTTTCCTCCCCTTCATCCCACCTTTGCTCGTTCCAGTGTTACATACACATACATACATACAAACACATGCTTAACAAATATTTAAAAATAATTTCTGTCTCGGATTATTCTGAATTCGGACCCTGATTTTCAGATGTCTTCCAACTCATCGAAGAAAAACAAGTCATCTGGTATGCGCATATTGTGGATACCAGGCCGTAAGAGTCATCATCCCAAGGGACGTTACAATACCACAAACAAAAATATCTCGTATTCGGGTCAGCAGAAAAAAAGTGAGGTTTGGTCATTGGGCGGCAGCAAGGCGCAAACCGAGCTGATTGATTTGTAAGTAAGGTCCCCCCCGTCATCCCCTCCCTCCCCTCCAAAACTATGGTTAAATGTCAAACCAATCGTGATCAGATGGTTGAGAATTAAAGAGAGAAAGTTCGCAAATGTCAAGTGTTGTTTTTTACAGTTACTTAAACGTGTCATGTTGAATATATGTATTCGAAACGCGACCATCTCTAATCGCGAACACAAATCGCGAAATTTTCACTTCTACAGTTCGATTGGTTGTGTATATTTGTGATGGAAATGGTAAAAACTTGGCCTATTTTGTAATTTTGAGATAGGAAAATTGGATAGATTTGGGGGATAGCGGGTTTCAGAAAACTTTCAGTGCTAGATCAGTTCAAAAAGGAACTCTTCTGTCCCCAAAAATGACAAATTGACATCACTGGTGCATACTATAAGTCTGTAATTAGACAAGAATCAGTCTCTAAGGACTTTAAGGAACTGCTTTGTCCCATTCCCTTCATGAACAACTGGATGGGCTTTCCGATAATTCATCGAACCTGCATAGTGATTCGATAAAGTTTACACGGTGCAGCAGAAAATCGAGAACGACCATTCAAAGTTGCGCGCAGTGCGCTACCTTGTAGTTATTGTATCAAGCATTCTCTTATATCAGACCATCCCATTGTCACTGCAGTGGTCGATATCGATAATGTACTTTTGTGAGTAGTTGTCCAACTCATCTGGGTATATTTAACACGTTTCTGTTTGTTTCTAAAACTAAAGTCATTGATATTACCCTGCCAATAACTGTCAGTCACAAGTTTTATAATGCTCAAACGAATAACACACAGTAAAGGGGCCAGGGCTGGAAATAAGACGTGCGGCTGGAACCTGAGCAGCTGGTCTTATCTAAGGACAAGGTAGGAATCGGTATTAACATAGACATCTGTCATTAGAATCAGGGTGAGTGAGATGGATGGTCATGGATCCAGCTAGCCTTCCTGCGGCTTCTAGTCATCTTAACTACTTTTTACTATTGGACACTCTTTTATCTGAAACTTTAAGTAAACAAAGCTCAGACAAAATGTTTCATTTGCCACAGAATTCCTCGAAAGATTGTAAGCTTGGTGTTTACATCAATATGTTCAATCATAACAACCGATTCGATGGAACTGCTGCCAAGAAACACTTTGGAAGTGAAACACCTAAACTGGAACTCAAAACGGTAAAGTCGGTCAAGACCGACTATAATATACTCTGTACCTAAGAAATTATACGTTTAGCATACATTCTGATGCTGCAGGAGGCAGCTGAAAGCTGAAACCCAGAAAGACTTTCATATTCAGAGTTGACTTTAAAATGTAAGCAAACGTTAAGTGCGACCGCTTGATTGTCAGCTAGCTAAACGGTCACTCAAATAATTAAATCCCTTCAGCTTAGGGGGGGAAGAACATGTCTAACTTTTCACTAAAATTTTGAGCAATTGGACTCGTTTTTTTGATAATCACCACGAAATGTTCTAACACTTGTCTTTAATTTCGTTTCCTTGCGCACCTTTATAACACTTACAACTTCCCATATTTCATCAAACTCCTTGAAACTTTTGCAGCCCCTCACCCGAGGTGCTGGATAATGCTACCAGCTCATCTTTGGCCATTGCAACAACCTACTCACTGATTCAATCTGTGAAAGACGGCGGTGAATCACTCAAAAGTGGGGATAGCCTTTCATCGGCTGACTATTTGGCAGCTGCTTCGGAATGCGCCACATTGCCAGTCACCCCAATTACCACAACTTCGTCCAGTTTAAGCTCACCACTGTCTGAGCTGGCGCCATCGACGCCGTCCACAAAAGTAATGTCATCGCCCATAGTGGTTACCACCGTGGAGATAAGGGATTTGGTAAGTGCAGTCTCGACTTGGGTTGGGCTCGAAAAACTTGTACTGAAGATCCTGTTTATACCCCTCCCACGCAGCACAACATACTCAATCCCGAAGATTTGCCCAAGATTCCATTACACCCAACTGGTTTGGGAGAGATGGATGTGGTTTTTAACAGCTCGGCTGGCACCACAGCCTCGATAGCTACTACTTCATCGCCAACGGCCAATCGAAAAGCTGGCGAAGGCTTAGTTACCACGCCGCAAAAGGCCAAATATAAGAACCATAATAACAATCAGGCAAGTACCTAATCCAGCTCTAAACACTTGTCTTAACCCTCCCCATCTCCCACCCCGACACACACACACAGGAGGACATCAATTCCATCGAGAGCATTTCCAGCTTCCAGCGTCAACAGGTTAACTCAGATTTCGAATGGATCGACGAGATGGTACAGCAGCGGAACTGCAACGAAATGATGCACAAGAACAAGCGCAAAAAGTCCAAAAAGACAGACGAGCCCAAGACAGAATCTGATCAGCTGGATGGCAAGATGTACGAGTATCATAATAACAGTGACGTCAAATCGAAGGCGCCGTCCGACGACAATGACGCCGATGAGAAGGTTGTCAAATGTTTATACTACTCGCTGATGTGCTGCGACTGTACTATATCATAGGATATATTATAGATTTAGGCTAACATTTAAGTCACCCCTCGAATCGATGTATGTAGTAAATTTACCTCTCTCAGCAGCTATTACTTACATACATACGCATAGGTCTAAGGCTCTTTGTACGATTTCTATATGCTTGCACCATATGCAATCATCCTCCTCATCCAATGCAGAAACTGAAACTATAACCTAACTGAAACTGAAATAGAAATAAAATGTAATGAAGTGACGAATTTACGATGATCAAATAATGAAATAACGACGAAATGTGTGGCGCGAAGTCATCAAATCTTTCGGTATGAGCGAAAAATGAATGTATTATAGATATTTTGATATTTTTGTAAATAAAGTATTTTCTACAAATACAAAACCAGTTGACGCTTGTTGCCGGTTTCGTTGGATTAAGCGAAAGGATCTGTGGAAGAGACCGATCCTTAAAGAGAGAGCAGTTTTTGACATCATTTCGGATTTGACGCAACTTTAAAAGTCAGAAAATGTGGATGTACGAGCAGATTTAAGGGTAAGTCGAGACGATATACTCAAAGAAGGGCTTTTATAGTTAAGATAGGGTGAATTAAGGGGACATCTAAGAACAGAAAAGAGTTTTGCCCACTGGCTTACCTTCAAAAAATTAATAATTAAGAAGGGATTAGGCGATCCCTGAACTGAAATTCAGATTTCCGTACTGTCAAACCTTTGAAAGTCTGTTGAAAATAGTTCTCCTGGCGGATTTAAGCGAAATTTTTTTTGGGTTTTTTGAAGCGTGTCGACGGGCCAAAGTGTTGAGACTTGACAGAATTTTGACCGATCCAAGAACATAAACTGAGTTTTGGGCTTTTCATGTTATACACCAAGCTTTTTTTTTATTTGTGAGTGACAACAGTTCATGCGGGTTGCTTGCAGTTTGAATTATACCCCTGAAGTTGTTTGAGTACGCCTGTCGATATTGTATCGATATGTGACTATGGTCACACTAAAATATGCTGCGACAAAGGCGCTCACTGTTCCCCTGACGAAAGTTTGTTTTGAGTAGCCCTGTCGATATTTTATCGATATATGAATATGGTCACATTGAGATCTGCAGTTCAGTGCACTTGTGTCATTTCGTTGAAAACAATCAAAGAACTTTGAACAACACTTTGAAAAAAAGTTAAACTATTCCAAGGGCTAGTTGTGTGACAAGAGTGTTATATCAAGTGATAATACAACCTACCTAAGAACTGATCACTTGGATGCTGCAACACGCGCCAACATTACAATGGCAGCTTCAGCCGATTCTCGGATATGCAGGCGCGTAAGTACATTCAAATTCATATATATATATATATATATATACATGGACAATATAAATCAGCGGTGGGCAGCAAAATCAAATAGGGTGCACTTTTTTTGCCTCCAAATTTCAACTCATGTATGTTTGTATGTATGTCTGAGCAGCACAGACGCGGGGCCTAGTGTTTTGTTGTTGGCATACGAAGACCGTCACAATGCGTATTGCGTTTTAGGCATAATCAGAGGCCGGCCATCGATTTCCAGTCACTTATCTAACTTATAATAACCGCCTCCAATACAAAATCTATCTTGTAAAGCGAGATATTTCAGCAGTACATCTGCCTCTCAATTGGGCCCTTGTTTTGTCTGCTGTGTGGCATGTGGCACCGTCTTGTTGAAACCACTTGTCAGCCAAGTCCTAAAGTAAGTCGCTGTGATAAGTCGCGTGGCTTCAATCAAAGATTTATAAATATAGATAACGCAGTCATCTATCTTGAGTCTTGAGTCCTTATCTCCGATCTCCAATCCTCCCAATGAATTCTAAAGACTTGTTTCAACTTGACATAACATTTTTCATAAAAATTTAATACAAACATTAAATTTACAAATATATATATATATAAAAACAATTCACAATCACATATAAATTTTATCATTTTTTTTTTTTTGTTTTGTTTTGTTTTCGGATGTTAAATATTTCGATTCGCTATGTATTTTCCTCAAAGTAAGGTTAAAAATTTACTAGTCCAGAGCAAGAAATCCAAGATCAAGGTGTGGTATTTGGTTGGGTGGTCAATGGATCGATCAATCAGCTGTGGATGTTGTTGTTGTGGTTGGTGGTGGTGTTGGTGTTGTTAGGCGGATTCCGATACGTGGGATTATTAGTTTCGGCTAGCGGCCTTCGTATGTGGGAGGACTGTGATCTATTACTGTTGCAATGATGAAACTCGATCGCATCAATATCATTTGTACTCTTTATATAAAATTCGCTTTTGGGCTCATAGACTATTCTCTCATCATCTGCGGAATTATCATCAGCAGCATCGGCCTCGGAGTCATCGTCGTCCTCATGTTCGCCCATATTGAAAATGAATCTGGCCTCGTTGCTTGTCTGCTTGTTGCTGGTGTTGGAGGCGCCCGATCTGCTGATGATTTTCCGATATCGCACCGAATTCCTCGACACATGGTTACTGTTGCGCTGTAGGAGGCGTAAATGATTAGTATGAGAAGTGGTTTAGTTGATTCACACCACCCACCTGTAGCACAGCAAAGATAATGGAAAATATGGTGATGATCAGCAGGCAGATGGCAACCGCTATGGCTGTGATGGCTGTCAGGGGCGAGTCGAGTCGCAAAAGAAACTCCTTGCCATTGCCCTGACTACCAAATGCTCCAGCCCGAACATCACCGTCTCCTCCAGTGCCATCGCTTTTGAACATACTCTCGCTGCCAATTACGGTACGCCGCTTGCCTCCCGTCGAGGTGGTCTTACATTCACCTAGAGAAACGGTTGTGTTTAATGTGGATTAGCCAGCGCGCACTACTCAGTTGCTTTGCCACTTACCCGTATCCTTGTCGCAGTGACAGCAGGCTGCATTATCGTCCGTTTGATTCTGACAGCAGGGCACACATTGGCTATTCAACTGATCCAAATGAAGGGGCGTAGCACAAGACTTGCACGAGAATGGCCCGGGACCCAGGCAGGAGCGGCAAGAGTCATGACAGCTCTTGCATGTTTGTGTCGTTGTGTCATAGTACTGAGAGCTAAGGCATTCCATGCACAAGCCGCCATCAAGCATAAAGTGGGGCGGACACGAGGAGCAGGCCAAGGGACCGGCATCTGCAGAAAAAGATAAGGAGTTAGAGTTCAATTCATCATCAACTCAATGACCATACCATTGCATGTTTTGCAGTAATGATGACATTTCTGACAGCCAAAATCGGATTTGTAAAAGCCTTCGGGACATTCGGGATGGCATTCGCCAGCAGCCAATTGCCAGCCATCCGGGCATTGTACACACTGATTCCGTCTGGGACCACTGCAGGTGTGACAGCTCAAATAGCATTTGGCGCAGATGCCTCGGTCGCTGTAATACCTAAAGAAGGGGGGGTAAACAACATGGTTAGCTTTTATATGGCTGCGATGCCAACTCTTGGGAATCTTACCCATCCGCGCATGTGGTGCGACACTCGCCATTCTGTAGCTCCAGACCCTTGGAACAGTTGCTGCAATTCGTGCGCGATACACACTGCGTGCAGGTGTGCAAACAGGGTGAACACACGCCCGTTTCCATGTAGAAACCATCCCGACAGCCGCTCACACAGCTGCTTAGCTCGAGCAGACGATTCTGTTGGCAGGACATGCAGTTGGTATCCAGCGGGCCGTTGCATGATTCACATGTGCTGTGACATGGCTGGCACTGACCCTCACCGGTGCTAAAGAACTCCGCTGCGGGAAGGAAGGAGATTGATTAGAAATTGACAACTGAGTCCGACAATGGCTGGCACTTACATTCGCTGCAGGCTTCGCTGCCAACCACAATGCATTTATCCTTCTTGCTCAGCGTCCAATTGGCCAGACATTCGGAGCAGACGCCATTGATGGTACATGTTTTGCAGCCACTGGGACAGGCCATGCACTCGGCCCGCTTTTTATCAGCATAGAAACCATCTGGGCAGTTATTTAGGCATTTGCTTTGCCAGGCATAGCGACTGGGCCGACAGGTAATGCAGTCCCGTTCCGTTGGTCCATTGCAGGTGGCGCAAGATGAATGGCACACGGCGCATCTGCAGAGAGTAATGTGATTAGTGGGAAAGCTGGGGAAGTCTCAACACCTACTTGTTATCCTCCGTCTCGTAGGTGTCCAGTGGACAGGCCGAGTAGCATTTATTCTCATGCATGACAAGATGGTGATCACAGCTGGTGCAGTACTCGGGATGATCCTGACACGACGCACAGTTTGGCTCACACGGCACGCAGGTGCGGTTCTTGGTGTCTGAAAAGAGAGTTGATTCATGCTTAAATCTCGAACAAATCTCTGGGCTCTCAGCTCTTACTTTCAAAGTAACCATCCGGACAGATTTGCAAACAGACTGCGAGATCAATGACATGCAAATGAGCTGGCGCACAGGTGAGACAGCTGTCGGGACCGGCGCCGGCGCAGGTTTCGCAAGAATCATGACAGGGCCAGCAAATGCCCACCTGATTGGGGAAGGAGCGTGGCGGACAACGGCTGACGCAGGTGCTGGAAGAGAAGGAGGTAATGAAAGCTGAGTTGCCATCAGTAAGCCATCTGCTTGACTCACTTGTCCAGCCGATACAGCCTGCAGGCCACACACTGTGTGGGTCCTCGTCCATAGCAGCCTCCTGAGTCGCATTCCACATCACAGGAGGACGATAGCACCAGCTTGTTGCTGTCCACCGTTTCGGCTGCCATGGTCACATTGTGTCCATCCAGCGTGGCAGTGGCCGGCTCTGGATTGGAGCCGGCGCTGGTGAAAATATTCTGATAGTTCAGATAGGAGGCATAATTGTCCGTATTAAAGTTGACTCCTTCGTTCGCCGGCTGCCCGATATTAGATGCCGATGGGAAGAGAAACGGATTTGAGCCCACCGAGCTGCGCAATTGAGAATTGGATGGCAGCAGCTCCGATTTGAGACGCATCGGCTGGCTGGACGTGCCATAGAAGATCAACTGCCACTTGGACAAAATGCCCGGCTGATTGACTCGCCGTCTGCCGCCATTGATCACCTGCAGGGACCAACGTCCCTCCGCCTTCTCGCCCCAGAAGTGTACACTCAGGAATGGCCAGTCATCGAAATTGGATTTGACAATGTCGCGCGGCCGCTCGAACAACAAAGTGCTGGTCGTTCCCATGGGCGAGGTGAGCAAAATGCGCAGATTGCCACGCGGGAAGAAGCGCAAGGTGATGCGGCACTGGACGTGCTCCAGGTAGCGCACCTCATTAATGGTCCCCGCACACCCATTGACGTCCATGTGCGTGGCAAGGGTATAGCCATAGGTGCCGTCGATCTTCCGATCTTCATTGTTCTCCCGCGACTTGCAAATGTGCTGTGGCGGCACTGAGGTCCACTGCTCCGCCAGCGTGACCATGGCGCCCGCATCCATCAGGCCATAGCCAAATTTGTGACTGTATTTCCGCTTCACGCCATTCGGTGTCCAGCCGCTCTCCTTCTCCAGCGGTCCCGGGCGCGAGGTGTAGACCACCAAATATTGCATGTCACGCCACGTCAACTCCGGGTTGGCCTCCAAGGCCAAAGCGCATATGCCAGCGGCCAAGGGCGCTGACGCCGAGGTACCCGTGTGCTCCACGGTGCAAATGTGATCGGGTCGCAGACGCCCATCCATATCCACGGTGGCCACACTCTTGTCATGACCGGGCGTGCCCGAGCTGTAGGTGGTGGCCAGTGTGGAGGAGCACTCCTCCAGATACCAGGGCTTGAAGCTGCAAGGCAATCAATGCGAGATTGGATTGGAGAGAGCAAGAGAGCTGACCGCTTCGAATCTTACCCGGCTTGCGTGGCACTGGATATGGACAGGGTGAAAATGGAGTTGGTATAACCATCACAGTTGCACGAATCGGTGTAACGACCACCATTTCCCGAGGCCCACACAAAGATCGAGCCCTTGCCCTGCCGTCCACTGGTTACACCATATATGAAGGCACGACGCGCCAATGGTCCGGGACCATCCACCGTTGAGCCATCATCCTCTGGACCCCAAGAGGCGCTATAGATGTCAATATGCGAGGGATTCAAACTCAAGGCCTGAGCCTCGACCACATCGTTCACTTTACCATCCAGCATGCGTACGCCTGCAAGAAACAAGGGAGACACAAGTTAAGGTGGGGGATCAAGGATTTGTGGCTACAAGTTTTGCTGGGAATCAACGCTTAATACTCTTACGGAGTACAAGGGGAAAACAAAAGGCAGGCATGCAAATCAAACGAAATTAGGTACAGGTGGCTCGGTTCAGTGGCTCACACAGTCTCTGAGCCGCTCGGATGTGAGTTCGATGCCGTCTGGGGACATCTAATTGAAAAAACTCACACCCCAGTCACCTTCACCAGCTGTTGGCGCCAGCTGTAAAGTAATCAGCCATAAAAAAAGCCATCTTTTGTGCGAAAATTAAAATCACACAAGTCAAGAGATTGAGATAAGCTCGGCGTGGCCCTTTAGGGATGTTATGTCAACTATTTTGAAAGTATTTTCAACATTAACTGCCGTGAGTAAGGGGTATATCGCTTTTGTTCTCAATTAGTGTCCGCAGACAATATGAGACTCATCTTGTATTGGACAACAACATTCAATAAGATGGAGTCTCTTAAGGCTGCTATGATATAGGTGAGATGAAGTTCCCAATCATTTGTGACTGCCTGCCTATAGGAGGGAATCTTAGCCAACGGCAGAGGTTGGTTCTACCCCCAAAAGAAACAAACTCAAGCGGGATAAATAACCTTCGCACAATGGATTTCAAAGTATCTGATAAATTACCCTTTCGGGTTCCGGTTTGTTTGCATTGCACAATTACATCTTTAACTTTCTCCCCTTCATTACTCTCTGTCATCGTCTACTCTCTACTCTTTGTCTTACTTACCACCAATGCTGGCATTATAGGCCACACCCACTCCGCAGTAGTTATTGAAAGCAACTGCTGCCACTTCACCGGCACATCTCGTTCCATGCTTATTATCACCATTATCTTGAGGCGTTGGATCGGAATCATTGCCATTAATATCAAATGAGGCATCTGGGTCCTGTTTTGGGGGGTTGTAAACATCAGTCGAAAATTGTTTCCTTGATTTTTTTTTGTATCATTTCATTTGCTTACATAATTTTGGGCTAAATCCGGATGATTGGTCTGAATGCCATCGTCTAGTATGGAAACGACAACACCTTTACCGGTATAACCCTTTTGCCAGGCAGGACCAACATTCATGTCCAGGCCATCCTTGGCGCCACCGTTCTTAAAATACGATAAGAATGAAAATAGAATGAAATTGTTTAAAATTGGAAAAATTTAGCGAAAATTTTAAAAATTTAATAGAAGCATCTACATTGATACGAGAGATAGAGAAGTTGAGAACTTAGATAATATTGATTATGTCTAGGGTTGTTATCAAAATTCAAAGACAGCTTCTTCAATTGTAATTCCTTTCGTCTTACATTTTTTCAGTTTTAAACTAAAAGCGGCACGGCCATGGGGACACACACACACAAAGGCGACTGTCGGTTTCTATGCTGCCTCTCCATGTTTTTGCGCGTATACTACTTTGAGATTCCCAAATGGTTATGCCACCGCTGGCATGACGAGACTGTTGAGAAACGTACAGTTGGTCGGCATTGATCGCTGATGATAGAGGGTGTGGTTCCCCTTGAAACAGCCTCCTTTGTGGTCTCTGTTTAAAGTTGTGCCAAAGCATAACATGACGACTAAAAACTGCTGTTTTATTCAATATTTATAACGTTTTGCACAAAATACCACCCCCTTAACTCTATTCAAGCCCAGTCAAATAAGGGATTCAACTGGTTTATACTGATAATTCGTATAAACCTACTCTTTGGTGTTCCAAAAGTGGTCTCAAAAGATTTGATGGATATTTAAGGTCATTTAGATTTCATTTGACTCGTTTTAAAAAATATTTTCCAAATATAGGGATTAAATCTCCGAAACACTACAAAATATTAAGGCGGCAAACCTCTGAAATGTTTGAAGAAGGTTCGATTCGGGAGCTCGAACGCTTTGGAGCCTAAGCCTAAGCCTAAGGTTCAGTTCTCAGACCATTTCCTTTAATTGTCATACCTAAAACTGTGGTTTGAAGTTTCCTTCTCGGAATCTGAGATATAAATAACACAGAGATTTGTGCTTGTCTCATAACCCTGGTGTTGTTTACCCAGGATAAAGCTCTAAGCGTATTCCCTTTATTCCTTAGGAGCTTTCTAGCAGGGTTTTGGATCCACCATAGAATCTAGCATGCCTATTCCTTGACCATTTCGTTTCGGTTAGAGGAGCTTAGAGACTGATTGCTTCTGCGGCCTTTGTGTATAGACTCCAAGACGATCTCAGAGGTAAACTTAAGGCTGCTAAGAGCATAGAGAGCTGCTTGGTTATCGGAGAGGATAGCTAGCAGACCTATATAGGTCCGTACTTGGGAAGTTACCACATATTTCGACTTAAAATTTGCTTGTACATTCTCCCATTAACTCAAATCCATTCCATTTGAAGTCCTGCTACCCCAAGTGTAGCTTCTGTGTAATACAAATTGTGTGTGTTGGGATTTTTTTAATTGAAAAGTGTTTGGAGCCTGCCCGGTATGGAATCGCTTTCCGTTTTTTTCTTTCTTTCTGTCTTTCAATTTTGATAAGCAGCCTTCTGTTTAGGGTAAGCATGCATTGAAATCAGACATGATTACATACTTTACTCACCAAATACCACTGTTCCTTAAACAACGGATCGGAGAATATTAGATGTGAGGTGACATCGCGGTATTCCATGCGCGGCGTATGCGTCGACTCTGGGGAGTATGAAAGATGCGAAATCGGGTCGATTATGTAGTCATTCGGCTGACGTAAAACACTGTACGGACTATAGGTGGGTAAATCCTGATAGGGGCCATCCCTCTTTCGGCGGATTTTCTCGTGCTGCTGCTGCAGCCATTTCACCTGGAATAGAAAGAACGACAGAATGAACCCCCATTAGCAATTAGCTTCACTTGTATAGACTTTGCCCTATTGTGCTCACCTCAGACTCCGATTTTAAGGCACTGTGATGCTTACGACTGGAGCGTGTGGAACGCTTAGACACGCGGTGATGCTGGAACACATAATAATCGTCGAGAGCACCGATCTGACCTTTGTTAATAAAGCCGTACTTGGACGCAATGGCGTCGGCAACAAATTTGCCAGCCGGAATATAAACGGCGAACTCATTTGTGTAAATTGGTTCCTCGGGCAGGCTGTAGGCGCCAAAGATTTCAATATCGTTCAACTGGTGATGAGTATTCGCAGGCGGGCCCTGTGGCCTCTGTGCGGTTCGACTAAGTGACAAATTGGCCGCATTCTCCTTTCTGAGTATTCCGGCTGAATATTGAGTTTCGCTTTCGGTTTGCTGGAAAGCACTAGTACTTCGGCTTAGAATTGCTAAAACTAATACAAAATATATACAGCAGCCTTTTGCCATTCGGTTAAGTGTACATAAATAGTTGCTATTGAGTGGAGCGGATGCCGCCGCCGCCGCATATGGACTTCGTTTTCGATTTCGTGCACTGCTGCTGCTGCTGCTGCTGCTGCTGCTGCTGCTGCTTCTCGCAGGCCGCTGCGGCGGCACTTGGCTAAATGTGAACTCGATGCGGCTGCTGTTGTTATGATGGTGGCTATTGTTGCTATTATGTCTGTTAATGACGTCTCTATCAATAAGCATATTTAACTATTGTTCCAGCTAGTTGTGTTTAAGGTAGTTGGTGCGGATACACTGCAAGAGTCGTTTGACGGCGTCGTGTCCGTTTCTGGTATCCGCTTTCATGTGTATCTAGTTATTCGATTTTGGTGTATCTGGAACAATAACAACAAGAATGGAGAGGTAAGGCACCAAATTGGTCATACATAATCAGCAGAATTTAGGAACGTGGGATATTTTGTATTTTTTGCCCCATTCGCAAGAACAAATAACTCTGATTCATTATCATCATCAGCTGCGGCTGCTTCACAGTCAAGACGCTTTTTTGCGCCCAAGCACGAAAAGTTCCCATGATTTCAGCCACACACACACACACACACACTTGTTGAATGCCTCTGCTATCTATTTGAAGGTGCTTAACATAATTGGTACGAGCACTTACAGAAATTGATTGTAAATGCGTTATCGTTGGGAGGGGGAGGGGGAAACCGGTTCGAACCACATTTCAATCGAATTTGATTGTAACACAGGTAGATAATATGCCAGGCGATGCTCGGGTCCACAGAGAATTGTGCTAACTTGTTTCCTTCCTTTACAAACTTCTTGATTGACTGATTTGTTTCTGAACCACTTTAGCACCGGTTTGTTCCGTCTGAAAACTGGTTTCATTCTATTTCCCACCCACACACATTAAAAATTCAGTTCATATCTTCAATAATTCCACTTTTATATGGCTTTGAACCACTTTTAAAACGATTCACTCTGGTTCAGTTAAGTTCCTAAGCCAGTCATAGGTCTAACTCCATACTACACACCACATTTCCAGCTGATAACTTCAATAAATTCTGCGAAATAATTTCGAAACACTTTAAAACTGAATGGGAAACAGTTAACTGTCCATTTTCTAGCTATTTCCACCTAATTTCCATATTCATGAACTACTTTTGAACCGATTTACTCAAGTTCAGAACCGGTGTTTAGCCAGTAACAGAACCCTTTTACTATAAAATTATCCGGATGCTTGTAACACGCGTAGAAGGAAGCATCTCCAACCACATAAAGTAGATATCTGCTTGATCAGCACGACGAGCTGAGTTGGCCGCATTGAATGACCATAGCACATGGCTGTCATAGGAACAATCGGTCAAAAAACTAGTTTTAGTGAAAAAAACTTTTTTGTTTTCAATGGAAACGCCTTCAAATTTTGTATTTCCTACTTTGCTATGCTTTCTCATGATTCCAAAAGGTTTGATTGAACTCGGACATCTATATAATATAGCTGTCATGAAAAAGTAAACTCTGATAAGTAGTCTTAGTGAGAAAAACTTTTTTCTTTTCAAAGAAAAAGCTTCCAAACTTTGTATTTCTTTAATTACAATGCTTTTCCACGATTTTACTTAGTTTGATCGAAATTGGACATCTATATGGTATAGCTGTCATAGAAAAGTAGAGTCTGAAAAGTAGTCTTAGTGAGAAAAACTTTTTTGTTTTCAATGGAAATAATCTTAAAGTTGGCATTTATTTATTTGAAATATTTTTACATAATTCTACAAAGTTTTGTTTAAATCGAATGACTATAGCATATAGCTGTAGTACAAATGATCGTTCGAAAACTAAGTTCTATAGAGAAAATCTTTTTTGTTTGCAATGGAATCGACTTCAAATTTTGTACAAGTTCGTTTGTTAGTCTTTTGCAAGATTCCATTAAGTTAGACCAAAATCGGACATCTATTTAGTATGGCTACCATAGAAAAGTAAGCTCCCAAATGAAGTCTTAGTTAGAAAAACGTGCTGCAAGGGTATATAAACTTCGATGGAGCCCTGCTCTAGAGTGTAGTGTTACAGGACAGGAAAGCCTAATGGTCTTGCCTCAGCTTCATTATAAAAAACGCTTGGGAAGATAGTTGAGTGGTCGGATGGTATTCGAGTCAGTATCAAGGAGTACAAAACGAACCTCAAGCTCTTTTAAAAGAGGAACAAGGTGCGACTGTAGATCTACTTAGAGCAGGATAGTGCTGGCATCACCAGAAGATGCTTCTAATCAAGGTCTACTAAATACAAACACAAAATAGTTTCAGACTCAATGGGGTATAAATCTTTTACGGATTTCTAAGTTTTTAAAACAATGTTCCTCATGCTGATAATCTAGAATTGGTGGAACTTTAGCTGAGTTACTGTGAGTTATTTATGAATAAGAATGAATTTCTCTGACTTAAGTCTGATAATTGCTTAAAGCAAAGCTGAGGTACTAAAGCTGAAATATAGTTGAGGTTTATATATCACTGAATCTGTCAGACATATATGCAATCTCTGAGACTATTATTTGACCCATGTGCCGCCCCTATAGTATCGTCCGACTTAACTGTACCAATCGGTTAACTTGCTAAATCGATGGTTTCAAACGAAAAGAGCTTTAAAACCCCTCAACTTTAATTGTACGAATTTCTCGCTTACACTTTTTAATCCTCTCCGCTTTTACAAACATCGCGTGTCCTGTTTCCCCTTACCACCGATTATTTACACCTCCGTCTTGACCACGAACGGTACACAGGTAGCTCTTTAAATTACCCATGGAAATATAAAGAGAGAAACAAAAAACACATTTAAGTAGCTTAGTGGTCATAAAATTAGTTTTTATGCGCTTAAGATATGTGGGATACTGTGTTTATGTTTAAACTTTTAACACTCTCTGCTAGCTTTATGATGTTTAAAGCTTACAGTGGGTGTAAGCAACACGTCAGGGTGATTTAACTGTTTGAAAGGTCCATTTTTTTTTTTACTATTATTACCAACAGCCGCCTCCTTTGATGGTGCAGTAACTTTCGAGCTTTATGATCATATTATACGGGAACTCGCATATCTTTTAAGATTGTCCAGAGATGGTTTCTTTTCCCAGTTTGATGAAATTTTTGAAGCCCATCTTATATCTTTTTACCTTTATCTTAAGAAATGACCCTAATAAGGAGAAGAATAGGTTGGGATACCTTACACAAGAGTAGGTAGTGCGGTATAGTCGCTCATCTTCTAAGCTAGTGACAGAAACTGTGTAAAGTGCTGCCCATCGCTGTTCTAGCCGGTGCTACCCAGCATAAATGTTTGTTTTCCCTATCGTTCGTTCGATCGTAGACATTCCTTGACCGGTTCCATAAATAATACTGATATACTTGATCTGCCTGCAGGAATAAGAATGTTCCTTACATTTCAAAGCTGTATCTCCTATCAGCTCCGATGTCTGCTTGTTCATACTTTACGCTGTACCTTTGGTACAGAGCTAACTTGAACAACAACCCTTAATGTTTGCCGACAACATGAGCCCCACTCAAAGGTAGAGAAATGAGCGCACTCTCTCGGATGCTGACCTCCAAGTTTTCGGTTCGCTTGAACCATAAAGCAATGAATCATAGAGAAACATATTTCTGAGTACTTTTGTGTTAGTGTCCGCAGTCATGCATCGCTGGAGTGTCAAGGAGAAGAGTCAGTACCATTTTCCATTCTCTCATCTTAGGGAACCCAAAGGCCATCGGCCGACAATTCACAGGCACATTCACTAATTGTTAGAGAGCCAGTCGCAGTTGGCGACGCTTCGAGACAAGCACTTCAGGGGCAAAATTTCATCCGGAAAACTTTGCTACAACAAACAATGACATTTATGTATTGATGGCAAATCGAAAACAATATTTACACATATATTTTTCCCTTGATTTGATCACGAATTGAACTGTCTAATATAGAAATTTGATTAATATTGTCGTTTATTTCGCAGTGCAAGGCAGACAAGACCTTCCTCTCTGCTTGGGGAACCCTAAAGTATACATCGCACTTAACTCAAATGAGCAATGACATATCTTCAATATGAAGGTATTCGCTCCGAGGCAATTTTTGATTACTTTATGAATTTGGTATACTATTTCGATAGTTATATCTATTTTTCTAGTTCTGTCTGTATGAACACCTGCATTCAACACATAGACTTCGAAATGAGTAAACAGTCACTGAACAATTCACTAAGCAACAGTGACTGAACAACTCTCGCTGAAAACAAAATATAACAATTGAAGCAGAAACATGTTCACTTACTCATGAAACGCCCAACACTACCAGAAAGGCGTTTTCAATATAAACCCTTCATACTTATCAAGCAAATCAAGCAGTTTTGCTGAACTCGGTTCAACTATTTATTTACACAGATAAGCTTTAATTATACGGAACTCTGATTGCTCACGATCACCACATTTCCAATAGGCGGCGGATGGGATGTCACAAATAACTCATGAAAGCTTTATGTCAAAGGCTATTTTAGAAAAATTATTAGTCTTCGGGATTCGCTTCAAATAGTGACTACAACCATATTGGAACTGAACTTATTGGTTTTATGCTGGGGAACTCACTGGTAAAATAAGTGCTGGGTATTATTGGAGGCAGCAGACCCCCACATCTCTGCAGAAGTTGCGGTTTGAAGGATCGAAAACATGAATATATGCCTTAATCTGCGTACGGTATACACCTACCTTTAAGCAAAGGCTCTATCTCATATAGTCTCTGACATCGACGCGTTTATACATACAGACGGACGGACAGACAGACATGGCTATATCGGCTCGGCTGTTCAAGAATATATATATAGCTAATGGGGTTGGAAATATTTCCTTCTCCCTGTTAAATTACATTAAGTGGGAACAGGGTATAAAAATATGTTAAACCAAGTAATTAAAGAGGGAGATTAGACGTGTTTTATACGGTGGAGCAAACTCAATGAAGTTTTTGAAAAAAATTTCGCATGTAGACAAGAGTTGTGGATGGTCAAGCCATACCCCCACACCTCTTTACTTCAATCTTGAGCTTTTTCAAGAACTTTATGCATTTGGAACCCGTCGTAGACGCCTGGGACCTAGAAAACCCTGAGGCAGTTCTGCTATGTACAGTTTTGAACCGTTTTGCAGCCTTGGTAAATTGCTTCTCCGTTCGGCTGAGGCCGACAAGCAGGGGGGAGGTCTTAAATACAAGTAAATGTTGAGATATTCGCTTGGGAATCTACATCAACCTCCCAGATATGATTATGATTCCGATGTTTTAAAATTGGTGGAGGTTTGTAACCAACCCAACCAATCAAACCAACAACAGTTGAGACATATGAACCGATCAACGGCCACAATAGAGGCTCCCAGAAATGGGTTAAAGCCTCCTTAAAATTATTATTTGATTCGATTTACAACTCATCTGCGGGCTTGCCCCAGCCCTTAAGGTAATTAATATTATAATGGGATTTTTTTTTTCCTCGCAAAAAGTCGTGACTGGCTATGGAGAGCACTTTCAACTTTAAATATGTTAAGCAATAAAACCGCAAAATATTGAAATAAAACCCAGCAGGTTTCCTATAAATTATCTAATTCATTCGAAATGAGAGCAATTAAAAGAATGCTCATTTTGAATAATCTGCCTTGATTGTTTGTAAATTGATTAGTTTCAAGCAGCGGTGGGCACCAAAATCTAGATAATGGGCTGAACCAAACCATTTGGCGAGGTAAATACAAGCAGCCTGGGCGTGACATAATTGTCTTCCTACATCTGCAGGGATCTCTGCAGCGGCTCAACCGCTTTATGTGTTACTCATTGTACTTTCTGCCTTTGTTTCAACATTGTTGCAACAATTTGTGAATATTAAACCACTTCCCAGTAAAATCTGATGTTGCAATCGGCACATTTCTGAAACCAAACTGAGCTGGTGATGGTGGCGGTGACGGCGGCTCCGGTTCGGTAATATGGTAACATGAGGAGTTTACATACCCAAATGTCTGTAACGACGTCTAGACGGACGACATGTTCAATTGATCGACTGAACTTTCTTTATGGGAATGTGGGTACATATGTAAGTGGATATATAGTTTTGCTATATATTTAAAGCGGCTGTTAATGGTTCAGTTATTTTGTTGCACTCTCTTGGTCTTTCGCTCTCCCTCCCTTTCTCTCTCTCGCTCGCTCTCTGTGTGTGTGTGTGTGTGTGTGGATTTGCAGGGGAGGGTTCTTCCCATAAAATAAAAATCCCCGTTAATTAGGAGTTAAATTGATATACATATATGTATTAGTAGGTATGACCACACATACATATGTGTATTCATTATTGAAGGTGCACGTCCAGTTAGTTTGTTTAAATATTTGTATGTACGTACGTGCCTGATGCATATTTATTAACGATAAATTGATTTAGTGTTGTGTGGATAGGGTAAGTGGGGGTGTCCCCTTCTATGCAGGCACGTACATATGCATGTATGTATGCATATGCAGGCAAGCGTGTCCAGTCCGCATACAAACATAACTATGTAAATACAAAGTTCATATAAACAAATTCACATATTGATTCCGGTTTCTGTTTCACTGTGCCATTCCGTTTATCTGTGTATGTGTTGCGTGTAGTTCATACAATTTGTGTTATTTTTTTAAAATATATTTTCTTTAGAAATTCACACACGTTCATCTATGCCAACAGCATTTAATCACTTATTTTTTTTGTCTTTTCCACAAAAAAAAAACACACACACAAGCAAAAATAAATCATAAAAAATTTCGCACTAAGCCTAACTTTTGGGGTATGTGTGTGTGTGTGTGTGTGTGGCTGAGTGGGTGAATGTATACGAGTTGGCATTACATATACATACATGCATACATCAATCACAGGGATGTTGTCGGTCTGTCTGTTTGCCTGTCTGTCTGTCTGTATATATGTATGCATGGGTATTATTGATATTTTATAACAAATTATAACATTCACATTTTAGTAGCACGCTCGGTTTAACATTTATCACCACCAAAAACTGAAATCAACAAAAGACAAAAAAAAAAAAAATACCCAGAACGCGTAGTGCTGCTGCCTGCTTACCAAGCGTACATAGGAACTAACCGAACGGACATGACATGGACGAACGACCGAACGAATAAACGACGCAACCTCGACTGCGCTCCAGCTTAAACTGAACTGTATTTTGGAGTTAATACATACATACATACATAGCGTCGTTGACGTTGTGTCGTCGCACAGTGGTTCGTGTGAAGGGAACTTGTTGCAAAAATGATCAATCTTTAACTTAATAACAAAGTGCTTTAGTTTTTAGTGTGATAATCTAGAAAGCATAAAAAAAGCAAAAGGGGAGCAATCAATAAGGGTAATTGCCAAACAAAACGCTCGAAATGCGTTTTAAGGGAATATGTTTTCCGAGGTAATGAGAAATAGCTTTTATTTGCGATTTATTTAAAACTCAACAAAATTTTCGGTTACGTTGAATTTTATAAAATTGTTAAACAAAATTGTTGAACAACCAAATAAAAATATTAGTGAAAAAGGTTTCAAAAGATCTTTAAAAAACAAATCGAGAATGTTTTGACCTTTATATATTGACAAGACTAAACCTCATTCTCAACATTGCTGTAATTTATTTAAATGTACATTTATATGCAATAACTTACAAAATGAATACATGAAACAAGCTTGCGAGCGGCGAGCCACTGTGCGTAGTTGGGATTTGTGCTAACCGCATTTACAAATACAAAAGCATCTGCATACATACATTCGTACATTTGTACTTTTTCGTATGTACGTCTCTATATGTATGTATGTATGTACATTTAATACTCACGAAAGCACAGCTTTTGAGCTTTCAAAACAAAACGAAATGCAAAAAAAGAAGAAAAAACACACCACACGAACACGCAACCGTGCTGTAACAAAACTAATTAGTATTACGTATGTATTTGGCCATACATACATATTTAAGACGTGTTTCGTATGCAACAACACACAGACATTGTGTGTTCATAGATATGAAAATGAAGATGTATGCAAGACGTTGTTGCTTGTGTTTGTACATATGTGCATACATACATACGTATGTATGTGTGGATAGAGCCGCTCTTCAAGCTGACATTCAAAACAAGAGGTAGCGTACGTCCGTAAAGCAAGGTTTTTTTCTGCACACACAAACGTGCATACATACATACAAATTTAAGACAAACAAGCTTTGCTTTTGCAAATTGATATTTAATGTTTGTTTTAAGCACACAACTAATTATATTAGCATTCACAAATATACACACATGCCTCTGTTCATGTGCACACACACACACACACGCACTCACGATAAAGGTAAGCGGTGCTCTTTCAAAAATCTGCTCCACATTAATGTTAGGACAGGTTATGGTTGTTGTCAAAGAGAAGGCACGCGTTCATACATTATAATTATGTATGTACGTTTCATACACGAATGTACGTACGTATGTATGTATGTCGGGGTTAAAACATCAAACGACATAGGGTGGCTTTGGCTGGTGTCAGCTGATTTCAGTTTACCCATTGCGACGTTTTGGCCATTAATCGAGAATTAAATCTTACATTTATTTCTTGATTTTTCTTGTCAGGTGGGGAGGTGCATAATATAAATATTAGTGCTCTGTTACAGTAACAATATGTTAAATTCGCAGACTGAGCACAGGGTGAGACAATCAATGCCATTGTTCCACAGGCAGCGTTTCATTTACAGCCATCAGCCGTTACCATTGCTGTCACTTGACTATTCGATAGCACTTCGTTAGAAAATCCAGCTTATTATCGGAAAGAAGCTAAATGTTGCAAATGTGACTCGTACGTTTACCCTAATGGAGATTCATCTTTTAAATGTAAGACGGGATATTTGAATAGCTCCCTGAAGTTCACTTCACCATGTAAATACAATCTCAGACGGATCGTAATGTAACGTAAGCCTCTTTTAATTCCGAATGTTCCATTTTCGATCGTTTCGCTTGTCTATCTCGTGCCAAAAGTACAAAGCAAGCAATTTTATTTGAAATTGAGAACAGCAAAACCAAATCGGGTCGTAATTGCGTTCGGTTTACTTTTCCAAATTAGTGGAATTGAGTGCAGTTAGCTCAAAAACCGCACCGCCGATTCATATCCTGTGCGAACCACTTACCGAACCGATATATTTCGAGAAAAGAAAAAAAAAAGAGAAATGCATTTACTTACTTCATTTAACGCACCACTTGCATCCAGTTTCTTAATCCTCTTATTGGAATAGAGCAGAAACAACTTGCGAGGCTCCCTCAACTCTAAGACGCCCTCCCCCCCATCGCAGAGCGATAAAAATTTCGAATCCTGCTTTTTGGCTTAACTTCCTGCTTGTACTTTTTCCATTACTCCTTTTTGTCATCCGGTTTTACTGCTTCATATGCTGCGCCTCTGCCCTCCTTTCTCCTCAGACAAGGAAGCTGTTTTGTGGTGCTTTGCCTTTACTGGCTACGTAACAATAACTTCTCTTCTAGTATTCGTCTTCTTCCGAATTGTCTATTAACTGGCATTGATTTCATTCGCACAAACCGATCACCGTCTCCATGCTCCAGTTGCCGTCTTCACCGGAAGGTGTATGCAAATCAGAAAAAGCGTCATCATCGGTCACAATCACTTGAGTACGCATGCGCTGGAATATTTTATTAAGAGCTACCAACACTCTCCGAACTTAACCCAAACACAACAGGCAATCCGAATCAGACGCTTAAAGCGACAACTGCGGCGCTGCGAATACAATGACAACAACTGCAGCAGCAGCAGCATTTGTAGTGTGTCGAGTGCAGCGGCGGTAACAGCAGAAATTACGTCACATCTGAGCCAAGTTTATTTTTATGGCCAGCAGCAAGCACCACTCTACATATGTACATAGCTGGGCCGGCTGGTTTTGTGCCATTTCGCGGCTCATCCGTCTGCTTTAGGGGCGGGTGGTGGTGGCGCGTCGTAATCATCACTTCTCACGTTTCCCCCACTTTCTTTCCTACTTTTTAACCCAAATCAAAAGACACTTAAATTGGATTATCTGTGTCAAGTATTTCAGTCTTTTATTATCACATTGCGGCAAAAGAGCTAACAGTTTTATTAGAAAGTCGCTGGAAATGCTGCGGGTCCTGTACCCTGGCGGTGTCCTGGCGTTGCAGCTGCAGCAGACCTCCTGTAAACATAAATTCTGATTAATTCAAAGTAGAACTCTGTCGTCCTTATTCGTCACAGAATTGCAAAAAGAGCAGCTCAACGGCAAAAAAAAAAACAGTAGAGAAACACGAGTGTGTCTGTCGTTTAAAAAGGAACATTCAATTTGGGGCACCACTTGGTGGCTCATTTTTGTACATAGATTACCTGATCAATACTGTTTTTAGCAAGGGGTCAAAAATGCATGCCATTTTGCTTATGGTTGTTAATCAGAGCAAATCCACGCGGGATCATCCTTCAGAGAATATATATATCGATATTGTATATATTTCTATTGATTCGTGCAGCCACAAGTTGTGCTTGATACATCGCTTTCTTGATCGTTCGTTCATCCAGCTAGAAGATTATCCATTTTGTTCCACAGCCCTGTTCTGGTATAACAGAACAGAATGTCTAGCAAATGGCAATATTCAAAGCGGAACAAGCGCGTCCCTGTGTATTAAAGTTTTCTAAAGCAACAAAAAAAAAACAATGGATCTCAGAGTAGTGGAACGCCAACGAATATAAGAGAAATCCAATTAGTTTCACACTATTTATCTCAGCAAATTCTGTCAAAATCCAATTAGCTACGTTTAGTTGCAGATGAAAGATGTGGGCACACTCCGCCGAACAAGATTGCTTTCATCCGTTTCGTTTCGAAATGTTAATGGCGCTGCCAACTTGTGCGGCAGTAACAGCTGTTTGAATTCTGCAGAGCTGAAGGCTCTAAGCTGCTGCACCATTGTGACCACAAATTAAAGTAACTCGAGCCATAAGTTAGCCGTGAAGCACAGGCCAAAATCGTAGTCATAGACAGGTACAGTCCATATTGAAGGTGAAACACGCGGTAATGGAACAACTAGGTGCATACAGCAGGTAGCAGTTAGATTCGCCACAACAAGGGCGTCGGGAGCGAATAAAGCCATCACAGCAAGGCTAGAACGGCAGGCCTGAGGAGGCACCACTAGAATGAGACTCACCCACTTCGATTAGCGTCGCCTGTTTGTAATCCATAAAGTTCTTCAAATGATTTATGTTATGTCTTATTGGCGGCTTCCATATTGTTAACAATCTGCTTAATACTCGAAGATTGCTTAGTAAATTCCTCAGCGAAAATTGATCAGCTGTTTAAAAACAAACGCGTTGGCAGGCCCATGCTTACCGTGGAAACCCGAACTAAGTAAAACCCGAAGCACAGTCGCCTGTACAAAATGGTTAGAAGTTTTAAAAGCCTAAGCCTAAGCTTGACTTAGTGGAACCTACTCAAAGATTTCATAGGTGCATTAAAAAGTGAATTAATGGTGGTTCAATTGAGCATTGAGGGAGGAATAGTTTTAGCATGCATGAAGCGAAGCAAGGGATAGCCTACTTTCCAGTAAGCTGAAAGTAAACGGGCCAAAATCCTGGCTTGTCTTCAGAAAGAAGAAACAAAGCAACGACTAAGCGATGAATTGATCAAATAAAAATCAAAATAGGCGATGTAATGACAGACTTCTTTTGCAGATTTATTTAGTATATTCAGGATAGGGCAGTGAAAGAGGGCTCATCGCTGTTGGAAACGATTAACCCATAACAGAGTAGGCGGCGGTAAAAGCTTGACGATTCTGGCAGGAAACAACGGTATGAATCAGGTATTTAACATTGACCGGAACAAGTGTAATATAACTTAGTATTTGGGTTTACATTTCTATATGTATATTTAAAAATAACTTCCATTGCCAAAGCTAAACATCATTCTCATATTTTCCAACATTTTAACAGCAAGTTACCCGCGAACATCATTTGCATTTTTATGAGGTTTTTGTTTTATTGTTATATCATAATTTGCATGTGTCTTTGAATCCATTCATTAAATTTGAGGCAGTAAAATTCTGACATTTTCATGTACAAACATGTCAATTAAATTGTTTTTTTCCAGTTCCAGTGAACGAACCCCCTTCCCCCTTGCAACCATAGTACATTGTAGTTTCAGCAATTCCATACATTCCACTTAAATGGATTCTTTGTAAGCTGCAGTTAAATTCGGTTCCACTCGTTCCTTTTAAAATGTTCTTTTCGGTTTGCTTTGGTGGTTTTGAATATTGTCAAATCCAAAACTCGACTAAAGAATTGTATTTTATTACATAAATAGAGAACTTTGAGGTTTGTACGTTTGCAAGGCCTATTATCAGAACATACACATTCATTTTCAGTGTGACCATGAGCGGTTACTCTGGTTTGTGAGCTGTGTTTCGATTCCAAAGAACCATAACCTTTTAAAGTGTTTTAGTGTTTTTGTATGATAAGTGAAGGTATTTGAAGAACAACAGGAAAACAAGTTTTACAAATGATTTTACCAGCACTTATAGAGATTGGTTAGGATTTTGGATAAAATCTATTAAGCATTTTTTACTGATTGCCTGCTATCGATAAAACAAATGATCGACAAAAATATAATTTCTGCTCATGTGAGAACAGATCTTCAAAGAAAAACTGACTGTTTGGGAAGAGAACACAATGATTTATGCAAAAAAATCGCACAGCAGGTAACAAAACCTCCGACTTTAAGAACAAACTTTGGGTATTTGGCAGTTTGTTGACTTTTTTTCTTTAAGTTCTAAGTCTCAATCAAGCTCTCACATAAGAGGCTGAGCTGTGGCTACGTGTACAAATCAGAATCGCATGAGTCATTAAAACTCATTAACAAGTAAAAGCTTAGCCAGCTTTGAAGTTATAAAGGTGGCCCTTGTTGTCAATCAATCTAATCATCTTTGTTCTTTCAAGTTTTCCTCCCCCCAAAACAAAAACTACCCATTACCTCCAAATGTCGTCGGTTTATGGCAAAATAGAAGACCTCATCTCATTAAAGGCGGGGAAAAACCTTGTCGCAGCTTAGTTAGTAGTGCAAAGTCAACCTCTAAATTGCAGTTGACTCTTGAAGTTGAACCTCTGTTTTGCCCAGGGGCAAGGTCACACATACTATACAACTGCCGACACAAATGGTTGTCCATTATTTTTGTTCCGCAAAAAACCAAATTGACGGTTATTATGATGTTTGCTTATTGAGTTCATCACCAATTTTCACACATCAACCAAACATTCACATCGAAAAACGCACAAGCAAAAAAAATACCATTTTCATTTTTTAGCATGCAAACATTTTTTGTGACCTTCACGAACATTTCTCAAACACAAATCTGCAAAAAAATGTTAATGAAAAAAATATAAAATTCTGTTGTAAAACACACGTGTGTGGATGATCATGATGCAACATCATTTTGTGAAGGGCACAGGCATTACCTCCTTTTCCCATTATGTAGACGACTTCCTTGGAGAGCATTTGATGCATTTGAGAACATTTCCAAAACGAGATCCCATCATCTAGCTTTCTTTCTATATTTTCTCGGCTACTTCTCGCCTGTCTTAAGGCCATGTGAAGCAAAGAAAACACAGATAAGGCAGTTGGAGACAAAATATCGCATTGAAAGGGGCGAACGAGAGCTACAGACAAAAGTTAGAAAAGGTTTTTGTTGTTGTTTTTTTGTTTTGTTACCATTTTTGTACCATTCCATTTAAATAGTTGACCCAAAACCCGTAGAATGATAGAGTAGTCCATGTATTTGACATATGTACACACCAAAGCGCAGGAAAAACGCAGCGTCTTTTGTGGAGAAAAGTTTTAGTAAAGAATTTGGTTTCTGGTGGGGGAATGCTTCATGGAGTTTTGAAAAAAGCGTTTCAGACATCAAAGCACAAACTTTGAAAAGAACGAATAATTCGCAAAAGTTATTTTGAGAATTTTCTGCAAAATGTACAATTGCAAACAAGTAATTTTTCATTTATTTTGCACAAATTTTGAATTTCTGCTATTTTTCTGCGTAGGAGAGGTGTATGTTCCATATGTTAAGTCATTTCAGTCTGTATAAATAATATATTAGGTAGGAATTTTTGAGGGATTGGTAAATTTATGATTTTCATTTATATATAACCTTGCGTTTCCGAAATTGGGGAGAGTTTATTTGCATTTGTGTTTTATTTTATTAAATTAAAATGATTCAGTTCAGATTTCACATCTACTAGGATAGCTGCTTTGTCAGATAAATTTAGCATATACTCCTTTATGTGAAAGTTTATGGGACAGATAGGGCTATGTGGAAAATGTGAAATGGGCTCTCAAAGTAGTTTTAAGACTTATCGAGTATCGATAAATTTTGTAAATATTTAATATTATGTATGTCAAGCGGAGCAGAAGCGAAATCGGAATACGAAAGCAGAAACATGAACTGCCGTTTCAATACTTCAGCGAACTAAAGAAAACGGAACTCAGAATTGGTTTTCATTTCATTTCTAACGGAAATTGAAACTCTCTTCAAGACTCTCTGAGCACAGTTACAGCATACACATAACGGAGTCAGCTTCACTTTAATTAAAACACATGCGAGCTGGCAAAACATTTGCTCCGACTTTTTGTCTGCCGTGGCAGCTCTTACTTAATACATTATTGATATTTTATATTTGAATGTATAATTTATAATGAATTATAAATGTGGAAGCTAAACGAATCTACCGATTAATTGTGAAAGCAACACAATACAACAATTGATTCTAATAAATATCACAGAACTACAAGGGTATATATAAGCTTTGGCATGCCAAAGAGATAAACTTTTAATAACAATGTTTAATGATGTAATTAAAAACGAAATCATATGATCCAAGTAAAAACAAAAGTATAAACATAAAAAATATTCAAAGTTTCTCCATAGAAAACTTAGGTTTTCTCATTCGATGCATTTGAAGACGGCTAAAAAGCTTTTGAAAATTGATTAGTCAATAAAATATAAAGATTTGATACCCACCCACTTAGATATATACCCGTATCAAAATACCCATCACCCAAAAAGTAGCTTACACCCGTAATTCACATTCCCTTTTCCCCTTTCCCCAGGCTAAGTTTACTGAATAAGTTTGTGTTTTATACAAGACAAGTGCGAAGGTGAGTGACTGAAAAGTAATCGACCTTAACCTGACGTTTAAGATATCGGCAATATCAAATCAAACATCAGCAAAGTTCGACTGTTCATTCAAAAGTCAAATTCCATGAAAACCAAATTAGTAAAGGCATTTTCCACACACAAAAGTAGATTTGAGACAGTCATTAATCATGATACAATAACTGCAAGGTAGCGCAACCGAAGGGAACTGAACCCCAGGGCTGTAAACACATAAAACATGCTGTACCAGGAAAGCGACAGTGTTGGAAAACCGAAGCGCACTCTTGTTTCACTTTTCCAATGAAAATGTGGAGCCCACAACAAAGCCCTAAAACTGTAGATATGAGCATAAAAAACACATTCGTTGTTAAAAGAAGGTAAGTAAAACTAAATATACATAATTTTGAATTGGATTTCTTATTAAGATATAACAACACATGTTTGTACCTCTCGGGTGATTACTTTTCGTTCCATTTTCGCACTTATACGGGAAACCCCAAACACAATCGACAATCGATAAATTACAAAAACCAATAGTTCTGAATTATTTTTGAGAAGTTAGCTAGTTTTATCCTATAGCTTTCAGATTACCTATAATAGTAGCTAAGAGACTAAAGTCATTTAATGTTTAGAGTTTATTTCAATGGAATTGAATATAAACGAATCACTTTAAATAGAGACTTCCCCATTTTTCTTTTAATAAAAAGAACCCACCCATTCTTAAGAAGGTTTTAAAAGCAAAAAAAAAAAATCCAACTACTTTCTCCCCAATATTTTCCACCCCAAAATTGAAAGTTTCCCCCCTGCAAAAAACTCTAGTCTTCCCCTCCACGTATAAAAATAGAACCCTAAAATACTCACCGAATTTTGCTGTTCGACATCGTTAAAAATTAATTAGCCGGGATATTATTGAAATTTGTTAATATATATATATATTCTTTAATAGAGAAGATGATCATGATGACATTGTAGCAAAAAAAAAAAATACTCAAGAAAATTTGCATTACATATATCTAAAATTATGATTATAATTAAATAGATGTACGTAATGGTTAATCATATTAAGATATTAAGGGACATCCTGTTTGTGTTTTTTTTTTTTTTGTATTTTGCATTTGCAATTGCAATTCTGGTGGCCTTATAAAATCCTCTTGCTGCTTCATTCATTTGTTTTGGGGGGTCTCTTGACGATATTTTTTTCGTATTTGTTATAAAAGCATTTGAAATCAAAGCAGTGTATAAAATTGGGGATGCAGTAGATTGAAGAGGATGTTCCTTGCATGATTCATGTATATATTGTATTCTCATATGTAATTCACTAAGAGCAGTGAAAAGTCAATTCTACAGCGTATTCTATGGACGAGTACGTGTAGCAGTTATCCAGTAGTAAATATGTTTATTTGTTATCCAGCAGAGAGCAGTGTCTAAAAACGTCGGCGTCCCCATGGAACATTATTTCCTCCGCCATTATTTCCGCGTTGATTGCCGCCTTGGTTCATATTGTTAACCCCAAATTCAAAAGCGAAGGAGTCCTATTCAAGCAAGGAAATATACAATTGTTCAAAATTGAGTTGTTAATCAGCATGTAAGAGCCCAAATCAAATAGAAAGAAAACCGAAAAACACACAGAGGAAAAAAAAAATGAACAAAAAAACCGAAATCAAATGATAAAAATTCCAACACAGTTTCTCACATAAACAACCAAACGTGGATATATCCCGCAAATATGCTGAAGGAACCCGCACACAAGATCACAGTCAAGTATTGAAACAAAAAAAAAAGAAGCATAATTTGTTATTTCTGTTGTGGACAAAGGTATCCCCCAAAAGATGCCTCAGGTCTGTTCCCATTTTCGAATGATTGTTTGAACTGTTTTGCATCGTTCCCATTTCCGTTTGATGTTGAACAGAATGGAACGGCGGTTTTGAAATGAAATTATTTAGGTAACGATCGATAAATCGATATACATGTTTGGCTTTTTAACAAGGGCCAAACTTATCTATCCACCTACAGTTCCACTTGACACCACAATGGGTGGCAATTGCTGGTGAAGGTGGCCGGTGGTAGAAACAAGTATTTATATAAATATAATTATATAAATTTTTCCAACAAAATATCCATAAGCATTAAGTAGCTAAATTTTCTTCATTAGAAAACAGGAATCATAATCTTAATCTCAATTCGAATACGGAACAGTGACCTAATTGTCTTCTTTTCAGCACTATTCATTCTGCAGTATAGGAACTTGAATATTGGTTGTACCATTGTATAGATTTATTATCTACTTAGTTTAACCCCTAGAATAATACATTTAAGGGTTTCAACAAGAAGAAAAAAGTGTTAATATACACCATCATATGGTTTTAAGAGGATGTCATCATAACCCAATTACCCAGTCATAAAAGCAAAGATAAATTTCTATTAAAAATACAGCAAGCGATAAAAGTTTACATACACATCTGCTGCAAGAACTCATTTATGGCATTTTGACACTGTTGTTGCTCAATGTTCTAGCTAGTTGAACTAACAGGGTTTTCTACGGCGGGAGGATAACCGGTGTATTATTAAAGCTGCAGGTAAAGTCTCGATTGATTTGTTAAATCGCCAATTGGCATATTCTGCTACTTTAGTCAAGGATTAATAGATATTGAAACTGCTACCAAAAAAAAAAAATGATGCATTTTACTGTTTAAGTGAAGTTTTTGTTTATTAAACAGAAATCATACATTGTTGTCAGAGACAAACAAGCTTAATCGGTACAGTGGTATTGGTTCTCGCCTGCGGTCATTGTAGCGATATGAATTTATGGTTATTTTCCAAACCTCACTTTTTGCTCTGCTTGAATATAACCGATCTTTGAGAAATTGTGCCTCAATATACGCGTTTCTTACATTTTCAGTCGCTCTGGAATTTGCTTTGGAGAAATTTACTCAAAATCACTGTGACTACCTTTCACATTCGCCGCCCGGGCACTTTCTAGCTTTTTCCGCTAAAAGGCTAGAATATCTATCGATAATTTCAAGTGTGCCATCAATGGAAGAGCTGATTGTCAGATTGTCAAGGTAAGCGACAAAACTTTAATATTTTTTTTTATCAGATGAATAAAACCAGAAAACATGCAAAATACCATGACAACATGCTTTTTGACACTTGGAGGAACTTGAAAACTTTGTGGACAATCTGCCGAAGTGCTGCTGCTTTCCAGATAAACTGCTATTAGATTTACGAACGATACTTGTATATTCGGAGAATATTTGACAAAACTGTTAATAAAAACAATGTTCCTACGCATGTACAAGTCGGAGCAACTGAAAATGCAAATTTTCTCACTTTCGAATCAATTAACATTCAATGAATTCTTTTATAAAACCAAGATGTGTATGTAATTTCTCTAGCATCACAGTATATTTATTACATATGTATGTTTCTTATAAGTCAGGCCTCCCGACAGCTCTGAGCTGTTGATCCATAAATAACCTTTTCATGTACAAAATTTCACCCAAAGCTTTTGAAGCTTTACATAACAGAAAAGTAAACCATGTATTCCGATTGATCCCAGATATCATTATAAAAAACAATGCAAGCCTCTATGTTTTGCCTTGCTTACGCCTAATATAATTATCCTTAGCAGCATTTTCTCAGCGAAATGGCAGCCACTTGATTGAGTGACACTTAGGATCAAATCAAAACCAAAAAAATGTGTGTTAGGAATTTCTTCTGCATTTCTTCAGGCTCATTTCTCTATCTCTCTGGAGAGGAGAGGAGGCACAATTGCTATTTCATACATGAGTGAGTTGGGGTGGTAGATAACTTTTTCAAGTGTATGAATGCAAAAGGTTTACAAGTTTCAGCAGCTTTTCAGTTACTTCTCAACGGCATAAACCCTCTACGTACCTGCTGCTTGTTGTTGGGGCCGGATCCTCCGGCATTGTTGCCACCAACCATAGTTGAGTTGTTGTTATTACCTCCTAGTTGAAAAATAAAAGTTAATTTACAAGATTTATACCCATGGGTCAACATTTCGTGACTTACCTCTGAAAACCTCAAACGGTGAGTTGCTGTTGCCTCCGAAATTATCGAAGCTTGAATTTCCGCCACCTCCTCCGCCGTTGCCGCCACTAAAGCCCTCTTGCTGATCAAGCAGCGAATTCAGCTGCTGAGCTTGCATAAACAGAGTGTTCTCCTGCTGGCGACGTCTCATATCTTCCTCCTGGCGTACCATGCGTGTTTGCATTTCGCTTTGATGGCGACGCATGGTTTCCTCTTCACGCTTGCGCATATCCTCGGCCTGCTTCTCGCGCATCTCCCATTCCATCTTCTTGCGCTCATTGTCCACTTCACGTTTGCGCAGCTCTAGAAAAACCACAAACCAATTAAATATCTAGTTTATAGCAGCATTATGCCTCAATATGGTAATTGGGAATGGACAACATTGGATTTTGAACGATTCACAGCTGGAGATTGTTAGGAACCTTATATTAACATGCTTGGGTCTTAAATCAAATACAAAATTTGACTGTCGAGGAGTTTTCTTAACATCAAACAGTACGTTCGCCTAGAGGGGTACTTCCTTCACTATGTTACATTAGGCCTTTGAGCATTTCAAATCAACTTCAAATGAATGGATCAATTTTCAGAATAAGGAACCTAACTAAGCTTGACTCTTGTCCAAGTCTTAAACACTCAAGTTACTTGAACTTTGCATCTAACTTTACAAAAATGCTTATGCTACAAGGGCGAAGGATAGAACAGGGCATATATATCTATTGCTTACTCACTCATTTTAATAGGTTTAATATCAACGAGAAGAAAAGAGACAACAACTATACAGCGCTGAACTGTACACTGTACGGTGATCATCGCTTGGGTAATGTATGCACACAAAGTCTACAGGTTCATTGATGTAATACGAGACTTATAAAGAATCAACATAACCACGATGGGATTGAACTCAAGCCCTTTGTTCAGCTAGGCTCATTTTACTAAAAAAAAAATATAGCACCCAGTTTAGCTTATGAGAACCCCCCACACCCTCTCCCTAACATTTGCAAGTATATTTTGACCTATTCTATGTGCATTATCTTTCCTGTTGGATAAAAGAAATGTAGAGACTCTAGAGAAAGGAGACTTGGAACAAGGCTGTTTATGCTATCATTTTATGAAAAAAGGTATCATTTTATAAAAAAAGGTATCATTTTATGAAAAAAGGTATCATTTCATTTATGAATTCCTATGAATACTCTTTTTCCCATTTTCCGACCGATCGTTCGTATGGGAGCTATATGATTTAGTCATCCGATTTGGCCAAAAATTTGTAAAATTATGTGAGAGCATGTGAAACAAAGAAATACAAAGGATGCAGGATGCTACCATTAAAAACAAAAACGTTTTTCTAACTAAGACTGTTTTTCAGAACTATGTCCGATTTTAATAAAACTTGTTAGAATTATGAAAAAACATAGAAAGCCTACGATTGCAAAGTTTGGAGACGTTTCCATTGAAAAGAAAAAAGTTTTTCTCACTAAAACTAGTTTTCCGACCGATTGTTCCTATGGGAGCTATGAGATATGGTCATTCGATCCGGTCGGTTCCGACATGTTAGTAGTGTGCAGCAAAAAGATGACTCTGTGCAAAATTTCAGCTCGATAGCTTTAAAACTGAGAGACTAGTTCACGTAGAAACAGACAGACAGAGGGACAGACGGGCGGACAAAGCTCAATCGGCTTAGCTCGTCACCCTGATCAAGAATATATATAGTTTAGGGGGTCGGAAATGAATATTTCTATGCGTTGCAAACTTCTTCGCTCTTTGAAAGGGTATAACTAGCATTTGAAATACCACTTTATCAAAAATTAACCTTACTGTACCCTTAATGGTAATTAAAATATAGATTAATTTCATGTCTGATTTAAAGAAGTGACTCGAGCAATTGCGCGACTCGAAAAAGAATCGAAACTTATCTGACCAATGGGTTAAAAACGACTCTTTAAGAGACTAACAAAAGTAAGTATTGGTTTGTGAACGAGCGTATTGGTTCTGTGATGAAAAATTTCATAAAAGGCATCTGACAAAGCCGGACGCTAATGCGCCCGGCGCCTATAGGCCACGGTCATCCCTGATTTACTATTATTTACATTGAAATACATTTTATTAATGGTCAAATTGTCGTTTTAGTGGATTTGAGTTAGAAAAGAGGGTGGACAACAAGATTTACAAAACAATAAGATACCCAAAAGGGATTTCACCAAGATGGTGGGCAATGTCATCAATTACCAATAAATACCCGGCGTAAAACGTTTGAAATCGACTTCTACGTTTCAGCAGAAACAACGCGGAATAGTAAAAATAATGGACTTTACAGCCCTAAAGGGCCAAGTTTCGCACAAGAGAAAGGGGGACCCCTACAGTTTAACACCGAGTCCGAACGGCAAAGAGGATTAAGAAGGGATTGGACTTAACTGACGCCATGCCACGCCAAGCCAAGAAGCAATGGCTAATAAGAGGAGATTTGTAGCCAAGGATAAAGCTAAATACAAACACAAATACTAAGGGCCATTTTCTGATCTACTACATAGAACTAGCTGTCACATAAACCTACAAATAACAAAAAAATCAAATCTTAGGCAAAATCTTAGTTTATCTGACACATAGCAGCTAAGTAGAAGATGAGAAAATGGCCCTAAAAGTATTGAATAAGTTTTGTTGAACAATTTGTTATTTTTAAGTGGTGACAGGACAGCTCAGTTGTTTTTGTGTCACCTGCTACTACTGTCAAACATGTTCAGTTTGGAACATAATCATCAAAACTCATGCTCGCTTAAGAAAGTGCATCGTGCACATCTTTTATTTTATTTATAACCTTTACCGGCCATGCAGGCCATATTCGTTTGTTTTATTATAGCCAAGAAAGGCGAACAACTTGTTCGATTCAGGGGTATCCAAAGTTCATACAACACTAGCAAGTAGTTTCAGTATATTATCATTGGTTGTGTGTTTTGGTTCAGTGGTTCGCTCTATGCATATTGCATTTTTAAACATTTATTTTTAGAATTGAGGTCCCAGAAAATATTTACTAATTTTATATGAGTGAAAAAACGATAAATAGGAATGCAACAGCACTTCTAAAATGGTGAAGCATATCAAAATTGGATTGAATTTAACTGAGTAAAATAGTTCGAATACCACTACGTTCTCGTAAAACACGTCAGATTTGACACTTAAGTTGAAAATTCGATCAATTTGTAGACAAAACCCATTGAATAATGAAAAAATCAAAGAAGACAGAATGTCATTGGCCACACATAGCAACCAGCTAAGTCAATGCTTAGGCCTAAGATTTTCGAGGCCAGATATTAGGCTGTTATATTAAAACTAGCAAGGACAACCCTCGTTTTCGTTTTGAAATAATTCGTTACTAAACGGCGCCAGGCCGAATAGCTGGTATAGAAATTCTATTTCTGCTTTGGATACTGTTAAGAATACAATAATGAGGTCATCATCCCCCGCCCCACAAGACCCATTTCATAGATTAGAATTAGTTTAAGGGAAAAATCAGAGATATGCTGCTCGCTCAAAGCTTAATGTATTCCCCACACACTTTGAAGAATACACACGTGTAAGAGGATGTAGATCCCATTTAAAATATACTAACCTTGACGCAATAGCTCTGTTTCTTGCTCATAGCGAGCGTATTCCATCTGAGCATCGAGTTTCTCTTCTTCCATTTTCAGCTCACGCTTAAGTGCATCCTGCTTGCTCTTGAATAGATCATGCAACTGTTTCCACCTGGACCCATACTCGTGCTCGAACGAATTCATGTCGGCAAAGCGCGGCCCAATGCTGCGCTCATGGTTGAACTCTTGCATCTTCTTATTGAGTGCCCGTTCGGGCAAACCGTCATTGTCGTCATTCACCTCCAAGGGCTCCACGAGGCACGGCCGCAGCGATGCGGTCAAAAAGAAGCATTTCTCATTGCACATACGCAAGCAAGTGCTTGCCGATGACTTCTTGGCAAACTCAACGATGCCCTCGCCAGTATGCTTGCCGCGATCGTCCACCGTGATGCTCGCCCGCTCCACGGGGCCGAATATCTCGAACGACTTGTAAAGCAATTCGTTCGACACAAACGGGGTGAGATTGCTGACGCGCAAAATGGTCGCATTGGGTGCAAAGCGGACACGCAACTGACGTCCCTTGCGAAGGGAGCCGTCCAGAGCGCGCTTGGCCTTCTCGGCATTTACATGGTAATCGACCTTAAGGAATGTAAAGTTCTTCTCAAGATTGGAGAAGATTTCGCCAATTTCACCGAACGGCTTGAACATTTCGCGCAACTCTTCGTCGGTGATGTCGCCAGTGAGATTGCCCACATAGAGACGATTGCGGCCCGAGAACTTGGTCTCCTGCGCTACCTCGACGGGGGGCAGTTCGTGGGTGGGTCCGGAAATACTCCGCAGCCTTTGGACAATGTAGAAATCATCGCCACCGCGACTATTGCCACCGCCAGCATTGTTGGGACCACCACCGCCGCCAGGACCGCCTTGGCGCGGACCACGATTTCTATTATCACGTCCGAGTCCGCCACCACCGCCGCCTCCTTGATTGTTGTTGCCACCTCCTTGATTGCCGCCGCGTTGACGAAAGCCTCCTTGCTGCGGACCCTGTCCTTGGTGTTGCTGCTGACCTTGGCCTTGGTGTTGCTGCGATCCTTGGCCTTGGTGTTGCTGCGGACCTTGGCCCTGGTGTTGCTGCGGACCGTGACCTTGCTGTTGTTGCTGCTGTGGACCACCTTGCTGTTGCTGCTGCTGACCACCACCTTGCTGGGCACTCGGATTTGACTGATTTGCCGAAATAGTTTCATTAACTTTGTCAGTGGGATTTCCTCCGTCCGGTTTGGGAGCTTCATTAGAAGGCTTTTGCTACAGGTAGTGTATGGTATTTTAATATAAATGAATAAATGTTTTATGTTTTAAGAGAGACTATACCAAATCTAAGAGCATCCAAATTCTATCCCAAGAGAGATTAAATTCAAAATTGTGCGCCACCAATCTGCGTCTTAATTCTGTGCCAGAGATTCACCATTGGGTGTTTTCAATAAGAGCGGGTCGATAGTGAAATGGAATGACTCTGCCGCAGGGGTTAGAAATGGGGTTTAAGAAAACCTCCACAAGAAAATGTTCATCGCACCAACGCATTTCGTTTAGTTTGGACCAAATGAAGGCGACTATTCATCGTTTAACCAAAAACTCTAGAGGCACATCATCGATTTTTGAAGTGGACCCACGGTTTTTAGACTGTGTGCAGTCTGTGTTTTCATTTGTTGAACCCTACTTTCATTTTCTGGAGTTTTATCGACTCATTCGAAGGATTCTTGAGTAAAATTGTAACCAGAATATGGAAATATGCGAGCGACTAGCACTGAGATAAGACATTGAATTAGCAAGCGATTGCTGGAATCCTGAACTCATTCTAGACCCTTTGGTATAACTAGTCATGCTATACAACATCGATCCGCCCTATTTGACATACCCTTTGGCCAGCCAACCAATTTATTGGTATAATACTCAATCGATCATCGTCTAATGATTTCCTTAAGGCAACAGCTAAACGTCTAGCAAGTACATTTCATAACTTTGCAACCCAAAATATACAAATAGATTTATTGCCCAGTACATCTTGATGCCATTAAGATACCGACTCCACACTTCGTGGAACAACGAAGACATGTTGAACCTTGAGAAATAATACACACATACAGAGTCATCAGTCAACACAATAATTATTCGAACACTCGGGATTTCAAGGAGCTTTTCTGGTGGAATAGGTTAAAATGTGTGTGGAGTAGAAGCAAAGAAAGCATTAATATTATTCCTACAGTCGTCAGTCAACGTCTACTAAAGATCCCTCCCGACTATTCTTGAAAAAGCATTAAGGAAGAACAAGTCTGCCCTCCGGGACGGTCCAACCTGTCTGATCAATTTTATGTTGGATGTGTTGCGGGGTGTAAAGTGCCAATCAACTTTTATAACTCGACTACGTTCATTAATGTTGGTAAGTAAATATGCGCGGAAGGCATGAGACATCTATCTTTAAATAAATGAGATATGACCCTTATAATAAGTTTTCCGCCAAGCATTTCGGATGTTTATCTCTTACCATTTCTGAGATATGTAATATTTACAGCCATGCTACCATTTTCCCAACAATTTGCGATTTGGCCATGGAATATATCGATATACAACTATCGATAGCATAAAGTAGAAGCACTCATCAGCTGATTTCGTCATGTGAAATGACTCAAAACAAGTTAGGAATGGAACATTATCGATAACAAAGAATGCCCAATTTCGGAGCGCTCTAAATTGAAATCGTACGAATTTGCTGAAATCGTACGAATTTGCTGAAATCGTAATTCACAAAAATAGTTCAAAACCGAAGCATGGCTGACAGTGCCAAAATTTGATACAAAAAGTGTCCACTGAAGCCTCCCATAGAGCTCAAAACGTATAAAAGTGTTTGAAAACATAATGAAAAAGTTCGGGTTCGGTGAATAGAACTTCATTTCAATGCACAACTGGATTGTCAAACGCTTCGCTGATTACGCTAGAACTGTATCCAACCAAATGAAAATGGCCTAATATTTTCTGTAAAGACGACAGACAAATTGTAGAATATGTACATATGTCCCCTTGCAACCCAACCCTTTATCTCTTAATGCAATTCTTTTACCGTTACGCCTGTCGGCTCGACTGCAGTTTACAACAACAGAGCGATTATAGTCAAAAAGAAAAGTGTTGTTGCACATGTTGAAGCAGCGGTACCCTTGTGCGATAGACGATCACAGAATGCGGAATACAACCCTCTATTCACCTGCTAGTGCCTTGAACACGGTGATTCAAGCATAACAGGGGGGGTTACTACGGTGATGATACGGTTAGTATGCGAAATAAGGAACCGTCCACATTCTGTCTCTTTCAACAGCAGGCTTAGTAATGGGTTCCAGTTCGTTGGCAAAGAGTGGCCTACCCAGCTCCTTTATTTTTATTTCTTATCAACATTTTCAGAAACGCAAGACCGTAAATTTAAAATTCATTATTAAAACCTAACCAAAAACTTCACATTCGAATAATTATTGAATTGACTGTGCAAACAAAAGGAGCGGGAAAACATGGGGAAAAGGGGAACTTGTACTTTACATTAGTTTCAGTTCTATGTAATTTTTAGTGCAAGACAGGGGGTTTCATCAACTGTTAGAGGATTCTAATGTATACTTAAGCATTTTTATGCGTGCCAACAAATGTACCAAAAATGTGGCAATACAAGAAACAAATATTCAACACACACTTCAAGCACGACAGATTGCACAAAACCCAAAAAGAAGAAGGTTGAATGAACCCAAGAAGTGGGTACTACTTATATGGACCGGACCCACACAACACACACACACACATAATGTGACTAGAGAGGGAATTCTGAGAGCATTGTTTGTCGTTTGTGCTGCCATTTTTATTCACTTAAGCAGCAAAGCAGAAACCTCTCCTCAATCCACAAAATCTGTTTCAAAATTAAGTGACATACAAAGCCACAGTAAATATCGGTTATAAGATGAACCGTTTATATGCAAGAATAAGAGAAATTGTAATTCGATCTATTAAAAGGATCTAATTAAAATGTTAAAAAAAAAAATAGTTCGATTTGTATAATAAGGGTAAGTTGTGTAAATAAGTTTTTAAGAAACAATAAGTTATTCGCATATTTGGGACCTTCTATATCTGATACAGATCATAAGGATACATTTTAAAAACCCTGCATTTTTCATTTAAGGCCACAATCTGCATGGCATTAACACAATTTCAAGTCGGCAACGAATTTCGAGAGATTCGTTGAACAACGAGGACTACATGTACTGAATTTTTGAATAATTTAAATTTGCATATAATCGATATTCACTGTACCAATAATATTATTCGGTTTCTCTTGGCACTTCTAGATTATTCTTTGGCGCGATTCTTCTTTACGTCTTGTTCTATCGAGATGCTTAAATGCTACTTGATGGAAACGCGATTAAATAAACGTCTTACATATGTACATACAAATATGGGGGCAGATGTGTGTATGTATTCGTTGCCAATTTGTAATCTACGGGGACTGAATAATTTACTTGAATGTATGTATGTATGTACGGACCTAAAATTTTCAATTATGTTTGCTTGTTTGTTTGTACGCCGGCAAATGTATGTACATACATACACCTAGTGATGTGCCAACACCAGACCGGTCCATTTTTAACAGCAGACATACACATGTATGTATGTTAGTAGAATGCAATTTTTTCGTGTCATTTTTCGTAAATATGTATGTATCTGTAAGAAAATGCGTACACTTACATTTGCATTCTGAAAATTTGGTCTATTCTGGTTTCCTCCACGATTCCGATTACGGTTTCCACCGAATCCACCCTTATTGCCACCAAAGTTCTTATTTTGGTTTGCATTGGGACCGGGGCCGCCACCACCAGCTACAGCGCCGCCATTCTGGTTGGGGCCACCACCAAATCGTGGCTTTTTCTCAGCCGGGCTGCCATCAGACGCATCAGCTAACTGCTTCGGTGGGCCATGTTTGCCACCAACACTTTTATTCGCCTGAAGATTGCCCCTTTGTTGGCGCTGTGGCAACGGTGCCGCATTGTTAGAACTATCTAATTTGACCGGATTTTCCATTGCAAAAATTTAATCAATGTCGCACCCGAAACAAACAATATTTATTACACAACCGTCTTAAAAAATCGAACGTGCACAGTCAAAAACTGAAGGGAATATGTATAAGTGTGTGTTGTCTCGCTTGAAATGAAACAGTTAGTCACAAATTTCACATCCACACAGCTCGCATCAAGGTAGTGGCGCAATGAATTTAGAAACGATGAAATTTGGAACATCAACTATTTCGATTTGAAATAATTTCATGACGATTGTGAAAAAATTAAGTATTGCTTATAAGCGAATTTGACGAAAGAAGGTTACAAGATTGTCGCATTTCCATTGGTTTGTTTAAGCAAATAGTTGTGGGTATATCACAACTCTTAGGCGCCTTTATGAAATTTTTTAAACCAAATCGACATTTTTCAGCTGTTCTGTTCCACTTGCATTCCGTATGTAATTCATTTCCAAAATGTTTCACTTGATTACTTCTTTATCTCTCTCAGGTGGTGCAGCGAACTAAAAAACAAAACAGCAAATTCAAAGAAGTTGATATTATCTTAACGCACCTGCTAAAAATGTAGATTTGATGCTAATTGGCCACTTATGAACATGATACCAGCGTTTCATTAAAAAGTAAAATCCTGAACATGTTAAACCAAAAATGTGAGTTGGACTACAAAAGTTGAGCTACTCAAATAAATGAAATGAAATGAAATTTGAAACAGGCAACAAAAACGATTCGAGCAACGCCGAAACAGATTTAATTTGGAAATTTTACCTTGTATTACATAATGATGCACCGTTTAGCCTTTGAGTACCTTCTTATTTTTTGCTGACATTGTGCTAAAAGAGATAAATTAAATACTTTTAAGTATTGCTTAGCCAACTAAGAAGCTTGCTTTTAACGCTACTTTAAATATACCGAGCAGTTCATACTTCATATCTGAGGCATACTTAACTTTTTAAAAGGTTAACAACATATACATACGGGCTGAAATAAAACAAAATAGAATTAATAATTTTTAAATTTTTTCTTTAAAGTGATACCAAATCGCAGAAAAATATGCCGATGAGATCGAGATTTCAAAGACAAGGATCGGGTGTTTCTATATTTCGCTCAGCGCAACTTACCATGTTTGTATCTCTTGTCATAGCATATTCTAACTGGAGACCTGGCATTGAGTTTAACACGAATTGGACGCTTTTTGGTCGTTCTTATTTTTTTAGTAGGCGGTTTTGTAGTCTTCCTGATTGTAGGTTTAGCAGATGGAGTTCTCCGAGATGTGGAAGATGGAGGCTTGCGAAATGTAGTTTCAACAGAAGAAGGTGCGGTAGATTTTGCAAGTTCGGTACCACTGCGTGTCGATATGGGTGATACTGGTGAAGCGTTAGTTGAGTAAATGTTGGCATCAGGTGGAAAATACAGAAAGCTAGTGCTTATCTCTGGACTTTTAGTCGGCCGCTTTGTAGTAGCTACTTCGGAAAATATTGATGTATCGGAAAGCGTACTAAGAAGAGAAGCGGTGGTCGATATTAGCTGACTAGAGGTCACCACCGAACTTTTCCCCATATCTTTGGAAGTAGAAACCTCAGATTGAGTTGGTGAAGCCGAAAATGTACTAAGTAGGGACTCGTCAGATGAAGAAAGTAGGCTAGAAGTCCGTGCAGAACTTTTAGTGGACACTACAGAAGGTGTCGGCGAACCTGATATTGTTGTAAGTGAAGACTTAGTTGAAGAAGAAGGGGAACTACTGGTCAGCTGTGGGGCTGTTGTCCACACATGGGAGGTAAAAGATTCAGATATTGACCCAGCTGGTGTAGAATGAAAAGATGGACTTTTCTCAAACTCCTCGGATGTGGCAAACTTGGATGAGGTTGATAATTCAGATGGTGTACTAAGAGGGAGCTCAGTTGCTGAACTAAGCAAGCTATAGGTCACCTCAGGACTTTCCGTGAACACTTCGGAAGTAGAATCTTCAGTGGACTCCTCCAAAACTTCAGTTAGAGTCGATGAATAGGGTGGAGGCGAAGATGTCAAACTAGAGGTAAGCTCCGGACTTTTCTCACTCTGAGTGGATAGTGGACTAAGTGGGATCTCTGTGGTTGAACTAAGCAAACTATAGCTAATCTCAGTACTTTCCCAAGACGCGTCGGAAGAATAAACAAGAGAAAATCTGGACGAATCAGCAAGAGTATTAAGTGAGGACCCAGCTGGTGATGAGAGAATGTTAGAGGTGCGTTCTGTGCTTTTAGTGTTCTCTTCTGAAGTGGAACCCGTCAATGTTCTAAGTGTGGGCTCAGTTGGCGAAGTAAGAGAGCTAGAGGTAAGTTCTATACTATCCGAGTAAGCTTCGGAAGATGCACTCAGTGCAGGCTCACCTGGTGAAGTTTGAAAGCTTAAGGTTTCCTCTGAGATTTTAGTGGACTCAACTAAGGGCGTCGCCGAGCTAGATATGGTACTAAGTGGGGACTCAACTGGCGAAACATGCGAACTAAATGTCAGCTCTGGTAATTTAGTGGACTCTTCGGACGTTGCTGGTGAATCAAAAGAAGTACTCAGTGCCGACTCGTCTGGTGAAGATTGAAAGCTATATGGCTCTGAGTTTTTCGTGGACAGTTCCAATGCATTAGATGTCGTCGATAAATGTGTAATCAGAGGGGACTCAGTCGGTAAAGAAGGAAAATTAGATGTAAGCTCCGGACTGATGGTGTCTTTTTTGGAAGTGGATACATAAGAAAGTGTTGGTGAAGCGGTTTGTGTACTAATTGAGAGCTCAGCTGGCGAACTGAACATACTAGACGTCGTCTTAGGACTTTCCGTAGATGCTTCGGGGGTAGAAATGTCAGATAATATGGGTGTACTAGATAGGGACTCAGCTTCAGCAGTGTTCGCTAACTCTTCTGAAGGGGACGCAACAGATGGTGTCTGCGTTGGAGAGGTATGCTCCAGACTTTCCTTGTCACTTTCGGAAGTATAATCTTCAGAGGTTTGTGGTGAATCGGATGGTGTACTAATTAAACTTGGGGTGAGTTCTATATTTACTGTTGTCTCTGGTGATGTGTCTGAAGAAACTGAAGTTTCCAAAGGCGTACTTAGTCGGGAACTCTCTTCTAAAGTTGGAGCTGTTTGAGTTATGGAGGAAGCACTGTACGCTGTAGTCTCGGGAAATTTAGTTAGCTTTGAATTGGTTGGTAAGGAATCCGAAATGGAAGACTTTTCAAAGGTTTCAATGCTCTGGGCTGAAGAGGAACCAGCTGTAACAGTCGATTGTGAAGGCGTTTGAGAGATTGGGCTGCTCTCAGTAACTGATGTTGTCTTTGAGACCATCGGGTCTGTAGTAGATTTTGAGGTTAATGCTAGGCTAGTTAGCTCAATGTCCAAAGCTGATGTGACTTCAGCTGTGGCCAGTGTAGACCCAAGCGGTGTCCTTGAGCTAGTTTCCGAGACTGATGTCAAAGTTGAAGAGTCCAGCTTAGTCGATGTAGATAATAAAGAGGGAAATTCAGAATTGAATCCAATAGATGTGTCTTTTGGAGAAGACGCAGTGAATGTCTGAATTGAACTTTTACTTGTCTCGACAGCGGAAATTGTCGAAGTAGATTCTACGGAGGGAGTACTTGACTCAGAAGTCGAACTGAAATATTCATCAGGCGGGGTTGAAGGTGGCGTCTGGACAGCCGTGGTCGACGAAGTAGAGGTAATCTGTGTATTCATTGTAGATAATAAGGTCGGAGTCTCATAAGATGACTCGAAAGCTAAAGCTGAAGTATCTTTTGGAGTAGATGAAGTAGATGGCTGAGAAAAGCTGACACTTGTCTCGGTAGCCGAAGTCGTCAAAGATGGAGTGATCTGAGACTCGGCTGGCGAACTAAACCAACTAGAGGTCATTTCAACCCTTTCCGTAGACACTTCGGAAGAATGAACTTTAGATAATGTGGATGAATCAGCAACTGTACTAAGTAGGGACTCAGCTGGTGAAGAAAGATGATTAGAGGTACGTTCTGAACTTTCAATGGACCCTTCTGAAGGAGACACATCAGATGGTGTAGCAAGAGGCTCAGTTGACTTCGTAGACAAACTAGAGGAAGTTTCCAGACTTTTCGTGACCTCTTCGGATGTGAGAACATTAGAGAGTGTCGTTAAAGCGGAAGATGTGCTAAATGGGGTCTCTGTTGTCAAACTAAGCAATCTAGAGGTTGTCTCAGCACTTTCTGTGGACACTGCGGAAGAATGAACGTCAAATACTGTTGGTGAATCGAAAGATGTACTCAATACAGACAGGCTAGAGGGTTGCCCTGATATTGTGGTGGGTTCTTCTGAAACTTCAGGTTGAGTAAGCGGGTTCTCAGTTGGAGAAGTGGGCATACTTGTGGTTATATCCGAACTTTTCGTGAGCTCTGCGAGTGTGAATACATTAGATGGTGTAGATGAAGTGAATGGTGAGCTTAATGGGAAGTCTGTTGGCATACTGAGCAAACTAGGGGTAATCTCAGAGTTTTCTGTGGACATTTCAAAAGAATAAACTTTAGATAATGTTGATGAATCAGAAAATGTACTAGCTAGAGGCTCAGTCAGAGAAGTTGGCAAGCTAGAGGTTTGCTGTGAGCTTTCAGTCAATTCCTCTAAAACAACAGATAGAGTCGGCAAATAGGGCGACGTACTAGGTGGGAACTCAGCTGGAGAAGTAAGCAAGCTAGTTATCGGCTTTGAACTTTCTGTGGTAGCTTCGGAAGAATACGTTTCAGAAATTAATGGAGTACTGAGTGTAGAAGACTCTTCTAAAGGGGAAACAAAATTTGGAGTCGTCAAAGCTGTTATTGTATCGGTAAGGAAATCAGCTGGCGAAGTAGGTAAGCTATATGTAAATACTGGACTTTTTGTGGACTCGTCGTAAGTGGACGCAAAAGTTGGGGTACTAAATGGGGACTCTGTAGTCAAACTAGAGCTAATCTCAGTACTTTCCGTGGAAACTTCCGAAGAGTAAACGTTGGAAAGCGGTGGCTCAGAGGGTGTACTAAGTGGGGAGTCAGTTGTTGAAAATTTAAAGCTAGAGGTTTCTTCTGAGCTTCTAGTGGACTCTTCCGAAATATCAGACACAGTGGGCAAATAGGGCGACGTACTAAGTGGGAGCTCGGTTGGTGAAGTTAGCAAACTAGCAGTCGGCTCTGAACTTTCTGTGGACGTTTCGGAAGAATAAACTTCAGAAATTGATGGATCATACGGTGTACTGAGGGGTGAGAACTCTTCTGAAGGGGAAACAACATTTGGAGTCGTCAAAGCAGTTTGTGCACCAAGTAGGGAATCAGCTGTCGAAGTAAGCAAACTAGAGTTAGCTTCTGAACTTTTTGCGAACTCCACAGATGTGGAAGCAAAACTTTGTGGACTTGAAGGAAACTCTGTAGACAAGCTTAGCAAACTAGAGCTCATCTCAGTACTTTCTGTGGGCACTTCGGAAGAATAAACATCAGAAAATTGTGGCTTAGACGGTATACTAAGCGGGGATTCAGTTGGTGAAAAGTTAAATGTAAAGGTTTGTTCTGAGTTTCTAGTGGACTCTCTCGATTCTTCAGGTACAGTTGACGAATAGGCAGGAGCTGGAGTACTAAGCACAGTAGATGTCTTCTCAGGACTTTCTTCGGTAGTAGAATCGTTAACTAATGTTGGTATATCAGTGAGAGTACTAAGTTGGGACTCTGTCTTTGAAGATAAAGGGGTAGCGGTTTGCTCTGATCTTGTAGTTGAGTCTTCTGAAGGAGACACATCAGATGAAGTATAATAATCGGATGTTTTACTAACTAAACTTGGAGAGAGTTTTATATTTACTGTTGTCTCTGGTGAGGTGTCTGAAGATACTGAAGTTATCAAAGGCGTACTGAGTCGGGAACCCACTTCCAAAGTTGAAGCTGTTTGAGTTCTGGAGGTAGCACTGTACGTTGTAGTTTCGGGAATTTTAGTTAGCTTTGAATTGGTTGGTAAGGAATCCGAAATGGAAGACTTTTCAAAGGTTTCAATGCTCTGGGCTGAAGAGGAACCAGCTGTATCAGTCGATTGTGAAGGCGTTTGTGCGATTGGGCTGCTCTCAGTAAGTGTTGTCTTTGAGACCATCGGGTCTGTAGTAGATTTTGGGGTTAATACTAGGCTAGTTGGCTCAATGTCCACAGCTGATGTGACTTCAGCTGTGGCCAGTGTAGACCCAAGCGGTGTCCTTGAGCTAGTTTCCGAGACTGATGTCAAAGTTGAAGAGTCCAGCTTAGTCGTTGTAGATGAAAACGTGGGAAATTCAGAACTGAATCCAATAGACGTGGTAGATGTGTCTTTTGGAGAAGACGCAGTGATTGTCGGAGAGGAACTTTTACCTGTCTCGACAGCGGAAATTGTCGAAGTAGAAGTGATCTGCGCTGTGGTTGAAGATTCTACGGAGAGAGTACTTGACTCAAAAGTCGAACTGACTGTGAAATATTCAGTTGACGGGGAAGAGGGTTGCGTTTCTTTAGCCGAAGTCGACGTAGTAGAAGTAATCTGTGTATTCGCTGAAGATAATAAGGTTGGAGTTGCAGCAGATGACTCGAAAGTTAAAGCAGAAGTGTCTTTTGGAGTAGACGAAGTAGATGTCTGAGATGAGCTGACACTTGTCTCGGTAGCCGAAGTAGAATTTAAAGTGATCTGTAGATGATTTGAAGATTCTAAGGTGGGAGTCTTAGACTCAGAAGTCGAAGTGGCTGAGAAATGTTCAGTAGCCGGGGAAGAGGATAGCGTCTCTATAGCCGATGTCGATAAAGTAATCTGCTCATTCGCTGAAGATAACAAAATGGGATTGTCAGAATTAAAGTCAACAGACGTGGTAGATGTGAATTTTTGAGTGGACGAAGTAGATGGCTGAGACAAGCTGACACTTGTCTCGATGGCCGAAGTCGTCGAAGATGGAGTGATCTGAGACTCAGCTGGCGAACTAAACCAACTAGAGGTCATTTCAAGTCGTTCCGTAGACACTCCGGAAGAATGAACTTTAGATAATGTGGATGAATCAGCAACTGTACTAAGTAGGGACTCAGCTGGTGAAGAAAGATGACTAGAGGTACGTTCTGTACTTTCAATGGACCCTTCTGAAGGGAACACATCAGATGGTGTAGCAAGAGGCTCAGTTGACTTCGTAGACAAACTAGAGGTAGTTTCCACACTTTTCGTGAACTCTTCAGCTGTGGAGGTATAAGATAGTGTAGATGAAGTGGATGGTGAGCTTAATGGGGACTCTGTTGTCATACCAAGCAAAGTAGAAGTGGACACTTCGGAAGAATGAACTTCAGATAATATTGGTGAATCAGCAAGTGTACTAAGCGTGGACGCAGACGGTAAGGGTAAAAGGATAGAGGTCCGTTCTAGCCTGTCAGTGGACCCTTCTGAAGGGGACACAACAGATGTGGTCGGCGAGCCAAGTAAGGAATCAATTGGGGTTTTTGTCAACAAACTAAAGGTGATTTCGGGACTTATCGTGATCTCTTCAGATGTGAAGGCATACGATGGTGTAGATGAAGTGGATGGTGAGCTTAATGGGGACTCTGTTGGCGAACTAATCAAACTAGAAGTCATTTCAGCCCTTTCCGCAGACACATCGGAAGAACGAACTTCAGATAATGTTGAAGAATCAGCAACTGTGCTAACTAAGGACTCAGCTGGTGGAGAAAGAAGAGCAGAGGTCTGCTCTGAAGTTTTAGTGGTTTCTTCTAAAGGGGACACAACAGATGGTGTCGTCGAGCCAGATAGTGTAGCAAGAAGAGACTCAGCTGGCTCAGTGGCAAAACTAGAGGCAGTTTCCGGACTTTTCGTTAACTCTTCAGTTGTGGAGGCATATGATAGTATAGATGAAGCGAATGGTGTGCTAAATGGGGACTCAGTTGGCGAACTAAACAATTTTGAAGTCATTTCAGTCCTTTCCGTAGACACTTCGGAAGAATAAGCTGCAGATAATGTAGGTAGGGACTCAGCTGGTGAAGAAAGAAAACTGGAGGTACGTTCTGAACCTTCAGTGGACCCTTCTAAAGGAGACACATCAGATGGTGTCTGCGAGCCAGATAGTGTAGCAAGAGGTTCAGTTGGCATAGTCAACAAACTAAAGGTAGTTTCCGTACTTTTTGTTAACTCTTCGGATGTGAGAGAATAGGATAGAGTCGATAAAGCTGATAGAGTACTAAATGGGGATTCTGTTGTAAAACTAGGCAATCTAGAGGTTATCTCAGCAGTATCAGTTTCAGATACTGAAGGTGAATCGATAGATGTACTAAGAGTAGACTCAGCTGGTAAAGATTGAAGGCCAGAGGTTTGCTCTGTTCGTGTAGTTGGCGAAGTGGGCAAACTAGAGGTAAATTCTGGACTTTTCTCTGTCTCTGCGGAAGACGTATTAAATGGGGTCTCAGTTGGCGAAGTGGGCAAACTAGAGGTAAATTCTGGACTTTTCTTTGTCTCTGCGGGAGAAGTATGGAATGAGGACTCAGCAATTGAAGAAAGAAGGGTAGAGAACCGCTCTAAACTATCAGTGGACTCTTTTGAAGGGGAAACAGTAGATGGTGTCGGCGTTAGTGTGGACTCAGCTGGCGAACCAAACAGGCTAGGGGTGAGCTCTTGACTTCCCTTGATTTCTGCAGAAGTTTCAGCTTCCGAAAATGTAGTTGAATAGGAAGTATAAGTAGGTGGCGACCTGTCTAGTGATGAAGGATGACTAGAATTCAGTTCTAAACGTTTTGTGGACTCATCTGTAAGCGAATCAACAAGTGAGAGCTCAGTTGACGAAGCAAGCTCAGAACTTTCCTTGTACTCCTCAAAAGTATAGGCTTCAGATAATGTGGGTGAATCGGATGCTGTACTAAGTAAACTTGAGGACAGTTCTGCATTTTCTGTAATCTCTGTTGAAGTTTCCAAAGGTGTACTTCGAAGGGATACAGTTGTTGAAAGTTGCGAAAAAGGAACTATTGTAGTTTTGGAGAAAATACTAATCGGAATGGAAGATTTCTCCAAGCTATCAATGCTCTGGGATGCAGAGAAAACATTTGGCACTGTCGATGGCAGTGATAGATGTGGACCAGTACTGGGTTTTGAGGTCGAGGTAGCACTTTTGGACTCATCTGTTGCAGAAGTTGGAACTTCAGCTGTATTCAGTGTTGGTGGTTGAGGTGTACTTGAGGTAGAACTGCTTGATCCCAACTCGATAGACGGTGTCGATGAACTTGTGGTTATCTCCGACATTGTTGTAGATTTAAATTCAGCGGTATCACTTAAAGCCGTTTCTGTTGATTCAACATTCGTAGAGGTACTAACTTCTGCAGTAGTGGAGGTTGATAGTTGGAATGGATCTGTCGTAGAAGATTCAATCTCTGCCATAGTTGAACTAACAGCTGTCAATGTGGTTGAGCTGATCTCTTGATTTCGTGCTTTAGATTTCAAAGCTTTGCTACGAAAACGATTGGCAGGTGATTTTCTTTTTAAGTGATTTAACGAGGCCGTTTGCCTATTGCTTGGACGATTAAGTGAGTGGTTCCAGTGTCTGATAGTTGAGGGTTCCTTGGGCCTGTAGAATAGTTGTTCTCCATTATTTGCCAATTTGTGTTTGGCTCGCATTGAATAAGTTCCTGTCCTATTATAGATCGTTGTACCAGTTAAATTCTGCAAAACATGGCTTAGTTTCCAATTCTAATTCGAACCATTAACTTACATATTTGAGGCAATTCAAGCATTTCGGTTTCTCCATGTTTCCCAACGCCAGTTTAAGTACTAAAATCAGGAACACACAAATAAAGAAGTGCATGCTGCGAATTTGTATTATTATCTGATTTTAAGGAACATCGTAACATAATAGTTCCACCTTCTTTTTTTTTTGAGTGTAGCGAATGCAGATAAATTGATTTAAAACGGTTCAAAATTCGGAAACGTTACAAATCTCATTCTGTTTGATAAGAAAAATGCAAATTACCATTTAATATTATATATTTTTTTTATTTATTTGATTTTACTTTCTATTTGTCAGCCTTGAAGTTTGTATGTGGAAACACAAATTTGGTAATGGTTATGCAAGAGATAGGATTGTTTTTGTAGGGAAATATCTTGGAGTTTAAGGCAATCTGAAAGCGAAAAGAAAAGGAAAATGGATGAGGGATGATTTTTTAGTATATATTTATCTCAAAGATTAGATCATTCAAAGCTTACTAGAATCTTTATATGCCTTGTATAATCTTGAATGTGTTTAGGTAGGCTTATCTGCATTCACTGGGTGCTCAAGTGCTTTCATTTAAGCATTCACTTACCACTTAAAAGGGGATTCTCGATTGGAAGCAGCTAAAGCGCTGCTGAAGCGAGTTTATTTTAAGCCAGCGGTGGGCACGCTTTTGTTTCCATTGCTACGAGAGTTATATTCTGCAATTGGCTCGCTTCAAAGCGCCTAGATGCACTAATCAATTCGAACCGAACTCCGAATTTTATTTTAATGTGAACCGAGCCTTGAACCGAACCTCTTTTGAATTAAAATCTGAACCCGAACCTGTTCCGAACCTAAAATATCAGTTTAGTTCAACAAAAATGGTGAACATCAGCAAAATTTGGCATTCTGTCTAGAGATTCCATCAAAAATGGGCACAGAGCTGAATAACTATACTTAAACTTGGTTTCGCAAGCCTAACTATATTCCGTATACTTTGCTAATATTCACTTTTTAACATAATATTCTACATAGAGCTATGTGTCACATACACGTGCATATAACAGAGCAAAATCTAAGTTTATCTGACACATAATAGCTATTTAGAAGATGAGAAATCGGCACATAATCTTACCGATTTCATGAAACCCCTTCTTAATCCATTTTAAGCGAGTCTCAATGGGAAAGGTTAACAGCTTTCTACGGCAATAATCAAATATGCTAAGCGTGGCATAGGTCAGGGCCTTCAGCTGTAAATAGAACAAAGTTCATCAAGTCCTGTGTTTTCTGCATAAAGTCTATGTTAGACCTACCGTGGCAAATACTATATAATACACCAGCGTTGTGGGAAACAGAAATAATATGGCCGAAAAAAAGATTGTGGCAAGATATAATTGGCGATTCATATAGTTGTGGGCTTCAGTGCGACCTAAAATTCAAAATTCATCAGTTTGTTACAGGTTTTTTGTTGAATTTAAATTAGTTTACCTTTTAGAATATTATAACGATTGCCGCGTACCACTTGCCAGAGCACCGCCAGGCCCTTCTTTTCCACATTGTACAACCTTAAGCGGAGAATCAAATGAACAAAATAAACATGAAATGCTTAAAGACAACCAGACTTACACTTTGGTATAGACATAAAAGCAATGCGCATGTAGTCCCACTATGGTGATCAAGTCGGCCAGCAAAGCTATCTGGTAGGTTAATCCCAGGCAACCGAATACACCAATGGCTAGAAAAACCTGTCGAACCACAGGCTCGATCAAATCTAGAAGAGAGAGAGTGGTATAACAAATCCATGAAGAGCTAAAAGACAGCAGCTTACCCAGAAACGTGGACCACAACTCAATGTGATATTTGAAACAATCAAGAAAGAAATTATTTAAATGTATATTAAGTTTCAGTCCAATGGGGCTACCTTCCAAGACTTTCAACAAGGCATATAGCTGATTGATAATGCCCTGAAATGATATTGATAATTAATATTACAAATTTGCCACGCAAGACTAGATTCCTGGCTGTGTTCTTAAAAATTGCGCTAGCTCCCTTTCACAGCCATTAACAAGACTTTTTCAAATGTCAATTGACCAATGTTTTTTTTCGCCCACATGGAAGGAATCTTTTATCATTCTTATCTTAAAATAATCAAATAAAACTTACATGTGAAATTTGTATAAGAAAATCGCCTGGATGCGAAACGAGCATGAATAATATTAGCATCAATATTAGACCCAAGACTCTGTCCAGCATGATGTTGGTCCATCTGGAGCTGTAATAAAGAAAAGGGTTGGGATAAGAATTGGATACACTCAAGTTTGGTGAAGATGCAAATATTTGGTTCCCGTCGATTTTGAAAAACCTTGTTTTAAATTACTTTTTAAGCCTGCTTTCTACGTCGATACAAGTGCTGTACTTGGATGGGTACGACCCCTTCTATTTACTACTTCTACAACCTTTAGAACCTTCAAATCTGAAAGAATTCTCTCATGGAAACAGACATGTACATGTTCCATTCAAAACTTATGCAATGTGGGTCCAAATATTCGCATCTACATAAATTGGTTGGTTAATAATTACCCTTTCTCGTAGGTACAAACCCACTCTTTATAATGCTTATAGACATACGTATGCATCATTATGCTATATATAAATTGTTTCTCAACTAAATATCTAAACAAATGTATGGGCATATTGACACAGGAATTTAACAAATGCAGATTTCTGCTCTGCCTTCCATTTCTACTCGCTTGGCCCGCCGCTTCCATTAATGTGGATGCTTGCATCAAACGAAACAGCTGCAGGAAGTCGCATTCAGTGTCCTCGCTCTGGCTGGCATTGGACGAAGTCACCAGCAGATTGCGTACTATGGCCTTGTCATACAGTATCAGTTTGATTTGCTTCAGACTTTCCGGTGTTATGCCCACATATATCAGGCTTATGTTGGGCGAGTCCTGGCTGTAAGTGAAGCAGAGACGCATGTCATGCTGATGATGGTGTTGGGCTTCGTTGGCTTCTGCTCCCCAGATTGTGCCCAGAAACTGCATGCCATGGTATTCCATGGGATTTAAACTGGAGTCCTTATCTACCACATAATAGACGACGACATTGTCATCGCTGATTTGAACTTGGCCGTACAAATGACTGCCACGCTTTAGGTAAAAGTAGTCGGTGGGCAGATATATCTTAATGCTCATAATTCCCGAATGAGCGAAAACCAAAACATTTAACACACCGATAACGATATCACGATTAACTGTCTATCGGTTAATCGGTCAAAGCAACTCTGTAGAAATGTAGGCATACATACGTGTGTGTGTGTGTACGCTTGGTGTTTCATTCCCATTGTGCTTTAGCCTTCACGTGTTCTGTTTTATGCCGTTTCGCAGAGATATTTTATTAATATACGCATTTTAAAGGGATACATTTTTCATCGGCGTTTTTTTTATTGTAGTAATACGTTTTTGCGCTAAAGGAATTATTCATTAATTTATATAAATACAGCAATGGGATACGATGGTAAGGGGTTTGGAGTTAAACGAATTGAATGCATAAGTGTACATAAATAGAAAATATGTACACACATACACACAATTCGTATGTGTGTATTCGGTAAAATGAGGTACTGGCAAAAATGGACGAAACATTTAATGTGTAACCGCGATTGTGTATAAACATAAATTGTTTGAATTAAACCAATGGTGCTTGCTTAAGCCTTCATCAATTATTACCGGTTCCTCGCCCAAAAACACACGCACGTACATTTGTGTGTGTATGCATGCACACGCACATTTATCTGTATATGAGAAACTACCAATTTTCATGCTCATCCTTTTCATTTTCCTCAGATCGTGAACGTGACCGGGAGAGACGCCGTCATCGTTCCCGCTCCCGTGATCGCCATCGTGATCGCTCCCGGGAGCGTCGCCACCATCGCAATTCGCGCCGCAAGCCATCGTTATACTGGGATGTGCCGCCGCCCGGCTTCGAGCACATCACTCCCATGCAGTACAAGGCCATGCAGGCATCTGGTCAAATCCCAGCCAGCGTTGTGCCCGACACACCGCAAACAGCAGTCCCCGTTGTCGGCTCGACAATCACACGTCAAGCTCGTCGCCTGTATGTTGGCAACATTCCGTTCGGTGTCACCGAAGAGGAGATGATGGAATTCTTTAACCAGCAAATGCATTTAGTTGGCCTGGCCCAAGCCGCCGGCAGCCCCGTCTTGGCATGCCAAATTAATTTGGATAAGAATTTCGCTTTCCTCGAGTTTAGGTCCATAGATGAGACAACCCAAGCGATGGCCTTTGATGGCATCAATTTGAAGGGCCAGAGCCTGAAAATAAGGCGCCCGCATGATTATCAACCGATGCCAGGGATCACAGACACTCCGGCCATTAAGCCAGCTGTGGGTAAGTGTCATCCGCAAGAGACTAAATCCGACAGTGGGAAATGTAAAATAATAAAATTATTTCTTTTTTCTTCTACATATCCCTCAGTTTCAAGTGGCGTCATCTCGACCGTGGTTCCCGACTCGCCGCACAAAATATTTATTGGCGGTCTACCAAACTATTTAAACGACGACCAGGTAAGCTGAACCTCACTCACATAGAAATAATGCTAGTTTTATAGTTGGATCTTGGATCCGAATGAACATACCTTACCCTTAAGGATAAAGCGTTCAGAGTTTCCAACTTTATTACGGTCTAAGTTCTCAATGTCTTTGGGGCTAGCTTACACCCAAAGCTGTTGAATCACATTCTCTCCATTTTGACCATGCATCTAGCCCTCTTAAGATTCAGAGAGCATTCTGTTCTTCTTGGCTACATTTTGTGGTTTTTCCTTGGCAGAACTTTCTGGTGCTTTCCTAGAAAAGTGCTCTAATTGTACTCTGTGTAGTTTCTCTCTGATGTCTGCATTTCGGTCACTTCAGGGACTTTGTATTCCTGCTACTGTATTCCCGTCCCTCTCATTTTCATGTTAGCCACAAGAGCCTGGCACATTTTAATCTCACCCAAATATCTTTTCTTTCATTTCAGGTAAAGGAATTATTGCTATCATTTGGCAAGCTCAGGGCTTTCAATCTTGTTAAAGACCCTGCTACCGGATTGAGCAAAGGATATGCTTTTTGCGAATATGTGGATCTGAGCATTACTGATCAGGTATGTTGATTAGCTCTATCCCTCTCTCCATCGCTTTACAAACTAAACGTTTATCTTTGTCCCCACAGTCCATTGCTGGTTTGAATGGCATGCAGCTTGGTGACAAGAAACTCATTGTCCAGCGTGCCAGTGTGGGTGCCAAGAATGCTCAGAATGCATCCAACACCAGCCAATCGGTAATGCTGCAGGTGCCGGGTCTCTCCACAGTGGTCACCTCTGGTCCACCCACTGAGGTACTGTGTCTGCTGAACATGGTGACACCCGACGAGTTGCGCGACGAGGAAGAGTACGAGGATATATTGGAGGACATCAAGGAGGAGTGCACAAAGTATGGAGTTGTGCGCAGCGTGGAAATACCCAGGCCCATTGAGGGTGTCGAGGTACCGGGTTGTGGCAAAGTTTTTGTTGAATTTAACTCGGTGCTCGATTGCCAAAAGGCTCAACAAGCGTTGACTGGGCGCAAATTCAGCGATCGTGTCGTTGTTACGTCATACTTTGATCCCGATAAATACCATAGACGTGAATTTTAGGTAAAGAAAAAAAAAACAAAAACAGCAAAACAAATATGAAACAAACGTAAACACATATTTCACACATTCACCGATGTCCAATATTACAAGAAAACAAAACAAAAAACAAATGAAAATACCACATAATAAATTCTGACAGACATAACTCGTCTTTTATCCATTTAAAAGTGGCGGTTATTTGTTTTCTGTGTGTGATTTGAGTAAGCCGTTAAGACATATGAATGAAGATACGTGTTTCCAAGTCCATCTTAGAGCTGTCTGTCACTTGAACTTACAAATAGGCAGTTTATCTGGCATATAGCAGCTATATAGAAGATGAGACATCGGCCCTGTGTGTTTATCTGGCACATAGCTGCGTTCTGAAAGATGAGAAATCGACAATCGACAAATTCATGGACTAAATCAGAGAATTTTGAGATGCCCTCTGGAACAAGAACTGTTTTGTTTCGAAGATTCAAGCACTGCCGCACAGCATGGCAACTGCCTGGTATTTAAGCATAACACGCATCACAATTCCTGGGGCTGAGCTGCCACTCAGCGGGGCAACCAGCAGTATGCAACCTCTGATAGATGGTGCCAAGAGGGACGCTTGCCATGAATCAAAAAAGGTTGGAGGGTTTTCATTCATCTTAAATTAAGTCTGAGCCGCCTGTTTTTTGTTGCCAGAGCTGAGACAAGTCTCTTAGAGTGGACCATTAGACGGGCATGGTTGTAGATACCCTTTGGAGATTATAAAGCAGATGGATAGCAGATGATTCAGTATCAGATTGCGGAAAGGTTCTGTACACGAGAGTGTACAATCCTGACTCCAGGGATCACACCCAAAATGTCCAACTACCATGAAGGATGGTTTGGCCTTAAAAAAATTCCACTACCTGGCATATTTGGCCAAATGTAAGTGCCACAAATAGATATATACTCACCAGGAGCGTATACACCATATTTTTTTGACCTTTATAATCCAATGAACGAAAATATTAGCAAGGAGGGTGACCGTCTCGCAGAGGTAATGTAAGAAAGGGCGATTTTTGAAGCAGCTTTCGGATTTGATTCAAAAAAATGTATGAAATCTTTGAGTTGATGGAACGATCTTTAGAAGTATCTTTGATGTTTAAAGGTGATTTCATGTAAATGTTCAAATGGTTCATCCGCTGGGTCCAATTTTGGCATATACTCTCTCCAACGTATAAATTCTTCAATATTGGCTTCCAGTGCCTCAACTGTGTCTGTTGTTGTTGCTATGGATAGGAGCCTCAATATAGCCCGCTATATCGCACAATCTTGACCCGTCCCACACTTGAAATAAACTGTTCACCGAGCTTGCCTCTCAGTTGGTCCACTATTTTGCAAGCTGTGTGGCATGTGACACCGTCTTGTTGAAACCACATGTCAGCCAAGTGCTGCTCTTCCTCCCAAAAATCCATAACTGATTCAATTTGCTAACGCCTTTTTTTATTTTTATTTGGCATTTTTAGTTATAGGAAAACAGCATGTAAACATGGTAAACATATACACACATTACACATTGATTATATAAACAATTGGAACATTACTAATAGACATACATACATACATATAATTACAAGTATAAATGACGATATTAACTTAATTAAAATTGATAAAATGAAATGCTATTGAAGGCTACATTTAAAGTTCTCACACGATGTGCATTATATGGCATCAATAGGATGCAGTGAGAACGTGTGGCATAACATTCCTTTTTGAATGCCAATGCATTTTGGTCCCACCATTCACACTAGGTCATCACATCACAGATGCAACATTTGGGCACATCAAAAAAATTCTTTGTTGGTCTCTTTAAGCTTTGCCCTTAATGCTTGCGTGAGATCCCTTTCAGTTGTGCTCAGTAGTTTGCTTAACATTATAATCCCATAGATCAGATTAATTAGAATGTAAATCTGCATAAACCAGCGAATCGAAACGTATCGTATTTTGATATCGGTTTCACGATTCAGGTAGGGTTCTGGTTTGATTATTAGTGTATTTCCGTATTGGTTGTTGGATATGTATTTCGGTATATTTGGTTTTTTGGTCCCATCATCATCCCATCATTCCCAAATAATAAAGGTTCTAGAACAGGCGTGGGCAGCGGAATTTGATGCGAGGGCACTAATACTACAACAACAACATATTTTTTCGTCTTCTGCTTTGAATATTGGTGCGCTGTTGTTGTAAACTGCGCTCGAGCCGAGACGAGCAACGGTAACCCAATTGCGTTGTGTGTTGAGTGAAATAACGGTGCGGGCTGCAAGGAACAATCGGGCTGGGCGGTGCCCATGCCTGTTCTAGATGATAAAAAGTTCTTTGTAGGGTTTGAAACCATCATCAACTCTAAGGTTCAGTTTGCCAACCGGTTTCTCAGCTTGTCAAACCTTTGACCTTGGTTTAAAGCAACTTTATTCGTTGAAACGATGAAAAAAACGAGAAAGCTTAAATATTTTCCAAAAATACTCTTTTTCCCCATTTTCCGACCGATCGTTCGTATGGGAGCTATATGATATAGTCATTCGATTTGGTCAAAAATTTGCAAAATTGTGTGAAAGCATGTGAAACAAACAAATACAAAATTAAACTTGGTAGAACTATAAAAAAACATAGAAAACCTACGATTACAAAGTTTGGAGACGTTTCCATTGGAAAGAAAAAAGTTTTTCATACTAAAACTAGTTTTCCGATCGATTGGTTCTATGGGAACTATGAGAAATAGTCATCCGATCCGGTCGGTTCCGACATATGCAGCAAAAAGAAGACTCCGTGCAAAATTTCAGCTCGATAGCTTTAAAACTGAGAGACTAGTTCGCGTAGAAACAGACAGACGGACGGACAAAGCTCAATATATACATATGGTTTATGGGGTCGGAAATGAATATTTCTATGCGTTGCAAACTTCTGGACAAAAATTATAATACCCTTTGCAAGGGTATAAGATTTTCCTTTACAAACTTTTACTCAAACGGTCGCCTTCACCAGCAATTAGCGCTGTGAGGTAACTGGCTATGAAAAAGTCTCAATATTTTGCCTTGCCACATGTGATAAACTGTAGCTTTCTTTCTCTTGTAAGCAAATCGTCCCTTTGTGCTGCTGTTATACAAATTAGATCAATTTTCTTAACAAATGTAAGAGTTTAAGGTGGAAAATATCTGATTTGAACTATGGCAGATATAACGAAATGAAAATTGATACTAAACTTGATCTGCCTTCAAGTAAAAGAAGCATATGTGCTATAGCTTTCTCTTATCATCTCTGAGATCTGTTTGTGCATACGGACAGTCATTAGGGGGCTATATCGTCTAGGTGGTTGATGTTGATCATGATTCTGTCTAAACATACTTTTGAAAACTAACTTCATATACTTTGTGTACCTTTGATACATAGTATGAAAAGTTGTTATTTTTGATCAGCAAAACTACCCAAACTCGAACCATTTGGAGAATAAGTTCAACATTATGGAATACGCCATGATACAATTGTATCACGGAATACGCCACCGCATTTCCTGCCACTATATGTTCAATTACAAACGGAGGATGAAAGCACATTTGATATGTTTTGATATGTTTGTATGATTTGTATATGTATTTTGAAAATTCAATAATATTTCGACATTTTACATTGAATTTAAGCTGGAATGTAATCAGAACTTGTTCGTTTCAGCAGTTTTCGAAAAATGTCGTTCATTAAATGGTTATCGGAGCCAACTAAGGCAGAAATGCAAAGGCTAAAGCTGTACATCTATCCCACATCGTTGTTCATGATCGTTTCGAAACTTAATTTAAGCCAAAATCGTTTCAATTGTAGCTAAGAAACCCAATTAAGGTAAACTGAACCGTTTCTTTCGATTGGGATCAGCATTTTTGAAAGGAAAGCCGGTTTAAGGAAGGCATCAGCCCTTTTAAAGGAACCTTAACAAGTGTAGCCTTAAACCTTACATAAAGTTCTCAGAGATTAATTGTATAACTAGGGGGGTCCCATATCAAGTTGATTCCTTATACAAAAGCAAGTCGCTACCCAAAGCTTCTTCAGCATTTGTGTTCCCTCGTGTTCCCTGGTGTGAATGAAGCTTATTAGTAGCGTATAAAAGTTATTGCACGGCTTTAGTAGGTCATTGTATATAAAAAAAACGCGTAATAAATGCCAAAAAGTCTGCTAATGGAATGCAAGACTTGTACAGTGGTAAACAAAACAACAACAATACTTTCTTCTTCTCGTTTCTAAATGAGGTCAGGCGTGTGTGCTTTTGCGTGTGTGTTTGTATCTATAATAAGATCAAATGCTGGCCATACTTATGTTCACCAACAAGGAAGACAATTCCAGCTCTTCGCTGAATTTATTGCGCAGTATTACACTGCGATAGCCCTGACGTACACAGGTCAGCGGATAGCAAGCCTGCGCTATGAAATGCGTCTCCGCAAACATATCCTCATCCTGCACTTCGAAGCGCAACAGTGCAAACTGTGGATTGCGTACCGTAAACTCGCACGACTCATTCCACACCGGATTGAAACCGTTCTCGTTCACCTTGGTGCGATACTTGACCCCGCTGTCAAAGCTGGCGCCCACCACTTCGACCACAATCTGCGGATTGTTCGATTTACCGCCGCGAAACAGATGCCGCGCCGCTATCAGACGTATGCTCACTTTGATCTCGCCCAGGCCCTCCGAGAGCGGATTGTTGGGATTAAAAGTTTCCAGCTTCATGAACGCTGGCTTCAGTACATAGCCGCACTGGCCATTATTCCGAAATTTGGCTTGATTTAGCTGCATGGCCTTGTCGCCGGTCTGGTAGTTCAGCGCAATCATCTGAGATCCAATGTTCCAGAACGGAACGGGATTAAAGTTGGACGAGTCCAGGCGTTGCCCCTTGGGGTACACGCGGCTGATTTGATTGCGATGATAGGATAGGAATAGCTGCGTGTTCTGCTGGAAGAACTGTTTCTCGGCCTTGGTCTCGGGAAAACTGGACATTTCCTGGAATATCCAAGAGTGCTCGCGGAATGGCACACTGCGGAAGTAGATGATTATGTCGGACATTTCCTTGGCGACGCGAGCGGTGCGCTCCTTTTTGCGTCGCTCGGTGGCCAGCTGACTGGCTATCAGGGCCGCATCCTGTATGGCCTTGATCCACTCGTAGGCCGTTTCCTGGTTGTCGAAGCCAATCACGAATGGATTCTGCATGGTGGGCGTCTGTATTTGCAGCTTAATAATGATGCCCGGCTCATTGGATTCGAAGAGCGAGGCCACAGCGCCATAGATCTCAATGGAGTCCGTGCGACCAGAATCATTGCCGCCGCCCTCACTCTCGTTCACGGAATTGTAGTCCTCGGTGGCCGAGTCAATCACCTAAAAGCGGAACATAAGTACAAAAAATCACAAACTGATTGCCACTGGACTATTACCTTCACATAGTTGGCCGGCAGATGCTGTTGTATCATGCCGCCGTAGTCTCCTCTCCACCACATCGAGTTGTTTCGCTGCACATTCGTGATAATCGCATGCTTGGGGAAGCTAAGCTCATCCGGCTTGTCCGCCTTGTAGCTGTACAAGGCCTTACAGGTCACGTACTCCTCCAGATTTGAGCCCATATAGTTGGAGGCTCCATTACCCTCGCTTCCGCTATGCTCGCCGCCCTGCAGTTGGGCATTTTCGTACAGAAACTGCCGCAACAGCTCCTGGGAAACGGGATGGGCCAGCTTGACATTGCGATACAGCGGATTCCTCATGTAGTAGTGTATCAGCGACACCAACGACTCAAACTGCATGGTATCAATGGCATAGAGTCGTCCCTCCTGTATGATGCGACAATGCTTGATCTTGCGATTTATGGTAAACGAAATGACAAACGCATTCACGCTCTGCACCGATGGCCGCACCAGAAACGAACCAATTTCCAGCTTATAGAGTCCCTGCTCTGCCTGCTCTTTGGTCGTGTTGGGATGAAACCACTCCTGGCTCTCGTGCTTCTTGGGCTGTGGCACGGGCTCCTTGAGGATGATCGAAAACTCCGAACTGCGCAGCATATTCTTGCGATAGTAGACAATCAGCGAGTACAGCGAATCGAAGATGAAGTTCTCAACCAAATAATATTTAATGGAACCGTTCTCATGCTTCAGTTTGATGCGACAGTGATTCGGGCGGTTGCGCCGCCAAAACGAGAGGCTATAGTCACCGACAAAGGTGGCAGATTCTCGTACCAGGAATGTGCCATCACCCAGATGTTTGTACGTTTCAAGAAGTTGATCGGCTTCCTGACGTCCACCTGGAAAAGGGATTGGAAAGATTTGAATTAAAGATTGAGTTGAAGTGTAGCAACAGGAGAAGATGGAATGGGTCTGATAAATAGCCAATATATCAGCGCGGATATAATACGAATAATCTAAATAATTGTCTGCTTACCCTCCAGTTTGCCATGAAACCAATTTTCACCAAAATGTAGCTCATCATTCGCCGATGTATCCTTCTGTTTTTGCTGCATACTCGTATTCAGCGTGCTGGACGATGACGACGAAGAGAGTCCAAAATCATCATCCTCAGAATTGCCACCATTGCGACTCTCATTAATCTCTGACGTATAAATCAACTCCTGCTGCGTCAGCACAAATTGATAGAGATTCCAGGACTTATCCACTGGATCTTTAAAGTACAACAGTCCCTCCTTCAACACCTTGCGCACATTCTCGTTGTCATTATCAACAGCAAGACCGCCACTTAATGAAGATCGATGGGTCATGGTGCCGTTGCTTACACCGCCACCGCCAACGCTGCCAGCACCGAAATTCTCATCGAATTCTGGTAATTTTTTATGCTTTAGAATTATTTTGCGGCGCAGCAGATAGGGTGATGGCAAATGCTGTTCATTCCTGTCACATGGTTGCGTGAGCAGCAAATCTCCAAAGACCTGAAACGGTAATTAGCTTAAGTTTGGTTGGGTTTGTTTGCTTGGCCGCCAGCGCGGAATTACCTCGATCAGGGCCTGCGCCATATTGCGTTGCTGTTCCAGCGAGCAGTTTTGCTCAATCGATAGAATTACCGGGAACTCGGATGTGGTGAAGGCATGATCTTTGATCGTCTTGATCACATCCATGAATTTTATTTTTGACGTCATCGTATGCCCATGGAATATATAGGGCAAATTGTCCGGCCCGTTCCAGCAATCCAGCTCGATGCAGCGGCAGCCCATGCGCAGCGCTCGTGCATAAGCCTCGCAGGAGGATTCGCTGGAGAATTGATCGCCCGTCAGGTAGGTGTTGTGCGACGAGGCAATCCAGTAGGAGGACAGCGGCTGGTTCATATCCATATAGATGGCATCGTTCCGGCTGTCCCACATATCGTTCTGTTTCGAGAACAGGTAGTCCACAAATTCGGAGATGGCCAGATACGGCTCCTGGACATCACGCTCCACATCCTGCACGAAATCGCGTATGAAGTTGGAAATGGCAGAGAGTTCACCGTTCACCGACGCTGCCTCGCGCTGTTCCGAGTCCAGAAATCGTTTCAATTCCATTGGGCGCACCGTTTGCTGATCCTCGGAGTAGGGAAACTGATTGGTGCCACACAGCAGGTGTGCGAAATTCATTGGCAACAGCAGTTTTTGATACAGACGCGAAAAGTCATCGAATCGCAGGTCATGCTTGCGCCGCACATCATCGCTAAAGCACTCCATAAACTTGCCCGTGCTCATCTTACAGCTGACGCTGGCCAGGAACATTTTGAAGTCCTTGATGGTCACCCCAGGAGACTGCGACGGCTCCGCGGCGGATGAGGAGGATGATTTCGCCGAGTGCGCCTGCACGTTCTCGATTTGGTAGTACTCGCGACGCAGCCAGCGATCGATTTGCAGCGGATATGGTGCATTCACCGTGTCCTTTACCATATAGCGCAGACCACGCACCCAGTTCTCGGCCTCAATCTCGGAGAGCGCCACCACCGAGAAGGACTTCAGCTTGAAGTGATTGCCGTGCAGGATGACAAAGCATTTGCTCTGCTCGAAGCGCTGACACTCATCCGCATGCAGGCGAAACTCCTTGGAGTTCTTGCCCACGCGTATTTCGCGAATCTCGCGCAGCTGTATGGTGCCCTCGTAGTCGCTGCGTGGAGCCTGGGTGGCCACCGTGGCCCAAAGCAGCTGGCGTGTCTCACGGATCAGCATGAGGTGGCGGCGATCGGGACGTCGCTGTTTGCCATATAGTTTGGTTACGATTGTTCCACGCTCCAGCATGCCAATCGTTTGCTCCATTTCGCCCAGCAGGGGCGTGTTCATGGCACTGAAGCAGCTCATTTTGGACTCTAGGCCACTGTCAATTTGTTACAAAGTAGAAGCAAAACATCAATGCATACATACATACTGTATGTACAGTTGCATGTGTATGTATGTGTGTATGTTTTTGTATGTATGTATGTATTGTTACTAAGAAGCATATGCTTGGCTGCTGCCGACCCGGAGACGCCTCGCCCTTGCTCCCCTTGGGTTTTCATTCAACAGTTTTCATAACTCAAACTGAAACCGGGTGCTTGATCTCGACTCGGAGAAAATGTACACTCACACTCACTCACTACATTCACACTCCCTTCACTCAATTAGACTATTCGATAAGCAAATCACACCGATAAGTTGCTATCGAATAGGATCGATAATGCAATTAACGGTGCTTCCGATAGGTGGATCGAAAATCGAAATGCGATGAGCAGTACTTTCGAAAAACAAGTTATGGCTGTTACAACTTGAAACTATTACCAACAAAATTACCTCGAAGGGAGCTAGCTACGAATATGGAAAATGTACCAATGTTTAAGTCGTTTCAAGGACTATTCAATAAGGTTATAGAGGATTATTCATAATTAATAGAAGAAAATTAATTTAACTAGTTTTTTGGAAATTTTAAATTGAAAGATAAACCTAGTACTTATCTGTAAGCTATGTTTAAACAAATATTATAAAGAGTTATTGGTCAACATATATTGAAACGTTTATTCGAATCTTCTTTGCGCAAAAAAGCACAAGCAACAGTGGAATATAAGCAGGCTTGCTTTTTTGTGGTGTTTATCTCATAGCGCTCAACATACTTACTTACCCAACCATATTTACTTACCTAAGAGCTGTACCTATGCATATATAGTGGATCTATATATATATATATACAGGAAAAAGAATAAACAGGGTACACTGCTCAACAGTATTGTTTGCAGCTCGATTTAAAAGTTACTCCTAAATGATATAGCCCGATAGACAAGATAAAACGAAATAGCAAGAATAACCGAAAAATTACCCGTTCCAAGTTCAAATTCCATACCGATTCCGGTTTCACTTTCAGCTCGTTTCTTTGCCGCCAACGCAAATAATTCGTAACGAAATTTCTTATTTTGCCTTCATAAGCGTACATCTAGCTAAATTATATTTATTTTCAACTATTTTTACAGGATTCTTGTAAATTTATAGAAAAAAAATGATGTAAAAAAAAAGTCTTAGTAGCTACCATAGTATTGCTAAACGTAATTCACACGCACGCACGCACTTACAATTCAAGAACTCCCCGCAGAACTGGTTCGGATTCGGAAAAGCTTAAGCAAATGGTTCAAAAAAAATAATAGTATTAATAGGGGAGGGATGGAGTGGTGGGGCCAGTGCCAGCTACCGCAATTCATATTTCATCTACAGTGTCTCGCTTTTTTCAAAGTTTTATTTATCTTCTTATAACAAGCACAGGGAACTGGAATTTTCATAGTAATTTGTTTGTATTTAAGGAGTTTACCATTGGTTTTTCGTTTCGTTTTGATAGAAAATTAAAAAGGTACACACTATAACCTACACTTCTAAGTATATATATATATATATCTATATATATATAATCTCGGTGGCGAGTTATTCTCTAGCAAAAATCATAATTCAAATATATATACATACATATACATATACATATATACCTCTTTTGATCAGAGGCACTCTATATCTTCTCATTTTAGATTAGCTTCGTCTATACGGACAGGGAGAAACAGTTCTATGTTCCAGATGATCGATCATGGGCAATGATTCTCCCTGTCGTATAAACATAATTTTTGTGTTCTGTTTTTCTTCTTTCTTTTTTTTTTAATATATGGAACTGAGTTATAAGGCCAAACATGTGGACGAATTAAGCCAGGTTTAAGCGCGGCTTCCTTATATCGCAACAAGACGTAAAAAAGCCGCGCATAAACGTGATAATTCTTCGCTCCCCAAATTGCCTCAAAACACTCGAGAATACTTTAAATAGTACGCTTTAATATACGATAGATTTCTAATTGCTAATTGTAGTCTCGTTTAAATAATACTTCAATAGTATGTACAATGCGGCGAGAGACCCTAGCCGGTTTTTTATTGTGTGTTTGTTTCTTTCCTCTAGTATGTATGTATGTATGTATGTATGTGTGTGTGTGTTTGTGTGTATTAACAGCCTAAAAACATACATATATATATATATAAATTTATAATAGGTTTCATCGTGCCCAACGAAAATAATGTGTATAGAAAAACGAGCAAGGTCAACTGCAATCGATGGTTTCGATATGCCTATGTGATTATCGAGGCCTGTTCCCGTTTTCGAATTCGATCGAATCGGTAGTCAAAACTCTTTTATAGATAACAAACTTTCATTTATCTGCATTTCAACTCTCTAATCCTTTCTAAAATAACGGATCACTTACCAATTCCAAGCAATGGAATTCGGAAACGAGATCAGGCCTCTAAATTATCGATTCTTAATCTTAGCTATCGAAACGGTATGTTTTCAACCGTTAACAGTTGTCTATTTTAGTCATGGCGTTTTTGTGAAAGAAACGGACAAATATTCTTTTCAATAGACATTACTTCCCGTTGGCCCGATGCTGGTTTTGATCGTAAGGTACCTAACCTCTAACAATAGATCCAAATGTAATTAGTTATGCTTTTTTTTGTTTTACGATATTACGATACATATGTATATCATTTTATATATATATATATATATAGGTATATATACAACATATGTAGGAGAGATATCACCCGCCACTGAGTTAAGTATTTTTTCACATTATCACGTTGTTCTCAAACGCATTTAGTTTTTTGTTTTCTTGTTGTAGTTGTTCCATTAGGGTGTTTTTTTTTGTTTGTTTGTTTGTTTGTGAAGCTAACTTTGAATAAATGAGGGGAAATATGTACCAATGCAGTTTTCCTTTTTAGCACTGAAGCGCCGCACAAATCAGGGAAATCTAACCATTACTTCTTAATTGTATATATTTCTTTTCATCTTATAACATAGAACTTATAAAAGGTTTCTTTGTGATTTTCTCCTTCAATTAATTCATGGAAATTTGATTACTTATTGTTACTAAAAAAAAAAATTATATTATATATATACTATATGCATATATGTATATACATATATGTGTATATATACATCAGTTAACCTGATAATAGATCAACCAACGGATATCATGTCTCCTGCTTCTTGTTCGCGGATAGTGTGTATAAATAGTGAAGAGTATTTACTGCTGCTGCTGCTGATGTTGCCTAGACCTATTGATTCTCATCATCATCACCATCCCCATCATCGTCATCGTGCTGCTCATCGAGCTGCTGCTGCTGGGCAGCAGCGGCAAGTAACGCGGCCTTTTGCACAGCCTGTGCCTGTGCCTGTATGGACGCTTGCATTGACGGGGCAGACATGGCGATTTTCCCACTTGTCTTGTACTCGGTCATCTCCTGCAAATAACATTTTGTGAGTATTCCACATGCCCTTCAGTCAGCAGTGAACCACTTACCCGCTCATACCGGGCCTTGTCCCGCTCGGCCATCGATTCGTACTTCTGCTTCACTTCGGGATCCACATCGGACCACTTTCGGCCCAGTTCTTTGGCTATATCACCAACACCGAACTCCGGATTGAGAGCCTTGACCTTATTTCTTTCATCATTGCAGAACCAGAAGAACGCAGACCTACAAAACGGATGATAGGCATTGTGTGAATTAAAATTTGTCCATAAATCGAAATTGCAAATAGTACGTAATTGTTTTTGCTACGAACTCACAATGAACGTTTTGGCGCATTTGGGTCCTTGATTTGTTTTCTTTTCTTGCCGCGTCCCACCACAGCACCCTTGGGTGGCACATAGTTTTGCATTTCTGTCTCATATCGCTGCTTGTCCTTCTCGGCCATTTCATGGAAGCGTTTCTTCTCCTTGTCGACCATTGTCTGTGATAAGGTAAGGGAAACGAAACGAAAGGGGATTAAGAATCGAGTGAAACTGTAAATGGGCAGGGTCAACTATACGAGGACATAACAAAGCAAAGACTAGAACCCACTAAGATGAGTAACGGCCATCCAGGCATCTTACATTATCATTTATCAATCGATAATCAAGCTATATATGACCTAAATCTGCTCTCAACATTGACCAATGTGGCCAAAAGTGAGTGAAACTGGGCCTTATGGATTGGTTTCAACCAACTTTTCCAAAAATTCCAATGGTGGGTACCATTTTATATGTAAAATCGAAAATTTACGCATCTTTGTGAGCTCTCGCGTCTTGGGTTAAGTCTTGTCGGTTCCATTTTGCCCCCCAAAAGTCCAAAATCTTTCATTTACCTTCCATCGCTCGGCGCATTTTCGTGAAAATTCGGCAAATATCACGGTCTCATCGGGATGCTTCTTTTTGTGCTCCTCTCTGCAAGTTTGTACAAAATATGCATACGCTGTCATTCGGCCTCTGGGTTTTGCATCGGCCTTGCCGCCTCTGATCATGGGACTCTAAAATGGATAAGACAACAGTATATAGTCATCATGCTCCTGCTTTCCTTTTGTTTTCCGGTTTTAATTTTTACTTACGTTAGCCGAATTGATAACATTTTGTTGCTGCTGCTGTTGTTGCATCTGCTGTTGCTGCTGGTGCTGTTGTTGTTGCTGCTGCTGTTGTTGCTGCTGCTGTTGCTGTTGTTGCTGCTGTTGTTGCTGTTGCTGCTGCTGCAGTTGGGCAGCTGTGTTAGCATCCACCTGACCCTGATTGGCAGCCGAATACCACCACTGGGAGCCGGGCACCGCTGCAGCCGCGGCGGCTTGTGCCATATTTAGACGGTAGTCGTAGCCCGTGGTTCCGGCAGCATTTGATGTGGCCACCACTTGGGCCATTGTTGTTGCCGAGTTGGGAAAACTGCTGGCCATTTTGTATGTGAACAGCTGTTGGGTACCAACGCCGGCTGTGGTGTTGCTACTATTTTGATGCGCCTGCTGTTGATTCTGCTGGACAACCACTTGGTGTTGCTGCAACTGTTGCTGTTGTACCGCAGCTTGTTGTTGTTGCTGCGCAGCCAGTTGCTGCTGATAGTGTTGAATTGTTTGCTAATCAATAGTTTGTTGGATGTTTGTTGTGTGATTCGATGTGATCGATGCCACAGCGCAGGCGCAAGTGAAACTAAGCGCCTTAACGCCTGTCCCCTGTGGCATCGCGCACTAACTAATCACAACTAACTTTGAGAGATATTTACAAGGCATTAATGTGAATTTGAAGAGGATAATGAGTGGGAAACAAAAATATATACATAAAACGAAAGATTCATTCAAAATGTAGCCGCTCGCCTCCTGTACTCCGTGGACAAATCGCACTTGTTTCAAATTATTTTACATGTTTATTTCCGTTTTTGTTTAGTAAATGCAATGATGGGTGCCGGCAATTACTCACAGTTCACAGTAGTAATTACTTGACTACCTTTGAGTAAAATTGCTCTAGATCTGGGTTTTTTAGAAGAGCGTAAAACCGTGGAAATCTGTTTTTGGTTAAATAATGGAAACGGGGAAAGGGGTTTTTCTACCTTGGTTATACCTTTCGAAAGCGCTTGGAGATCGGAATAGGACTGAATACTCTGCCTCTAGTTTATTAAAGTTACTTTTTTAAATGGTCCTACATTTTTAATCATCCTTCATTTTAAAACCACGGTATCCTAAATACCAGGCTTGCCTTGGAACTAAGGGTAAAGCATATCGATCAATTGATTGTGAAAATCGTTCTAGTCCATAGAATTTCGATGCTCAAAATATAATAAAGCATTTACCGAGTAGATACTTTCAGCGGCTAGCAGATACCACTGTAATTCAATTGAACAATTATAGAATAGAAAGATAAAAGAATGATAAAAGAACTTGTCTACTTTGGCACTTGAAATCGGAACAGAGCGGGTTAAAGAACTTCAAGATTAATTGATCTAATGTATTTATATAATAATATAATATCGTTGCTTAGCGTTTTGTTTACAAACTATTTTGATCAGCTGATTAGCGGAACAAATGGCATTTGTGTGAATTATTTCGATAACACATGTAATTAAATTCCAAGTGCACAGGTTCCATAGTTCATGAACTAGTTTATCTAACTGCTTTTATTTTGATTCCCATACCAGGGCAGAATTGGCAAAATACCAGGGTGGCAAAAACAAAAATAAATAATTTTAAGGTCACCGTAAACAAACAAACAAATGGGAAAAACAACAATTCGTTCCCAAATGTGTAACAACAAAATGTTTATGAGAAACAACATTTGATTTATGTATTTTACACGTGGGTAACTCTCTCGCGCTCTCTCGCTCTCTTGGCCAAAATGTAGGCATACATACAATCATACAAAGTAGATACATGAAAGAAAAAGAAAATGGTTGGAACAATGAGAATTGCCGAAGCATTTCGGTTTTATGCATACATACAAATATACACAGAGTGTTGTATTTTCATATATGTATGTATGTATGCTAGGGGTGGGGGGGAAAACAGTCAATTTAAGATTACGCAAGCTTCGATTCGCTTAACATATTCAAGTTTGCACATGTTTGCATACATGTGCACTAGCTGGTCTACATATGTACGTACATATGTCAGTGCAAAATTATGTTCTACATATGTACACATGCACATACGTATGTATGTTGTTCATACAGATACATATGTTTGTATGTAAATTTGTACAAACAAGTAAAAAAAATGGCGGCCCCTAGATGCGCACGCAAAATAAATTTTTGTTTTTGCCCTAACAGCGTCGTTTTGGTTTGGTCTTGTTTGTATGAATATACACACTCACACACACACACACGGGCACTTTTTACATAAAACAACAGTATATACACATTTAAAAAAAAAACGATTTTATGTACAATGTAAAAATTTCCATTCTAACCATGCGTCGTTGTCTTTGTGAGGCGAGGCTAGCGGCTGTTGAAATTCACTTTTTGTTGTAGAATTATTTCCAATAATTTCAGTTGCTCAGCATTAATTATTGTTTGGCGGGAAACTTTCGCAAAAAACGCGGCAACTGGCCTAAACTCATGCATAAACAACACAAGAAGCGCACAACGATATGGATGGAGGGGGGTATGGGGAGGAGGGAGGGGACGTGAATGGAGAGCTTACCTGTATTTGATGAAAGTGTTCCATAACGGTAACTGTGTGTGTCTTTTCCCGTATCCCGATTCGATTTCGATCAGCTCTGGGTTTTTCCGTTGGCACTTACTAAGTGCACAAAATATTTAGTTTATACCGCCTCTCCTCTTGTCTTCCTGCACAATGCACACACCAGGCACACACACTCAATGGCAATGAGATGGAGTTTCAAGCCAGTTTCAATTCTCGGTTTTCGGTTTCGCCGTACGCGTACGCCGTTTATTTTACGTTGTATTGATTATTATTTGTATGTATGTTTATATGTACGCCACCAGACGCCACACGATAATTTGAAATTTACCGATTCTTACGGCCAACACACGCAACGGGACAACGACGTAACGCCAACGTGAGCTGCTTGCTATTTTTTCTTTTTTTGCTTTTTGCGCTTTGCTTTTGTTTTGTTGTTTGTTTTTAGTTACTAAAAAATAAACAAACGACGCCACATACGCAGCTTTATTGTGTAGTAAATGTGTGTTTTTGTTGGTATCATTCAGGGCGATGCGGAAAAGATGAGGTTCGTTCGCGCGCCGCTCGCTTGATTGAAAACACACACAGAGAGTACCAACAACGAATGCAAAGGCTATTGAATTGAATTGCTGTCTCTGCTGGCAGCCAGGTCTACGCTGTGGCCAAACTTCTGTATGCGTTGAGTGCGCAAGAGTGTGAGTGAGAATGGGAGAGCGTAACCCACCCGACAAACAGGCGAGGGTTCGCCTCGGTCATACAACACATAGAATTGTGTATATATGTGTGGTTTAAACTTGGGAGACAATACAAATTGTAAATTGGTTGAGCCATCTTTTGACGAATTCGGAAACGCATATATTGCTTACTATTATTCGCTTTGAGTAGTGTGGTTGAAATTGCGCTCAAATTTTTGGTCGGGTGGGAAGGAAGAGCGAAGCGGCGTGCTCTGAGCTGTACAGTTTCCCTCTCTCTGGCCAGAGAGAATGGTTGTATGTGTGTGTGTGTACATACACGTGGTGGAGGGAAACAGAAACAGGCCTTATACAATTTTTTGGCTTGTTACTTTTGTATGTACATTCATATGTACATACACCCGCCCTATAAATATACAAACATATGTACATAGGTATGTACATACTACAATAGGAGCGTATGCATTTAAACAAATGTTATTAATCATTATCCAAGAATAATAATAGTTGGCTTATAAATTGGTTGAAAACATGTTTTATTTTTACTTGCATACATCCATATGTACATACGCTGTACGTTTGTATGTACATATGCTATCCCATTACTACATACATACAAATGTATGTATGCATATGTGTACACACACACATACACACGTTTCATTTTGCGTTCCCCGTCTGACTGTACTTCCCACAGCACACAGCTCTCTCCCTCTCACTCTCGCTCTTACGCTCAGTTTATTAAAGGAGAGAAACAATGTTGAAATAATGCAGCTGTGTGTAAACGTGTTAGTGAGGTCACAAAAACCCAACAAACATAATTTTTTCGTATTAATTTGATTAAATTAAGGGGTGCTTTTTCTTTTCTTAATTAATCATTTACATTTTACCATTAAAACAAAACAAATAAGACTTAAATGAGACTTGAAATTTTATATAAATTAATTTTTCAAAACAAATCGAAAAGTTAGCGCTCTCACTTTTGTGGATGAACTAATAGTTCTAAGTTCAGCATTGTTCAGCAGGATTAGTTGAAGTTTTTGGTTTTCATTTCAAGAAAACGGAGGAGTAGAGTTATAAAATGGTCTTTAAAGCATATTTTAGAACTTATCTTATAAAGACCATTGATCTTGAAGTCGAATGCGGTGGGTGGTTCCAATAAAAGTATACAGACCCAGCCAATGGGGGGAACAGATAAAATGTGACTGTCTCTCTCTCTAACATTCAGCATGACTTCGTTAAAATTTTCATAAAGATATACATATTTAACCGAGTGAAATGGGAATATATAGATAATATATCCGTAATTTCCAATATTGGTATAGTTTTTCCAGCATTTCGACTGGTATCGGGTAAATTGTGATTTTCTGGAAATCTGTATTGACAATAGATAATATATTTGAATGCTTCGAGATTCGCTACTCCTTGTCATCGATAATGTTTCATTCCCAACTAGCTCCGTTTTTTTTCACCAGTCAAAAACAGCTGGTTAGTGAAATTGATCAGTTATCGCTGCTGCTTAATCGTGTATAAGAAATTCCACCAAAGGAATCTTAAAGTGTTAACTCCTCTATTTAGATCTCATTTCACTGAATTTAAATTTACGAAGTTTGCAGCAGCGTCTTTGGCAAGTTGACAAACTGCCAAACTTTTGCAATAGTGAAAATTAGAGCTGTGCAGTCCTGCTAACTTGGCACACACCCACACACACAGCTGAACCTTGCTATTTTTATTTATTATTTATAAATATTCAGTTCCAGTTCCTAAGATCACGATGTAGTCACGCACAAACGCAGTGTTAGTAAAACGTTTCATTACCGCATTCCACATTGTCATTGCCATATGATAAGTTTCATTTTCATTCATTTCCAAAACAGTCATACTTTGACTTAATTGTTTTCAACAACTTGCAACAACTAAACAACCCGAAAATGCCCAGCAAGGTGGAGTTAACTCTTCCCGAAGAGGACTTGGACTGGATCCAGCTGCGCCAAGACCTAGGACCTGTGGCCGAAATAGAGACCACCAAGGAGAAACTTCAGCGTAAAATCAAAGAGAACCCTTTGGTGCCGATTGGTGAGTCGTCAGCCATACATATACTATAAGCGCGTCACTTGGACGCCGCATTCCGGTTATATAAACAACACATAAACAATTAATTTTGTATTTGATTTAGGCTGTTTGGCTACCACTGTTGCTCTGACAATGGGCCTCTACAACTTTCGCACCGGCAACCGCAAAATGTCACAGCTGATGATGCGTACCCGCATTGGAGCACAAGGATTTACTGTGCTGGCCCTGATTGTCGGTGTGGTAATGACCTATGGAGATAAAAAATGAAGCTTCTTAAACAACAAAAATATAACAAAACATGTTAATTACACTAAAATAGGATAATTGGAAAAATTAGAGAGAACTGTGTTTTTATTTTAAGCTATTTTGAGCACCGCCGCCACAGGCATAAATTGTTTCTAGTTGCACACATACATACGTAGTACGTACATTACATTTGTTATATTAATAATAATTATACTCGAAGCATATATGTAAAAATAAGTTTTAAAACCGGCAGGCAAATAAGCAGTTCTGCTTAAGATTCTTCCCAAAATCTGTTAAGCCTGCTTGAAATCTTTAATGTGGCACAATCAAACATGGTTCTTCCTTTTAGATATGGGCATTTCCAAAGAAAGGTCAACCTAGACGAAAAAAGTAAAAGTTCTCCAAAACAGCATGTTTTTATCAATTTTTCAAGGCGAAACAATTGAATTGAAATACTCTAAGCTAATTTTTACAATTTTTAATTACCCATTTAGAGATTTTCCGAATAGAAAGTCGCACAAACTCAGTTTTTATACCCTTGCAAAGGGTACCCCACAAATGAGCTCGATTGAGCTTTGTCCGTCCGTCTGTCTGTCTGTTTCTTCGCGAACTAGTCTCTCAGTTTTAAAGCTATCGAGCTGAAATTTTGCACAGAGTCTTTTTTTGCTGCACAATACTAATATGTTGTAACCGACCGGATTGGATGACTATATCTCATAGCTCCCATAGGAACAATCAGTCGGAAAGCTAGTTTTAGTAAGAAAAATCTTCTTTCTTTTCAATGTTAACGTCTCCAAACTTTGAATTTATAAGTTTTCTATGCTTTTTTATAATTTTGCCAGTTTTGATGAAAATTGGACAACTATATGGTATAGCTGCCATACAATAGATAGACCTGAAAAACAGTCTTAGTTAGAAAAACTTTTTTGTTTTTAATGGTAGCATCCTGCAATTTTGTATTTGTTTGTTTCACATGCTTTCACATTATTTTAAAAATTTTTGGCCAACTCGGATGACTATATCATATAGCTCCCATACGAACGATCGGTTGGAAAATAGGAAAAAGAGTATTTTTTGAAAATATTTAAGCGAGCACTTGCAAGGGTATAAAAACTTTGACACAGACGAAGTTAGCTTAGCTTTCTCGATTTTATATGAAGTTTAACAGAAATTTGTAGTTTCCGCAGTGCTGGATATAGGCCTTAAGGCTAAGTTTTATCTGAATGAAATTCGGTTTGTAAAATGAATGTACAAAGTTATGTTATTTGGGTTGATCCAAACGAATCTCGGTATGTAAGCTATTTGGGCGAAATAAATAGATAACTTATAAATAGATAGCTTCCATGGTGCCAAACGGGATTTAATTATGCCAATTTGATTTAACTTTCTATTCAGCGCCGATCTCAAACACATTCCCCAGCAAGTAACAAGTAAAAGCCGGGGGTTCAGCTAATAAGTTATTACTCTCGAAAAGCTCTCAGATAGGATTAACTGGAAAGTGCACTCCTGAGGATACCAATTCTTCGGTACAAACCTATTTTTGCAGGACCTCCCAAGTTATTCAAAAATTTGAGTATATTACCAGCTACTTCTCTCCTCACATTTCTGGATTTCTCAATATACGGCAGCAAATTTGTCAGGTTGAGCGAAAAAAAAACAACAACCTATTCAAAATAAAGGTGGAAAATGTGTATTGGCTGGGTGTGGTCCACTTGGTAAGGGTTACACTTGGGCTCCAAAACACGGAAGATGCGCGCGCACCGCTTCAAGCGAGTTATGCGCATTTGGGCTTCAGTACAGAAAAGGATTTCACTGGCACAGGACGAAGTTATTTGTAATTAAAGAAAAGGTTTCTAGAGTAATGCATTTTGTGTTTGTTTATATTTTTTTTCTAAATATTATTTTACTCTCAAGTGTGGGTGGAAAAGTGGGCGAGATTGAAACAAAAACTGAACTGGACTTGAGGGTTGTAAACAAGTAAATAGAAATCCTACAGAGACCCAAAGGAATTTCTGCATACAGAGGATTTATAAAAAAAACCCCAAAAAATGAATGGAAAATTCGAAACAACCCCCCCTCCCCACCACATCGGGGTACACTGCGAAAAACCTGAACTGTTAAATTTGAAATTTGATTTCATTGCAGGCTTTTCATCTGAACAGCAGCCTTTAAGATGAATATATTATTTGGCAATTGCGTTGGCAGCTGCGACCAATTGGCTGGCCCGCCACCTGACTTCATCCTGTCAATGCCGCCGCCCCCACTGCCCTCGTTTTTGATATCCAAGCCGAAGCATATCGATACACTGGCCCCCTCCAATGAGACGCAGCCCTGTTTTGCGGCATTCATGTGCGGCCAAAACCATCATCACAACGAAAGCGGCAACGCACTGATGGAGCTGGTGCGCAGCGATACAAAAAGTTTGGAAAACATCTGGTTCTTCGTCTCGTCGTGCATTGGCATATTTGTGCTGGGCTGTTTTTTGGCCCTAATCGTGATCAGATGCAGGGAGTAAGTTGGATAAAGAGCATCCCCCATCTCAGTTCACCCTCTAAATTGTTTTCCCATCGACTTGCAGCACGTTTTTCTCGTATCACGATGCGAATATTAAGCAAACTGCAATCAATGCCTTGGGTGAGGCGACCAAGTCGAATGCGTTTACCTCGGGCGGCATTTTGTATCCCTGCGCCACGGCCAACAGTCGGGACCTGCTGCAAAGCCAGTTGGTGAACGATAGTCGCCTGCTTTGGGCCACACTAACACCGCATGGTACACGACATTTCATCATTGAGAACTCACAGGATGGTGGGGGACACTATGAGTCGGTGGATTATCGCGGCAAGGCGCATAATCAGGTGTTCCGCGGCTATGCCAAGCAATCGCAATCCTTTGTCAAGGTAAGTTGGTGCAGAGATGACACCTAAACGATCTTTTAGAGGTGGTGTCGAGTGACTGGCGATATGACTAGCCACTGTTCGTTAGGGAATTCGCTAGGCAAATCTGAGAAACGAACATCTGCAAAGAAATAGTTGTAAAATCAAAGACTCATGTGTGTGGAGAGAAGGTCCTACGGATAGAAAATCACTTTCCGGAATACCACTACTGTTTTTATACCCTTGCAGAGGGTACATTGAAAATGTCCGGATGTTTGAAACGCATAGAAGTAAGCATTTCCGCCCACTTAGTGTATATATACTCTTGATCAGCTTGAAGAGCTGAGTTGATTTAGCCTTGTCCGTCTTTTTCTATGCTATCTCCTCCGTCAGTTTTAAAGCTATCGAGACCAAACTTCGCACGAAGTCTTCTGGTACAAATACGCTACACATTTGTCGGAACCGGCCGTATCGGATGACCATAACACATAGCTGCCATAGGAACGATCGTTCGAAAAACTAGATCTAGTGAGAAAAACTGGTTTGTTTACAGTGGAAATGTTCTTCAAACTAGTTAGAAGTATCACACAGTACAGAGCCAGATGGTAAGATGTGCAGAAGAATTCGGCTTAGTGCAGAATCTAGCTTCGTAGCAGTGGTAGAACACCCAGTAACCCAAATCCAGGAAGGCTTGATGGTGGCTTTGTATTTGAGAGAAGTCCGCTACGAGCTTTGAGCGTATTTGCCATCGTCTTAGCTGCATAGCGTGTCACCTATTCTACTCAGGTCATGCGATTTTATGTTACACCGAATACATTTCTTTCTTTCCTTTTGCAGTCCTTTGACAATAATGGATTCGTCGACTATGACTATGAGGATCCCACACCTTTAATGGACTCCTATCACGATGATATGGACTCGGGCTATCAGGAACCGCATGAGGTCACCGGCTCGCTGAAGCGTTCTCCCATGCGCACTTTGGTCGGTTCATCGCCCGTTGCAAATGATGCACCAAATTCCAGCATCTCCACATCGAATTACAATACAAACTGTGGTCCAAGCTCAAACACATTATCCATTAGCCGTAAGACAACACTATCGCGTCGCATTAGCGATGCTTCATCGCACAATGGAACCTCGATGTAAAGCGTTATGTAGGATTTAGTGAGAGAAAGTCCAGGAGAAGGTATTCGGTATTCTCCTCGTGTCGTCCAATTAACTACTACCACTACCACTACTACTACTACTACTACTACTACTAATACTACTAATACTACAACTACTACGTACAGAAAACAGTAGAGAACAGTATCGGAATGCTGCGATTTCTTAGTATTAGTGCTAGCACGCATATGGCATAATGTTTTTGTAAACCTATCAGTATCATGTTGAATAAGTATAGATCTCTGCTAATAATAATCTATTGAAGCGCTTAAACTTAAAACGTAATCGTACTCACATACAGCCACTACATTTGATTTCAGTGTGTAGAAAATGACAAACTATTGTGTCCTACAGTCCTACATACAGAATGCATACATACACATACCTACTAAAAGATTTTCTCTAACTGAAATAAATATAATACGTCTTGTCGAAGTAAACAAAGGAAAGAATGTTAACGCAGGGACACCGATTCTGTGCGAAAGCAAGGGTGACTGTCGGAGGTCCACTCTCTGATGACGCTTTTAAGTTTAAGGAGAGAGCAGACAAATGTGCTTGTATTGGTGAGCACTAAAGACTAAAGTCGATTTGTGTGCTTCTCTACCGAAAAGTCGCTGGTTCTGCTAGCGTCTGTGTGAAGCATGACTTAGGATCTGCTTTAAATATGTAAAGTTCCAAGCTCCTCTGTAAATTGGAAGCTTTATTTTCTTGCCCCCGCATGCCAAACTTATTTAAACAATAAATTATTATTTATTTTATGGTAAAAAAAATGGTCAAGCTTCGCTCATACACATACATACAATACAACATCAATTATGCAACTAGCAACTTAAGATACTCTTGATCCAATCATGCAGATGCACCTCTATGACATTCACCTGATTGTAGCTCTTTAAATGGAATTGATTGAACGCCGTGGTCAGATGGATGACAGCCGAAACAAAATCACTGAGCCTCAGGGTGCCATCTTTGCGTATATATCGCTGGATCAGGCAATTCATAATGTCCGTACTTAGCTGGAATCCAATATCGCATAACGCATCGCGCAAGCGTTCCGCCCGTAAAATGCCCGCCTTCTCCTTGGTGTACATCTTGAATACACCCTGCCAAGACTTCAGATTGACCATAAAGGTCTTAAACTGCTGGAAGGTGATGCGACCATTGCCGCTTTTATCCTGCAGCGCAATCACCTGCCGGCAAATGTCGATGTTGGCACAACCCTTGATATAGTCATTGGGCAGGCAGGCCTCCAGCAGCTCGTGCAGCTCGAAACAGTTGATGGTCTTATTCTCGTCGGCCAGTTGCATGTAGACCGGTTCGTATTGGCACACGCTTTTGATTTTCTGTATCGAATCTTCGCTCTTCAGCGCCGGGAATGGGTCGAGCAGTATCATGGTCTGTGTCTCCAGACACGACAAGCGAAACGCAGCCGTACCCAGTATTCTGACGGTGAAGTGTGCCTCCTCCGCGGGCTCATAGGTGGTGGGTATGAGCACATAATGGCCCATCTCGAGTTGCGTGTGATAGCTCACATGCCGCGTATTGCCATAGTCCGAGTTCAGGTAGCTAACATGATTCTTGAAGAAATCCTTCTGCAGGCACTCATTCAGACTGTAGTCCCGATTCCACATGTACATGGTAAACCCAATCACCTTCGGCTCCACAGCTGTGTGCTGGTTCAGTGCAATCACAATTTCCTGTTTCTCCTGCAAGGAGAGTAACAGCTGCGGATTGATGTGAAACGATTCGTGATTGCGACAACCGCCGGCCGTAACGCCGCGCTTCCAATGCCCCTGATGCATCTTCATTTTCCAATGCTGCGGCCGTCCCTTGAGCATTTCCTCATCGTTCGCCGTCTCCGTATCCAGATAAACAATCTCCAGAGTGGTAAAAGTTTGCACAAAATCATAGAAGGACATCCAAAATTCGCCCAAATGCAGCTGCGTGAGGAGGCGGGCACGCTCCGCTGGTGAAACACGCTCCCAGGTCTTGGACATGGGAGACCAGTCACCCAGGAAGTTGGTTTTATCGCCAAACGGCTTGGAGGAAAATGTGTCCTTGACGCGAATCAATTGCACTGAATCACCCATCAGAGTTTCCACTTTGTCCAGGCAGGAGAGTCTGCAAAATGTTATATATTCAATTATTTTTAAGTGATTGGAGAATTAAGGTTTCAGGTGTGAAAGAGAGCGCTCGCGCTCGCGCTCTCTCTCTCTCTTTCAAGCATGCAACTTGCTTGTTTAATCTACCGAAACGCATTATCTTTGAGCAACCGCGTACTTCAAACCAATACCTGTTCTACAGATGTGGTCAAGCTAATTATATAGTACTGCGATAAGCTACAAATTCATTTGTTAACTTTTTTTCGCTAAAAGAATGTAAGAAAGTCGGTCAAGCCCGACTTAAACATACTCTGTATTTACTATTCAAAGAGTTAAGGTGTGTCAAGTGCTGCCCATTGCTGTTTCAGCCAAAGGTACGACGGTACGAACCTTCTATCTATAACATTAGGGGAGATATGATGCTCTTTTCAAACTACAGAGGCGGCAGGGGGCGTTGCCAAAATTTAAAATAAACTTGATCTGCCTGCAAGTAAAGTATAAGAAGTTTTTGTGCCGTACACGTCAAACCTCTATCTCTTACCAACTCCGGATTTTCTTTCGTTCATACGAACAGACAGACGGACATGGCTAGATCGGCTCGGCTGTTGATGCTGATCAAGAATGTATATACTTTATGGTGTTGGAGATGCTTTCTTCTGGCTGTTACATACTTTTTTCACAATTTTAATTTTATTTTCCTGTGAACCGAACCTTTAACCAAACCTCTTTAAAATTTAAAGCTGAACCCAAACCTGTTCCGAACCTAAAATATCTTTACATATCTTTAAAATATCTATATTTGACTTTCTGTCTAGCGATTCTATCTGTTATTTGATCGGTTTTGATGGGTTGGTTTTAAAATGGGCGGCAAAGTGAATTTAAAAAAACCTCGAATAGCATTCAGAGCAACTTACAATATGCCCATCTATTGTAGCCTGTGTTGTTTACGACCCTTGACTCCAAAGCTTTTTCAATGATTCACATGGGAAAACTACGAAACGGTATTATACGTAATAGTAACTTATATTTCTAATATTCCATATATCAATGTGTTCCACAAACCGTGTTCGACCCAAAGACAACCCCGATTTCCATATGATTTGAGTAGTTTGGGTTTAAATTAACTTCTAAAGCATTTTGACAGACCTAGTGAACTGCTTTATAGGAATCCAACTTAACAAAGCCTTTTAAATGCAAAGAATGACAAAATTGGCCAAGATCCCAAGTGGGATCTTCGTAAGAAGTTCCAAGAAACCTAAGATGTTTTGAGACTGTTCGTTCAAAAATCTAAGATTTAGTACTAAGTAACTGATGCTACCGTCTATATTCTTATAAATTGCGCAAACGCAAGTGACCTAGATTCATATCGTCACCCTCACAAAGTTTGCCAATGCTGTTCTTCAGAATATCTGCCATTTAGAGTCCAATAGGCTTTGTTGCTGCACCAATGCAGCATAAATGCTGCTTTAAAAATATCTGCGATTTCTTAAACATTTTCAATGCTGTTTACCTGTAGTTCACATTCACCAGTATCCCATTTGCCAGCCTCTCTGTGGTGTTCTTTTTCTGCACCGCTGAATTCTTTACCGCCAGGCAGGTAACAATGCACGTCGTCAACAGCTGATCCTTTAGGGTCTGCGGCCTCATCGTATCCTCCACTATGGGCATACACTTGACAACGCCGCCAAGTAGATCGGTAAGTCCGTCCGAGCGTGTGCCATATTTTAAAGCTTCATAGGAGCCATGCAATTTGGCTATGGCCTTCTCCAGCAGCGAGGCCCAAAAGCAATTCGAGGCTTGTGGCTGCATAAATGCAAGACGGCCATTGATGGTGGGCAGGCGATCATCCACCAGCACTTCCACCCATTCACCGCACCACCACAAGCGAAAGCGATAGATTCCCATCGATTTGGCAAGACTCTGGTCCGCGGGCACAACGCGATAGAACAAATTTCGAAGAGAGTACAAAACACCCAGGCAGGAAACCAGCCAGCGATCTCCCATCTTTCCAGGCACAACATCGAATTCGGCGTTTTCATTGAGAAAACTGGATTGAGCTTGGCTTAGAGGGGCTGAGCTGCTACTGCCACTGCCGCTGCTGCTGTTGTTGTTGTTGATTTCGGCAATCCGTTTCCATTGGAATGTGAATGGAGGCGTTTGATAGTAAAAGACTGACGATTGCACCGCAGGGAAATCGGTGTCATCCCATTGAACATTTCGCGACCTACAATCGCTAATAATGCGCTCATATTTGGTTGCCATTATTTCGTTCACATCACATCGACCGTTATTGGAAAAGTGTCTCTTCGGGCAGGCTGGAGCCACTTTTGTTGTTGTTGTTGTCGCTGGCAAAGTGAAAGTTCAAGAAGAGCTGCGCGATTGAAAACTATCAAACGAAAAGAAAAAAAAAACAGAAATACCAAACACAACAAACACTGCCAACTAGCCTAAACCCAAGCAGAACGACAACTAGAGCTGTGGTTCGAGTCGGTGTCGTGGACGAAGTGGTTTGAGCGAGCCAGTTCGTGAGCCCGTCTTGTGGCTGGCTTTGCTGAGTCCAGTTCCAGCCGACTGGTTCGCTGGAATATTTGGTGTTATTTAAACAATACATTAAGAATGCTTAAAGCTCTTTAAGAATTAAGTTTTGGAAGGCTTAAAGTCCATTGTCGACGTGTGAGACAAGTCCCTACGATCCTCCTTGGATATTTAGAGTCTTTGGCATAGACCAGGGTTGCCCAACAGCACCTTGTGCTAGCGCAGAAAGACTTGTAAGCGCGCATTAAATAAATGAATGCTACCTGGAATGAATGGAATCGGACTGTATTATTTTGGTTAAGTCGCATTCTCTAGTGAAGCTTATACCTTATTTTTGACTAAAAAACATTTAACCTGCCCAGGGTCTTAGAAATGCGATCACAAACCAGTCGGAGTCACAGACTCAGAGCGGCTCCGAAATGGTATGCAGCCCTGGTTTTGCATTTGCTTCGATAGCTCGCACATTCGGTGGCTTTGCCATCCCTAATCAATCCAAGCCTAGCTCAACAAATGCACATATATACATTTCTGGTGAAGCATTGTTGATGCTGATGCCCAAATGGGGAAAATTCCCAACATAGTCGTAAATGTGTACATGCATTGCGATTTCAATGGACAATCTCGCATCTTCCATGGATCTGGGCGTGGAAATTACTACCTGCAATATTGCAATGACTGGATGCTCAATCCTTATGCGTTTAATCTCAATTGTGATCAACTGGTATCTGGTCATGGAATATTGGAGTGCCAGTTCGTATGCATATAGTGCTTGGACTTTGGGTTCCATTTTAGTGCCCATGGTGATCACTTCAATTATCTACCTGAACATGTAAGATGGGCACCAACAAGTATATCGAAGTATGCTCATTTTGTCCACTCCAGTCTAGCCGCTAGCAACTCCGGCTTAAAACGCCTTCAATATAGAGGCATTTGTTTGGATCTGATGATATCGTATCTGTTTCGTGACGGTTATACCATAAATTATGCCCTGAAGTTTGCGGCATCAAAAAAGAAAGGTGACAAGGAGTCGGAGATAAGGTAAGTAGCTGGCTGTCGGGCAATGTGATCTTTTAGCTAAGTCTACTGATGATTTTTCGTTTCAGATACTATCAAAAGTACCTCAAGGAAGAGTGCAATGTGGGGTTTATACGCCTATTTGATTCATTTTTAGAATCTGCTCCACAAAAAATACTACAGCTGGCGATTGTATTGCGATCTATTAAGAGTCTGACATGTAAGGAACTTATGGGGCTGTTCGGTAGAAAATAGGGCTCTTGATACAGAGAGCCTAGGTGCGAATGAGTGGGCTCCAAGTTTAGAAGCTTCTCGCAGGTCTGTGGAACATATATTAACAGAGTTGTAGAGCCAACTAATCATAAACGTGGCCTTAAAATCGGTCTATTAGTAAGCGTTTGATCTGCTTAAACTATTCCAAGAAAAACTAGAATTTAACTGACATTGAAAACTGATAATTAGTTTGATTAAGGTAAACGCCTTCATTAAAATCGAACTGCGAAGCAACGCCAGATGTTTTCTATTGATGTTTTTCGGTTCGATTCAGTGAAATGAGCGAGACGGAACAAGTATCAAGCTATGGGCAGAAAGACTGTGGGCTTAAGGCTTGAAACAAATGACAATAACTATGCCAAAAACACATTCTTGAGATCTTAAATATACATGACAAAATCCCAGAAAACTTAGATATAAGGTTAAGCCAAAAACTCTTATAACCCACATTCTAAGGTCAGAATCATCATCTCTCAATAATTTCAAGGAGATTCGCCAAATAGCAATGAAAACTTCAAAAGAAATTTTCATTTTATTTCAGATTTTCGTGCCTTCACATTTCTCATTTATTTTGGCAGTATTGCTTGGTGTCTGGTGGCCTATAACCGTTCGAATCGCTTAGTTCAATTGGATAAATACGACATAGGAGCGTCTGGGCTTTTTGTGCAATTTTTCTTCCTCTTCTGCCTAACTGGTGGGTTAATCTGTCTTCCTTTCTCATCACTTTAAATTCACACTTCAACTTTTCTTCCAGTTTCGCGCACCTTATGCATAGCGTATGTGGCCAGCATTTATCCGATGGAGACTTTGACTGCTTGCGTGGCGCATATACTATTAAGTGGCACCCTCGTTTTTGTCGTGGACTCGCCCACAATGTCCAATTCCATGTTGATCAATTATGTCTGCTGTCTGACCTTTGGCGTTGTCTATCTATTTATTTTTACACCCGTCCGGGATGCACCTACAAAATACAAATACTCTTTATATTTAGTTATTTGTTTAATGCAAAATATTGCGGCTAGTATATTATTTATTCCCATGTATTTGGGTATAATTATTGTTGGATTATATGTAGTTGGTATCGTATTGATGATATTGTATTATTTAAACTGCCATCCGGGAATTACATCGACTGTATTTTAGCTTTGAAATTGAATCTGAAATATAAAATAAGCATCAAGTGAGGTTTTAAGTGATTAAGTGCTTGGGATTTGGGGGTTCGTTTTTACGAATTCGGTGCTGAACCGATAGTACGATGGCCCAAGACTGTCGGATATATTTTAAAAGATCTTCAGGGAGTGTCGAACGGGTTAGAGAGACAACAACAGGACTGTTATCTGCCTCGCCTGGACAAGATTACACAATTTAAACATTTCTTCTGTACATTTTCATGGCTATTGCATTATTTTTATTTATTTATTTGTTTGTTGTATATTGATTTACATAATTCCCCATAATCTGGACCTGGCGTGCTACCCTCCCTCCCCAAATATATATATATATATGCAATAAATAAGAGATTTCTCTGTTTCGGTATGTTTTCGAGATTACATTATTTCTTACAGTGTAATACCATTTCATTGGAATTCCGGTCTGGATTCCACATAATTTCATTTTCAAATTGCCCACTTTACTACTTAAATTAACATAATAAACAAACAAAATTACACACTTAGTGCAAAATCAATTTGAAAAACAAAAATATCAATAGATAATACATGGCAATTGCCTGAACTCGATCGGCTGCTGATCCAACGTGACCCTTGGCGGCGGTCAGGGGCAATTCCTGATTGTATTCGCGGCATAGTGTTTCGTTTCTGATGAATTTGAACATCGAGTCCACCAGATTGGCTGGCGTTATTTCGGTGCACTGCTCCAAGTGACGCACTATGCAGGATTCGAGGTTTTGTATGTCATCGCATTGCTTTTGTCCCACCACCAACTTGGGTATGGACTTGACCTTATTGTCGTTCAAATCCGCCGAATTGAAATACTTTGAAAACGTGCCATTAATGCACTCCAGGATGTTGTCCTTCTGCGACTCAAGGCACTCTGGTCCCTTTTCGGCTATGAATAAAGCTATTTGATCGCCATCCTTGTGGCACACAAAGTTCAGCAGGCTTTGTATGATTCGTTTGATCACAGCCTGGCTCTCCTGCTCATCCTTAACCAGGCAAGGCAACAGTTTGGCGGAGAACACATCGAAGCATTCAATGGCATTTGTTCGCTTATTGCAATATTTGTTAAAAACTACATCCAACTCGCCCCGCGGGCTGGCCTCTTCGATTTCTTGCTGCATGGTGGCATAGTTCACAATATTGTTGACACATTCGCTGAGCACGGCGAACCCAGCCTCAATCTCGGTGTACGCCTGTGCGCCCACCTCTTCGCCGGACACTTCGATGCATTTGTTGCGGAACAAATCCTTGGCATCGTTCAGGCTGAAATTCGTTTTTAGCAGCTCTTCGGGCAGCTGGCGTTGCAGGTCCAGCTTATCGAGATTCACCTGTGCCAGTGCAAATGACCCCAGGAGGCACATGCACATGACAATTGTCACGTAGTTGACTTTTAACCGGAACTGCATGCTGAGGGGGGGGGGGGGGTGGGGGGGTTGAAGTTTAAGCTCACTTGAACTAAATTAGTGCAAAATTATAGGGTTGGTATTTGCCCAAGTGTTACGTTGCTGCTGTTGTTGTCGCTGCCACCATAATCGATGTGAGAAGCAATAGAAATTCGTAACTTTTGAGTGCTTATATTAATTAATTGCTATATTAATATAAATTTGTTGGCTTTGATCGCCGCGAGAACGACTATTGGCTATTGTATGTAAATAACTATCGGTCATTCGACTAGTCATCGATAAGGTCAAGCTTTTCACGGCAATGAAATGAAATCGGGAATTTAGGAATGGAACAAAAAGAGATTTAATTGTTAAGAATAATAGTTATTCTGAACATTATCGACAGATGAGCTTTTAAGTGGTAAATAACTTTCTTGAGAAGACTTTTTAGCTTTTTAATGTACAAATTTGGTGGCCTGGTGTGGTGCAGCGGGTTTTGTGTGTATCTGCTGTGGAAGAGGTTGTGGGTAAGATCCGCACGTCTGCATTTGAGTTGCTTCTATTTCTTTAATATAGTTTTCGAGCTACACTCCATATCGCAGCAGACTTTCGACTATGTTCCATATTTCCTCCCTCTTGGGCGCCGTAGCCCATTGTAGACCTAACTGCTGCCTCAAAGAGTTGACACTTATTGCTCGATACTGCTTGGGAAATCCTATCGAGGGGATGGCGATACATATATTTCACCAGTTCCCTGGTATAAGGAAGTTTAAGAAGCTTTAGCATATAAAGTATTTCCCATTTCCATTAAATGAAATGAAATGTGTTGCTTGTTCCATTATCAACGTTTCAAAAGTAAAAATAACTATTTTTGCAGTGTAACCATACTTTCGATAGACACAACGAATATTTGATCGAAAAGAGTCCATAACAGTAAGCGGGAAATCTAGCATTCAGTTCAAAGAATTTCCGCCAATTAAGAAACTGTTGCAAAAATGTGTGAAACTGGCAATCTGATTGATTTATCAGGCTGGAATGAGCCGGAACAGAAGGCGGAGACACCGCCAATTGTGGAAGACCCCGACGCCTTAATTGTGAGCACCGGCAAATATCAAGGTCCCTACGATCCGTTCGATTCTATGGAAAAGGAGGCTTGCATAAAGGTATGTATGTGTGTGCACCTGTGCCCCACACATCCATTCATGTATGTACATATGCATTTTTGCAGGGCATCAACTTGCAGACGCAAGAGAACAAGGACACAGCCAGAGAAGCAAAATCAGCTCATTTGCAGTATCCCGATCTTAACAACGAAAGTCCGCCCATTTGCATGCAGACGGAAGCCGGTGGCGGAGGAGCTGCGCAGCGACAGCGAGGATCAAACAATTCATTTCAAAAGCAACTGTTGAAGCTCAAGGCGGCCATTGGTACACCACAAAATCAAGGCATATCTCCACGAAGTCGTTTTGAGAGGACAATTCTGGATGAAGACCTACAAATGCTATCAGCGGAATCGCCGCTCAAGCTCATCGACGATGATCCTAATTCGAATTTCGAGGCAGATTTGAAAATGCTCAGAATTCCCGCTTTAGACTCAATGATGACAACATCAACGGGAGAAATGGGCCCCCCTGCAGCTGCTCCTCCACTTGCTCTTACCACTACTGCTCCAGCTCCTCCTGTGGGGGTCAAAGAGCATGTCAGTCGACTTCTGCTAGACCTGCAAAATCTGGTGAATGAAAAAGTTGAGTCCAGCCAACGCGAACCATTTGATTCCATTATCGCATCTCTGGGTGTTGCCATATCCTCGCTAGTGGCCCATAGCAACGCTGCTGCGGCTCAAGGCGGAGAAACTAACAGTTTATATACACCTCACACCTACACAAGACAGGGAACATTTGACTTGGATTTACGCCTTGAAGTAAGCCATCCTATCCTCAATCTTATCGGGTTACTAATATTTTGATTTCTAGGAAAAAAAAAGAACCGATTCTCTGGAGGCTAATGACAAGGAGCTGGTGATACCCGGTTCCAAAATGCAAGATTTGCCCGATGTCATGGTCTCTTCGTCGGCCACTTTTGACGGCGAACCGCGTTCACCTCCTAAAAAAGAATCGTCGGATCGCTACATGACCGAAGTGGCTGACGAAACGTTGGCCCTGCAAATTAATGAGCTCTTAAATCGACACAACCTGACCAAGTCCATGCTGAATATGCACGATCAAGACCCCTCTAATGAGGCGTCGTCGGAGCATAAGTCTACAGTAATTCTAGTTGTTAATCACCAATCGGGCTTAAACAATCAATTGCCACCAGCCAGATGTATTGTGCATCCGTCGCAAAAAACAGAGCCCAAAGACAGTGCAATGCGTCGACGCTCATCATCCTTGTCCATTCACGACAAGCTGCGTCTTATGCAAGATAAGCAGCAGCAATCTAAGCAACAACATTCGGAAAACAGTCAGAATATTGCCCCGAAAGAACTGCACATGAGGACCCCGATGATGGACAAATCGAGTGCCATGTCAGCCTTTAGACAGCGACGTAATTCCTTCTCCATAGTCTCCCAGGCCAAGCCCAGCAATTACGCTGCTTCTTCCACTGTTGGTGGAGCCGCAGCAGCAGCAGCAGCAGCAGGCAAACGTTTAGTTTTGGGAAATCGCAATAAAATGGCCAATGAATCAGTAGTCAAAGGCACTACGGGAGCAGGCATACCCATTAAGCGTGTGGTGCCCATTATTAAGCCCCAGATAGTGGAGCCCATTCCTGACACCCTGGATACGCCCATGGCAACTAGAGCAAAGGCAGGACAAAAGATATTTTGCACAAGCACACCCATACCACAAATGCGTACCCAGATGCGTCGATCAAGCCTAAAGCCACTCGGCGCAACAACATACTCAACGCCTCAGGTGCGGCGACCAAGCTTCTCCAAGAAACAACCCGGTTCTGGTTAGGACAATCGTAAAATGTCGGCTAGCCTACTTTTTGTTTGTTTTGTTTATTTTTTTTTTTAGAGTTAAGCTCTAACCCACGCAACGTGGTTCCGACGGCGGCTAACGAGAATTTACTGTGAGAACAAATTCATTTAAATGTTGAAAATTCCAAGTTCTTAGTTTAAAATTATATTTAGTTGTTCCTTGATCTAAGTTAAACATCGAAACTGTCGACTTAAGTACTTTGAGATTCAAATTACCAGTGCATCCCTCCACAAGTGTTTTAATCCATAGAGACTGCTACAAACAGATTAAAATTTATTGTTTTTTTTTTTTTTGTAAGAAAATCTTCGTTTTTATGTCTTCTTCTTCGCTTATATTTGAAATTTTGCATGGAGTCTTCTTTTTGCTGCTCACAACGAATATGTCGGTAGCGACCGGATCGGATGACTATATCTCATAGCTCCCATAGGAACAATCGGTCGGAAAACTAGTTTTAGTGAGAAAAACTTTATGCTTTTCAATGGAAACGTCTACCAACTTTGTAATCGTAGATTTTCTGTTTTTTTTTTATAATTTTAACAAGTTTTATTGCAATCGGACAACTATATGGTATAGCTGCCATACAAAAGATGGGTCTGAAAAACAGTCTTAGTTTGAAAATCTTTTCTGTTTTTAATGGTAGCATCCTGCAATTTTGTATTTGTTTGTTTCACATGCTTTCACATAATTTTACAAATTTTCGAAAGACTATATCATATAGCTCCCATACGAACGATCGGTCGGAAAATGGGAATAAAGAGTATTTTTTGAAAATATTTAAGCGAGCACACTTGCAAGGGTATAAAAACTTCGGCACAGACGAAGTTAGCTTAGCTTTCTCGTTTTGTATGTCTTCTTCTTTTTCTGTGGAATTGGAGCTATACATCTAGGGTATACATAGATACTAGAAAATGTGCAAAAGTCCATTGATAATGTCCACTAATCTGTAGATGGAACATATTACAATTATAGCAACAGTAAACAGGCTTCGGTTATGATTCGGATAGTCGATGTAAAACTGTTAATTTCGTACATACATGTGTATGTATAAAGCTAATAGTAAATAACAATACACGCATATTTCTTGATATGTAAGTATGTGTTTTGAATGTATGTTTGTATTTAACCGGGTATCTCAGTCTCGACAATCTCTTCAACAATCATAACAAATCACCGAGCCACTTCGGTCGAGTTGTGTTGAGTGAGTAAACATTATAAAAGTGAATTAATACATTTAATGTCAAATTAAGGGCATTTTGGACACGACTTGTATTCAGTCAGCAGGCAGGCAGGCAGGTGCCCACCCAGTTGGAAAAAGCGCATGCAGGTGTAATTCGATTGTAGCGGTAAATTGAACATGTTTGACAAATTGTCTAGCGGGTGCTTTTCGTACATGCATACATCTGTACCCTCATATGTGTGTGTGTGTGTGCTTGAGAGCTGTCCATTATCTGTTTTAGTATCAACGAGACACCCCACAAAGCGACACCCCACTACTACACACAGGTCGCGTTCACCTTTTGCCGCCACCGCCGCCTTATCGCTGCCATATTAAACTGGTTGCCTTTGCGCACAATCTTTCAAACGCATTTACTCCGTCTAACGTGCTGGTTGCTGCTGGTCCAAAAGAAACAAACAAACAAACGAAATGGCTGACTTGAAGAAAAACACTAAAATTGGCATTGTGGGCAGGTGAGTTGTGGGGCTTACATTCGTTCAATATATCCATCAACTCAACCAACTGGTACTCCTATCTTAGTGGTCTCATCGGTCGCTCCTGGTCCATGCTCTTCGCCTCGGTGGGCTATCAGGTGGTGCTCTATGACATCCTACCCGAACAGGTGGAGACGGCGTTGAAGAACACCCAGAAGGAGCTCTTGGAATTGGAGGCCAAGGGTCTGCTACGTGGCAAATTGAATGCGGTGCAACAATTCAGTTGCATTACCGGCACCAATGACATCAAGGAATTGGTGAAGAATGCCATGTTTATACAGGAATGCATACCCGAACGTTTGGATTTGAAAAAGGCGTTGTACAAGCAGCTAGATGCGGTTGTCGATGATTCAACCATATTGTCCAGCTCCACCAGCACATTTTTGCCATCTCTGTTTAGTGCAGATTTGAGACATAAACACAATGTAAGTGGTACAACGAAGCACCGTTATGTTGCAGCGCATAGAGAGTACAGTGGTCACTCAGTAAATGTGCAAAAGGTTGCACGTTTTTGTTTTTCGCTCCGTAGCGTAAATATAGAGCGCGGATGGCACTCCAATTCGCGAACATGCCACATATGGACGTGTGAAACGCATAATACATGCAGCATACTTCCAGATTCTGCCCTTGTGGCCTTCGTTAATCCAAGTTTCACTGGGAACTGAAAATGTATGAACTGAACCTCCTGTTAGTGTGATGATGTCAAGGAAATTGCTGGAATTTGGCATTCTTCTTCCTTGAACGGCCTTCTCAAAATCCTTGCCCATAGCTTCGTCCTAATCAGTCGGAATCCACGACACAGTTTCAGGGTATGAAGATTTCGTGGGATATAACACATTCTTTTTAGTTTGAGTTGCGTCCAACTCTACTTCATATAAGACTAGCTCGCTTATTGTGAGATCACTGTACATGCCAACATACCAAACCAGTCACCGCATTTCAGCCCGTGTGGCTTATCTGTCCTTGTAACCGTTTTTTAGCTCTATTTCTAATCTGCAATGCAAACATTTTTTTTTAACTCAATTATTTTTCTTATAATAAACAGGTTTTGGTCTCGCATCCCGTCAATCCACCTTACTATGTGCCTCTGGTTGAAATTGTACCGGCACCCTGGACCAAACCGGAATTGGTGCAAAAAACCAGGGCCCTTATGGAGGAGATTGGACAGAAACCAGTTACACTGTCGCGCGAAATTGAGGGTTTCGCCTTGAATCGCATCCAGTATGCCATTTTGAATGAGACCTGGCGCCTGGTCGAGGCGGGCATACTTAATGTGAAGGACATCGATAGCGTGATGAGCGATGGCCTGGGTATGCGATATGCCTTCCTTGGACCATTGGAGACGGCGCATTTGAATGCCGAGGGTATGGCCAATTACTTTGAGCGTTATACGCAAACCATTTACGATGTGAGCCAAACAATGGGACCCACACCCAAAATGGAGGGAGCTGTGGCCGTTGATGTGGCCAAGCAATTGAATAATATGGTGCCATTGGATAAGCTAGCCGAACGGCGACAATATCGGGACAACTGTCTGACACAGTTGAGCATTTTGAAGAAGAAGCTGGATAAGTAAAATTTAAGAAAATTCCCGAAAATGTTTGACAAATGTTTATAAATGTTAACCAATAAGTTGTTTCAAATGTATTGTAATTTATGTGAAAGTAAAGAAGGAGAGATTAATCACACTGAAAAACAGCTAGCATATTGAAGCATGAAGCATCAAATACCACAGAGATCCCCATAAAACTAATGCAGAAGTTTGTAATACCAAAACCCACATAAGATCTGTTGTTCTTGACGTACAGGTTAACTTAACAAGCTAGAGATTGGAGCGAAACATATACCAAAAAGACCCTAACAGTCTATCTGCGGGAGAAGATCAATCTAAGCTGCCTTTCAATCAACTCCATTGGTTTCACTAAGCTGAAGTTATTGCTCGAATTCTGTAGAAATGCTCATAGACGTGGTTTCGGGACGTTTCCTGATACTTAATCAGCTATACATATCTGTACTTATATGCCTTGCCTACTTGTGGGTTGGCAATTGTCCAAGACTAATCAAATTTCATTACTAAATCAACTCAAGCGCACAACTTAATCCCTTCGTTCATTGCTTCTTTATATTCAAAAATATAATTTATTAATTTTGTTCTATGTTTTTGTGTTTTCAATGTTTTTTGTTTTGTTTTGTTTGTTTTTTGTTATAAAGACAGCTAGTTGGTAGGTTCCCCTTCTTACAGGGCCATTTTACGGCCTTCTATGGATATTTCGACGGCACGACGACTTTCCTTCAATCGTTTCGAGTCTAAGAACCGTTTCATGTGCTTCTCATAACGATTTGGCTTACGCTTCGTGGTCTAAACAAAACATATATAAACATAAAGTCGTCAATGCAAATGTTCCATTGCAAATCAATCAATAAAAACTTACCGTTACAACCTCACCCTCCACTGTTGACTTGGGCCGAATCACATAATCTTTGTTAGACGGCATTGGCACACGCGCACGCGCCACCCAACCGGGATCACCCGGGCGTAGTTGTTTATCCTCATTGGAAAACGTTTGATTGAGCGAGCGGGATTTGTTTGAGGAACTTGGCTGTGGATCGGGGCTCTTTTGGCGATGGCGTGACATTTGCGCCAAATCGCGTTCCTGTCTTTCCTCTTTGCTCATCGCTGAGAAATCACAGCTCAAATTGAAAATGGGACGGGCCCATTCCGATATTAAACGGCCGGCACGGTCGCGATTTTGTTTGGTCTCCTGGGGATGTTTGTACAAGTACATGACTGCTTTGCCGATGCCCGAGTGCTTGAGATAGCTCTTCTCTATGGTGGGGAACTGGAAATAAAAGGGAGTCAAATACTGATGCTATAGTTGTGCTAACATATCGCTCAACTTACATCCGACAATAGCTTTAGAATACTCTCGCGTATTTGCAGGCAGGGCAGACTTTTGTTTGGCAATGGAGCTAACCAATCGGTCAGTACATTGAGTATGTTGTGCTCGAGGAATGCCAACTGCAAGTCCTTTTTAATTAGCTGTGACATCACCTGCTTGAGCATGGAAATTTTCTTGGTGGCCGGTTTGCCAATAACATTCAGCTGGCGATCATCATCGGATGCATTCTTCATGCTGATTATTAGCTGATCAATCAGATCATCATTATCCATGATCATATCGATATCACGTTTGCGTCTGCGCACGCGCTTCTCCTCCTTCTTGCGCAGCAGCATGGCATCAAAGTCTGAGATGAAGTTGCTGTTCCTGCAAAACAAAATATGCAATCAGAATCAGGTAAATGATAGAAGGACTCTGCCTTACTCTGGCTCATTTGAAATGGGGGTGTTCTCGTCATCCGAACTTTCTGTGATCTTGTCCTGTGGTGCCTTTTCGCCAGCCTTGCCCTCGCGCTGCTCTTCTTCATCCTCGTTATCCGTGTCGGTAATCTTGACCCGCTTCTTTTGGACTTTGGGGGCTTCGTCTGCAATAAATATACTAGTTAGTCCAAAAATGATTAATAATATAAAGAAATTCGCACAACCTTCAGAGTCGCTGATGGCCAGCCGTTTGCGTCTGGAAGTGGCACCGTTTGGCGATGAGGGGGACCCAGCACCAGAGCGACTGCCAGAGCGTGAACCCTTTCGTTTCTTATGGCCAATGCTGCTTGAACGACTGCGGGATCGTCGGGAGCCGGAAGCACTCCGTGAACGTCTAGATCCAGAGCCACTGCGAGAGCGTCTAGAGCCGCTGCGAGAACGTCTCGAACCACTGCGGGAGCGTCTAGAGCCGCTGCGAGAACGTCGCGAGCCACTGCGGGAGCGTCTAGAACCACTGCGGGAGCGTCTGGATCCACTGCGGGATCGTCTGGATCCACTGCGGGAGCGCCTCGAGCCACTGCGAGAGCGTCTCGAGCCGCTGCGGGAGCGCCTGGAACCAGATCCGCTACGAGAACGTGCTGAGCCGCTGCGAGAGCGTCTCGAGCCACTGCGTGAGCGCCTCGAGCCACTGCGAGAACGTCTGGAGCCGCTGCGGGAGCGCCTGGAACCAGATCCGCTCCGTGAACGCGCTGAACCACTACGGGAGCGTCTAGAGCCACTCCGTGAACGTCTGGAACCAGAACCACTGCGCGAACGCCTAGATCCTGATCCACTCCGGGAGCGTCTGGAACCAGAACCGCTACGTGAGCGAGCTGAACCGCTGCGCGAGCGCCTGGAGCCACTTCGCGAACGTCTAGAGCCACTATGTGATATTTTGGATCCACTACGTGAGCGTCTCGAGCCGCTGCGAGAACGTGAATGTTTGGATCCACTGCGAGATCGTCTCGAGCCACTACGGGAGCGTGCGGAGCCACTGCGGGAGCGCTTGGATCCACTACGGGAGCGCTTGGATCCACTACGGGAGCGTGCGGAGCCACTGCGGGAGCGCTTCGATCCACTACGGGAGCGCTTGGATCCACTGCAGGAGCGCCGGGATCCACTGCGTGAGCCCTTGGATCCACTACGGGAGCGTCGGGATCCACTGCGTGAGCGCCGAGATCCACTTTGTGATTGCTTTGATGGACTTGGACTATGGGAACGTCGCTCACTGCCCACCGAGTGCTTTGATCCGCTACGGGATCGCGATTTCCCAAGTCCACCACTAGGTGAACGGGAGCGACTTTTGGAAGAACGTTCCTTTTGAGTGTCTGGCGCAGGAGACTGTGATGGGCTTTTGTCCCCTTTGGGTGACCCTGCTGAGTCCTTCTCCAGCTCTGGCTCTTTCACAGGTTGTGCCAACACTGTGTCCGCGTCCGCGGCTGTTTCCGCATTAATAGTTACATTCTCTATAAAAAAAACACATCATCAAAACAGTGAAAATTTTGCTTTGTGGTTAAATAATTCTTTTCGTTAAAATAAAAACCTTTCTCAGCCGCTGCCGTCGTCGTCTCGGTCTCCATTTTGGTTGTCTTTGTACAATGTACACTTTATGTGTAGCTAATTTACTCAATCTCGGCCGTATAGTTAACGGCGTTAAAACACAAAAAGAAATGTTTTATTTTAGTATTAATTATTGAGAGCGGGAATGCTCGCAATTGTTAAGGTATTTAATTTATTATTATATTTATGCGACGCGCAGCCCTCGGCATCTGCACAGAGCCGAAGGTACAAATTGAGTATGAAACAAATTTTTACACACACACACACGTATGTTTGTATTGACAGACTGCCGGCACGTTTTCAAAGGCAGCTACACACGACACGAAATTGACAATGAGAAACTTCTACAAGTTATCGTTATCGGTTTTCCCACATGAATGGAACAAATAAAATATTCAATTATGGGATGGTGCGAGAAAGTTGAAGCAAAATTTATAAATGTCTAATAATTAATTATGCAGAACAGAACATTAGCTTAAGGAACAGTTTTGGGTAGCATGCTAACTCTTTTGTAATAGTATTAGGGAACTTAATGAAAAAATGGATTGAATATATTGATATTATAAATTTAAATTTCTAATTGTGGTAAATACTAGCGCATTTTTAAAAATCTGCACCAAAGCAGCAAAACAGTATGCTTCATGATTTCTTTTTATTATGCCTGCCTCTCTTGTAATATCTAATTTCTAGATGGATTGCATAGATTTGGAGTGTATGTCGTTGTTAGCATTAACTATCCGTCTATCATGCCTGGTTAACGTCAACTCAAAGAAAATGAATTTAAAGGCCATCGATTTGTTTTATAAAATGTGCCGCCACTCGCACCCTACCAAAAACTCGCACGCAAAACTCAAAACAAATAAAAAGCGAGCAATCATTCGATTTCGAACTCGGCAATCTCTCGTTTATAACACTTGTGGCACTGAGTCTATGGTAGGCGAATGTATTAATGCAAATATTGACTAGCGAGTTCGAGCGCTTATGTGTACTTGAGGGTTGAGTCAAGTTTTCTTTTCCAATAGTTCCATTATTTTTTGTATACATTAAGCTCAAATTAATTGCTTAAAACCGTAGAATATTCTCGTATCGGGAATTGTTTAATATTTCTTATAACGGCCTCTAAGAAAGTAGTGTGACCAACTGAAAAAATCTTCTGCGGCGTGACTCCTATGCTGATGTTTGTTGTCCACTAACGGCAATCAAGCAGCAAATGTTCCAGTTCCAAAACGCGCTCGACTTGTTTGTCGGGTAGCCGATTAAACCATGAGCAATTTATATCGATTGAAATATACAAGACGCCCATTTAAAAAGTGTCATCCCTAACATTACTAATAGGAGAATCAAAACAAAAACAAATTTTGTAAATCTAAAATGAAATCAAAGGATGGTTCTCTATGTAAGTTAAGATAATAACTAGTTGATGGGTTATAAGTAATGCATGTGATTCTCTCTCTCTCAAGCCATGTTCGCCGAGGACATCCTTAAGGATTATGGCGTATTCATGGAGGAGCATGATAACAAAATGATAACACTAAAGAACAACCTGTTCGTTGGCCATGAGCAAACCAACGAAACGGTGGCGCTGACATCGGTAGCCCCGCCCATAGAGATTAACTATGGCAATGCCCATTTAATGATGTATGCCCACAATGTAGAGCAAACCGAGCTGCTTGCCAATAAGCCGCTGACGACTCTGGCCAACCTGTGCAACCAATGCCAAGATTTGGCCATGTCGGCCAAACAACTGCACTTGGCTTACCAATTTAGCGACTATCAAATAGACGAAGGATCTGTAAACGTGGGAATGGAACGGTCCCTATTTCGTATGAGCTCGGCTATAGATTTCTATTGTCAAGTGTATTTTGTGCTAAAACGATGTATTGTCTTGGTTCAGAATATGTGGAGCCAGATAAGTGCATGCGTTTGCCTGCCGGACGTGAATGAAGTGCATATATTTGTGAGTACCATTGTTGTAGAAGCTAGCTACCAAGCAAAGAGTTTCAAGCCTGAACCACCCACTTACTCAATCAAGTACCTTTTCCCATCGTCTCCAAACCTGAACCTATAGTTGTCTCCGCTATTTCAAAAATATCCCAAATTGTCCCTGGGTACCCCAATTCCAGAAAGTTTCTTGAAAATCACTTCCAAGCGTCTTGCTAAAATAATGCCCATTTCGTTTTCTCGCAGAGCGTATTTGAGGCTATGACTGAATTGTTGCGCCACATCGTCGTTTTCAACGAGATTTCCGAGCAATCGAACATTTCAGCCAGATGGACTCTCTACAAGAACTGGCTAAAAACGATAACTAAAAATAAAGCAGCTTCAGACAACTGCACCAAATTGGAACTGAATGGCTTGCACGCTTCCCTCGTAGAAATGGAAACTGTGATCACCGGAAATATATTTCAGGTTGGTCCCTACTTTATTATCCTCGCTTGTATTATTTTCACAACTCTTTTCAAGGTCTTGCTGGACAGCCTGGGGGACTTAAAGAAGCAGTTCAATCTCAAAGATGTGCCTCACATTACCCAACACGCGAATGGTTACATACGGAGATTACACTCTGAAATTGAATCGAATCATGCGAATGAGTACAGCAATTTTGAGGAACCCAAATATGTGATACGCCTAACCGCATTCATAGCTGTTGTCTATGAGCTGGGCATACAAATCGAGGGCAAACTGATAAAGCATGTCCTGGACTCACTGTCCAAGTACCCACGCTTGCCCTTAAATCAAAATGTGTGCTTATCGCCAAATGCTTTTCTGGCCAAGCATGCCAAATCACTGGTCAAGTCGCCAGGCAAGCAGGACAGCTTAAAGCCATTCCACACATCTTCGTTGGAGAAAATAAATTTGAGCGATCAGAAAAGCTGCCGACAGTTGAGCACTCAGATTGCCCTCTGGTCGATAAATATGCAGAGAATATTTGCCAGAGGCGTCTTTGGTCACCTGAAAAGCTTTTCGGAGCTAATTTTAACTGGCCAGAGCTATGCGGATCAAGTGGCCGGTTTAATTGATGGGCTAATTAACCGACACGTTGCCTTAATGATTCCTCTAACTAAATCAGATTTCTTTAACGTGTGCAGACTTATGCAGTGCTTGAAAATGTTGCAGTATACTTTTGCCTCGAATCAGATTAACTTCATCCGATTTCTTAGTTCGCTGATGCAGTGGCAAAGACAAAAGGTGCTGCAGCTACTCCTGACCACCAAGAGAAAAATTGTTGATTTGAAATTACTGCAACGCAGGATGAACATTCTGTCCACACTGAAACTGGCGGAGAAATCAATAATTGGCCATCCCATAAGAAAACGCTTGACGATTGTAAATCTGGCTTTGGGTGAATTTCTGGAGCGGGATCGCAATCTCCCAGCAGATAAACAAAAACTATTCAAATCGATCTCTGAACGGGCCAACAATCTGGCGGACTTTGAGCGAAATATCTTGGGACAACTGGATTCGCCGAGTCTAATGTACAACTACTGGCTGCTTAGCACGGCTATTCTCAAGGAGTTTGCGCAACAGCAGCGAAATCCGTATGCCCTGCAGGTAGGTTTGCAGTGCTCGAACAAATGGAACAGCCATTTATTCTTCTTTTGCAAAATCCTTTTAGAATATTATTGCAGCCTGCAATCAGCTGGACAAATCTCTGGCTGTATTTAGATGCAGGAAAAGTGGAAAGCGAACGACATCCCAGTTGACCGTTGACTTCTTAAGCACGCATTTTGAGTACTTTTTGCGCATTGAGGCCTTGTCACATCTGTTGCTGAACCAAGATCAACCGTTCCAACAGAATACCATGGACTATCGCAGCTGTGTCAATGTAACGGCAACGGAGTTCGGTGGAGATTATCATATTGTAAGAGGTAGGGTTTTACACGTATCTTTGCTGATTTTGGCAAACGAAATCTGCACTGGTTGGAATGAAGAGGCCCCATTTCCAAGTGAAACAATCGAAAATTGAACTGTCGGAAATGAAAGAGCGTAAAGAAACAAGATGAACCAAGGCGGGATCAAAGCCACGACCTCTTGCACTTATACTATAGTTGACAGTTTCTCTGCAGGGTAGGCACCCACACTACTACCCGCTGTGTTCACCAAGAAGAGAAGACGGAAAATGTGACGTTCTCTCTCTCCGACACTCAATGATGCATGATTTCGGCAAGCATTTGTTGAATGCGCTACTCTATATCTATTGTATATGACAGTAACATCTTAGTGTATCCCATAATTAAATCCTTTTCCCACTTATCCCTGACTTTCAGATACCCTTGAGAACTATTTCACTGCCACGTTTTACAATTTAACGACCATCGCACCACATGATTGGAAATCGTATGAAAAGATGCGTCATTTTGCTTCAAAGCTGCTGCAATTGCGACTAGTGGATGACTATCTGCCCAATCAAACAATTGACCAGGTAATACCCGCTAACCGTATTCATCTACTCCTTAATACTACATCTTCTCTCTGACCAGGGCATAGATGTGCTGCAAATAATGCGCAATATTCACACTTTTGCCGCCTCCTATGCGTACAATATGAATTTGCAACTGTTTGTGGAGACGCACAGCAAGAGCAAGCACCTGGATATCATTGGAGCACGGCACGTGGCAAATTCCGTGCAGACGCACGGCACTGGGATCATTAATACCACCGTCAATTTCATCTATCAGTTTCTGCGTCAAAAATTCTATACCTTCTCGACCTTCCTGCATGACGAGCACATCAAGTCCCGGTTGCTTAAAGAGTTTCGCTACCATGCCGAACAGAAGCAGAGTAATAGGCCCTATCAATCGTATCCATACGACAGAGCGGAAAGCTTTATTAAGAAGATCAAAAAGCTAGGCTTTTCCAACAATGGAGAGACGTACATGGATTTGTTTCGCAAGGTCATCACTCAAGTCGGCAATGCTGTGGGCTACGTGCGTCTGTTGCAGGCGGGCAGCAAAAATGCGAACTATCGGAGTCGTTCGTATATGTCCAGATTGGATAGCAAATTCATAAGCTGCGATAGCGCGAAGAGCCTGCACGAAACCACCGAAAGCTCGATCAGAGAGTATGAGAAAAGTGTGGGCCATATGAAAGAGTGCTATTCGGATTGTACAAATTACTTTAAGGTAAGGATTCCGAAGAGAAGAGAAGGGAGAAGGAATAATTAATGTGCTTTTGCTCTTTTCCAGTTGCTTATGCAGGGATTTCAACCGTTTCTCTGCAATCCGCACAATCACCATCTGAAAACGTTTTTCCTCATCACCCCGGCGTTAATTATGAACTACATCGACTACCGGGTCAAGGAGAAGTTGAAGATTCACAAAAAAGATCAAGCGAAATGTTCCCTTTTCGAGGATGGATTTGCCATGGGCCTAATTTACATACTAAATATGTTAAATCAGCTTGGCGATTACCATGAATTGGGCTGGGATCAAACCACCGCCCAGCAATTAAATGCGGAACGAGTGAAAATGAGAGAAATGCTGGCAACGGCAAAGCAGAGCCGCCGTACGGACGACGAGAGATTACTGCAGACGGTGGCGATAACCGAGCGACATGTGAATGCCTACGAGCATGAGTATAACTTATTAAATGCCACACTGAGTAGCGCCGAAATATTCTTTCAATAAATGTTATTTTTTATTAAGACGAAAATGCATGGAATTCCGATCTTGGTGTACATATTTAGGGTAACTAATGTTGGAAAGCGATTTATACATTTGTTTTTTTTTTTAATCAGAGAACACATGGATTTGGTATAGACATATGTTTGATATTAAGCAATGGGCGTTCTCTGCTAAATGGAATTTGCCAAATTTATTAAGAACATTACGAAGCGGGGGGATGGGTAGGTAATACAGTTGCAAGAATCGCCGCTCATTTTCGGCATTCCAGTGTTAGATCAGCGGTGTTTTTTTTTTGCCAATTTGTTTCAATTTCTCCCCTTTTGGCCAGGTAACAGTAAAAACCCATTGTGAATATTGCAAACATTTGTCTATTGAAAATATTTGTATGTATTTCATATTACAGTTACTGGTAAAAAAAAAAAATCCTCGAGGAAATGCAAAACGGTTTTTTCGTCTTAACAGCTTTATTTTCTTTCATTTGTATCCCTCTGGTTCTTTGCGTGTTTAAAGAGAACCACTGTTAGCCACCATGATCTTCTTCGAGGTCTTGCCAGACTGCGAGCCATAAGATTCAATCTTCTTCACAATATCCAGGCCCTCCACAACCTCGCCGAAGACCACATGCTTGTTGTCCAACCAGGGTGTCTTCACGGTGCAGACAAAGAACTGGGAACCGTTGGTATTGGCGCCAGCGTTGGCCATGGACAGAATGCCGGGACCGGTGTGCTTCAGCTGGAAGTTCTCATCGGCGAACTTGTTGCCATAGATGGACTTGCCGCCAGTGCCGTTGTGGTTGGTGAAGTCACCGCCTTGGCACATGAAGTTGGGGATAACGCGATGGAAAATGGAGCCCTTGTAGCCGAATCCCTTCTCGCCGGTGCACAGGGCGCGGAAATTCTCAGCGGTTTTGGGCACAACATCGGAGCGCAGCTGAAAGAGAAGCAGAAGGGGGAATTATCGATTAATTATGTTCTTAGATTCATGTGTGTACGCCTGTGCATATGTACGTGTGTGTGCATGTGTAGGGACCATGCCGGGCATTGACTTGGCTGCTACTAAAAATAAGTTTATGTAAAATGTAAACTTAGCAAAGTGCACGTATGCTGTGTTTTATGCATTACATCATCAACCGAATTAATCTTGAGTTCATTCGTCAAACGGGTTTACTAAATTCTCATGCATACACACACACACGCGTCCCAGGTAGAGGTTATGTTTGCCTGTATTGATTAAAATGTGAATGTGTGTATACATACACAAATGCCGGCAAACTTTCCATTCGACTTACAAGCGTTTATGCACCTATGTATGTATGTTTGAACAACGGCAATTAGATTACTGTTCCGTCCATGCTCACACAGACACACACACACATGCACATATCAAAATGCATGACGCCAACTGTTAAAAATTTTCTACAAATGGAACCAGATACACATTTGTATGTATGCAAATGAATTTTTTACGGCAAGTGGCTGTTGAAAACGATTCAATTTGGTTAATAATGTACATATGTACTTCATACACATACAAAGGTAGATGGGCGGCGATTAGAAATGCACATGTATGTGTGTAGAAAAAGAATGTGCATGCATATGTATTTACGTACGCGTGGACACATGTATGCAAATATAATTAGCCGGAAAATTGTGTGAAAAATGTTGAATCACGTGTTTCATGGTGATCTCGCCATTTACAACACCCTTTACACATTACGCACACATGCACACATCAAATTGAAAAGAAATCTTTCGAGACACCATTTAACAAAATTGACAAAAAAGGAAAAGAAAAAAAATAGTAACACAATTTTGCTCTTACCTCCATGGTAATCCTGCCCAATGGCTCGCCATCGGCGGACATATCGAAAAATACTCTCGGTAAAGTACTCATTTTCGACGCTCTTGAATATTCGCGAACAAACTGAACTCCGAATTGCAACTGACCTCTGTTCCGGGTTATATTAGCTAAAATGGCGGACTCAGCTTTGTGAAATGCGGTTGACGAATGCCGCAAGCTGCGTGCCAGAGTTGCACCGAAAATTACCATTGTGTATGACCGTTTGTACGCTACTACACGAGGTTGCCGCTAAGTGTTCATCGTTCCATTCCATATCTCAGCGTTTGGTGTTACATCACTTTGGGGACGGTACGAACGGGAATTATCGTTGAATAAAATACTTGCCTTTTTTTTTTGTAATTTAACAATTAAATAATAGATTGGTTATTAATATTTAACAATTTGCCTAATATAATGCAGATTTGTGCTAACACTATACGCATATATATATGTAAATTCCCATACAAATCAGCTCTAAGCATAATAAAATGGGCAAAAAATTACAAGTTTATTTAAATAATTAAAGCCAAACCCAATTTGTATAATTATGTTGTGTATTCTTAGCTATAGCTCTAAAAATTCAAAATTTCGATAGGTTGTTTGGGCAAAATCGCTTTCCCATACCAAAACGTGATTCCACGTTGCGCGTTTCTCTGAAAATATCATCCTGCCTCTTTCGCTTAAATTCTGTCAAATCGTATGTGTTACTTCGATTTACCATAAACTATAGTCTTTAAAGCTAGCCTGCTTAAAGACTATACTTTTAGCACCGCTTTTTAGTTGTAACAATGTGTAATGTTCTAACTACCATCCAACATTACGAACAATTTCGCAGCTTCCAAAAGGTCGACTTGCCGATTAACGTATTAATAACCAAACTGAAAGATCATCCTGAGACTATTTTATTATTTTTATTTTATTTATTTATTTTTTTTTTCATTTGTGGAATTTTTAGGAAGTGGAACACAGTTCTCAAACAGTCTGGGAATAAGAAATGATAGCTTGGTCAATCTGATAACCGACTATTAGGTCACGATAATAATCGATAAGTTTCTGTCAACAGCTGATTTTCTATTTCGATTTGGCGCGACTTTAATTGGAAATTTGAAATCTATCTCAATTTGTCAGTGGGGTTGAGGTTGCTCAAAACAATAAAACTTACTGAAACTGACCAAGTTTGATATTGCTCCACGAGACGATATGATTTGCGTGTCCAGTACTGATCTAGTGCTTTGCTCTTTGGGAAGTAGGCAGACCGACCACCTTTGACAATAAACAACCATTTCAGCTTCGGGTTTATATATATATATATATATATATTTCTAACAAAATGTATAATTTCGTGTTTTTCTATACAGTACGCACAAAGGAATTTCTGCTATAATATAGTGTTAACACATATGCAATAAATATTTGAGTATATATATGTATAATTTTTATATAATATGTACATATTGTTACAACGATGCGAGCCCCAAGGATGAATAGAAACACAACTCTTAGGAATTTACAAAAGGCTTCGTCGCCAATTCAATTGCAGCAGCAGGTTCAGCAGAAGGAATGGCGCATTCTTGGGGAATTGTCATTACGGTTGTATAGCACGATCCACATAGGCGAACAGGATTAAAAAGCTTTTCATAAGGTAAGGGAGCCCAAAATTCCGAGCAGTCAGCACAAAAAATTTCGCCACATGATCTAAAAGAGATGCGGGGATAAATCAGTTAACTAATGTTTGTTGATACAAATGTTTTGCGGATGAAAGAGAAACTACAAATAGAGCAAAACAATATGTGAAACATATACACTTAATGTTTGGGAATGCGCACCGACAATGATGTTTTCTTCGTCCAAGCCAGAATTCAATTTGACAATTGGAGCAACGTGAAACTGCATGATCTGGTACCCAAAGAACACTGGATGCTTTTTTCTCTTGAATTGAGGAGGAAGTAGCATACGATGATGGACCACTACGCTCTTCTACGGCTTCCCAAGAACATGTCGAAGCATTTTCAATGATATCCGATCCATTTTCCTAAAGAATAATGCAAACAATTAGAGGACAGAAGATAGCGCTTAAATAGACTAAGTGAGAAAAATGCGTTAAGCAAGGGTGGTTGGTGACTAGAATAAAAGCCCCACGTAAATGTATTGTTTTCATTTGTGCCTCTCTCTGTTTAATGTGAAAAATCTATAATTACATGCTCCACATTTGTTGAAACGACGCTGGTGCAGCTTGGACAGCCCTTTTGCAATAGCGCCAAACGCATGCCGTGAATTTCACGCAGCAGAATTTCTTCGCGCAGCTGGAAATGGAAATAAATGCAGCTGTAGTTGCTGGGGAAAGGTCGACTCATTGCGTTATTACCTTGTGCTCTTGCACAATTTGATGTAGTCTTATGTTCTGTTCACTTAAGCCATGTGCCAAGCCATCGGGACAGGAGATGGTGAACTGCGTGCGTTCTTGAAATCCTTGCGGGGTTGGAGGTAATGATATAAGTCCGGGTGAGGAAAATTGATGGGCACTGCAAGAAAATAGGATGAGCGTGATATCATTTTAAGTGCAAGACGAACTGCAACTCAGGTTTCTTTCACTCACCTGCCATTCTCGGCATATTTTAAATGCGCCATATCACGACTATAGCTCGATCCGAATGTATTTCTTCGAGCCCGACTACCCGCTGTTGGCATTTCCCCGTTCAATCTTTGTAGCTCAGGCGACATACTCAATATGCGGTCATCCAAATTGTGGCCATCGATTGTCGCGCATGCAGAACCATTCGTGTTTGTTGTGGCCGGGGCCCGCGTAACAACGACATCTTTACTGCTGTCATCTCTGGCCACATGTAAATCTAAATGATCTAACAAATCGCTGGCGTTAGGTCCAGTAGATGTTGAATATCGCAGACTGTGAGGCTTTATATGTACTCTGGGCAAATTGCTGTAGCTTTGACTAATTTTGTTATTGGTTGGAGCAGCAGCCGTCGTCTTTTTGTCCAATTGCATGGGTTCGATAGGAATTAATGTATCTGTACTTGTATCAATCGCGCCATGCCATAAGGTGCGGCTTATATCACTTGTGTTTTCACATTTGGAAGGAGCTGGTTCTGCCTTGGGCGAATCAATAGTGGTTGGGTTGGCTGCTTGTAAGGCGGTTTCCGCTGTTGCCGCTTCCAAAATATCACTGCTAGAAGCTGTACTTTGGTCACTGTTGTACTCAGGGGTGTAGTTTGTGGAGCGCTTTTGAATATTGTTGTCGTCGTCCTCCACTCCGTTGCGATCTCGATTGTCCACCACATCGATATCTCTGGAGTTAACCACCTGATCGTGATTTACACAATTGTTGGCCTCGGATCGTATGTCAAACATGGAGTTACTGTTGTTCACACTCAGACCATCCGGAATACTGTAAGGGCATGGAGAGATTTAGTTTATATTTTTCTCCGCTTCGTTTCCTACTCACATTGATTCGACAGCCAAATTAGGATCACTCGATCTTCTTGAGAAAGTGCTCTGACTCAATTCATTTGTGGTGATGTCTTCTGAAGAGCGCGTTTTGGTCATCGAACCTACATCGAAGATGAGAACAACATAGATAGGGATTACTCCTACTACTACTCCTGCAGCCAACTTACCGTTTTGAGCACTTTGCCTTTCATTGCTTAGTAATGGAAGATGAGTACCATTTTTGTTGCCTAAACTACCAAGGTATACATCTGACCAAAAATACAAAAATCGCACACTGTGCGCTGGCCAAAGAACCTGAAACGATGGAAAGTTATGGGTAATTAATTTTGGAAAAGAAACAATGTGGAATTGGAATGCGATATCTAAACATCAAGGTAATTGCATTTATTTTGCATAAAATATTATTTCATGGGGAAGATTTATGTGTTGACATGTTCAATATACTGATATAGTGAAGAATACACCTTTCGATCCAAGCCATCACTGTTACTTAGACAATTATGTCTTGGGAGGCAGACCAACTCCTAACTACCTTGGCTTACTTTCAGTCCAGGAAATGCAGGCATCCGCAAACATTCTAATGTTGTGGATGGGCGTACATCTTCCTACAACTTCTTTCTATATGCTGGTTCCTCAGCAGCTACGTGGCGAAACTAAACAGTACGAATAAGCACTGAGCTAACAGAAACATGAAATTCATCAATTCCACATTCCACCTAGTTGTTCAAAAAACGGGAACATACGGGAACGGCTCCAAGTTAAGACTTGGTTCAGGTTTAGTTGGGACAGCTGTGAATTCGGCTCTTAATACACTTACCTTCTCAGTCTCGTGGTTATAGAGTGGATTTCGATACATAGTTTCCGCTAAAAATGGCCACACTGAAAATGTTCGATCAAAAACGGAATTCTCAATTCGTTCTCGAAGCGAATTACATAGGAACGTGCCAAATAGACATGAGAGCGAGTGTTGGGCCAATTTGATCTGAAAAGAAGAAATAAGTTAATTTAACTAATCCCTTACGACAATTGAATAGCAGTGACTTACCAAATAGCCTATGCTGAATTCAAAACTGCACGGATATTGTCGATGGATTTGATGTACCAGGTCAAGCCATTGTAGAAAAACAGGACACCGCTCATTAACCTCATCCGAATTCGGTCCGTTGCCGGAGCGATCGGCAAATTTGTGACCAAAATTCAACCATTCACGCTCGACTAGTACCCGAAAACCCTGTGTAATATGTAAACATGAGATCTCTGAAAGTATTTACAAACAACGGACAGCATACTTCAACTGTTCTGTAGTAGGGATCCAGGCAAAGTTGCGCTGTGGCCACAATCTGTGGCGTACGATCCCAGCCATCCGAGCAATGCACCAGTACGGGTCGTCCATTCTTTTCAATGGTGTGAACCACCGTCATTGTAGCTCCAAGCAGGCCGGAAAGATGTTGCATCCACATGGTTTTCTCCAATTGTCCAAACCAACTGCAAACATAAATTATGAAAAAGAGGTTTATGTATGTTTTAGCTACTCACTTGGGATCATCGATTGAGGAGGCGCACAGCTGTCGTACAGCATGAAAACTCTTGCGTATGGCGTGAATGTTGCCCAAGTTCATGAACTCTATTTCGGCACATGGATAGTATTCGATACATTCACAACCGCCACCGCGGGCGCGATTTGTGACCGCTGATGTATAACTACGTGCGTCCACAATGAGAATTTTCTGAAATTGAAAGGATGTTGTTAGTAAAGACCTTTCAACAGGGAGTAGAGGCAAACAAGAGGGAACCTCATCTGGCATACATCTTAGGCTTAATTAGAAAAGGATGACCCAATGTGTTAAGGCTACTAAGAGTTGGACGGTGGCTAAGAGCGACACGTTCTCTCTACTTTTGGCCAGAAGATTGCTGGTAAGTTTCTGCTTAAAGCGGAAGACTCTATCATCTTTCCCATGAGATACTTTATCAGATCCCTTTTAAATGGATTAGAAAATATAAGTAGAGACCCGCTCTCTCTCTCTCTCTCTCTCTTGATTCCGTTTGTTACAATTTCGATCGTTCTATATTATCGTAAATTATACCGTTCAATGTATAACATACCCTTATTTCATCCAATGCCAGTTCCTCATGCGACGAATCTTCAAGCGATGGTGAACTTTTGCCCGATGAGCTTGATTGGCCATTTGTTGTTGTTGTTGTTGTTGTTGTCTCTTTAGTGACCGGCGCTGTGGAACGCCTGGCGTGTTCCCCTCTATCGAACGCACATGCATCTGCCAGGGCCTTGAGCAGTTGCTCATCTTTGGTATTCCGCCAGCCTAGCCAACCAACTTCCGGCTGACTGCAGCGTGCCAAAATTGCACCCGATTTCTGATGGCGCCACACCACAGCGGGCAGACGTCGTGATCCGCGAAAATTTGCCACATTATGGAGCATTTCGTCGGTGATGCAGCAAGGAACAAGCAGTTTTTGCGGATACGATGGACAGAGCTTGAAATCGGCATTGGCAGTTGAAATCCGCCACGATCCCTTCAAATCGAATCCCAGCCGTGCGACCTCGTTCTTGAAATCACTCTCATAGCGATTGGCGCGTTGCAAGCGATCGCTCGCTTGTGCCGACGGCATGGGCTCCGTTGTGGCACAAATGCCGTTGGTCAACGAAACACGTTCCTTGCCACAGCTGGCGGTTCCATTACCGATCTGGTCACATGTCCATGAGTAGAATGGAAACGCAAATAGAGTCTCCAGCGTCTCAGGTACACCGATTATCAGTTGAATGCGTCGCTGCCATTCCGAGCATTGCTCGGCCGACTGAAAGGAGCACTTAACAGTGCTGGCATCCTTACAGTTGACAATCAACTGGAATAGGTCTCGCACCTGCACCGATTCAATCAAGCCCAGCGGTACATATGTGTCAAATATTGTGGACTTTTTGGACAAAAATATCCGATAATTGGATAAAGCGAGCACTCCATCATCCGTGCGTCCCAAATATTTGATTGACTCGCCAGCGACTAAGCGAAAGAGAGTTAATCAATTGGGTGGGCAGAAGAAAGAGAGGGAGAGCGTGCGAGAGACTTACGTTCTTGAAATGGAACAAACAGCTGAGAGTCTTCCTTTTCCATTTGTGATTTTGGATAAGATTCTGCGGCACGTATAAAACAAATCGAGGGGGGCGGCGATCCATCCGACATCCTGTGTATCGGCTAAAATGACACATTAAGAGAAGACAATGTTAAAGTGGTTTACATACATATTCTATGTCCCACTTCAAGCATTTCAAAAACAATGCCATGTGTATAGAAATTATTAAAATCTCAACCTGTTCAATTCATGTGTAAATACTCAAATATAAATTCACGAAATGTTTAATTTGAAACATAAAACAAGGCAAAGTGGGAAGAACGTTTTAAGCGACTCTTTTCTTTCGGATAATATTGACACATTTGTTAATATTGCCAGTGCAGCTGTTCCTATTGGAAAACGCACCCTGTATCCGCATATATACACACACTCAGTGTCAGTGCATTGCCTACTTATGTATGTTTGCCTGTGTGTGCGCGTATATAGTATGTAATTATTTTCAAATGTTTCCAGCTGCAACACCTTTACGAGCAGATCGAAGTTAATTTTTGCATGTACATACATATATAGTGGATGTGCATACTATATATATACATATCTACAAGCGCAAACGTAGAGGTGCACCATTAGTGTATACTTTATTAACAATACGCTTCAAATTTGGTATTAACTGATCGATTCTAGTATATTAATCTCTAACATATGTACATATTTCTGGCAGCCTTATGTTTGTATAAACAAAGTAATTAAACATTCATACGTATGTATGCGTGTTTCGTATGTATGTATGTAAAGAAACAGAAACAACAATAAGACGAAAACAATCGAATCGTTACATATGTATGTACACACATTTGTGGTCCAGAAAACCTTGGGTATAACAGCTTTCGGTTACAGTATTTTTATTGCCGAATTGAAAACGCGTTTTTCTCGGTAGTTGGCTTGCTCGTTCGTTTATTTACCACCATAAAATCCATAAACGTCAGCTATTATAAACAAAGGTTCGCAAATATTGTTGCATTAGCGCTGCAAAACTATCGATAAATCGAACATTCGATCGACCTGCCACTATCGATAGTTGGCCGACTGCAATCGATGCTTCGGAATCCCCCTAGTCGATTAATTTGAAGGACTGGTCACACTCACACGATTTATCAACTAAATTGTTGAAACACTTTTTTACTCTAGTTACGCGTATTCAGTGCGATAACAGATCGACTCATTCCAAATCCAACACATGTACAAGTGAACCGAGCCACCCAAATTGTTCGCCAGTGGTTAATAGTATCGGCCTAGCCTGCCAACCACCAGACAGCCAAGATGATTGAAATGAGACGTCCGAAGCTGAAGATGGGCCCGTGTTTGGCTCTTGTTGCGGTAAGTCGACGTGTTCTAACGCAGTGGCTGGTGACTGACCGGCACGGCTGAACACTGGACATGGCAATGGTGACCAGTGACTAGCTGACAATGCTGTGACGAAGCGAGAGAGGAGCAACTAAGTCACGATCTATGTATTTATTCTATGATTGCAGGTTCTACATGTCCTACACCTGCCCACCCCTACAGATGCGGCTGGTGCCGTGCCGATGACCAATGAAAACATTGATATGACATTAGGTGAGGCCGTCTTGCCCCGTCCCTCTCCCCCCTTTACTGCGGAAATGTAAAAATATTAATCAAAAGAAAAAATAACAATGCGAAAAAATCAATTATCAGATTTTTTTGTATTGACGTGTCACATATTAAAACTCACCAGCTCGATAAATTTTAGCAGTTAACACTGACACGCTTTGCCAACGTGGTAGAAAAAAATAAAAAGCAAAATTTCGGACAATATTGTAATTTTCAACTACATCTTCATTCCAATTAGTTCCAGGTAGAAATAATGACCCTTTCCCGCTATCCCAATATTCCAATTACATTTCCACTAAGTAAACAATGCAATTTCCATGTAAAATTGCTTGTAATTTATAGCGAAGATTGTTGTAAAGTGGAAACTTTCAATCTGCACATTACATTTCCTACGTTCTGGCAATCCAGATATGTATTGCTCTTCTTCCCCCACTTATTATCTTATCATTGCCAATAACACGCTTGTCAAGTTATCTGTATACAAACTTTAATTCCTTTCCGCAGATGTGAAGCGCTTTGGGAAATAATGAACAGCTAGCATGTTTTTGTCTCCGTGTAATCCAACGCTTAGTAATACGTTTTTAGGAGTTCTCATGTTTTTGTTGGTTTCCATTTAAAAGCTGTTCCGTATTCCGAAAACCAAGTGAATCGAGTTGATTGCTATTCCAAATTGTTCCAAGTAACAGCGATGTTTTAAGAAAGCTTTTTTTTCAATGAAATCAGCTCTCAACTTAGCTATAACAGTATTTACAGTTCTTAATTAAGAACACAGGTGGAACGGTGGCAGTTCCGGCTGTGTTCCAAATATATTCACTTCACTCCGATGATATTAAACTAGATAAATCTCAGACCTGAATATTGCTCTGCCACTGATACTGGTTTATTTTTAGTGAACTAATTAAACTAGAATATTAATATCAGCTGTTTACCAGTCCATTGCTTTCAAACGATCCTCACAGGGAAATTTCTTAAGAAAACGCGTCCAGCTTAAAACGATTTCAAAGTAGATCTAAATCAGCAAATGGAGCGAAATCTATAACGGTTTCGATTTGGTAAAATTGATTTCACACTTGATAATCACCATGAAATGTTTAATTTTATACTTTTACACATTTTAAATGCCACTTTATATTGAAATCGCTTTGTTTTTTTGTTTGTTTTTGCAGCTTCTAATGAATTGGTTTTCCTTAATTTTTACGCCGAATGGTGTCGGTTTAGTAATATTTTAGCGCCAATTTTCAATGAAGCGGCAGATAAGGTAAGCGAGAGGAAAACATTGTTTCATTCCATTTCGTTTCAATGGTCATTTCGGTTGCACTTGCAGATCAAGGAGGAGTTCCCAGAGGCTGGTAAAGTGGTGCTAGGCAAGGTCGATTGCGATCGCGAGACCTCAATCGCCTCCCGATTTCACATCACTAAATATCCTACACTCAAAATTATCCGCAATGGACAGTTGAGCAAACGCGAGTACCGTGGCCAGCGGTCGGCCGACGCATTCCTGGAGTTTGTGAAAAAGCAACTAGAGGATCCCATTCAAGAGTTCAAAACTCTTAAGGATCTGGAGAATTTGGACTCGAAGAAGCGCACCATAATTGGCTATTTCGATCGCCGTGACCAGCCGGAATATAATGTATTCCGTAAGGTGGCATCGAACTTGAAAGAAGATTGTCAATTTCATGTTGGGTTCGGTGATGCCTCTCAAGCTATGCATCCACCTGGTAAGTGAGATGCTACTGTCAGTACATGGCGGAAAATGCTAATTTACTTCATTCAAGGTACACCCATAATTGTATTCCGCCCTGATGTGGCTTTATCCCATGAAAACGACGAGACCTATACGGGAGGTCTACAAAACTTCGATGAGCTGAAGATATGGATTCAGGAGAAATGTGTGCCCCTGGCGAGGGAGATCACATTTGAGAATGCTGAGGAACTAACGGAAGAGGGCCTACCGTTCTTGATTCTCTTTCATCGGCCGGATGATCTCAACTCAATAAAGGATTATAAATCAATTATTGAGCGGCAGTTACTAGATGAAAAACGTAAGACAGCGTCCATACTTTTTAGTGCGGTCTAACCTCCCCTTCTTATCTCTTTGCAGAAAACGTAAACTTTCTTACTGCTGATGGGAAAAGATTTGCGCATCCCCTCCATCACTTAGGCAAGTCTGAGGATGATTTGCCTTTGATTGCGATTGATTCGTTCAAGCACATGTATCTCTTCCCGCATTTCAATGATATGTATACGCCGGGCAAACTGAAGCAATTCCTGCAGGATCTATACAGCGGGAAACTGCACAGGTTTGTAACAAAACAAACACAACACAAACAAAGGGAATCAAATTCGATGATATATTTTGTTTTTTCAGAGAGTTTCATTATGGGCCGGATCCCACGAATAATGTACAAACTGACCCGAACACCGGCAAAGGTACCTCACCGCCCGAGTCCAAATTCAAGGAACTGGGTCCCTCAAAACATCGCTACACCTTGCTAGAAAAAGATGAACTGTAATATTAACTAATGTGTATTCAAATAAATTAATTAGAAACAAAACTAATTGAAACAAGCAATACCTTGGATCTGCTAGAAAATGTCATGAATACAAAGTTGGAGTCTAACACAGGAATGATTGGAATTAATGTGAACGGAATGATGAGAAATGTGTTAAGCTAAGTTATATCAGACAGTTGTTGTACCATTATAACATATCAGATCAGATGAAAGTTGGACCACTTACTTTTCATAAAAGTTAAGCGGAATCGGTGATGATGTTCCCATTTGACCAAACCGCAACTTCAACAAGAATTCTTTGGTGAAGGATGTCTTGAGTTGGTTTCACAGTTCACAAATACTAATTAATGTTAATTTGTTTCATTTGACAAGTCAACCCCCCACTCCAAATCTGAGGCCAAATTGTTAGTGGTGACAACTATGTCTGAGATGGATACAGTAAAATGTACCGTAAATTATTTGATGCTTGTCTAAACAGTTAAAAGCTGCTGCTTGTTTTTTTCTACGCACACACATACAATATTTGTGTGCTTAGGTGTGCCGTTTGCGCCCACACTGACGCTTACTCTCCCACTCTCTTTTCTGCGCTCTTGGCAAAGCATGGTTGTTGTTGTATGCAAAACGCAATAGCATAAAACATTCGTGATTCAAGTTTGTCGCGGCGACGCAGACGCCGACTGCCGCTTCTTGCGTGGCTGGAATCCTTCGAGACTAAAACACCTTAGATACCCATAATTCAGGCTAGTAGACATCTCTCGATTGACAGATTGGTCGGAATGGATGCACCTTTTTGTAGCAACGTAGCTAAACTTTACCTAATCTAGGTTGTAAAGAGCTTGGAACGTAGGCAATGGACCACAAACAACCGTTAACCTCTTCGTAGCGTTTTCATGTTCTTTGCCACAACTCAAATCGCTTAACTCAGCCGGCAGCTTAAGTTTCCAGCGGCTCATTTTTCTGTTCCTTCCTTTCCCAGTGAAATTCATTGTGCGTTTAACCAGTCTAGTACATGTATTTATTTATGTATCTATTAGTTTTTTGTTTTGTTTTCTTTGTTTAATTAGATTACATACATTTATGTATACTCTAAGTCAAACTAAGTTAAAATTGCTTTGTGTGGGTCGAAGAAATCAATACAAATTGAATAAGTTGATGCGATTGCATTTGGATTTTTGCTGTGACTGGTAAATGTATAAAAGTATAATTAAAAGAGAGAGAGTAATCGGTATAATTAATACATAGAAGTATGAAAAAATAGTTGCTGGTTGCTCCATCTCTAGTAGGGTCTGGAACGCATTCCACCGTCATTGCGCATGGGACCCCCACCGTCGCGACGACCGCCGCCACCGCCACTGCCGCCACCACGACCACCACCACGGCCGCCTCCGTTGTCGCCGTAGCGTGAGTAGCCACCGCCGCCGCCGCCACCACCGCCAGAGTTGCCGCCGCGATCTCTGTTCTGGAAACCGCCTGAGCCACGGTCATTGCCGCCACGATCGCTCATGCCTCCGCCACCACCGCCATAGCCGCCTCCTCCACCGCCGCCGCCATAGCCGCCGAGACCGCCACTGTTGCCACCAGCGGAACCTTCGTCGTCGCCCTTGGGAGTCTTGCAGCTGCAATACAAAAGTTGAATATGAAAGAGATGCCGCATATGCGTTAAGAACTTTTCCCTCTCGTTCTGATTCAGGTGTGCCTTTTCCTTTTGTTTTGAAAAACGTTGAGAATGAAACAGAAACGGACAAAAGTGCGAGAGCAGTTAAATTTAAACTAAGCCTCCACACCATTTCAATGGTGGGATAATTCTTTAAGATAAATTCTACACTTTTCCATACAATATTGGACCTTTCGATGAGTCAACATAATAAATTCGCTCTCTTACAGTCCCTTCACTATTCCATGCCGTATCGATTAACTTAAGTGGGTTCAAATTAATAATTAAGCTTGAAACCCTACAAAAACCCAAATAAAGCTTAACTTTTTGCAGTATCTGAAGTACTGGAGTCTATTTATGTCTATAGTTTAACCTTTCGACTTTTGAATCAGGTTTCTTGAGTATATTCGTTGAATCGGTAGTGAAAGAAAGTCCACTGAAAAACTGTTAACTAAATCTTACCGATTGCACTCGTTGCGCCAAGCAAAGTTGGTGTTATTGCAGCTATTGCACTTCCAATCACCGTCGCGGGGCTGCACATTACCACCACCAGCGCCTCCTCCACCGCCACCGCCGCGATCAAAGCGTCCGCCGCCACCGCCGCCTCCACCGCGATCAAAACGTCCGCCACCGCCGCCGCCGCTACCACCGCCGCCGCCTCCTCCGCCGCCACCACCACCTCCGCCAGGACCGCCACGACGACCGCCAAAACTACCACGTCCACCTCCGCCCTTATTCCAATTGTTCTGGCGCTGAGCGAGCGAAACTTTGATGGTGCAGCCATTGAAATCACGCCCATCGAACCACTCGATGGCGGATTGAGCGGCATTGGTATCATCGTAGGTCACTGTGGCCTCACCCTTGGAGGCGCCCGTTTCCTTGTTCTTGTAGAGCCAAATCTTTGACTTCATTGTACGTTTATCCTTCTGCAAATGACAACACCAAAGTTAGTTGGATGAAAACAGCACCACTTGCCCATCGACTACTTGCCTTGATAATTCCAATGGCTCCAAAATGAGTCTCAATATCCTGCTCTGTGGTGGAGGGATCCATGCCAGAGACAAAAATGGTGTCCTCTTGGGTGATCATGTCGCCGCCGTTGCCACCACCACCGCTGCTGCCGCCACCGCCGACATATCCTCCGGGTCCTACAAAAGCGAGCGGAATTTTAGTACACGAGAAGACTTTAGAGGCCAAGGGGCAAAGCTTAAACGCTGATGGAACCAGGGTGCTCTTACTGTTAAGCAAAGGATGTCAACCTCAAGAGTACGTTGAGAGAAATATATATGGAGAGAGTGTTGGAGAGAGGAGCGAGCGAGAGAGTGGGGGAAGTTGGAGAGAATTCTGCTTTGTTTGACACTTTATCTAGGGGTAAAAGCTTAGCTCCGCTTCTGAACCAAAAACGCACAACCCACACACACACACGACGACGACCAAACCAATTGTTACTCTATACGTTGTTTAACCATTTAACCAAGTTGACCAGCGGACAGATCGGTCCGCATTTAACTCTAGACGACACTCTTATAACAACCACACACAAGCCTAGGTTAATCGAGGAATTCAGGGTGCACCGGAATACACTACCAAAAACTTGCTTAAGCTCCCGTTTCTTAGATGGGTTCGGGTTCGGTATCTGTGTTCTCTACTTGTTACTTTCTGCTTTGCTTTTGTTCTTTTCTTTTTTTTTTTTTTGTTTGTTTGTTCTTTTTTTAAGTTCAAAATGTAGAAAAATATTTGGTATACATTACTCGATATGAATTTGCAATTAGTTTGCATTATTTTTACCTTTGTTGTAGTTGTCCTTGCTGGCGCCTCCATTTCTAAAAGAGGATATTGGAATAGCTTATTTAATGTTTTTGATTTTGATGTTGTTGGTTTTGTTGTTGTTTTTTTGTTGTTGTTGTAGTTGTTTTGTTTGTAATGCATTATGGTGAAGAGAGAGAGAGAGAGAGAGGGCGGGGGGTAGGGGGAGCAGAGATACGCCTACACTAGTGCGGCGGATTCCGTTCACATCGTTCGGCATTCACCAGAAGAGCGAGCAAACCGTGTGCGAGTGCTCTCTGGTGGATACCGCCATGGATATTTACAATTTGTACAATATTTGATGGTGGTAATTATTATTATTGTTGTTGTTGTTGTTGTTATTAAAGCTAAAGCTAGTGTCGGAATCACAAAATGAATGCCAAAGGATCTTAGGACTTATATAAGCATTTTTTGTTTTCTTACATACATGAAACTTATAACTAAACTTCGGTCCAGCCGAAGATTCACATATCCTTGCAGTTGACGCTGAACTTCCACAACTTGTATATCCAAACTGAAGAGAGTTGACAAAGCAGACACGGAGTTGGGAGCCTTAGCAGTCCAGGTGCCAAGCCACCAAGCCATGCACATAAAGTATCTGGAAGACTGGGAACATCACCCCAGAGAATCAGGTGAGATTCTAAAACCTTGCCTTGAATATTTCATGAATGAATTCATGTAAATCTAATCTTAGCTTACAAAACAAGTGGGGTTTGGTATAGAGATCCTAAAATCTACCGTCGCGCTCCCAAGAAAGGAAATTGCGTGCAGAAGCTGCAGGATGCAGGTATCCACCGAGGAGAGCAACATTTGAAAACAGCCATACAGTCTGGATAAAGCTGTAAAGAGACTCCCAAGGAACGAAGCATGCTAAAGAGGCTTTCTCTGTTTTCATAGACCGCAAGAATGAGTGGACTATTAGAGTTAACCTATTTCTCTCAATGATAGAAGCCACTGATTCCCCATGCTATCCTCACGATTTTGCTGAATGCAATAATTACCCCCACGCTCAAGTGATGGAAGTAGACGAAGCTGAACTTGAAACAGCTGTGGGAGGATGCCAAAGGATGACGTAAGGTAATACTTTTCCATTAGACAGGCCCAACATGTTGTCATTCCGATCATATAGACCAAGATTTCGCTATAGATTAGATTCAGGAAGATGGCCTAAAGCTTAGTGATGGCACAAACTGCAGATAAACGGAATGGAAACGGACCAAGGCATGAAAAATGGCAAAGACGGGATTTGCAAAAGCTTTTGAGATTGTAGGAAAGATGTGTAGTGGTGTCGCTTGCCACTCTACAAGCTTTTTTTTTATTGAAAAAAATTTTGAAACCCTGTGCTACTCCATTTCATAAATATCAGAGTAGATAGTCAACACTTTGGAATTGTTCTCACAACATCTTGTTCCACTGCAAGGATAGTGTGTAGAACATACAGGACAATATACATACAACAAATTCATTCTCTTATGGTATTTATATCGAAATAGGTAACCAAACTCATACTTTTTGTTCTATCAATCTCAGACTTAATTGTTATAAATGTGTTTTCTTGGATTTTATACACGCTTTACTCAAATAATGATTTGTTGGCTTTGTCAAAACAAATTTACCCTTAATGTATAATGTTTTATGTGGTTGTGGACACTGCTTTTCGTTCCGTTTGTGATAGTTCTGTACTCTCTCAATATTAACCTTTTAAGAAGTAAGAGATATTTCAATATTTATATCTTATAACATGTTCAACTTGTGTATGACGGAGCGTTCAACCAATGTGCATATAATATAGCTTGAATATCTTGCGCTTGTAGATGATAAATGTGCTCTGTCTTCCAGCATTTTACACTCATTCACAGCCCTGGGAATCTCTGCTGTCACCTTATAATATAGTTCAGATAATATGTTGTTTATACATAGATAAGGAATATCAAAATGTGATACGAATTCATGGACCAAGGTAATAGAAGGTGCGTAGAATGCAACCGAAGTAAAAAAAAAATATATATATATAAAAAAACAGAGGCGATTTTTAGTGGGATTTTTTTTGGAGCAATTTTACGCTTCTAAACACGGCTATTCGCCAAGGTCAGGTTTAATCTTTCCCCCGACAATTTTGGGAGCTTTATGTGGGATGCAAACTCAAAAGGGCCGGTTTAAATTTGTTTACCCAAGCGCATGGCTTAGTTTTTGGTTTGAAACGGGGTTGCATCCCTGTTTCCTTTAACCGCTGCGGTCCATCGAAATGGAACACAATACTATTTCAATTCCACTTTTTTCCTATGCGCTTGAACGTACGTTTGCATGTATGTATATGTGCACATCTGTATGTATGCATGTATTTTTACCTCTGTTCGCAATTTGCGTTTGTTTGCGTTTTTCTTGCAATATTTTACACACTCGAATTTTGCTTGATTCCCGTCGAATTAAGTCGTTGATGGAACACTCTACCCTTGATTTTTTCCCCACATTTTTTGATTCTTCTTAATACAAAAATAATAACATACCCATAAGAATTGCCTCCTCTATCGTTCCATGAGCCGCCGCCGCCGCCACCACCGCCGCCGCCTCCAGAACCACGATGACCGGAATCATAACCTTAAATGAAAAAAAATCTTGATTAAGCTCGAATTCAATGTAACTATGGCACATTTTTGTCTTACTTCCGCCAGGTTTATTATAATTTGGAGGTGGCTCGTTGTAGTTACCAGTTTTATTTGGCATTTGTTGGTAGTTTGGTGGTGGAACAGCAAAATTATTGTATCCCTGTCCGGCACCACCACCATAACCGCCACCTAAAAATTATAAATTGTAGACAAATACATACATAGGCCACTCATTGCTGAGATTTATTCACTTACGATCCATATTTAATGCAATTAAAGTTGTCCTTTGTGAGTAGTAAAATCAATTCTGGGGAGCCAAACACAACTCCTTTCACGCCAAACTGTCTAGTAAGCGTCAGTGCGGTACAATTTTTTATTGTAAAAATGGCGTGTGAAAAGAGGGATGTGCAAAATGGGAAGACCAAGTTGCTATCGATGGCCAATTATATATCGATTGCAATAGGGGTGGTGAATAGACGAGGCGGCTTTTTGTTTTCGATAGCTATAAAGTTTCGTATATATATATATTTGCTTAAATATTATCCAAATCGATTGATTGACTTCCGAGAAACTTGAGCTGAGTAGAAAAAAAAACACAATTTTACCAAGTACCTTATAGCAAATTAAGCTTGCATCTCCCCATCATCTTGATGTGAAAACTTAAGTAATTAAAATCAAAATATAACTGCAAGTTAGTCAATTAAGCCAAATCTAGTGCCGTAGATATGCCTGTCACCTTCTTTCTCTATACATCTGACAAAATTGGTTTTTAAATTACAATTTCGATACAGTGCCGATAATAAACATTAGCTATAGCTAAAACTATCGTCAACACAGACGATAGCTATGAAAACGAGGTAAGGCTATCGCATATCGACTCACATGTAGCGCTACAATCAAGGCCTGCAGCTTTTTTTGTTTTCCACAAACGGTCACATCTTATCCCTACAAATCAGCTGGGCTGTCTTGTCTGTTTACGTGGAGTTCACTTTTTCACAATTTAATGCGCTCTTACAAATAACAACAAACCAACAAAATGATTGAGATTACAGATTTACAGAGTATGTAAATGGCTTGTTAACCTTTTAACTTGGATCATATGCTAATTGGCAATTTTCCACAGAAATTGGCATCGGCTTGGCTGGCTTTGGTATATCGTTCTTGTTTCTTGGCATGCTGCTGCTATTCGACAAAGGCTTGCTTGCAATAGGAAATGTGCGTAATGATATTCGCAATGACAGTTTCATTCTGGCACTAACGCATTTACATTTCTGTTCCCGTAGATACTGTTCATATGCGGACTGGGCTGCGTGATTGGTGTGGAGCGAACTTTGCGCTTCTTCTTTCAAAGGCATAAGGTGAAAGGAACAACAGCTTTCTTTGGAGGCATTGTCATTGTGCTGCTTGGGTTTCCCATCATTGGCATGATAATTGAATCCTATGGATTTTTTGCCCTATTCAGGTAAACAACGAAAATAATGATTTTGAATGTTTGTAGGGATGGATGTGTGACAAGAGTCAAAACAGGGTTTAAAATGATATCGTTTCTCTACATGTCGAAATAACGGTCTCGGTTAACGGTTTGTAGATATCCATTTCCATTCGGTCCTCAGTGTTTAATGGCTATTCACAGTGAGCACATCTAATGTTCAACATCATTTGTATACTCTTTGAATCGTTTCGTAATGTCTGAACCACTATTCGAACCTAAACCTGGGTTCAGCGACACTCCGAACCTGCTCCATGCCCGAACCCAACATTTTTCGCGGGTCCTGAATTTTTCGAGGCTTGCAGCCCTGATATTTATACGACATTTCGTTCAACCCTCTACATCCTACGCGATGCGGGAGCGTTATAACAGGTAATCCAATCCTGAAGGTCTTCTCACATAATATGCTACAAAAGGTGTGTGAGCTGCAGGGTACGAACTCTTTTCTAGTCGACATTCTCTGTTGTCAAAAAGCATTCGTTTAGAAACTTAAAGACAAATCCGAACTCTAAAATTTTGAACATTCTTTCAAGGTTTTTAAAGATATTCAAATTGTTCATAGGAATTCCAAAGTGAAATCATAGTATTTCATCATTGTGTGTCTTTATGAACCACTGATCCACCACTCTTGCGTTTGTTTGTTGTTGCGCGAGGAATGATTTCGCGCACATACACAGAGTCAGGCAATAGTAGGGTTTCTCTTTCGTTTTCTTGTTGTTGTAACCGCTGGGATGTTTCTGGTTGTGGTTGTTCCTAGACGAAGACCCGATTGCCGTGGAAACCGTTCGGGGTGACTTCCCTGACTAGATGGGGGGATACTAGGTCAACCTCTGCTACTCAACCTCTTGGGGACATACGAGCTGAAAGTCCCAGCTCTACTTATATTCATTTTGTCCACATAACTCAGTTGTCAAAAGAAGAGAGGAGTGGACGACTTGTCGCTATAAGCCTTTGCAATCTAACCTTACCTGAGCTCCCCTGTCATAAAGTATATAGAAATCTTCTTGATCAGAGTTAACAGCCGAGTCGATTCAGCTATGTTCACTTCAACTTTCAGTCCGTATAATCCCACAGATATCAAAGATGGCAACAGTTAGAGTTTCCCGGGGACTTCTGTCAGCATTACGACACAGTTTTGGTTGCATATTGGCCACAAAATGTGGTTTTATGTTACTGTTCCTAGTAAAGGAGCAGATTTCTGGGAGGGGAATGAACCACAGAAATGTTTCAAAACCAAATTTGATTAGTGGGAACATTAAGTACTCTTTGCACCGAATCCACAGCATTTGCCAAAACTTTCAAAATTCATTAATCTATTTTCCTTTCTTTTTCCCCTCTTTTCAGCGGCTTCTTCCCAGTAGCCATCAATTTTCTGGGCCGTGTGCCCATTTTAGGATCACTTTTAAATTTACCATTTATGCAAAAGGTAAGGTAAAACCGTAAAACCTCAAATCTGCTTCGCCGCTTCCATTCCACATCCATTTCCAACAGTATTCCTAGCGGGTCTCCTATCCGCTTCAAATAAATTGCAACAGTTCATAGCTAATTTAATTTGAATCTATTCTATGTTGTATATATTTCAACATTTACAAATCGAAATCGCGCTAGGTTAGGAAAGTTTAGTGATTTTTGTTCCAATCCTCACGCTCCTCGCGCTCCTTCACCACTTCATTCAAATAGGGTTCCAGATATTTAACATCATCCTCGTACTTTGTCCACTGTTCCTTGGGCAGAATTGTCTTGGTCATGGACAAGTGCAGGGCACGCATAACGCGATAGTTGCGCTCGTCATACAATTTGCGTGGCAGGCGGCGGATTGCTTCCTTCACATCTTCGTTCTCATACAGACAGTCGTCGCGGTGCAGACCTAAGATTTGGATAGGAGCCTTGAATTACATGTACAAAGAGTGTGTGTCACGTCTTGTGCATGCTTACCGTATTGATTGAATCCCGACAGATTGTAGGCCCACCTGCCCAGGCTGGCTGCAAGTGGCAAAGACAAAAAGAAAAATATTTGTTACATTTTTACGTAATCATTTTGCAGGCAGCCACAGAAATTGCACACATTTGCGACAGCTAGTGTGGTGTGGTAAGGTCCAGTCCATACTTACAGAAAACCATGGGACCCTTGCGAGCAATGTAACTGGCCATGTTTAATGATAAATCCACAAAAATACGATAATTCTCTGGCGTTGACCGGACGTTTCGTCTTTTATTTTTGTAGTAGGTATGACAGCTGTGAGACCGTACACGACTGTTAAAGATGGCACACTGTGTAACAAATTTTATCGATTATCATTTTGAGGAACCAAATCACTAGTTCATTGACAAATGACTGAGTTTAGTTTCAAATTTGATGATAATTAATAAAAATTGTTTTCTTCTCTTTCTAGATTGTTCAAAAACTTGGCGGAGATGGCAATCGGACAACCGTATAATATTATCTGTGGAAAATACGATAAGTTATACGAACATCTTTTTTTTTGTGTATAAAGTAAATAAATTCATTTCAAATTGTTGTGTAGAGAAAACAAACATTTTGTTTACCTCAAATTTATGTATGTAAAACAGATCATGTACAAATCTGCCAGCATTAAAATATCTTTATTTATCTAAGTGTACAAAATGAAGAAACTTTGAATGGAAATTGTCGAAATCAACTAAATCTTTTCGTTCCTTATGGTCAGCAGAGTTCAGTTCATCAACATCCTTTACCCACCGTCAAATTTAAAATTTTTCCCATCTCAATGTATACGATAAGTATCGATAAGAATCGAATATCGATAGCTTGTTTTTCGTATTAATGCGATGAGTATCGATATAGATAATTTGAAAACGAAATCAGCTGGCATGTAAGGGAAGGTTAATTAATTTAAATACTGTTTATTTTTGGAGGCTTGGTCATTGCTCACAGGTTATAAAAATTGTGACTGCCTGCTTTTCAAGGCTCATGTTCTTCCGCTTTAATAAAATAATGAAACTGCGCCTTTGGGAGTTTATCGATAGCCTGATATCGATTTATTAAGCACGTATCTCTTTTTTTCACCATCTTCCCATGGCTCCGAAAAATCTGTAGTGTGATCGACTTAGTCAGAGCCACTGTTTCACTTCCTTCCGTTCCTTAAACTCAATTTGTCCTGGTTTTTTGTATTTGTGTTTATAAAGTACATACCTCGCTTTATTTATGACTACAAAATATCAATTTATACAAATTAAAGAACATATACAAATTCATTAATTATATGTACATATACTAAGGCTGGCACGGAGGATACCACATACTAAATTTAAGGAGTTTTTTTTAGGTTTTTGTTTGTTTTGTTCTCTTAGATTTGTGAACACACCGTTATAGTATATATACATATGCATAACATAAACACACATCCGTTCTAGCCTTAGTCTACACATATACAGATGTGTACCATTCGGGGTGGGGGTAGGGCACATAATTCCAGAAATTATATATTGTTCCCAGACGGCGCAGTCAATGACAGAAACTCCTCCTTGCGTGCCAAATATTCATTGTAACGAAGAAATGCATAGCTGGAAGAAGACGTTTATCGTTAATCTATGAATCCCATCGTTATGCATCAACCTTACCCAACATAATCAAAGTCAATGGTCGAATGCTCAGCCTGTAAGAGCGACCACACTGTCCAAAATATGTGCGCTGCCAAGGCAAACTGATTGACCTGGACATAGAGCAGTTCGACCTCTTCGTTTTGGATTTGGCTACGCTGCAAATAGCTCTCGAGATAGACACGCAGCCATTGCAGCTGAAAGTCGCGTTTCGGATAGCGTGTATAGTCAACCTCGTCCACTCCGCACATTTCCGCAAAATGATTACCAATGTCAAATGCTTGGAAATTGTAGTCTGCGTATTCGTAGTCAATAAAGTTAACAGCGTTCATACTTTTCGTATATACCACATTGCCCAGCAGCAGGTCGTTGTGAGAGAACACAATTGGACTGTCTAAGGCCGCCAGATATTTGTACAAGTTGTTAAACTCTTCACGCAGGCGGCCAATAGGTAGAAATGTATCTTTCACTCTGCAAAAGAAAGGGGTATTAGTCAATTTCGGTGTTCCGTGTGGACAGTTTTTTACGAACGGAACCAGTTTGAGGGGTCATTGATTTAGTAGGTTTGGTTCATGATCCAGTTCGACGGACACAAAACAACCTTGCGCTAACGGAATTTTGAAAATGAAACATTTTTAACAACTGCCGCTGCAGAGAGTCGCTTACTTTTTGTGTTTTTCAGCATCACTAAAACGTTCAGGTACTAAATCAAGAAAGCTTTGCGTCTTTGTCCAAATCATGGGCATGGGACCCTCTCCAGTTGGCTTGCGAACCACCACGCGATGCATCTCGGCCATTCGACGCGCCACCAGCGGCCAAATATCGGCGCACAGCACACTTTCCGTATTTAAGGTGTTTCCAGGTACGTATTCGTAAACGAGGCCATTCTTGAACGTGGCATAGAGCGATGGCGCTAGGCCATACGTATGCAGTAGTAGAAAATTTTGCGTTTCAGCTTTCCGATCGATCAATAGGTCCGTCTTGTTGCCATAGACACGGACAAGGACTACGTTATCGGAGTACTGTACAGGTGGATCCGTTGTGAATTCGGCATCGTTTTCGTCCTGAAAGATAACCGGATCTTCAGATGGTACGAGCATGCAGCATTGCTGGACATTATTGATTGGTATTGGATATGATGAGTCGTCATTCTCAACGCTCAGTTTGGAATTGCTGGTATTGTGGAAACATCCGACAAGTTTATTAGTTATTCCATCAGTAAATTTCTGAAAATGATCAACAATTTGGCAAAATGTTAATGAGGTTTACTAAAACGGCGCTAAAGCGAGAGAGACAGAGAAAGAGGGAGAGAGAGAGAGAAATAGAAGAGCAGAGGTTGAAATGGGTGTTAGACTGATGATAAATAGTTTGCTACTCTATGCTACACATGTTTCCTTTCCCCCAATAAACCAATTGTCTAAGCAGTCAATATATTTCCTATTGGGGCCAAATTTTTCTAGAAAACTTATTTGTGATGGTTTTGAGTACACATTCTACTCATTCGTAAGAGATAGATGTCCATTCAAACGGAACGGTCACTAGTCACATCATTTGGCTTGTTTACGCAAAAAGGCTAGATTTTCTATCGATATGCTATCGAGTTCACTTCTTTATGAAACTCTGGTAAAATTTTCATTTGACATTTTGAACAGCTTTTTAAAAAGTACTGTTAACTTTTTAAAGAGATTTCATTTCGATTGTTGCTGCTGACTCAGCTGATTCAGTTGAAAGAACAGTCAAAGGGGAGAATTTCGAAGTGAATCAATAGATTTTGTTTTCATTTGAAATCGTAAAAATACGCAAAAATCTGAACAAGCGTGATAGTTGTTCATGATTCATTGAATTTTTGGTATTCATTTGGACTGTATATCAATGAATATTCTTTTTTGTATATTAATATATCCATTGCATGTGAAATTGATCTTAAAATCATCAAAAGTATACAAAACAGGGGATAAAAATCAGATTGAAAATATGCAAAAACATGCCAGAGCTTTCATTATTCGAATACTGAGTCATCTAGATAATAATTTGAAATTCAAAACGAGAAAGCTAAGCTAACTTCGTCTGTGCCGAAGTTTTTATACCCTTGCAAGTGTTCGCTTAAATATTTTCAAAAAATACTCTTTTTTCTACTCTAGTTCGTATGGGAGCTATATGATATAGTCATCTGATTTGGCCAAAAATTTGTACAACGAGGTGAAAGCAGGTAAAACCAATAAATACAAAATTGCAGGATGCTACCATTAAAAACAGAAAAGTTTTTCTAACTAAGACTGTTTTTGAATGCTATCTTTTGTATGGCAGCTATACCATATAGTTGTCCGATTTTAATAAAACATGTTAGAATTATGAAAAAAACATAGAAAACCTACGATTTCAAAGTTTGGAGACGTTTCCATTGAAAAGAAAAAATTTTTTCATACTAAAACTAGTTTTCCGACCTATTGTTCATATGGGAGCTATGAGATATGGTCATCCGATCAGGTCGGCTCCGACATATTAGTAGTATGCAGCAAAAAAGAAGACTCTGTGCAAAATTTCAGCTTGATATTTTTAAAACTGAGATATTAGTTCGCGTAGAAAAGGACGGACAAAGCTCAATCGACTCAGCTCGCCCCCCTGATCAAGAATATATAATATATAGATTACGGGGACGGAAATGAATATTTATAAGCGTTGTAAACTTCTTGGCAAAATTATAATACCCTATGCAAGGGTATAATAACGCTAGATTAAGGGCATTCCCCCGCAGTCCCGCGACCGAGTTAGCTTTCAATGTCCCACAAAGAATCAATGCAAATATGTACACATGTCCCTATCTGATAAAAACACATCCAGTTATCACCAAGCAAATAACGAAACAAATTATAATTAATCTCGGAGATACATTTCCAACATACGCGGGACATTTTCGCTAGTCAAAATTGTCAAAATGTCTGGTACAAAGGCCGATTTAAAGCCGAATTCGCAAATATGTGTTTTAAGCATGGGGGGGCTTAATGGTACTTTCCTTATCGCTAGCCAAGCAGCACATGTCTACACGGACGTGTATTGTGAGTGTGTGTATTCGTAATTAAGGGTGATAAACTTTTTGACATTAGCTGTACACACACACACACACACACTTGAGAACTCGAACCGCGTTTCAAACGACAAAAAAAAAAACCCCACTGTACATTCTCGCACAGGTCAAGGCGTTGAAAGTTCTGATAAGGCAGCAGCAGCAGCAGGAGCATTTGTGATTAAACTACCATGTTAGAGGATTGTTATCAGTCAATATGATTATCAAACCGGGTTACACGCATACAGACGCAGAGTATCTAGCGTTTTCATCCATAAAATATGACTTGGGTGCTAAGTGCCCACTTAGGCCTGTCTACAACGAGTTTGTTTATGAATATATATGTATGAATGTATGAATGTGGGTTGGTAGCAGGACGTACGAGATTGGAATCGGCACCTGATATAAACACACGCACACACACCTCTTTTCCAACTAAAACTGGTTCCTATTACGTCTCAACAGTTAAGACTCTCCCCCCCCCTTCCACTATCCTGATGTTTATAGACACTCATGTTAATTTTCAATAACAATAAATAAACAATACCCACGGGTAACAATCAAATTGCAAGTCTATTTACAATTTTTCAAGGTGAGATCTTAATTAATTTTTTAACTAAAACTCGGTTGGTTGGAAGGTTGTGCTGGCAATCAGACATGGGCGGAGTTTTGTCAAAAAACTAAAACGATTAAACATGCTAGAAGCGATAAAAGTTTCATAATTCTTTGAGCAAACCTCTAGGAATGTAGTAGGAAACAGCTGTGTGATCAGCTGTGGTTTGGCGGCAGGAGTAAGAGAAGAAGCCGAATTCTGCTATGCTCAAGTCTAGTACAACAACAATGCGGACAGTGCGCATAGGCTGTGTGCACCCCTGATATGGGAGGACCATTGCTTTTTCATCTACGATTCACCTCTCCCACTGCAAAGTGATTTAAAAAGTCTTGATAATCTTCAATCTAAACAGAAGAAATGTAAATGATTGACTTGTTAAGGTAACGTCTTACCATTTGAGAATTCAATTTGTGACTCACAGTCATTCTTCCATTTTCGCATTCGCAAAAGTTATGCGATTTGTAGACTTTTGCGAATAAGTTTCGCTTTTGTCAACTAAGCGTGAATCATAAACCCAGCCTACATGTACTTTCAATGCCCTAATCTAACCATATTTTTTTATTGATATGTTTTCTCCAACAACTTACAAAGCTCTTCTACGTCTTTTTTAACTTTATAACCAAGTCATAAAATCATAAAACCATTAAAAGGTACGGGCAACACAACGTGTTCTGAGGGAACATTTTGGTTTCGTGGTCTGAGGGGGTTCTTTTAAACCATCGTTCTATAGTTCTCAGAACCTACTTATCTTATAAATTCAAATCATATCCAATCTCCTATCTCTTGCCTATCTTAGGGGGGTAGGGGGGGGAAAGGGGTAAAAAAAAAAAATTTGATGAAAAATAATATTGAATTTTTGTTAGTTCATATGACCCACTACGAAATTACATACATTATGATGATTTTTTCATCAGTTTTGTAACCGATCATATGGGCCATACAGGTAGGTACATAGGTGTGTGTCTGGAGTAGAAATTGAACATTTGATGCTGTTGTGGATGTCATTAGTTGTTGAGAATGATTTACTTTACCTTAAACTCAACGTGAGCGAGGTCCCAAGTCGGTCGAATCACTTTCAGTATATCCTTAGCACCTTGTATAACATCGGCTTCCTCAATGAATATGGGAACGAAAGGAACAATCGCTTCTTTGGTATCGTTGCATGTATCCACTTGATGATTCTCCACGGGCTTTGGTCGACGACTATCACATGCGTTCTTCTGTACGGAACAATTGGAATTGGTATTCGAATTGATTGGCGATTGCTGATGAACTAGGGATAAAGAATCTTTCATCACTTTAGGGTTGCCGCCACTTGTTGAAATCTGTCCTGTGTAACTGTTGCTCTTGGTTTCTGTGCCCATTCTAGTTTATCATATAAGTATGTGAAATACGAAAGTGTCAGGTCTCGGGTCAACACATACATACATACGTACAACATACAACAATAAAACATACACATATCATTATCATCATCATCATCATCAACATATAAATGATCATCGGCTAAACCGAAGTTTTGTGAAATTTGCCTGAATTTCTTTACAGTAAAGAAATGCATGCAGAAGTACATACAAATGTACACTGAGCTTAAAGAGTATTGGCAGAGTATCCTTGTCTTATTTTTCTAAAAATAGGACCTGATTTTCGTAGGGTGAAGACGGTGGATGAATTAACGGAACATTAACAAACAAGTTTTTCTTCCTAAGACTTCTTTTCAGACTCGACTTCTTTTCAGACTCGACTTCTGTATGACAGCTATACTATATAGCTGTCCGATGTCGACCAAACTTAGTGGAATCAAGGAAAGGCTTAGCAAACTAAGAAATACAAAGATTAGAGGCGTTTTCTTTAAAAGCAAAACAGTTTTTCTCACTAAAACTAGTTTCTCGACCGATCATTCCTATGGCAGCTATAACCTATAGTCATCCGATTTTGACATAACTTTAAAGAGTTATGTGAAAGCTTATTAAATAAATATATATAAATTTTAAAGAGGTTTTCATCGAAATCCAGAAGTTTTTCTCACTTAAACTACTTTAAAGACTCTACTTCCCTATGACAGCTACTTTATATAGTTTTCTGATTACGACTTAACTCTGCAGAATCATGGAGAAGCATTGAAAACTAGTAAATACGGAGTTGGGAGACGTTTGCATTAAAAACAAAAACATTTTCCTCACTAGAACTGGTTTATCGACCGATCGTTTCTATGGCAGCTAGATGTTATAGTCATCCGATCCGGCCGGTTCCAACAAATGTACCAGAAGACTTTGTGCAAAATTTGGTCGCGATAGTTTTAAAACTCAAGGAGGAGATGACATAGAAACAGACGAACGGACATGGCTAAATCAATGCAGCTCGTCATGCTGATGTAGAATATATATACTTTATGTGGTTGGAAATGCTTTCTTCTATGCGTTATAAACATTTCTTCTTCACACTGTTTCATTTGTGAGCTTGTACAAAGTCTATTTAAACCAGGAACCGGTTCTGAACCGAGCAGTAGCTTGGAGCGGTTCATTTAAGCTGACAACACTTTAAAAGTGACTCTAAAAATGTAACCCATGCCAATACTTTTTTGACTCACTGTACGTACGTACATGCATATGAGCGACATGAGAATGGAACAACTGGAATTATGGCCTAAACTAAAGTTTGTAAATACGTTAATTAAATATCCAATTAGAAGTCTCGAGGACATTAACCGCAATTTTCTTGAAAATGACTCAAAGTTGGTATTTTTATATAGAACAAATCATTTTCATTTCAAAATTGCTTTGCCTTAACGTTGCTTGCCTTCGTATATATATATATACATATGCACGTACATACGTACAGACAGTTGTTAAGTACACGTATGATTAAAACAAACATTTCCTAAGGTGACAAGGCGGGGGGCGGGGGGGGGATGAGAAAGTGAAGTGATAGGACAGGGGTCCGTTGTCTAAATGTGACGAAATGTTGTTAAGATAAGATCACAAGTCAAAAGAGTGGAAAATGAAATTGGCAGTACATACGTACGTATGTACATACCATCATGTGTTCAGTTATGCACATACATACATACATACATATGTACTTCTTTAAGTAAAGCAGGTCGTTTGCACGCGATAGACGTGTTTTGTTATGGTATTAGCAAACATTTATGCATATAATTCTCCTTTTCTCCTATATACAAGGGAAAAAAAGCAAATCAATTTTGCGTGCAAAATGAATGGGTTAACTGGGTGAGGCAGCCGGGTGCACAAGTACATCACCTTGCCTCACCCTGTAATGCCAAAATGGGTTGGATGGAATGTGCTTGGATGGGCCTTAACCTGAAGATGAGGTTTCTTAGCTTAATCTCAATTTGCATGCAGCTTTTTTAACAAAATCAAATAAAATGTGTACCAATATGTCAAGCGTCAACGAACGCAAAAAACGCACACTGAGGTGAATCTTTTTTCTTTTCTTTTAGTTTACTACACACGTTACCTTCGGGTATTGATTGTTTTTTGAAAGAAACAACGCACACAAAAAAAAAGCCGCGAAATTCACACAACCAGAATTATTGATTTTGGCCTGATCTGCTGCTGCTGCTGCTGCTACGGATGATGTTGGGTGTTGCTTTTGCTTTTGCCAGGGAACACACATGCAGAGGAGGAGGGGTTGTATGTATATAGAGAGAGGAGAGAGGCGGCGGCGGCGGCGGTGCGATGCAAGCAGCGTTTTTTTTTTTTATTTGCGTTTTATCTTATAATAGCAAAAGTGTTAATATTTGCGTTAATTTAATTTTGGAAATTTCTACGCTCACACACAAATCCGACTTCGCCGAACACAAATAGCAAACTGAAAGCGCAAATCAAAAGCGCCTTACAAAAGCAGTGTGACCGCCGATGATTAATGCAAAAATGCTGAGTTTTGCGGGGCTGCCACAATACCGGCACTAGAGAGAATACTAAAACAATTCCTGCATTTCACTTTAGGAACGATTCCTATTTCAAGTGCTTTCATTTTATAAGAATATGGGTGTAAGAGAGGGGGGTATTTCTGAAAAAAATTACATACATGTGTATGTACGAATATACCAAAATTCGGATAGTGCGGACAGTGATGCCAGCTTTTGTGGAGGAAAAATGGCAAAAAAAAGCTAAAAAAAGCTATGGCTTTTGCAAGTTTTGATTTAATTTAATATGATGCAGTTCTTTGACTTCTATGGCAGATATAAGAAGTAACCAGCCGATACGCGCGGTATATTAGCAATGTGCTGCTAAAAGACACCTCCGCCCAAAATTCAGCATGATAGCTTCAAATCTTAGAGACTAATTCGCGTAGAAACTGACAGACGGACGGACAAAGTTCCATCGACTCAGCTATATATGCTGAATTGAATTTGTACATTTCACCTCCTTAATCACTTAACTATTGTGGGTGAGGTTATAAATAATCCTCCAAATTGGACCTTTGCACTTTGAAAAAATGGTTTGGAAGAGCTTTTATGGAAATATTTTTTTAACATTACCCATTTTTGACTCTAAAACTATTTAATCATTGTTAATAAACTCTTAAATATATGAAACCTTGAGCAATTCCTAATCAAGCATAGGAAAACTGAAATCCAAATTTCAAATCCGATGCTGCACCGCTGTGTAAGTGTAACCAACTTCTAATTTGCTTAAACAAAATTGGGTCACACTGAAACACACTTCAATGATGAAGCAAACTTTGTAGTTTTTACAAGCTAAATTCAAACTCAATTTGTAATAAGAAAGTTTCCTTTATTACAAACATATTCTCCGTCTGCGTGTGTGTGTGTGTGTGTTTTCTGTGTTCCAATGATTATGTATTTTATACACATCATAAATGTTTCATTCCGAAGTTATTAGGGAATAGTTTCCACAGCAGAAACACCTTAAACACCAATTATTAAAATGAAATTAAAATGGAAAGCTGAATGTTTGTTTTGCTGTGGAACATATTCGCCACAAATTAGGACGTTACTAGAGGGGGGGATTACTTCTTCTGCTTCTTCTTCTCCAGCTCTTCTTCCTTCTCCTTTTCTATTATGTTGACATAGTCGAGTATGACATTGCGATCAAGCATTTTCAGCGGCTTGCCATTCTCCATGATTGCCACCTCCAGATTATTTTGTCCAGATTGTGCCACCTCAAGCAGAGCGCGTATGGCCAGTTTGACAGCACCGCGCTCCGTGGACACCTCTTCCTCGCTGTAGGCTTTCTCGAAGAATTCGCGCACCGTCTTGGCGGAGCGTCCAGTGGCATTTGCCGTGTACTCGTAGAAAATGCCCGACGGCTCGGTTTGGAACAGATGCGGCGAGCCATCAGCATCAAAGCCGCCAATCAAACACGAAATGCCGAAGGGGCGACGGCCATTGCTCTGCGTGTACTTCTGTTTCAGCTGGGCAATGTAGCTGCAAAATGCAAAATGAGAATGTCACAAAATGGCTGGCCATCCTACTCAACATGGTACTCCACCTACCGGGTGATGTATTCCAGGGTCACGGGGTCCTCGACATTGAGGCGATGACTCTGACACTCCACCTGAGTGCGATTGATGAGGATGCGGGCATCGGCCGTTAAGCCGGCAAAGGCCATTACAACGTGGTGGTCCAACATGCAAATTTTGCGTACTGTGCGATCTTCCTGCAGTTGGGCCACCGATTTCTTCTCCACGCCCAGCACCACGCAGTTTTTGCCGCGTACTCCGACCTGAATGTGCAAGTTTAAGACAAATGGGAATATGGAGTTTGGGTCTGCCGCTTACCGCTGTGGAGCCCTTGCGAACTGCCTCCTGAGCGTACTCAACCTGCAGCAAATGGCCGTCAGGAGAGAAAATAGTCACAGCCCGATCGTAACGTGAAGACATTTTGAATTATTATTACAAATTGAAGTCGGCAAAAACAGAAAATACACCTGGGTTTTGTCGTCTTTTCGCAAAGGCAATGATGATGCTTTTTTTTGAGTAGGTTGTCGGCAGTCGAACGTTGTTATCGATATGCAGTTTATTCGATGTATTAGGGTTGTGCATTACTGTGAGGAAGCAGGGCTGGAGATAAGCTGAACTGCAAATATATTTGTGGTTCATTTTCGTTAACAAAAAGTGCTTGATTAATGTGATTATACATTTAGTCTTAGAATTAGGTCTCTCTGAAAATGTTTCTGTTTGTTTTTAGATGATAGACCTTAAAGCTAAATTTACTCAAATAATTTGCACAAACTTGGATGAAACTTTGGTTAAGATTTGGCGAATTATTTGCCTGTGTGAAGTTAGCTAAAGCTCAGGTAAAATTATATAGAAGCTGTAGTTTATCTGTAAGATCAGTGGGAGCGAGCTTTAGCAACTGTATTAAAAATAGCTTAGTTCTAATTATTTTTATCTAAATAAATTGAATCCCTTTTGCGAACTAGCTCAAATGGTTCATCTACTGGTTCAATTTTTTTTTGTGTTTTATCACACCCAACACCCTGGCGACCAGCTACTTGCTACAGCCCATCCCTGGTCGTGTCGCTTTAATTATAATGTGCATTTGTTTTTGTCCACCAGAATTGTGTGATGATTCCGTCTTATTATTTATTTACATTTTGTTAAACTCGCGTAAAATGGTGTAACGGCTTGAATACCAAACAAGCCCCTTCAATGTTCATTTCGTATTTCGTTCAGCTAAAAGTTAAGAGTAAAAAAAGAGAGACAAGAGACACCGAGACAAGACAGCTGATCAAAGCAAAGCGCCCACCTTTCCCACACCTGCTACGAATTAAAAGGAATTATTTACAAAACTGGCAATTCAACACAAATCCAACATTGCCAAGTTAATTATATAAAGGAAATTTGATTGATAATGGCGGTGCCAAGAAATTTGATAGCAAAGATCTGTGAGTAAAGTAAATATATATTCGAAAGTACCGTACGTTGTGTCGTCTGGTGTATATGCGTGTGTGTGTGTGTGTGTAAATACATGCATGTGTGTGTGTTGTGTTTAATTTGCTAAGTAGGAAGATGTACAGCTGAAATTAGCATATTACAAGATGTCGATCATTAAGAAATTGTCACATTCCAATTGTCCCCCTCCCCCCACTGGGATAACTGTAGATCTGTCTAGGTTAGCAGCGAAAAATGATTCATTTTGTTGATCGGAAGAGATAAAAAAAAGAACCGTTAAGTTCCGGTTAAGTTAAATTGCAACACTAAGCAGTCTGGCAACGCTGTTCGCTGTCCGATTGGATTGATACCAATTCCAATCCATTCGGATTCGGAAACTACAACAGACCTAACACTCTTAAGAAACCCTTTCCATGTCATCTACTTATTTCTACCATCCCTTTTCTATTTCAGATGATATAAAGGCACACGAGGGCAGAGTCACAAGTCTTGATCTGGGCGAGACTGGTCGGGTGCTGGTCACTGGTGGCGAGGATCGCAATGTCAATCTGTGGGCCATTGGCCAAAACGATTGCTTTATGGTTAGTAATGATTTCAGAATTTTTGAGATTTTTTTTTCCATTATTCAATTCCAAAATTTTGATCTTACAGAGCCTGACAGGTCATAATCGTTCCATTGAATGCGTACGCTTTGCTTATAAGGATAACTTTGTCTATTCTGCTGATGATATTGGCATTATACGTCGTTGGGACTTGAATGCACAGAAAATCTATTCAACCTTAAATGGGCACATGAAAAGTGTGCGAACTTTGGATTTTAATCCATCTGGCGAATATGTGGTATCAGGCAGTAATGATACTACAGTTAGGTAAGTTTTTATATATCCAAATTCTGGGAATTAGTATCAGAGGCATTAAGAAGGGAATGAAAAATAGCTAGACATAATAACTAAAGGTTTCTTTGGTTGAAAGACCTGCTAGTACCCCCCTGTAATAGTGTACGTTAGGCTACAAATGAGTAAGTGTGTCTATGATTGCCTGCAGACTTCACACCTGGATAAAAACCAGCTTGCAAATGACCAAGGGGGACAGTCACTGCTGAAATTTGATAAAGATACAACAACAAAGCGTACAGCTTGTGTTTTTGTGGCCTCTGGAATAGGGAAAATGGTATACTAGAATAGATCCAACTCTCTTGACTCCACCTCTGGGCTAGAGAACATGGTAAACTAGAAAAGCTTCCAACTCTCTTAACTCCACCTCAAGGATGAGAGCAAATATGAACGTTAAAGCGAGCTTATCTACAAATTCTAACAGTCACCAGGAATGATCCACATCAACAGAGACTAGAACTTAAGAAAAAACCATCTAAGCAAATAAGAACAACAGTTGGATTGCTTAATGGTAAAGGCTTCAGCTCTTGAGCGCCAGTATGAGAGCAAAAACTTAACAAATCGTACTACAAATTGCTTTCTAGTATTTTCAGAGCTAATTTGGAAACTTGTAGTGAAAATTTCAATAAGATACCGCCCCGGTTCACAATGCTGGGTTGGTAATATGCGGGATTCAGGCCCAAAATGTGAGTTTATTATAGTGCTCACCAAGCAAAGCCCACCTATGTTAGGTGAGGTTAAATAGGCTGATCACCCAGAGGCCTATTGGCCCATTGTGATGCCTAATTGAAGGGTCTGCAGGCAGATCAAGTTGATTTTCGAGCAAAATTTATGATGAGCGTATAATTTCGTTGGTACAGAGTTTGTTGTAGTCGGGCTTGACTAACTTTCTTTCTTGGTTTATATACAAGGTACTTGACGCTATGGTGGGTGGCATCTGATACCTCAAAAAATGTTGCCCTTAGCTGGGTTTTACCCTTAAAGGGTCAAAGACAATTAGCTAAAGTAAAGAAGTCAGCAGAATCTATGATACTTGTTCCCAAAAGTAAATGCAAAATGGGTTTAACCTGTGACCTGTGCTTGTGCTGTTCGAGCCACTTCTTATTAACAGCCACACAGTTTAGAAGGAGACAGCAGTTCCAGCAACTTACCTCTCCCTCTTTTAGGTGCGTCACTTGAGAAAGTTGTAAGATTTGATAGTTGCTTTATCACAGAGTTGGCGCTGTTTGACAGTTGTTAGCTTGAAGTTGACCAATCAAGAGTTTCGATATTAGCCAAGAAACATTACGTATCCTAAATACAAGGAAGAAGTCCATCCGTTTTGAGACTTGCACCTCTCCAATCTACCATTTCCACCACCTACTTTTCTGATTATCCAAAAACTTTGCTTATCAATGAGTCGCTTTCATTATTTGTGGGTTACATCCATTAACCTTGATCCTCTTAGCTTGGGGTTAAACGCAACCGTTTCAAAAAATAACGTCATTTAATCAGATACGCACGTACATACATATTACATACATACATACATACAAGTATATAGATACGATAGATATACAGTATTAAAAAAATACAGAAAAAAAACATTTATCGTGTTCCTACCACCACATTTTTGGGTTATCGTTAAGTTAGCTTACAACTTGGACTTATTGCTCTTCAAGTCCACATAGGCACCCGATATGACCTCCTTGCCGGTCTCCACCACTGAGGTGCGGAAATGTATACGTGTGCCCGCCTGCCACATATCAACCTTCAGAGTTTGTCCCGGCAGCACGGGACCAGAGAAACGCACTTTGACTGCCTTGAACAGATTGGCCTGATTGTCGGCATATTTGCTTAGAACAGCACGCACCGAAAAGCCCAGGGAGCAGAGGCCATGCAGTATGGGTTGCTGGAAGCCACCAATGGCCGCAAAACTGGGATCAATATGCAGGGGATTGAGATCCCCGGACAAACGGTATAGGGCTGCCTGATCCTCACTGGTTTTATACTGAATGGACGAGTCGGGGGCACGATTTGGTGTGGCTCCCAGTGGCACTACCTCGGGAATTGGTGTCTTCTTGCCACCAAATTTGCCAGCTCCAACCACAAAAACACTGCTCTGATTCCGGGCCAGCAGACGGCCGTTCTCATCGAACGACTCACAGCTGCTGACGACCACAGCTCCCGAACCCTTGTCCATGACATCGATCACTTTGCCTCTGGTCACCAGCGTACCATTTGTGGGCACATCATCGTCCATAATTTCCAAATACTGCTCTCCGTGCAGCACATTGGCCAGATCCACAGTAGTGTGGGGCAGTGCGTTGGCCACCAGGGAACTGGACATGGTCAGCAGGAGGCCAGGTAGCACAAAGAAGGAGGGAATTGCCGAAAAATCGACATCATTCTCGTAAAGGAAACGCAAATCTTTGTCATTCTTGGTCGAAGCGCCAATGCCCAAAGCATACAGTATAAGTTCTCGATTGCCGTACGAGAACTCATCCTCGATGGCATCCTTGTCGCCGTTCTTTAGATTCTCCAGTACTTCCAGTAGAGTACCCGAGGCTCTGGAAATGGCATCCAGTGGCTTGGCCTTTGACATATCCATTACCTGGGGCCAAACATTCTGCACAAATTCGGGTGTAACGGATTCATCCAGGGAGGTGCGCAAAACGGATCCTTTGCCACGTACCAATTGCACCTTGGTGGCCCAGCCAGCGGCACTCTCTACGTAACTGCCTGCAAAGCGAAGGAAGAGAGAAGATTACATTAAGGAACTATTTAAGCCTTCCCGCTACACCCACCAGTATCCTCGCAGGACTCGTGACACAGATAGGCCACCACGGGAGCAATCAAGTGGGGCTTCAGCTCATTGAACAGCATTTCGGGCAGAATTCCCTCTGTCATGCGACTGGCGGCCGTCGGTATAATCACATTGCAATGGATCTTATTCTTGGCACCCTCAATGGCCACCGTGTTGGCCAGACCGACCAAACCCATTTTGGCGGCCGAGTAATTGGCCTGACCAAAGTTGCCATAGATTCCCGAATTCGATGATGTCATTATGATGCGTCCATAATTCTGACTTTTCATGTGCGGAAAGGCGGCCTGGGTGCACTTGAAGCTGCCCTTCAAATGCACATCATGCACCAGATTCCAATCCTGCTCCGAAGTCTTGATGAGACTCCGGTCACGCAGAATGCCAGCATTGTTAATCAAAATGTCAACACGTCCAAAGGCCTTGATGGCCGTCTCAATGACCTTTGCTCCATCGATCACCGAATTGTAATCGGCCACCGCTTCGCCTCCACTGCGGCGAATTTCATCGACCACAATATCAGCGGCACGCTGAGAGGCCCCCTCACCGGAATGGGTGCCGCCCAGATCATTGACCACCACTTTGGCACCGCGCGAGGCCAGCAGCAGAGCATATTCGCGACCCAAGCCGGCACCGGCTCCGGTCACCACAGCCACACGACCATCATAACGCAGTTTTCCAGAAGACATGACAAAAATTGGGTTACTCCCGTTTCACTGGCAACTGTTGAATGAGAGAAATTTGCCACTGAGCTAATCAATTATACATATGTATTCGAGAATAACTATCTAAGACCATTCCAAAGTGCGCTAATCATGAGAGTTGAGATAGTGGCCTGGGCATGTGTGTGTGTGTGTGTGGATTATAAATTGAAGCACTTCAGGTCCAAGAGGCAAGAGTTCACAACAAAAGGAAAGCGTCTGTGTGTGTGTGTGTTTATATATGTGGGTGTGTTGGTGTGTGGGCTGGGCCAACTTTCGTATGGCTCCTGCCAACAACTTACATGAATCTTGAACAGTTGATTACTGAATCTGATTCTTCTGGTTTCTTTAAAGCAATTCAGATTCAGTTTTATTATTGTGGTGGTATTCCAGGTGCAAAGTGCATGTTCAGCTGCCAGATAAGCTAAGCTATCGATAGTCATATAAATAATCGATATGTAAATGCATGCTAGGGATGAGCCTAATATTTACCAATGGGCCAGCAATCACGAGACACGAAAAGACAGTAAAAACGAAACGGAAGCTCACGCTTAATGATTGTGGTTCCCAATTGCGATTGGCTTGTGCAAAAGTATATAACAGCCAGATCAGCATCAACAGCCGAGTTAATATAGCCCTGTTCGTCTGTCCGTCTGAACATAATCGAGGATCGGATGTAATATTTATATAATATACTTAATTTAAAACGACAACTAGTGGCTAAAGCTTAGCATACACTGCAACTAAGTAACTCCCAAAAAAAAAAACTCCACAAAAAAAAACTGACAAAAATATTGGTACCAAAGTGCTTTGGCGCTCTCTTTCATTGGGCCGAGAAAAAAAAATTGCCTCATGATATTTTTGTTATGGCAGTTCCTTTGTTGCAAAGAATTCTAAGCTTAACCATTTACCTCAGGTGGGCATACTTAGTGTCATCGTGAACGTCACGCGCTCCTCTCTAGTGGGCAGGCTCTGCGAATGCCCACAATCGATAACCAAAGTCAAAGCTCCCTCTCTCTTATCGAAAATATACTTAGGCGCCTCATTTAAAATTAATCTTTCTACCGTTTTATTTTTGTTTTGCAGACTGTGGGACGTCCAGAACGAGAACAAATGCATCAAAGTATGCCGCGGTCATATATCGCATGTTAATTCGGTGAAATTTTCACCGGATGGGCTATGGATAGCCTCTGCTGGCCTGGAGGGTTCCATCCTCATCTGGGATATACGCAAGAGCCAACAGATAATGGAGTTTCTAGCAGAACCACCTGTAACAGCCATCACATGTATTCAGTTCCATCCGTTTGAGTTTCTGTTAGCTGCTGGTCGTGTGGATGGAACGGTGTCCATATACGATCTGGAGCATCAGCAGCTTGTTTCGCATACAACGCATTTCTATGGCCATGCCATACGGTGCATCACATTTAGGTGAGCCAAGTTAGAGGTTTTTCATGGTTTTCCGTTACTTATTTATTTTCATTTCCAGTGAAAATGGCGAATGCCTTTTTGTGGGTTGTGGTTTGGGTATATCGGTCATAGGCTGGGAGCCAGACCGTGAACTGGACCACATTAAGGGTACTTGGACTTCATTGGGTGATATGAAAGTCGTTAATAATAAACTGGTAAGTTGTGCACACGTTTGGATGAAGTTTTGTTGTTTATCACAGATTAATAATTTCAGATCTGTGGCTGCTATGCTATAGACACAGTTTCGATCAACACTGTGAGTCTTGATCTTGTGATACCCTTCTATCAGCCGCCCAATGCCGCCGTCCAGCCAAATTTTAAGCATAACTCAACGAACCGCAAAAGTTTTACGCGCGGCAATCAAAAGTTTCGCCTCTCACTTGGCGGCTCGAAGCCGGCCCAAGTCAAGGAGGAGGTGGAGGACAATAAGAGCTCCAATTTCGACGAACTGTCATCGCCCAACCTGAGTCTGGAGGTAGTCAATGAGGCTGTATTGGAACCAATTGAGACAACATCCGAACCCGCCAAATTCTCCCATCTAAGCAGTGCCTATAGCATTGATGCGAATTATGGCTATGGCGTGGACATGGTGGGATCCACACGCTTGCTGCACATGAATGGTGGACCCAGTTCGCTGCATATGCCGCCGGACTATAGCATCTACTCACTGGAAAAGGATAATAGTTTGGAATACAGCCCCAATGATAGCAATCCTCCGATCCTAAACAATTATGATAACTATGAAATGGCCGAAGATTTTCCAGTCAATCAGAATGTGAATTATTTGGCTGGTGGATTCAAAACGGCTGCTACCACTGCAGCCACCGCCTCAAGCGTCACGGTCGCCTCCTCCACGATTAACGCCTCCTCGAAGTCAATCAAGAAAATGTCCACAAATTTGCATCACAAGCGAAACACAGCCATTAGCAGCAACACCAAACAGACCTCGTCCGCATTTGGTCACAATAAGCTGAGTCAAGTGTCGTCAGTTAGTTCAATGGAGTTGCATAAGTTAGATGATAATATGGTACTTAAGAAATCATCCTCCTCGAATGTGGTCAACAAGAACAAACGGACGCAGAGTCAGTTTTATAAGGAGAATGCGGCGACGACGACGACGGCGGCGGGGGCGACCCAACAGCAAAGGAACAATATAAATGTGGAGATTATAACGAAGCCGCCCATGCGATCGCGCACTACATTGGATATGCGGACAACGCATCAAAACAAAGCTCAGGAAAAACATACGCAGGTGGGGGAGAATTTAAGAAATTAAGGGAAATAGGGAAAATAAGACCAAAAAATGGGGATAAACACAACATAAAAGGAATAAACTAGAAGATAGAATATGTAAAGACTTAGAAAAGAGAAGGAGGAAGTATGTAAGGTGGGATTGATAAAGAGTAGAACCAGAAGAGAGGATAAGAAAATGAAATGAAAGAGAAAAAAGGCCTTAACATATTAAGGCTACAAAAGCAAAGAAAGTAGTTAGGAACATAGAAGAAAACTAAAACAGAAGAGAAAATGGGTGGGTAGATGATATGTAGATGAGGGTGGGTAAGAGCAAACGAGAGAGGGAGCTAAAATGGATGAAAAAGAAGTGAAAAATGGTAGAGGAATGCTGAAAGAGTGAAAATAAGAAGCAATAAATGGTAGGAAGTCTGATAAAGGAAGGGAAAGAGTGGTGGAAAGAAAGGCATATACAAAAGTATAGCGAAACAGGGAAAATGGTATAAGAAGTGGAAGAGAAAAGCCTCAAAAAATATGCAAAATAAAAGGTAGAAAGCCTGATAAAGAAAGGGAAAGAGATAAAGGAAGAAAACCCTCTAAAAAGAAGAAAAATTAAGGGTAGAAAAACTGATAAATTAAGGGAAAGAGATAAAGGAAGGAAAAAAATATAGCGAAACATTGAAAATGGTATAAGAAATGGCAGAGAAAAGCCTCTAAACAGATGTAGTTAATCTCACAAAAGTAAATTGCATCTTTTCCCCATCTTCTACAGCACTCAATGAACTATCGCCAGGACCTAAATCGCATCATCATCGACGACCAATATGAGTTTGAAGTTTTAACTAGATCACATGAAGCAGTGCTCCAGGAATTGAGCAATCGTCAGACCAGTCTGGATTTATTACGAAACTCGACGCGGTGAGAGAACCCCTTCCCCCCCTCTCCAGAAACCAAAATAATACAACAATTTTAAAACATTTTCCAGCTCTCACGACGTCCTCGGCGCTTTGCGGCTGGCGAAAAATACTGGTCGTTCAATTTTCATTGATCTACTTGGTGCAATAATTGAAAAACCGTAAGCCAAGGCCAACGCTCCTCACTGAACCAAATAGTAATCCATCTAATCCCATTGTTTTCGTCCACTAGTTCCTCATGGAATTTGGATTTCTGTACATTTGTTTTACCCGAAATCTATGAACTTTTACAAAGTCAACACAAATTGTGAGTAAACCAATTGCCTCAACTAAACCAAACACACTAACCAATCTCTCTCTCTCTCTACTTTTAGCCACTTCACCAGAGCCTGCGACACATTGCGCATCATTTTATCCAATTTCTTGCCAACGATCCAAGAGAATCTTGATTCATGGGCTGCCAACGGTTTGGGTGTGGATGTGACGCGTGAGGATCGTCAAAAGAAATGTGCCGAATGTCAGCGTTGGTTGTTACAAATTAAAAATCTACCGGAGAGCATACATTTTGGATCCACGCTGTCGCAACTGCAGAACATTATCATATTTTAAAGGGTTTGAGAAGAAGGCAACAAACGAGAAAAAAAAAAAAGGGGAATACTGCAAGGAGTATTCATTGTTTTTAGACAAACCCACCCCCCTCCCCCCTCCCTACCAGCATTAATACACAACAAAACAGAAAACCATAGTCATTAAATGATTTACACACACTTACGATTAATTTTTGTTATTGCAACTAATTTATAAATATTTACCTAAATATTATATTATGATTTACCCTACACATCTAAGTCTTATAAATTTTTCAAATGAATCGTTTTGTGAGTGTGTGTGTGTGTTTGTATTGAAACGGGAATGCTTTGAAGATGCAGCGAGGCGAGACGAATGATTGCCATTAGGGGACAGGCCCATGCCACCTAACTATCAAATCAAATGCATGCCTGAAGCGTTGCACAGTGGCACTCAATTTGTGGAACTTTTGAATGGCTCGAATAGCTAGAAGTATAGCCCCATGGAGTAGCTCCAAATGGGGCTGACTGCAATGAGGGTCATTCCGATATCAAATTGTTGGCCTATATGGGTTATAATCTCCCGTGTGGGTGCCAAATCACAACAAAAGCTCTTCTAGCTGATGCACTTTTAGGCATCCTTCGCTCATCGCTGCCGTTTTGGCCACTCTCTGAGACCTGTTTGTTTATACGCATGATGCTGAGCAAGAATATATATACTTTATACAAGCTCACTTCGGATAAGCGGTATAGTTTGGCAAATCTCAGGGTTTTTAGAAAGTTTTCGCCTATTTCTTCAACTTAGAAACGTCCAACCACTTTCCAAAGATTCAACGCAATCGAATAAACATTATAAATATGCATATTTCGTGCTTTTTGTATCAAACGAGAGCTGTGACTCTCGAGCCGAGAGCTGTGGCTTAGGAGCCAACAGCCGCTTCATCGCTCACAGCTCCCAAGCTGTGGCTCATAGCTCAGAGCCAAGAACGGTGGCTGACGAGCCAAGAGCTCACGACCCAAGGCAACTTAGAGCCGAGTTTTATAAGATAAGAGCAATAGCTGGCTCTCGAGAGCTCGAAAACTAAGCTTTTTTCAAACATTTCAAAGAAAAATGCAATTTTTGTTAAATTCCAAGTAAGAAAGTAGGCCCAAGCTCTAAGCTGGAAGTTGAAACTATGTAAACGAAGGGTTTTAGAATAAACGGAACCGTAGGTAAGATAAGGTAGCGATCTAGGAGCTTATTAAAGGTTCCTATTCCAAAAAAAACTAAAGAAATGAAAACCCCTTACCTTATTGAACCTTCTTTTAATGCTCCTTCGTCTCTTCAACGCGAGCGTCAGTAGAATATCCAAAACCCCAAACCAAGGTGCATGCTGCTACACTAACCAGATGGAAATTGTTTTCCAAAAGAAAAAAAAAAACGCATCACATTCTCTTGCGGTTGACTAACCCAACAACAATTGGCCTTTGAAGTTCAACACACCATGTCGCCGCATCATTGTTGCAGCGGATTCTGCACCGAGCGACCCTACCTTAGCCCATCATCGATACTTCTGCGCCGTTTTTTGGCGATCAGTTCTATTTGGTCATCCAGGGAAATCGGTTGAAGTTCAAAAATGCAGCCACCGCTAATGCATTTACCGCTGACAATTCTCTATTTGCTACTGCTGTCTGGCATCTATGGGGAACGAACGGGCGGCGAGTTGATTCTGGATGAAACATTGGAGTCGGGACCAAATAAGCAGCCACATCCCAGCGATTATGATTATTATATGAATGCCGAAAGGATGAAGGATAGTTCTGATTTGAGTGCATCGGCAGCCATGAAAATTCCCTATGCAGAACGCAGAGGCGAAATGCTGCCTTTAAATCGACCAGTTGATGTTATGTCTGTGAAATCTTTACCTTGGTATGGTTCCTATTCGGTTAATAAGCCATTGGCCAGTATTCCCACATATCCCTCCAGATCTTATGATCCATATATACGACGATATGATAGGTAAGTGCTATGAGAAAATGGGAAAAAGTTTATTTTTGAGATCAATTTGATACTCTCTAGTATGGTATTGATACCAAAAATACATTTTATGGGTTTAGTTTCAGTTTGAGATGTGTATCCAATTGATATTGATATCAATTTTGTTTGGTTCAACTCTAAAGTGGAGCCCACAGCCTATGCGCGCGGGTCGCATTCGCCGGAAAAGCAATTCACGTGCGCATAGCTTAACTTTGTCAGGGCTTTTTGCCTGTTTTTATACCCAAAGGGTATATTTATTGCAAAGGGTATTATAATTTTGCTTAGAAGTTTGCAACGCATAGAAATATTCATTTCCGACCCCATAAACTGTATATATTCTTGAACAGGGGGACGAGCTGAATCGATTGTCTGTTTCTACGCGCACTAGTCTCTCAGTTTTAAAGCTATCGAGCTGAAATTTTGCACAGTTTCTTCTTCTTCAGTTTCTTCTTCTTCTTCTTCGTCTTCTTTTTTGCTGCACACTATTAATATGTTGGAACCAACCGGATCGGATGACTATATCTCATAGCTCCCATGGTAACAATGGGTCGAAAAACTAGTTTTAGTGAGAAAAACTTTTTTCTCTTCAATGGAAACGTCTTCAAACTTTGTATTCATAAGTTTTCTATGCTTTTTTATAATAATACCCAGTTTGATAAAAATCGGACAACTATGTGGTATAGCTGCCATACAAAAGATAGGTCTGAAAAACAGTCTTAGTTAGAAAAACTTTTTTGTTTTTTATGGTAGCATCCTGCATTTTTGTATTTGTGTGTTTCTAAGGCTTTCACACAATTTTACAAATTTTTGGCCAAATCGGATGACTATATCAAATAGCTCCCATACGTACGATGGGTCGAAAAATGGGAAAAAGTATTTTTTTTTTGAAAATATTTAAGCGAGCACTTGCAAGGGTATAAAAACTTTTTTTCGGAAAGCTCAGAGGTTGTAAGTCGCGCTTCACCTTATATTACGGCTTTGGATAAGAGTAAAATAGCTTAGGGGAGCACAAGTTCCTTCCATTCTCTCTCTCTTTCATTACATCACTTCTCTTTTCTATTTCTCAGATTCGATGAGCAATATCATCGCACCTATCCTCAATATTTCGAGGATATGTTTATGCATCGTCAACGTTTCGATCCCTATGACAGTTATAGTCCCCGTGTACCACAATTTCCCGAGCCGTATGTCATGTATCCGGATAGATATCTGGATACGCCCACCGCTCGAGATTACTTGAAGACGCGACGTGGCTATATGGATGATACCATGGGTGTGCCCGATACGTATAACAGCAAGTATGGTTCAACAAAATTGCCGGAATTGATGGCGCTACCGCCGCGAAATGAGCGCGTTGTGTATTATGCACATCTGCCGGAAATTGTGCGTACGCCATACGATTTGACGCGTCCCGAGGAGCGGGAACGGAACTCAGCGGCCCTAATAATGTCGCCAAATAATAATAAATCTACAAAAAAGAAAATTAAACCATTGGCGCATAATGCCACCGGTTATAAGATGAACTTATAAAGCTCAGGAGAAGGTTACAATAGTTCATCTTGGGTTTCAAAGAGCACTCCACAAAGGGCTGCAAACCGAAGAAGTTCCCAAAGCTTACAAGTAAAAACATAAAACCCATTTGATTCCTAGTTTTTTGAAAGTGTACGTACAAAGCTTCATATATAACTCCCGTCTCTGATTTCAACGCAAAACCTCGACATAAATTCGAAAGTTTGCAGCCTTGATTTGATGTTAATTTTAACTATTCATTCATCTAACAGACATTTATAGTTGTATTATCTAGAATATATCACAAATCATACTTATTCCAGTTCACTTACCCCCCATATATAAATATTGTAAGATAAGCTTTTTTTTTTTTGTTTGTCAATAAAATGTTGACCTTTTGCATTTAAGTGAATCTTGTTATGTGAAACGACTCTGATGGTTCTTCGAGAGTGAAGAAATACAAAGTTTGGAAGCGTTTTCTTTGAAATCAAAAAAGTTTTTCTCACCAAGACTACTTTTCTAACCTGCAGCTATACTATATATATGTGCGATTTCGACCAAAATTAGTGGAATTATGGGAAAGCATAGCAAACTAACAAATACAAAGTTTGAAGGCGTTTCCAAAGAAAACAAAAATGTTTTTCTCACTAAAACTAGTTTCTCGACCGTTCATTCCTATGGCAGCTATAACCTATAGTCATCCGATTTTGACAAAACTTTAAAGAAGTGTGTGAAAGCTTATAAAATAAATATATGGCAATTTTCAAGAGGATTACATTGAAAACAAACAAGTTTTTCATACTAAGACTAGGTTTCTAAGCTTACTTTTGTATGGCAGCTATACTATATAGATGTGCGATTTCAACCAAACTTGGCAGAGTTATGGAAAAACATAGAATACTAGTAAACAGGGAGTTTGAAGACGTTTGCATAGAAAACAAAAAAGTTTTTCTGACTAGAACTAGTTTTTCGACCGATTGTTGCTATGGCAGCTACATGTTATAGTCATCCAATTCGGTCGGTTGAGGCAAATGTGTAGCGTATTTGTACCAGAAGACTTTCAGCAAAGTTTGGTGGCGATAGCTTTAAAACTGATGGAGAAGATGGCATAGAAACAGACGGACAAGGCGAAATCAACTCAGCTCATCATGCTGATCAAGAATATATATACTTTATGTGGTCGAAAATGCTTCCTTCTATGCGCTACAAACATTTGGACAACTTTAATATATCCTCTGCAAATGTATAAAAACGTGCTTCGGCCTAGCCAAAGTTAACTTTCTGTGTTTTTGGGCAATAATATATGTGTGCATTTTGGGAATTTGTCTGTGAAGTCTTGAGTTCCCTTGGTTCTGGTTTAATGCACCGGTGTCACAGCGATCTACTTGTGGCACGCTGAGAGGAACATGAGGATACTTCTCTCCTCTTGCTCTCTCTCTCTCTACACAGCTAGTTTATAACATATATCGGAAGTTTTGAAACAGGTCACATCTTTAAACGGACGACCACAAATCTTAAACTTGGATGTACTCCACACACACACACACACACACACACACACACACAAGCAACAAAATAACGGTTTGCGTCTGCACCATAGTTCATTGTTTCGCCTAATTACTGTACGTGCGGGCGGGAGGGCGGTCGGGCGAGCAGGCATAAGCGTCTAGCAGGCAAATAAATTTGCGGTGATTTGTTGACGTGTGGGAGGTTGGGGGTCAAAGGACATTAAGAGGTCTCAACACTCCACAGTCCACACTCTCCAGCATACTATACTTTATGTCCCCGCGCATATATACATCCCCCGCCCACCCACATCCTTGATAAGGTAAACCATAAAAAAAAAAACTTCATTTACTCCGCAAAGAAATAAATCTTTTAATGCACATCGGAGAGTCGTTATTCGGGCATTGTTTTCTCATTTGCCACAACACCTCCGGGCACACCCATCCGGGCCACATACACATATGTGTATATGTCGTGCCACGGGGCCATCGCAACGAGGACAATTTCGCAGCTTCCCTCAAATGAATGTTGAATGGCTATTTCAATGATTCTAATTATGGAGCGGGCGGAGTTCTCGTCGCAAAAGTTTTCTTAAGTATCGCGTGCATCATTGTTATTGTTTTTCTTTGCGTAACCCCCCAAACCGCCCGCCCGATTCCGGAATTGCCTCGTCCTGTATGTCTCTGGGCCATTTCATTGCGTGGGCGGTGCTCGCTCATTAGGTTTCCCTTTTGGCTATCCACAAGGCCGTATGCCATGGCAATTGTCACGGTCGTCCAGCCGGTCCGTGTCCTGTGAAAATGTCTGTGTCAAGTTGTGAGTAATAACACGGCAATGCCAATGTGAAAAAGGGACAAACAACGAGAATACAACTCGTAAAACAGGCATTGCCATGTATGTAAGTAGTCCAAGTCGATGGGTGGATACTCTCTAACACCAGATGCAGTTTTCCATATACGCGACCATACAAATTGGTCACCAATTTTTCATCCCATTTGACATTACTTGTGCTGCTGCTGCTGCTGCTTCCCCGGTGATGGCAGTTTGGCCGCCTGACAAATGCCCAGATCCCCAGAAACAAGAGCACATTAATTAGCCGTACGTGTCCATGCATTATACAAGTATTTGTTGTCGCCGCTGTCGCACAGTGGGTACGTTTGCAGCGAAAACTGGGACGAAATGGTTCGACATCAAGAAACAAACTACATGGACGACTCGAAATTTGTATAATATTAGAGCATTTTTCGGTTCCAATGAAAATTTCAATTCGAACCATGATTCAGTTACTAAATATATCTTCATTTTAGTACTTCATTTAATTTCTATGTGTGTTTGAAATCACTTTCGACCTAAGAACTACTCAAGTCGTATGGGAACCGGTTCGATTTTGGGTCAAAAACAGAATATTAAAGATATAATTTACTGATGTTAAGCTCCTGCTTTTGTGAATTATTGAAATACGGATCATAATTGGGTGTGGATTTTGAAAAGTAGTTGCTTATTCTATGCTAGGTTTTCTAGAACACTTTCCTGCCCATTTTTAATGAACCGAACCTAAATTTTTGGGTTCAGCTTTCATTTCTAAAGTGTTTCGGTTCACAGAAAAATAAGCCGGAAGTCGGAATTCCGTGTACGTGCCGGTTCCCTTTCAAAACCGGGTTGCAGAACTGCTTTATAGGGTCGAAGAATCTTGCTTTTGGTCTCTCTACCTTTGGTACAGAGTATAAAATGCAAAGTACTGCTGATGATACACATCCGAAACTTGGGTAAGAGGTGGTTAGAGAGTTGTTTGATACCATATTTTGTCAAATTTTGCTAGTCGCCTCTGGTAAAATGTAAGCTGATGTACATCTCCTGCAATTGTGATTAATAAGAAATTGTTGTCTTTTCACAGTCAACCAGAGCTTCTCTTAATCTATTGGCTAGTCTGTATGTGGAAGCTTTACTACGGCTACTTACTTCAAAGCTGGTGCCAATAGCATGTGAAGTTGACCTGTTGAGTACGTTTTTCTTAAGTAAATACTTTTGTATAAGATGTTACAAGGTGGAATAGAACATGAGGTACACACACTACCCGTTATACCACACCCGTATACATGCCTATGACTTGCCTATGTAAAATGGAAGATTGATTTGGATATGATTCTCTGTTCAGGTGCTTGGAAGTCTAGCTTGAAAACGTAGCCTCTTCTCAGTAATACCTAAACAACAAGAAAGAGCACTGAAAATGCTTAAATACGTTCTTAAGCAAGCATTCTTAGACTATATTTACATGGTGAAGCAAACTTCATGAAGTTCTCTTAGTGGGCGGAATATTCAAGGCAAAGTGTAAACGTTTTATAAAGAAAACACTTAGAATCTCACCTGATTCTCTCTCATACTAAGAGAAGAACTCCATGAACTCCATGAAAAATGTAAGTTTTCAACTTTTGAAATACTTCTTCGATGATAAAGAACAACAAAAGCTTAAACTTTTTAATGGTGTCAGGTACAACTGGGCGTTTATGGCTTTTTGCAAGTGTCTGGTGCTGTGTGAAACGCAAACGCAATCATTCGACGCACAACACAACACCAATATAGATACATAAACACTTGACAATTTGTGTGGAAGAGAAAGAAAAGAGAAGTTGTTGTTGTTGTTAAAGCAACAACAAATGCGGTTGATGCGTATAGCTGGCGGTCAACCCTGGAATAAGTGTTGGATAAGCTGAATTATACCGCTGCCAGTATTGAAGAAAGTTGTAGAGAGAAAATCTTCCTTCTTGTTGTTAGAAATATATGGCAGCGCGACCAATCTTGATCCATTGTGCCCCCAAATCTTAACAAAGCAACCAAAATTTGAACAAACCTACCCACTGTGCATGGGTTGGTGTTAGTGTTTTTGTTGGGTCCAACCATAATAGCTCTTCGGCGGCTGCTTGTGTCAAAACGAAAACAAAGCCCAAACATACATAAAGCTTCGAGGATGAATGGCCACAACATAATTACGAATGCTTCTTGTTCTACGTATGTTTTGTTTTTGTTTGTGTTGCCAATTTTTGTTTTGTTTTTGGCCATGGCCTTTGCCAAAAGGAAAGCGAGAAAGTTAAATTGCAGAAATCGCAAAACTTTAATATACCCAAAGCCAAAGTCAAAGTAATGGAATTGTGTAATTAACGAGACTCCAGGGACAAGAACCTGATGAAGTGGATCATCGGCATTGCTATGCATACATAGGTACTTACCAGTAAGGCAGAGCCACTGCATGCAGTTGCCACAAATGGACTGGGGGTGAACTGGTCGTAAATTCTTTGTGAGCCAGCTTAATTGTCATGTCATCTTCAGTCGTTAAAACAGCAAGGATGCAAGTACCTGGCATACGGCTTAAACCGCTCAGGAGGAGCTGACCAACGGTGGAATACTGAGATGCTTCACTTCTGCAAAAAATGATTTAAATTTGGATAAATTTGAAATTATATTTTAACTTACTCAGTAGGCAGAGTCTACTATGGTATTGTATTCAATTGTATTTCAATTTTGTTTTATTTACAAAAAAAAACAAGAAAGAAAGTCGGTCAAGCCCGACTATAACATACTCTGTACCTAGAAAATTTGTCTTTTGATCATAACTCGAAAACCGTTCATCCGATCTTCTTCATTCCTTTGGCGGATCGATAAGTTATTCTAAAAACTAAATATGTCCAGAAGAAACAAGCCATCTATCTTCAAAACTGTGGGAGATATGACATTTTTTCTAAATTGCGGGGGCGGGAGGGGGCGTGGCCAAAATTGAAAATAAACTTAATCTGCCTGCAGACATAAGAAGCATATGTCCCATACATGTCAAACCCCTATCTCTTACCATCTCTGAGATCTGTGCGTTCATACGGACGGACAGATGGACATGGCTATATCGACTCGGCTGTTGATGCTGATCAAGAATATCTATACTTTATGGGGTCGGAGATGCTTCCTTCTGGCTGTTACATACTTTTGCACAATCCTATAATACTCTGTGTACCTACGGTACAGAGTATAAAACGAAGCTCCTCAGCTGTGGGCAAACCCCTTGAAGAACCAACAGAACCGTTTTCAAGCTGTTCCACTCTCCTCCACCAAGCTGGATAACATGATCTCTGGCAGATGCCAACTAAAAAGCATTACCATTAAGCATTTCCCAATATATTCTGAGTCACTTAGTTGCCCACCATCGATGTGGTCGTCGTCGTCGTCCTCGTCCTCGTCCAGTAATTACCAACTTTTGGCAATCCCCCAGCTGTGGTCAGCTGGCTTGCGTGTGCGCTGGGTGGGATTGGGCTTTGTTCTTTGGTCTTTGGGGGAGTGGCGCGTGTGGGCAAATGCAAAACCTATAAATCTTGATACTGGCCGCATTATTGATTGGCGCTGGCCACCGGGACACGCAAATGGACATATGTATGTACATATGTGTGTGGGTTGGGCCGCCCGGCAACACAACAACACAACAAACTAATGCGGAATATTCATGTGCAATGTCAAATGTGCGGGGCGTGTTGGTGGCCGAATAATAGGATAAATAAATAATTCAAATAAATAACGCTGAAATAAAATCAAATGCAATGACGAATTATGATGGTGTGTGTGTGCTTTGGTCCTGCGTCCCGAATGATTGGGGAGCTCGTAAATCACTGACAATAGGACACAGGGAGAGAAAGCGGGATAGCTCGCTCACCCCTCGGGCCCTGATTAGAAGAGGGCCGCCTCAGCCCCACTCCTTTGGGCCACTCAAGTGTCAAGTGCCAAGGGCATTCAGCATAAACATATACGAAAACGTGCATGTGTGTGTGGGTGTGGGTGTGTGTGTGTGCGTTGGTATGGTCCATATCTCTGGCTGTTTTTGTCATAAATATTAAACGAACTTATCTCTTTCGTCTTTGTTGGCGAAAAAATTTATCATTTGAGTCAAGTTTGTTAATTATTTATGTGGCCATGCCTCATATTTTGTTGCAACTGATTTATGTGGCATGTACACATGTGTGTGTGAGTGGGTGTATCACTTGACATGTGACATTGCCCCAAGTTAAGGCCATAAATCAGATATGATACGTACTTACCCCATGGAACCAGTTTGGTTCTTGTCAATTTTGAAGAGTTTGAATCCTCTTAAATCAGGCCTCTAACAAAGCACACAGATTCCATCTAAAAAATTCGGAGTTAACTTTTAGTTTGGCAGAAAGCAACATCCGGTCACCTTCGGTTGCTATTAAGTAAGTTAAAATTGAAATTTTTCCTTAAAAAGTAGGCCTTTCCTTCGAACGTCAGTCTTAACAGCCACGTTTCGTTTGTTCTAGCTTCATTCTACAACTGGATTTAGTGAGAACAACATCGAGCTCGATTTTGATATATATTTTGTGAAAATAATATTAATACCGAAAACATTTTCAACTACTTCAATTACTTACCGAAGAAGCAGCACAAAGATGAATCTAAAGGAATTCTTGAAGTCAAGGAACGGCCTTTACCTGGCCCTACTTATACTGGTTGCTGGCTTACTGATGTGTGGATATCGCAAATATGCTAATGCTGATACTGAGATGAATGAGGAGACAAAGTCCTGGATTGGGGGAATGATTGGATATTTCAAGACCACCAAGAAGCCGGTCAACAAGGGCTGGAAGCTGTTCTAATGAGTTGAAATATGTTAAATGATAACAAAAAATACAAATGTGGCCACAGAATGCTGCTTGATGATCATTTGAAATAAAAATAATGATGTGACCATGAAATTGTTAATGTTGATGTTGTGTCTTCTCAGATTTTCCAGAGTGTCGGTAAGCTTGCCTGCCCAAGGCGGTTCTAGTGGCCATGATACAACCATACAGGTAAGGCGGGGTGAGTTCAGTGTGAGTTCTCTGCAAAGTACTCTTGAAGCGTAAGCTTTTGGCAAAAGTACTCATCCCACTCATCACGCTTTACCTGTAGTGTTGTATCATGCTAGTAGCTCATATCTCCCTAATATGCGACCCGAAATAATGTCACATAGAACCTATGTTGCTTTAAGTATCGAGCTTTGTAGTCGGTGGTGGTCAAACCTATAGCCAGGCAGTCAAGATATGAAATTATTGAAAAGATTCTGTAGTATACCACATATTACAACAAAAAGGAGCTTTTTGGCTAATGTTTAGTGCCGATTACTGACATTAATTGCAAATTAAAGTCTGAAATTGTGGTTGGCTTATGCCAAATCATATCGTGAGCTGTCTAAACTATACAAACTATACAAAACTATACCACACACAAGAGCGTTATCTCGTATCTCATGTTGCTGCAAAGCGAATAGAGTCAACATGAAGCATTGGCTAAGAGAACAACTCTCCTCATATGTTTTCACTTTCAAACTCATTAAAAGTTTCAACTAAGGATGACCAAAAGATGAATTTTCATTTCAGTTCATTCATCATCCATTCTGTTCAAGGCAGTAAAAGCTGTGAATGAAATCTCATAAACTCAAATTTATATATATTATATTTTAGTTGCAAGTTTAAAGTTGGTAACAACCCAGCGGCACAAATGCCCATTACCTAGTTCTCTTTAACCTTTTGTAGGCTGGCAGATTTCAAGTATTGATTACAATTCTGTTTACTTTTACATAAACTCCTTGTCCCAAACAGAGTTCAATGTAATCGAAAAAGTGACAGCAAACACTGCGAGAGACTCTCAGACTCTATAAAGAGTTAGAGAAACATACCTTTGGTATATACTACAGATCAAATTGGTTTCAGATTTGTTAAATTCCCACTTCTGAGTATGAAGAAAACTCTCGAATCTCTTCCGAAAGAAGGTACCTTTGCTCAAATGGAGAAAAGGATGTGCTTTAGCTAAGCTAACTTCGTCTGTGCCGAAGTTTTTATACCCTTGCAAAGGTGCCCGCTTAAATATTTTCAAAAAATACTCTTTTTTCCATTTTCCTACCGATCGTTTGTATGGGAGCCATATGATATAGTCATCCGATTTGGCCAAAAATTTGTAAAATTATGTGAAAGTATGTGAAACAATTAAATACAAAATTGCAGAATGCTACCATTAAAAACAAAAAAGTTTTTCTAGCTAAGACTGTTTTTCAGACCTAACTTTTGTATGGCAGCTATACCATATAGTGGTCCAATTTTAATAAAACTTGATAGAATTATAAAAAAGCATAGAAAACTTATGAATACAAAGTTTGGAGACGTTTTCGCTGAAAAGAAAAAAGTTTTTCTCACTAAAACTTGTTTTCCGACCGATTGTTCCTATGGGAGCTATGAGATATAGTCATCCGATCCGGTTGGTTTCGACATATTGGTAGTGTGGAGCAAAAAGAAGACTCTGTGCAAAATTTCAGCTTGATAACTGCAAAACTGAGAGACTAGTTGGCGTAGAAACGGACGGACAGACTGGCGGACAAAGCTCAATCGACTCAGCTCGTCACCCTGATCAAGAATATATATATACCGGTCTGTTCTCGTTTCAAGAATATATATATACAGGTCTGTTCTCGTTTCCGAATTCGATCGATCGGAATAGGCAAGAGATCTGATATTCAAGTATTGATTAGAGAAATCGGTTAAAGCTGTCAGCCATCAAAACTGTTCTTTGGAGAGGATACGAAATTGTAAAAGCCGAGTCAAACAATTGGCTTTTCGAAAAGGGAAGAGTTTCCAAATCCAATTTCACATAATTTAATCGAAATCGGAAAGGGGAACAGGGTCGGAAATGAATATATATTTCCCTTTGCAAGGATATATCAACACCCGAGCATCTTGCCACAAAAGGAAGCTTACTATCTGCTTTTGATGCACCCTGCACACTATGCTCTATCCATTTCGTCACTGTCCTTTCGATTCGGTTTCGGTTTCATTTTGCGATTTCGATTTCTCTTTCGAATTGGATGAAGTGCAATAAAGTCGAATTTAATTGCCCGTTTGAAATGAGCAAACTTAATGGACAATGACTCATTAACACTGACACGTCAAACAATAATGGCGTGTCTGGCCTGTGCTGTGGGGCTTGAAAAGGAAAACGGAAAGGCGGAAATTGAAATAACGCTTCCTGCGAAAATGGCACAACGACGACACGTCCATGTCCATGACAAAAGCTCGCCCCCCACACATGGCCACATCAAAAAGAGGAACCCACACACACACACACACACACAGATACACACGCACACATACACAGAAAACCGAAAAAAAAGCAATTAAGAACGTTGAAAGGCAATCTTAAGCGCTTGCTCCTGCCGCTGACAATGACAGGGTGGGGGGGACGGTCGGCGGAGTTCGCGAGCAAGTGAACTCTGATGTTGTTTGTGTGCAGTGAGTGGCGAAGCCCTTAAGGATGTGACATGAAATGCTTATCAGCTGGCCCACACACACACACACACACACACACACTTTTAACAGGGCACTCACGCCCCACAATCGCTCGAATCGCCACTCAACGCAAAGACAGTACGGCTGGGAAATTAGTTTTCCCACAGATAAAACCCATATGTGTGTGTGTGTGTGTGTCAATTAAGCAGCAACCCATCCGAACGATTCCAATGAGTTCGATCAAAATGTAGCAGGCGTCGCCAGCCCTTTAAATGTGGCGCGTTTGTTTGTCTACAAAATTATTGGACAGCCCCACCATTGGAACATGGACTCGGACTTGGCAAAATCAGGCATTATTCATTAGTCCTTCATTGGCCCGTTGGCGAAAATGCCACTTGCCACTGCTGTCGTCCATACAAATGAACCGAGCACGGCCAAGGCGCCTTTCATTAGCACTATTCCCACATTGATGACACACGGTTTGTCCCAACAATAACTGGAGTCACTACTTGCAAAAAATGTTCCTATAGGAGATCGCCAGGCCAAGGATCTCGCCCGGTTATTACACATTTATGCAAATGCCAAATATGAATAATGACGAGACATTAACGCATCCCACAATTTATAACAATAAATAAGCACAAATGTGGCCAACAGAAGTGACCCGCCGCAGCAAAACCCATCATCGAACCATAATCGACATTCTGAGGACTCGGAACACAAACCAGAAACGTGCTCAATGGAATGTAAATGCGTTCGCCCCACACAAATGAATGACCCAATCGAATAGCAAATCTCATACAACATTTGAGGATGGTGATTTGGGTGTGTGTGGGAGCTGTGGAGCCGGCATGGCGGCGGGTTATGCAATTTGAGTCCAGGGCCAGCTTTTTTATACCCTTGCAAAGGGTATTCTAATTTTGACCAGAAGTTTGCAACGCATTTCCGAGCCCATAAACTATATATGTATATATATTCTTGATCAGTCCGTCCGGCAGTCTTTCTGTCTGTTTCTACGCCAACTTGTCTCTCAGTTTTAAAGCTATCGAGCTGAAATTTTGCACAGAGTCTGCTTTTTGCTGCACACTACTAATATGGCGGAACCGATCGGATCGGATGACTACATCACATAGCTGCCATAGGACCAATCGGTCGGGAAACTAGTTTTAGTATGAAAAAGTTTTTCTTTTCCATGGAAACGTCTTCAAACTTTGTAATCGTAGATTCTCTATGTTTTTTTATGATTCTACCAAGTTGTATTAAGATCGGACTACTATATGGTATAGCTGTCATACAAAAGATAGGTCTGAAAAACAGTCTTAGTTAGAAAAACTTTTTTGTTTTTATGGGTAGCATCCTGCAATGTTGTATTTGTTTGTTTCACCTGCTTTCACATTATTTCACAAATTTTTGGCCAAATCGGATGACTATATCACATAGCTCCCATACGAACGATAGGTCAAAAACTGGGAAAAAGAGCATTTTTTTCTTTTGAAAATATTTAAGCGAACACTTGCAAGGGTATAAAAACTTCGGCACAGACGAAGTTAGCTTAGCTTTCTCGTTTTTTTTTTTTTTTGTTGTTTCAAGAACTGTAACAACCAGAAGGGTATGCAAGTACATTGGGTTGGGCGTTTTGGCCACATCATTTGATTTCAAAGCGAGTTTGATTGGCTCGATGTTAAGTGGTTTAAAGGCAGATTTTTTGTATGAATTTAGGGACTCTATTTAGGGGTTTTTGGCCATACGTGCGGAATTCGATCAAACTCAAACTGTTAGTTGATCATCGATCTTATCGTACCAGCGCGTCGAGCAGAAATATCGATAGCTGACTAGTTGCATATTTTCTATCGAAGCCGGGTTGTGCTGTGCCTACTCTCTGCTGCTCTCCGCTCTCCTTTTTTCTCTCTCTCTCTCTTGAGCGGACGATGATGCAATAAGTATAAGTTGATCTCGCCGGCTGCCGTCGCGTTCGTTTTTAAGTCCTTCAACGTTCAGTGCGTCACAGACTAGAGAGTCTATCTAGTCTGTGTCATCGTCCGCACAAGAGAGAGAGAGAGAAAAAGAGAGCGGGAGAGCAGCAGAGAGTAGGCACAGCACAGCCGGCTTCGATGGAAAATATGCAACCATGATGCAATTAGTATAAGGTGGTCTCGTGCGAGCCGAAGTTAGCTCGTGAATGTGCCTTAGCTAGTTCGTTTTTGTGCCTTAGCTCAGTGCGTGCTTGCTTGTAAACGTGAAAACAAAAACAGTTTCTACTGCCGTTTCGTTCACTCTCACTGTACGTACGTATGTATGTATGTACTGTATGTACGTTTCACTCGCACTTATTGCTAGCATAAGCTAAGGCACATCGTTTTCGCACGAGACCACCTTATACTAATTGCATCATGTATGCAACTAGTCAGCTATCGATATTTCTGTTCGAGTCGCTGGTACGATAAGACCGATGGTCAACTAACAGTTTGAGTTTGATCGAAATTTAAATTCAAACTTGTTTAAAATTTGAACGAATTGTAACAAATTTATTTTGAAAGTGAGGAAATAAAATAGATAGTTATTTTAGTTAGATGAATGAATGTCATTTGCACTTTGGGTGGATGGGTTTCCAGAAAATATGATCTAATAAGTAGGAAACAACGAACTTGCCTTCTTTGCTCTCACTTCGTAACCTTCAGCTGACCCCCACCATCTTGGTTTCAATTTGCTTTATTAAGGACTTTTACTGGTAGTCCCAGCCCATTCAAGGATTTAAATTCATAATATTAAATTGATCAGCGGGCACTGCAAACTATAATAAATTGAAAAGGAATCCCTTAAAAATGGCATAAAATTTTTTATGCCCGCACGCGTCGCGTGTGTGTGTGTGTGTGTGTGCTGTTTTTTATGCTTTTTGCCCGTTGTCTCTACCTTTTGGCTTAACTTTCCAATATTCCCCATAATACGGACAGATTCGCGTGTGCCTCGCATACTAAGCAACTGCCCGAGCCTGTGATTCCCGATGCAAGATTTATACTTAACGGCAAGTGGAAGAACCAAAAAAAAAGGCGACCCTTGAACCGACCGACCGCCCATTGGACGTTGAGGCTGCGTGGCTGCTATTTATGTAGTCGCTGCGGCCGGAGTGTGTGGGCCGGGGCTGGTGGCTAAGTGACCAACACCAGTTTCCCTGGGGTATCGTAATTTTGCGAGATATGAATGTAAAACAATTTTGCCGCTTGGAAACTGTCGAATGTGCGTTACTTTATAATTTGTTACTCTCTCGATACTTGAAGACCAGGACCCCCCCTCCCCTCCCACACAAACATAACAAAAATCGATACTCGAAGGGTTCCCCCTCTGCATTTTCAATAATAAGCGAAAATGAAAGGCAATTACGGGCAAATTCCTGTAAAGTCACGTGTCCCAAAAATCACAATAAATCCGTTAAAATGCCACGGAAGTGCTTTATGCTTTATGCTGGAAAATTTCAATAAAACAACAAACGGACGCGCTCATTTCATGCCGCGGGTGTGCGGAAGCTACCAACCGCCCCCGCCCCCGCCCCAACCGGACCACGACGGCGCCCGGACTGTGGCACATTATTAACTTGTCATACAAAGATAAAAATTTATCAGCCCAGAGATGCGTGTGCCGCTGCGTGAGATCAACATGAGCGACGACAGCTTTCCGGGCGAGACCCGCCAAACCGAACGGCGAACAGTGAAAAAGATGAAAAATTACTATAAAACGTTTTGTGGCATTTTAATGTCCACCAAATTCGCTTTGGGTGCCGTTATGAAAAATTCAAAAGACAAACAAACGCAAATGCCAAGGCAGGGGGTAAAAATTTGTGTTTTATGACCGGAGAATTTGTTTGTGTGGGTGGTGTGGGTGGTGGTGGGGCTAAGACATTTTGACAAGGCGCCGGGCCCCCGGGATGGGCGTGTGTTCTCTGTGTGTTGAGAGTGTGCAGGAACATGAAATTTGTTTGTTAGGTCTTCTCTTACGATATATAATTAATATCCTTTAGTTGGCCCAATTTTGTGGCCTACTTTTTTGGGTCTTAGTCGCCCAAACTATACGAAAATGTGCGCGAAATCGAAGTAAATTGATTGTTAGGGGAAGATTTGATACTATGACATAGCTAGGTACACTCTCACAGTTCTCTCTGCTTCGTGAGTGACTTAAACCCACGACCGCATCATTACCATCTGCACCACTGGGCATAAAGCATGCCCAGATCTGTCATTTCCAATGGTATGAGAAGCAGGCCCCAGTCCTACCTTGAGAAGTGAACATATTACACATACAAACTGCCGATTAAGTTACTAACAAGACGCAGAGCTGGAGGAATTCTTCAAAGGAGAAGGTTAAAGAAAGTTCTGTAGAAAGCTAAGCTAACTTCGTCTGTGCCGAAGTATTTAAATCCTTGCTTAAATATTTAAAAAAAAAAACTCTTTTTCCCAAATTTTCGACCGATTGTTCGTATGGAAGCTATACGATATAGTCATCCGATTTGACCAAAAAATTTCCAAAATGATGTGAAAGCATGTGAAACAAACAAATACCAAATTGCAGGCTGTTACCATTAAAAACAAAAAAGTTTTTCTAACTAAAACTGTTTTTCAGACCCATCTTTTGTATGGCAGCTATACCATATAGTTGTTCGATTCTAATAAAACTTGGTAGAATTATAAAAAAACATAGTAAACCTACGATTACAAAGTTTGGAGACGTTTCCGTTGAAAATAAAAAAGTTTTTCTCACTAAAACTAGTTTTTCGACCGATTGTTCCTATGGGAGCTATGAGATATAGTCATCCGATCCGGTTGATTTCGACATATTAGTAGGCTGCAGCAAAAAGAAGACTCTGTGCAAAATTTCAGCTCGATAGCTGCAAAACTGAGAGACTAGACGGACAGACGGACGGACAAAGCTCAATCGAGTCAGCTCGTCACCCTGATCGAGAATATATATAAAGTTTATGGGGTCGGAAATGAATATTTCTATGCGTTGCAAACTTCTGGGCAAAATTATAATACCCTTTGCAAGGTTACGAATATATCTTTTTCTGGAAATCGAAAGCGAATCATTAAGGTGAACATATAGTACAATGCGGATGAAATTATAGAACCCCAGGGCTGAAAATACTCCTTCTTTTCATTTTTAAAAGTAATCGATGTAAGTTTGACGCTTTTTCTGCTGATCCAAAGTGAATCATTCAGCTAAGTCCATGGTAGGTGAATATCTTATGGCATGCGGCAGAAATTATAGAACCCCAGGGCTGAAAATACTCATTCTTTACATTTCTTAAAGTAATCGATGTAAGTTTGTCGCTTTTTCTGCTAGTCGAAAGTGAATAAATGGTAGAACTCAAAAGAAATCGGACTCGCTTCTAACATGTATCACTGTTATAGCAAAAAGTTATGCGCTGTTCCACCGAATATCGAACTCATTCAGGTGAATATATATATATATATATATATAATATTATAGTAGGTTACCCTTAAGCTCTCATTTCCATTTCAATTTACGCTCAACTGCTCTTTTGATCTTCCCTTCACAAACTTTGATTCGATTTTCAGCCACCCAGCATAATTTGGCTATTCCCCGGATGGGTTGTCGATTCATTTGTAAATTGGGTTGGCGATAAAATTCCATTTTTACCGCTTCATTGCCAACGGGAGGCACAATTTATTGAATCCTGGCTGCTCCTGCTGGCTGCTCTTGCTGCTGCGGATGCGGCTTCTGTGGCTGTGTTTTGTCCTTTCTAAACGTTCTATAATTTGCTTATTATGCGCCGCTCCAAGCTGCTCGCTTTTATGTTTTGCCACTTTTTTTCATGGCACCGGCAGCCACCCACCCATCCACCCTCTGGCCACGACGGAAGCAGGCCGTGACCCCGTACCCCGTACCGGTACGGAGTGCCCTCAATGGTTCATATTTTGTCATAATTTATGTCGCTTTGGGTGTTGTTGCTGATGTTTCGGCTCTGGGCCCGGCCAAGACACCTTCCGCTCCGCTCTGCTCCTTCGCTTTGTTTTTTTTTGTTGGCAGTGGTTGATTTGGTTGCAAATTTATTAAAAATCTTGTGTCTGGTTGCTTCATTTTATTACGGCAGGATCTGTCAGTGTAAGGAAATGATGAGGCAAGCGAAGAAGCTGCTGCACAGCCTGGAGGGATGTGATGGATACAAGCGGCAAGGCATGGGCACCAGCTACTCGCCTGGCATTTGGTTCTTGCTTCTTCTTCCCCTTCCTTCCGTCCGCATGTTACGCATTTCCGGTCTCTGGGGGAAATGCCATTGCCATGGCACTGTGCGTCGAGTTCCTTTGATATTGTAATGTGCATAATAGGATTTTTATGACACCTTCCGCTGGCTGGCTGGCTGGCTTTCTGGCTGGCCTCTCCCTGTCCCCGACCCAACTGCCCCACCCCGCTGGGGCTTGTCACCAAAATGTTGCAAATTTTATTGGCCGGATGTGTGTGTAGGTGTGTGAGCGGCATGTGGATGGTGGATTTGCATCAGATCATGAATTTCACACGATGGTAATGGCCACATTAGCATTGACTACACGCGTTTATTGCCGGTCCCCCCCCCCACCCCTCCATCATCCCCCATCCCCTTTGATAAGTGCATGTGCTAAATTTTTAATATGCAAATTTTGCCTTGGGGCCTGCCTGCTCCCTGCTCCTGCTCCTGCTCCCTGCTCCCTGCTCCCTCGCTCACCTTGCGCATTTCATTTACACTTGTGCTGCATATTTTATTGTTGTTGTCTGTACACGGCATTATGGCACACAAATGGCCAGTTACATATTAAGGTGAATATAACTGCGGATTCCTGTGGGAGTGTGGGTGGAGTATGACAGCCGCTCCAGATGGCAGCCAAAATGGCAATTTTTATTTGCGCGACACTTGAGGAGGTTGTTTTCGTTTCGCTTTGGTTGCCCTTTAATAGACATGCGAATGGAGGAGGGTTGGGACAGAAGTGAAATTTCTGGGCAAGGTGAGAGCTTTAAGAAGAAACCAAGGTACACAGAGTGGAAGGAAACGTATCCGACCCCATAGAGCAGCGATGTTCACCCGAACACTTTCGGCAATTCATGCCGAATGCTTGCCGAAGTAATGCTTCAGTGAGTGTCAGACAGAGAGCCTCTCTTCTTGAACATCGCTGCTATAGAGTATACTCTTGAACAGCATCAGCCGAGCAGATTCGCTATAGCCAAGTCCTAAGTTCTTGGATCTCTTTCAAATGGTTCATCTCTTTTCAATCACACTGACTCGCGCTGTTTCCCTTTCAATTTCATGTTCCTCTCTCTTCCTCCTCTTTCTTGAGAGCATCGATCAATGTTTCCATTATCTCTTCTTCTTTTTGGCATTGTTACAAATATCAAACTAAATCGAACTTTATGCTGAGATGTCAAATTTAAATGACCGCCTACTGCGCCACTTGCTGAACTAGTTTGTTGTATTAAGATAATGGAAAATATGTACAAATAATTAACAATAAGAACAAATTTGAATAATATGACGAGAAAGCTAAGTTAACTAAAGTTTTTATACCCTTGCAAATGCAAGCTTAAATATTTTCAAAAAATACCCTTTTTCCCATTTTCCGACCGATTGTTCAAATGGGAGCTATACGATATACTCATCCGATTTGATCAAAAATTTGCAAAATTATGTGAAAGCATGTAAATCAAACAAATTTAAGCAGCAAGCTACCATTAAAAATAATAAAATAATACCCTTTGCAAGGGTGTAAAAAGGGGATCCAAACTGTATCTAAAACAGTGACTAAGGTGACTAAAGGAGCGGCCACAACAGTGACTGAAAAAGCAATCAAACAGTGACCAAACTGCGATCAGAACAGATTCTAAAACAGTGACTAAGGTGAGCAAAGGAGCGACCACAACAGTGACTGAAAAAGCAATCAAACAGTGACCAAACTGCGATCAGAATAGTGACCAAATCAGTGACCTACCCAGTGACCAAACTGTGACTGTAATTTCAAATCAGATTGTCACTTGATAAGAGCTTCGCTCGTACCGGGTGTTCCATTAAGATTGCTAGCTTCTCTTTTCAATCTTGATTACAAATCGACTTTTCTTCATATTCTTTGCTTCGTGGAAGCCAAAACGAGATTTAAACTTATAAGTTTTTCCGTCCATTACTCTCTTTCCCCTTAAGTTCCTTTCTGTTTTCGAAATATCAAGTTAAATGCTCCATTTCGAAAGCCTCATAACAACGGCCTAAGTAATCAATGCCATCTTCCAGCGGCGGCGGCGGGGGGGATAATTACAGGTGACTTATCTCTCTCGTTTGGTCTTAAACAAAATCTGTGTCAAAAAAAAAAAATGAGGCAAAAAACTAGACCAAAGAACGGAAAACTCTCTCACACAGCACATGCCCTTGGTCACATCTGTCCCAGGCGAAAGCCAAAATTACATCGGCGGGGTGAGTTGCGTATTTCAACGGGATTTGGGTGCGGTTGGCCCTAAACAGCATTAAAAGGCCTTGTCCCAAGCTGTTAGAGGAAGGTAATTGCTATAAAATTGCTTTGTAATTGCTTACTAGAAACAAATAGCCGTCACATTAATAAAAACAAAAAGTAAAAATGTGGCGTTTTAAAGTAAAGCATCCATCGACCACCATCAGCCACCCGCACCCGCTCACTGCGGCCCCCACTTGGGCACGGGCGGCACGGTGACGTGGGTCAGAGTGCGGGCGTGCCGATTTGGTACCCTCCGAACCGCTTTATTTAATTAGACGCTCACAAACCAATTAATCAATTTACGCTGTCGCTCCTGCTCCTGCTCCCGGGCACTCAGCCCCTGTCTTGGGGTATTGTCAATGTCAAATTATGTACACTTTTATGTTAAAATAAAGCTACACACCCGACGACCAAACAATTGTAATGAAGAGTAACTTACAGGAGCAGGAACAGCAACAAAAAAAAACAACAAGAACAACACACAACGAGAATAAATAGAATCCTGTTAAGACCATTTATCACCCGACCAATTTGTACGAGCCCAATTTTGTTTTGCTGTTGACGTGAAATTATTTACAGAGGACTGATTTCACCCTCTTGAAATTGTAAACCGCATTTGCGTAATGCTCCCGCTACGTGTTAAACTGCACGAAAATATTTACATAGGCTTCACGGAACGCACCGACGCAACTGGACACCAATGGACTGGACCGGACTGGTCCGGACTAGCCCGGGGACTGGTGATATTTCGTTGAGTCAAAATCGGAAATTGATTTTGAATATGTTAGAAAGAGGATGGCATCAGCAAGGTTAGCTAAGGTTAGGTTCAATAGGCTGCTCGGCAGAAGCTTTCTGGCACCAAAAGAGGGAGAGAAGAATAGGCAAATGGTAGGAGGATAGGAGGATAAGGGAGTTGGCTACGTTCCGGCTCTGTACAATCTCCTTCTTTTCTATACCCTTGCAAAGAATATTATAATTTTGCGTAGAAGTATAGAAATATTCATTTCCAACCCCATAAACCATATATATATTCTTGATCAGGGTGACGAGCTGAGTCGATTGAGCTTTGTACGTCCGTCTAGTCTCTCAGTTTGAAAGCTATCGAGCTGAAATATTGCACAGAGTCTTATTTTTGCTGCACACTACTAACATGTCAGAGCCGATCGGATCGGATGACTTTATCTCAGAGCTCCCATAGGAACAATCGGTCGGGAAACTAGTTTTAGTATGAAAAACTTTTTTCTTTTCAATGGAAACGTCTCCAAACTTTGTATTCATAAGTTTTCTATGTTTTTTTTATGATTCTACCTAGTTTCATTAAAATCGTACAGCTATATGTTATAGCTGCCATACAAAAGATGGGTCTGAAAAACAGTCTTAGTTAGAAAAACTTTTTTGTTTTAAATAGTAGCATTCTGAAATTTTGTATTTGTTTGTTTCACTTGCTTTCACATAATTCTACAAATTTTTGGCCAAATCGGATGGGTATATCATATAGTTCCCATACGAACGATCGGTCGAAAAATGGGAAAAAGAGTTTTTTTTTTTTGAAAATATTTAAGCGAGCACTTGCAAGGGTATAAAAACGTCGGCACAGACGAAGTTAGCTTAGCTTTCTCGTTTTTAAACCATTTTGAGCAATCGACCAAAAGAGGAGTACATTTGCCAGACTTCCCGGGTTTTCAAGGGATGTGTTACCCAGCTGCTGAGTGCGTTTTGCAAGAAGCCCTCTGCTGTCTCAAAGAAGGTGCTGGATACGTTCCATTTTTCACCATATAGCACGAGTCTTGCCTGCTTAGGGAGGGTCTCTTGTCCCACAACTAAAACGGAAGTCATCCTAATAACTGATATGATAAATCTCATCCTGTTTTTGCTATATTAGGAATTGGAAAGTTATCTTGAGGGCGTAGCACGAGTTTTGCCTGCTTAGGGAGGGTCTTTTGTCCAGGTGATTCTAGAGTAAGGATCATGTATCATTAACGATCCATCAAGATAGAATCTGAATCTGTGCAAAAGCAATTCATATTGTTTGCTCTTCGTGGTTTGAAGTTGAAGTCAGCAGATGCATCCGATCCATCAAGATAGTATTCAATCTGTGCAAAAGCAATTCATATTGTTTGCTCTTTGTGGTTTGAAGTTGAAGTCAGGAGATGCATTTGTTATCTTACTCTAGTAGACTTCTTTTAAGGTATCCTAAATGAATTGGTAAGCCAATTTAGACTCAATTTTTCGTATTAGACTGATACGTATCTGTGCCTCCCTATCTTTGGTATATCCTTTTACATAAGCTCTGCTTAAAACGCTTCGAGTAAGTTTTCCTAATTGCTGAAAAACTACTTTTCTTACAAATTTAGCCCTTAACTGGCATTATTTTAGGTATTTCCCTGAGCTTTTTTGTGTTTATGTGCGCCTCAGTCCACCATAACATGTTCATTTCTTCTACACCATGCAAAATAAACCAAAATACTTAATGCTTCCACTTGCTTAACTTTTGCAAAACGGTTTCATTCATCCGCTTTTGCTTCATTTTTGCTGTCATTGAAAATATATGTTGACGTTTACTGCTGATTATTGAATTCAGGTACCAAATGTTGCCTAGCTTCGGGCCATGAATAGAAGTCATTATTGTCAAGGATTGTTTTTGGCAAAAATTAGCTCCAATCAACATTGGGTAAACACAATTCGACTTCGGCTTCGACTTTCATTGACAGTTGTCCTTTGGTATAGCCTCGGGCTGGTTGATCAGCCAAGTGCGTGATGTGTATATACAATGTACTTTCGATGGGGAAAGGCTTTCCTTCGAATCTTTTCACATTTCACTTAACTGCAACGGCAGCAACTTCTGGTGATTTACAGTAACTTTTAATGAAAAAAGCCAAGTTAAATTGTAGGTAAGCAAAGGCGGTCAGCCTAAAAGTAATATTTCCTGTTCCTGTTCCTTTTTTGGTTTTTTTTTTTTTTTTTTAATGCAGGATTTTGTGGCTTTTAGCGACGGGGGCACCAAAAATGTTATGGCCTGGCAATGGGGAGGCGGAAACTTGTTCTTTGATGCAAAATGGTATGGAATGGGGCGCGGACATTAAGTAGTAGAATGTTGTCTTTATAACACTGTGAACACAAACAAAAGGAGAGGTCACAGCATGCCAACAAGACGACGTCTCACCCCGACCCGCAATTTTTCAATAAATTAGGTTTCTTTACAGATTCCGCGTCGTTTGCCCCACACCTTGGACCTGGTCCCATCCATCCCAGCTAGCTGGCAAATTCACCCCATATTTGTTTTTCCGGCGCGAGGGCGAAACTTTTCCAGTCGGTGGGTCGTCCAGCGGGCCGCGAGCAAAATATGCTGCTGCTCGCTGATTTATGTTCTTTTTAATGTGGCCAAAGTAAATGTCATTTAATTACACCCGATTTAATGGAATTTTACGCATTATCGGGAACATTTTTTGTTTTGTTTGCATTTTGCTTCTGTTTTTTTTTTTTTTTGGGTGAAAACTTTTCTTGCCCGTTGGCCTTTTAACAAGTCAACTGCGGCCACAACCCCAGGGCAAGTGCTGCTCCCCTCCACAGCGGCTGGCCGGCTGACTGGCTGGCGACCAAGTCAAAAGGGCGAAGTTTAGGTTCAAAGTAAACAAACAGATTCAAGTAAGTAGCTGCAGATGCGACATACTTCAAAAGAAATGCCTGGCATTTCTTCTTTTTTGAAAAGAAAATATTTCTGTACCCAAATTGAAGTAGTCAGTTTTGGTGTCTTTTGATGGACAACATTATTTGATAAGAAAAACAAGCGGTTCTAATTGTATTTGCCAGATTGTGTTTGCTGCAGGCATTTGGTGTTGCCAAAATCGGTTCAGCTGGAGCTTGAGTTAAGAGTAGAGGTCTCTGTATAAATGGTGAATTTGGTATGGAAATGATGGAAGAATCCTTGGGGAAGGTACACTGAAAAAAGAAATCAATTGAAAACAGGATAATCCCGGATACTCTTGAACCGTTACGAGAGAAGATCGATTTGCCTGACTTGACTTTTTATTCTTAATCCCAAAAAAAAACAGTATCACTTTAAGCCTGTTCCGGGATTACCCTGTTTTCAATCCCGTTTCGGATTGATTTCAGTTTTTTTCTTCTTCTGTGTATTAATAACATTAGAAGTAGGCACCAATACAAATGAAGAATGTCTAAGCTTTGTTGTTGGAGTTGAATTTAGCAAGATGCATTCAAATCAGTTTCAGTTTTCATATCCTTTGAATGATTTTTAGCTCCGTTGGATGATTAAGAGCATATTTAAGACTTATCCCGTCCAAATGGATGGCGGAAATCATCCAATGGATGTTCTTTAATATCCTATTTATACCTTTGCAAAAGGGTATTATAGTTTTGCCCAGAAGTTTGCAACGCATAGAAATATTCATTTCCGACCCCATAAACTATATACATATATAATCTTGATCAGGGTTACGAGCTGAGTCGATTGAGCTTTGTCCGTCCGTCTGTCTGTCTGTTTCTAAGCGAACAAGTCTCTCAGTTTTAAAGCTATCGAGCTGAAATTTTGCACAGAGTCTTCTTTTTGCTGCACACTACTAATATGTCAGAAACGACCGGATCGGATGACTATATCTCATAGCTCCCATAGGTACAATCGGTAGGAAAACTTGTTTTAGTGAGAAAAACTTTTTTCTTTTCAATGGAAACGTCTCCAAACTCCGTATTTACTATTTTTTTATGCTTCTCTGTGATTCTGCCAAGTTTGGTTGAAATCGGACTTCTACATGGTATAGCTGTCATATAAAAGTAAGGTTAGAAAATGAGTTTTGGTAAGAAAAACTTGTTTGTTTTCAATGTAAACCTCTTAAAAATTGGCATATGTTAATTTTAGAAGCTTTCACACATTTCTTTAGAGTTTTGTGAAAATCAGATGACTATATCTCATAGCTCTCATAGGAACAATCGGTCTGAAAACTAGTTTTAGTGAGAAGAACTTTTTTCTTTTTAAAGGAAACGTCTCTAAACTTTGTAGTCGTAGATTTTCTATGTTTTTTTTATGATACCACCAAATTTTATGAAAAACGTACAGCTATATGTTATGGCTGCCATACAAAAGATAGGTCTGAAAAACAGTCTTAGTTGGAAAAACTTTTTTGTTTTTAATGGTAGCTTGCTGCAATTATGTATATAATTGTTTCACCTGCTTTCACATAATTTGACAAATTTTTGGCCAAATCGGATGACTATATCATATAGCTCCCATACGAACGATCGGTCGAAAATTGGGGAAAAAAATAGTTTTTTTTTTTGAAAATATTTAAGCAAGGATATAAATACTTCGGCACAGACGAAGTTAGCTTAGCTTTGTCGTGTTCTCTGTGTACCAGGTGCTTACATGTAAGGCGAAAAGGTGCCACTTTTACTAGATCGGCGTTCGTAAACAGATAACCGATTCTCAGGAATCGAGTAGCACTATCTTGTCAAAGAGTAGTGTTAAATACGAGTGGTCCTGCCCTGCCCTTAGGATTTTGATACCTGCTCTCCTCTTCCAAACGAAATCCCACATTCATGCATATTTCTGCTCGGCTTCTTTCCAACACAAACTTCATTTAAAACTACGAAAAGTTTGCTTCAATTGTTGTCTATTTAGTGCGTAAAATTAAAATACTATTCAGCAATTACACACATAAATTTTATTGTCTTTAACCTCATCATTGTATTCAACATGAAAGAGCAACACACAACCAGCCACCCACCCACACCCACCCATCCACACACCCACCCATCCACACACACACTCACCCGCTCACCCGCTCGGCAGTCTATTTGTACAATAAATGTTCTGCAGAGTTAATCACTGTGAATGCTGAAAGTAAGCTTAGGGAAGCTGAGAATCCGAAGGAGTTTCGAGCACAAAACATTGCCGAGCTGGCCGAGCTGCCGCTGCCATTTAGCGAAACGTTTTCAATTAAGGGGAAATACCTTAAGGTAATGTTGAAATCACTTAAAGAAATGATAATCACTTTGTACACACACGTTTAACTCCTCAGGGCTGTTCGTCGACTACTACTTACTTACTTACTACAGTTTTCGGGCTCGGTTCGGTTCGGTTCGGTTCGGTTCGGTGCGGCTCGTTTGTTTTTGCAGTGGATTAGACCGAGCAGAAGAAACGAGAACTCACCTGCAGATGCTGGCAAAACCGGGGGAGGGTTCTGCCCAAGCTTTTGCCAAAAGGAAAAGGTAATTTGGTAAATAATAGGGTCAAAGACAAATATTGTTGTGGGTTTTTGCCAATTGAGGAAAGCGGACGCCGTCGGCGCTGTTTTGTGCGTGAAAAGCGTGTATAAGTTACTTTCGAGGCAATTGAGGACGATTAACTGGCAGATGGAAGAGGAGGCGAGCAAACACACACACACACACACACACAGCTGACCCCTGTTAAGATTAAGAAGGGGTATATAAATTTCGGGTTATAGCACAACTGACAGTCTAAATAATGAGTCGACGATTTGTCAAATCCAAATTACCCCAGAAATAAGTGGGTCTAACGATAGGTTGGTGAGTTGGAGAACGGATGCCAACTTTAAGCTGGAACTTGTTGGAGTGAATTGAGTACGTAACATTCGAGAACCAATTGAAAAAGGACTGTTAATATTATTGATTAGAGAACAAAAACGTTCTTGAATCAAGCACATTTTGCACTTACATTTAGATGCAAATTTCAAGAAAAGCAAGTTCTTAGTTCCAGAACTTAAAATGTTAGACCTCAAAAAAGTTTGCTACGGAATGTGCAAAACTATTTTTCAGCGAGTCTGTTCTTAAAATTCCCAACTGGTTCTTGCACTTATGCTATGGGATTGATTGTAAGTTTCTGAACTTAAGTAATTCTGACTTGATCTTTGGTTATGGGATATTTTCAGCCTTCTTTCTTCCAATACAAAGACCTCTTTTTGGAACATAATGGGAATTAGCTTTAGAGTTTTAGGGACTCAAACCAAGAAAACTTTGTACTTCTTAGAAGAACCCTTGTTATACACTTGCAAAGGGTATTATAATTTTACCCAGAAGTTTGCAACGCACAGAAATATTCATTTCCGACACCGTAAACTGTATATATTCTTGATCAGGGTGACGAGCTTAGTCGATTGAGCCTTGTCCGTCAGTTTCTACGCGAACTAATCTCTCAGTTTTGCAGCTATCAATCTGAAATTTTGCACAAAGTCTTCTTTTTGCTGCACACTACTAATATGTCGAAACCGACCGGACCGGATGACTATATCTCATAGCTCCCATAGGAACAATTGGTCGGAAAACTAGTTTTAGTATGAAAAATTTTTTTCTTTTCAATGGAAACTTCTTCAAACTTTGCAGTCGTAGATTTTCTACGTTTTTTTATGATACTACCAAGTTTTATTAAAATCGGGCAACTATATGGTATAGCTGCCATACAAAAGATGGGTCTAAAAAACAGTCTTAGTTAGAAAAACTTTTTTGCTTTCAATGGTAGCATTCTGAAATTTTGTATTTGTTTGTTTCACCTGCTTTCACACAATTTGACAAATTTTTGGCCAAATCGGATGACTATATCATATGGCTACCACACAAACGATTGGTCGAAAAATGGAAAAAAGTGTATTTTTTCTTTGAAAATATTTCAGCGAGCACTTGCAGAGTATAAAAACTTTGGCATAGACGAAGTTAGCTTAGGGACTTGGGACCTACCAGCTTTTAAAAGACATCCTCAAACTGCTTCAGTTCAAAGCTGCTTGGATTAGCTCTTGCCACTGTTTATTTTGAACATTGAAACTGGGTTTGGGAATCGTTTGGCAAATCCTAGCCCAACAAATATTTCCCCAAGCAATTAATGGCACCAGTCGCTGGCTCTGGCCACGTCATGACTTGACGCAATTGCAAGGTAACAACATTTAAATCGACAGCAACTGGCTCTCTCTCTCTCTCTCTCTCTCTCTCTCTCTTTCTCTGTCGCTCTTCCTGGTTTAATTAATGAGAGTGACTTGTGCTACTACAGGAACATCATGCTGGGGGTTTCCACCAATCATCGGGAATCCATATTGCATACACCCAGAGAAATGTAGCACGATTTCTGCCTCAATTTAGATTTTTTTAAGACGAAATCTGTTCGAAAACAAGCAGGAAAACGTTCTTGACTTCGTGATTGATGGAGGGAGAAGTGCAGGGAGCCACGAGCGGAGAGAGCGAACAAAAAAAGGAATACAATTCTCTCTTTTTAGCTCTTTGCAATGCCGTTAGCTAAAATTTTCCCCGTGCCACTGAGCCAAATCTTTTAAAAGAACCACTACTCTTGAAATTGAAACTTTTTATACCCTGTTCCCATTGAACATGGGAAAAGGGGCATCATGAAGTTGTGCGAGAATGTATGTAACAGGGAGAAGGAAACATTTCCGACCACATAAAGTAAATATATTCTTGATCAGCATGAACTGCCGAGTCGATATAGCCATGTCCGTCTGTCCGTCTGTCTGTCTGTATGAACGCGTCGCTCTCAGAGACTGTAAGAGATAGAGCCACAAATTTTTGCATTAAGATAGACTTATGCTGTACGCAGAACAAGTTTGTTTCAGATTTGAAAAATTCCACCCCGTCTCCCTTTTATCCCCCAACAACCAAGACCTCCTCTAGCCATCGTAGACCTAAACAAGAAAGAAAATCGGTCAAGCCCGACTATAACATACTCTGTACCAAGAAAATTTGTCTTTTGATCATAACTCGAAAACCGTTCATCCAATCTTCACCATTCCTTTGGCTGATCGATAAGTTATTCTTATAACTAAATATTTTTACAAGAAACAAATCACCTATCTTTAAAACTGTAGGAGATATGACGTTTTTTCTAAATTGCGGGGGCGTCAGGGGGCGTGGCCAAAATTGAAAATAAACTGGATATGCCTGCAGACATAAGAAGCATATGTCCCATACATATCAAACCTCTATCTCTTACCATCTCTGAGATCTGTGCGGTCATACGGACAGACAGACGGACAGACGGACAGACGGACATGACGGACATGACGGACATGACGGACATGACGGACATGACGGACATGACGGACATGACGGACATGACGGACATGACGGACATGACGGACATGACGGACATGACGGACATGACGGACATGACGGACATGACGGACATGACTCGGCTGTTGATGCTTATCAAGAATATATATATACTTTATAGGTTCGGAGATGCTTCCTTCTTGATGTTACATACTTTTGCACAAACTTATAATACTGTTTACCTACGGTACAGAGTATAAAAACCGTCAGATCCACAGATTTTAAGTTAATGCCTCGTGGTTTAGTATACATCAACCCAATATCTATCTATTCCGAAAAGTAAAATCATATCGAACAAAAAAACACCGAAGTTATAAGCGAAACAGTTGAGCTGATAACCAAGAAGTCGAGAATATATCTGCTTGCATCCTAGAAGATCTTTTCTTGGATCCAAAACTATTTATGCTTGATATCAAGAAGACTAAATTCAAAAGCAAGAATTCACGTGCTTAAAAAGTCCGTTCTTGGTTTCAGCATTTTCTTCTTGGCTCCAAGAATTATTGTTCTTCCCGTACTTTTGACATCAAATCTTGTTGATCTTGAACAAGCCCGATCTTCTTCAATTTTTCTCTGAGTGTACACATATTGGCGTGTGTGTGTGTCGGTCGGTCGCTCTATTTGGGTACATTGTTTGTCCACACTTAGGCCATGGATTTTGGGGTACAAATGACAGACTGTCCCCGGGCATAAAACAAAAGCAAATCACGCAAAGCCACTGTCATGTTGAACCAATAATTGAAAAGTCTGGCCACCCACCCGATGATGTGTCTATGACAATCATCAATCATTATTTAGGTGTGTTCGCCTGCTGTTGCGTGTTGCGTGGTGTTTGGTGTTTGGTGTTCGGTGGGGTCCCCCAAATTCGCCTAGTTAGTTAATCCCCAGCTCCTTCGACAAAAATGTGTTCCAAAAGTTGCGCGGCTTAAAAAAAAAAATACACAAAAAGGTTAGCCGTGTAATTTCTCGACTGGTTTTTAGCTCAGCTCATAATTCCTTGACAACGGTTTGCATTATTCACATAAAACTTTATGGCTCCGGCCTTAGTCCCGGCATTTGCATTTTAAACATTAATAGGTGCATAATTAAAAAACAGAAATGGGGGAAGAGGAGCAGGAACTGGCCGGCACAGCGGCGGGCTAATTAATAATTCCCCATAATTTCGTGTACTTATTTAGCCAGCCATTCGACAAATGGCAACTCTTTAAAATGGGGTTAGACTTTAAGTCCCCCTTTTTTTTCTCTCTCTCTCTCTCTCTCTCTCTGTAGCGCGGCCAAAGTTTTTTCCAGCCCGTATTTTAATTATTACGAGAATGTCCCATCCAAGGAGTGCGGCACAAGCTCCAACTTTCGAGTCCTTTTGGCAATTACTATCCGAGGCAGATACTCCAAGCAGTTAATGAAGCCTCCGCAGTCAGGAGATTGTCGTTTTTAATCTCCAGCGCCTGCCTGCCTGGCCTGGCCTGGCCTGCCTGTCAGACGACTCTGGCCCCCGCCTCGGTTATGGGGGTAAGGGTGACTGGGACCTGTGTGTCTGGGGTGCCAAAATGATTGCGAAATTGAATTTTCAATTTTACTTTTCGAATAAAAAATTCAAAAGCCAACAAAAAAAAAGAAAGAAAGAAAGAAAAGAAACATATTTATTGCATATAAAGTTTTATTACAATTTGTGTTTATTTGTTCAACCTCTTTCCAATTAGAAGCGCCCAGGTCGGAGAGCATCATAAAACAAAGTCAAAGCCAGGAACAGGACAGAGGAATAACAAAATTAAATTGAGTATTAAAGCAGGCGGCAGGCGGAATTGGAATGTTGAAGGTTTTTATCATAGTTTAGGCCAACCTTGGGTCATGCCTGGTCCGCAGCAGGGCATGGTATATCTTTGCTTAGCATTGTTTGGTATAATTTGTTTCCATGCTAAGAAGTACAACTCTATGCTATTATCAAAGAGTGTTCAAACCATAGTTTAAGTAGAACATTTTCTGCAACCTCAAGCTACAATTACCACAAATCTAAAGGCGATGTACCATTTCCCATAACACATACATGTTCGGCGAGCGAAAATCATTTAGAATCATGACCAACCCTTCAATATACTGAAAGAAGTTTCATTTTGATGTCTAGAGAAACTCATTCCAATGCTTGAAAAGGGATATATGAAATGATCCTTGATATTATATTTTCTTTAAGAATAAGTATATAAGTAAGGTGTGCAAAAAACGAGAAAGCCAAGCTAACTTCGTTTGTGCCAAAGTTTTTATACACTTGCAGGTGCTCTCTTAAATATTTTCAAAAAAAATACACTTTTTCCCATTTTCCGACCGATCGTTCGTATGGTAGCTATATGATATAGTCATCCGATTTGCACCAAAATTTTTAGAGCCATGTGAAAACATGTGAATCAGTCAAATACAAAATTGCAGAATGCTACCATTAAAAATAAAAAAGTTTTTCTAACTAAAACCGTTTTCAGACCCATCTTTTGTATGGCAGCTATACCATATAGTTGTCCGATTTCAATAAAACTTGGTAGAATCATAAAAAAACATAGAAAACATACGATTACATAGTTTGGAGACGTTTCCATGGAAAAGAAAAAAGTTTTTCATACTAAAACTAGTTTTCCGACCAATTGTTTCTATGGAAGCTATGAGATATAGTCATCCAATCCAGTCGGTTTCGACATAATGGTAGGGTGCAGCAATAAGAAGACTCTGTGCAAAATTTCAGCTCGATAGCTTGCAAACTGAGAGACTTGTTCGCGTAGAAACTGACGGACATGGCTCAATCGACTCAGCTCGTCACCCTCATCAAGAATATATATAGTTAATGGGGTCGGAAATGAATATTTGTATGCGTTGCAAACTTCTGGGCAAAATTATAATACCCTTTGCAAGGGTATAATAAGCTACACCAACTTCAAGCTGGCTTCCTTTGAACGAAACATGATTAAGGAGAAGAAATCGTTAGACCCGTGGTTTTTACTTTGAAATAAAATGATTTATAACAAAAAATCGGTGCAGTTCAGACAGGAGACATACTTAAGCGGAGCGGTTTCAAACAACAAACGAGAATGACACATATGACATTACCTTCACGAAACTGTGATACCTCAACACTTTAGCTTATAAGTGAACAAAGGAAGTTAACTGAGTTCTAGGTGTTTGGCAAAAGAAGACACACCATCAGGCACCATTCCGTGGCCACATCTGTATTTTTTGTTATCATTAAACATATTTCAACTCATTAGAACAGCTTCCAGCCCTTGTTCATCGGCTTCTTGGTGTTTTTGAAGTAGGCAATCATCCCCCCAATCCAGGACTTTGTCTCCTCATTCATCTCAGTATCAGCATTAGCATATTTGCAATATCCACACATCAGTAAGCCAGCAACCAGTATAAGTAGGGCCAGGTAAAGGCCGTTCCTTGACTTCAAGAATTCCTTTAGATTCATCTTTGTGCTGCTTCTTTGGCAAGTCGTTGCAGTAGTTTAGAATGTTTTCGGTTTGAATATTATTTTCACAAAATATAATATATTTCAAAATCGAGCTCGATGTTGTTCCCACAAAATTCAGTTGTAGAATGAAGCTGAAACAGACGAAACTTGGCAGCTAAGCCTGACATTTGAAGGAGAGGCCTACTATTCCAAGGAAAAGTGGGAATTATAATATAAAAACAACAGGTAAGAAAGTCGGTCAAGCCCGACTATAACATACGCTGTACCTTCCACAGTTTTCATTTGCCATTAGAGGTGTGTAAAGTTCTCTTCCTGCTTTAAAAACCTCTATTTTGACATATTTGGCCCTAAGTTAACATTATTTGATCATTTTCCTTTCGGTTTTCGTGTGGCACGTTGGTGGACCAGTTGGGCGGGAGGTGGGCTGCTATATTTGCTGGGGTTCGTAAGTAACAAGCTTTGGCTTGGTGTCGCATTCACCACTAGAATGTACTGCCCATTGTACATCAACGTTTTTTATAAAGAAAAAAGTGCTGCCCATCAAAAATGCTTATGTATTTCCTATAACTCAACTACCGCTCATCCCATCTTCGACATCCCTTCGGCATGTGTAGCCAATTTGTTTTGTAAATAAAAATGAATTAAAATTGCAATTTTTCTTTGAAAAGTAGGCCTTTCCTTCGAACGTCAGGCTTAGCTGCCAAGTTTCATCTGTTTCAACTTCATTCTACAACTGAATTTTGTGGGAACAACATCATCGAGCTCGATTTTGATATATATTTTGTGAATATAATTATAATACCGAACACAGTCTAATCTACACTTACTTACCGAAGAAACAGCTGCAAAATGAATCCGAAGGAATTGTTAAAGCTAAGGAACGGCCTTTGCCTGGCCATATTTATACTGGTTGCTGGCTTACTGATGTGTGGATATCGCAAAATGCTAATGCTGCTACTGACAATATTGAGGAACCGAAGTTCTGGATCGCTGGGATGATTGCCCACTTCAAAAATACCAAGAAGCCGGCGGAAAAAGGATGGAAACTGTTCAAATGAATTGAAATTTGTTAAATGATAAAAAAAAAAGTACAGATGTGGCCACGAAATGATGCCTGTTCATGTGTCTCCTTTGCAGAACACTATGATCTAGGTCTTTGGTCAGTTTCAAAAGTAACGGTTACCGTTATCCCCTTCGACTTTTTCAAGCGTAGATGGATGCCAAATTTTGTGTGCCGCCCATAAGTAGGCAAGGGAAATTAAAAATAGAGGCGCCATCTATTGGCCAGCTAAGATGGTTCAAGGCGACAAATTGAAAATATTATAAGAAAGTTTATTAACCCCCAGACTTTGCTTTGCATAGATTTTGGTTATGATTACAAGTAACCCATTTTGGTGTATACCAATATTTTGGCTTCTACAATGTCCACATGAGCGACATCAAAGCCAAAATGTTGTTGTTGTTGTTGTTGTTTATCTAAGGCTAATGCGTTTTGCCCCAGCGGAATGTCAAAAATAAAAAGTGTTTCGGGCGCAATCAATTGAAATTAATTTGCATAAAGGAATGTCCGCACAGGCGCAGGCACAGGCACACGCACAGAGGCATTTCCTGGCCAGCAGAAAGAGAAACAATATCGACAACAGTCACTGCCACTGCCAGGCAGGAGGCGGAGGCGGAGGAGATGGATGTGGAGGCGGAGGCGGCTCTTTGTTGCTTGATTTGTTGCCATTCTAACAATTAGATTTTAATTTGTGCATAATGAGAGCGGCAGGGGCCCACTCAGTGACAACGGTCCTGGGTGCACGTATTTTTGACGCACGCGTTCGGGCCGGGACCCAGGGTACAACACACATACATACTGCATGACCCGCGGGCATTTCTACTCTGTTGGCTCAGCCCGAGTTTAGGGTTTAAAATTAATTAAGCGGAAGTAAGCAAGTATGTTTGATTGTTTTAGACAGTTTCCTGATTCGGTTTTTTTTTTTTTTTGGGGCATTTAAATTGGATGTTCGCTTTAAGGCCGCATCACTGGTTGGAGTCCGGGCTGCGAGCAATGGCTTATTTGGACACCAACCCAGCGATCAGCTGTACAGCGCCATCTATGAAGCGGAAGTAAGCAAAGTACTTTTGATTGTTTTCTACTCCGTTTCTTTTTTGGCACTTAATACGAATATTGCCAAAAATAACCCCTAGTCCAAGTAGAAAAGCAATTGTACTTGAAACTCTTCAAATTGTAATGATAGAATCATACAAGTTGTTAAGTTTAATTGAATTGAAATTGAATTTAGTTTGGATATGCGATTTAAGGCCGCCGTACTGGTGGAAAACTGTGCTATGAGCATCGGCCTATTTAGACACCAACCCAGCGATCAGCTGCACAGCGCCATCTATGAAATTGTTGGCAAACCATAAATGCATTGAAAATCTAAAGCAGTTCTGTGTTCATTTAAAAAGGGTTTCTGTTCCTAACGCTTGGTGCTGCCACTTCTGTGCCCATTTGAGAATGGTTTTCACTTCCGTTGGCTGCAAAAGCGGCTTGAATTCTGCAGAAAGTTTGCCAAAATGTTTGCCAACTTCGAAACTGGCCTCCGCTCGGAAAAGTATCGTTCATAATCCGGCGTACATACATATGTCAGACCTGAGCTGTGGTTTCAGTTACCTTAGTAGGACAGGGGATTCCATTAAATCATTCCATTTCCGGGCTTATTCAGCTATTATCCATTACTGAGCTGATGTAGCAAATCTGTTCACAGATTTGGAATCAGATGAACCCATTTTCTATGGCAAAATGGGTGACGTGGATGAAGCTTCGTTTGTGTTTGTAAAGAAAGGAATATCAGCAAAAGGTTCTTTTGATGGAAATGCTGTTTAGAATAGGTACGAGTCAGTACTACTTCGATCAAGTCATGCCGATTCCTAAAAACAAAAGTGTTATTCGAACTTTAACTATAAATTTCCATTAACTTTCATTAACCCTGGTCTTGAGGGAAAACTTTAAACACCAACATAAACCACATCCTTCTTTTGTATATTTTTGAAAATCAATGAAATGCCTAGCTAAATTTTACTTTTAAACATTTATTCTTCTCCATTTTCGACTAGAATGTTATTCTTCGGAACGTACCTACCATGTATTTATTTCTGTTTGATTTTGATGAATTTGGGTTGCCCTGATTCATGCATGTTGTATGTTGTGTGTGTGTGTGTGTGTGTGAGTGGGGGGACAGCTCGATGGCGTTATAATTAAGGTCTGCAGATGACTGCCAGCTGGCACACATTAGGCCAGGAGCAGGGGGGAGGGGAAAAACAAGAGCAGAGATTGCCCCACCAACGACAAACCCGTGCGACAATAGAGCCGAACAGCTCCACTAGGTGCCATTTGATGAAGTGTAACTCAAAAGTTCTCCAAAAAAAAACCCCCCCCCCTTACATCTTTTGGGACTCGTGTCAGTTGAGGTCCAAAGTAATTGGCCAAGAGCACGTATGCCCAGGCAGAAGAAGAATCTAAGACGACCGCTAATTGCAGTCCCTGGCCAGACACGGGACGCAATAAAAGTTCAGACACGAAATGTCATTACATACAATTTTCTTCTACTTTTTGTGAAACGTCGCCGTGTTGTTGATGATGAAGCGCCATTAACATACAAAAGCAGTTTGTGGTTAAAACTTGATACTAAATGGACACGGATGGGCGCTGACTGGTTTGACAATAATGCTACAAAATCTAAGGGAATGGAGCAGCAGGAATGTCAATTTTGAAGTGTTATTTGAGGTTGTCTTTTTGAACTACTCAAGCGACCAAATATATCCACAAACGTTTCTAGTTTAAGATTTGGCTTAAAATATGCCGAATTCAGGTATTTTCCTTCATTTTCCAACCGAATTTGGGAAATAAAATTGAAGAAATATTTGAAATTCAGTTTTAAGTTCAAGGAAATGGCACTCAATAGCCTTCCCTTATGTTAATTAACAGAGCTTTAACATTAATATTAACATTCTTTTCGAACTAAACGCCTTGCAAAGCTTTTAATAACATGGTAACACAATGAGACTGGTTAATATTCGTATAACGACGCTATTTTTTGAAAAATTTTGAAAATTTGTCACAGATTCCGAGAATACATATCTGTAAATATATATAAAAAGAGAGGAAAGATAACTTTGGCTCGGACGAAGTTATTTAAGAATAGTTCCACTGAAAACAAACAAGTTTTTCTCACTAAGACTACTTTTCTGGCACTACTTTTCTATGACAGCTATACTATATAGATGTACGATTTCGACCAAACTTAGTGGAATCATGGAAAAGCTTAGCAAACTAAGAAATACAAAGTTTGGAGGAGTTTGCATTGAAAACAAAAATGTTTTTCTCACTAAAACTAGTTTTATGACCAATCATTCCTATGGCAGCTATAACTTATAGTCAGCCGATGTTGTCAAAACTTTTAAGAATTGTGTAAAAGCTTATAAAATATATATATGCCAATTTTCAAGAGGTTTACATTGAAAAGAAAAAAGTTTTTCCTATTAAGACTAGTTTTCTAACCTTACTTTTGTATGGCAGCTATACTATATAGAAGTCTGATTGCGACCAAACTTGGCAGAATTATGGAAAAACATTAAATACTAGTAAATAAGTAGTTTGTAGACGTTTCCACTGAAAACAAAAAAGTTTTTCTTACTAGAACTAGTTTCTCGACCGTTTGTTCCTATGGCAGCTATATGTTATAGTCATTCGATCCAGCTGGTTTTGACAAATGTGCAGTGTATTTGTGCCAGAAGACTTCGTACAAAGTTTGGTGGCAATAGCTTTAAAACTGATGGAGGAGATGGCATGGAAACACATGGACAAGGCTAAATCAACTCAGCTCGACAAGAATATATATACTTTATGTGTTCGGAAATGCTTTCTTCTATACAAGAGCTTCAATCAAGCTAGTTTAAGCCGGATTGAGGAATAAACAACACCTCAAAGCAGCATTGGGTTTTGCCTGTCGAACAGTCGTCTCTTTCTGCCATAACTGGTTGGGAATTTCAAAGCAACATGAGTGCAAAAATCGCCCATTGTGGGAATAAAAAAAGGAAACTAGGAGATCGAAACCAACTGTATGCTCTCAAATGAGCTTGCTCTCTCTGTCAGTTTCTTTACCCCACTCCCTGCGCCTAAAAACACTAAGCTGAGCACGAATTTAGCTCGATTTCAAGATCGAAATTCTTGAAAAATCAAAAAATATATGGAATATATGCAGCTTAGGTTTCAACTCTCTGCAGCATTTAATGACATTTGAGTGTCTGGCGTAATGTTTGTAGACCATTTTACGAACCTAAAACGAGTCTAATTATTCAAATTGAGTCTCAACTAATGCCCAGCTCGCCATTTACTCTCAAACTCAAACTTCAAATTTATTGTGATCCGAAAATTGAATATGATTTGAACCCCTTTTTTCCATGGTTTTGCCTGCATGGTAACCCAAATAACCCATAGAAAAAAGGGGGTGTGGCCAAGCGTTGACTCAACGACAATGAAAAATTGCATTAATAAAAGCATTGGCATTCAAATCCGAATATGTACAAGACAAACAAACACACACACACACATTTTGGTACATAATCGATTTCCCAAAGAGCCCCATCTACAGGGAGGGAGGAAGGGGGTGGGTGGGCCTGCTCTGGTCAGGCTCTGGGGCATAAATTAACCGAGCATTGTGAAACAGCTTGCAACTTTGTCATCTCAGAAACTGTTTCATTCGGTTTGTATCATCATTTGGCTGCACATCCCCAAAAATGAGCAGGCACAATCCCACCAAGGAGAGGCCACACAACAATTGAAGTGTTGTTCTTCCACATTTAAGACAATTATAATTTTGCCAAGCTTAAAGGAAGCGAAACGCAAACACAACCAAAGCCAAAACAATACACAAATAAAACGCACAAAAGCATCGTCGAGCCTGGGGAGTACATACACCGGGCCAAAATCCCCTCAAAATGCCAGCCAACGCCGGATTAGCCCAAGAAGTTGAGCTGAGTCGTCGAATCAAGACGTATGGGAAATGGTAACGCCGGCTTTCGTCCTTCAGGACAATGGCTCAGTGTTGCGAATGAATAATTATAATAATAGGTCAAGCGGGTTGAACAAAAGGTGCACAATGCCCAAAGGATCTGGCACTGATCCGAGTCCGAATGTCGAATCCGTAGCGCCATGCGCTTGGCATCAAAGCAAAGACAAAGGACGCGCGGCGACCGCGCAGCAGGCAAAACAATGCAGCTAAGCGTTAAATACGGCAAGAGCGAAATGGCAAAAATGAGCAGCGGCAGCGGCAGTAGCCGCGTCGCTGAAGCGGCCAGCGCACAAAGGGCACAAAGGGAGAAACACAGCTAATTATCCTATTCACATCAAGTGTGTGTAATTACTCGCTCCCTCTCGCTCTCCCTCTCCCTCCGATGCTGTGATCGATACTTGTCCCTGCCTGCTGTTGTCGCCGCTTGAGATGCTGCCGTACGACCAAGTACAACCCAAAGCCAAAGCCAATTACCGATTAGATCTGGGCGGCAACTGACAGTGGCCCGATCCTTGGAAATCCTGTTCCAAAACATTTAGTTTGTGGAAATCTCCAAAAACAAAACAAATGTCCCTAATAAAATGAGCAATTTTGAAGGACGAAACTTCACTCAGTTCACGATAGTTAAGTACTCGATGCCTAGTATTTCATACACAGATCTCGGATACTCAGCTATTGATACTCAGTATTCCGTACAGAGTATTGAGAAGCTCAGTACTTGTTACTCAGAAGTCGAAACTTAGTACATGGCACTCAATACTCGTTGTTCAATACGTACTTCTTACTTAGTAATCAATACTCAGCACTTGATATTCAGCTCTCGTTACTCTCGCACTCGTTACTTGGCATTCAATACACACTTCTTGATACTCAGCTGTATATACTCAGTATGCGTTACTCAGTAATCGTACTCGGTACTCTATACCCAATACTTTCGATACTAAGAACTCGATAATTGGCACTCGATCGACACTCAGCTCCTGATACTCAACACTCGATACTTGGCTTTCAATACAAAGTTATCGATTCTCAGTATTTGATACTTAGAACTCGATCTTCATTGATGCCCTATGTCCCACCTAGGGATTGGAATAGAAGAAGACTCGGTCTTCAGCTCTCGATCCGTCGTCTGCAATACACAGCTTTTGATACTCAGCTGTCGATACTCAGTATTCGTTACTCAGTAATCGCACTCGGTACTCTATACCCAACTTTCGATACTAAGAACTTGATAATCAGCACTCAATACTCAGTCAGCGACACTCAGCTCTTGATAATCAACACTCGTTACTTAGTTTTCAATACAAAGTCATTGTTAGAAGTAGTTTTCAATACAAAGTCATTGATTCTAAGTATTTGATACTTAGTACTCGATACTTAGTATCGAGAGCTCTATTTTGGTATCAATAATCGTTACTGATTACTCAATACTCAGTGCGCGGTGCTCAATACTTAATTCTCAGAGCTCGTTACTAAGTACTTGATGCTGAACTTGATACTTAGGGCAGGATACTTAGCTCTCGATACTTAATATTAATTACGTAGCTCTGGATACTCAGCTGTCGATACTGATCACTTGATACTGAGAGTTCAGTACTTAGTACTCGGTAATCAGTATACAATTCTCAGCTCTCGATACTCAGTTTTCAATACTCAGTTCTCGATACTCAGTATACAATCCCCAGTACTCCATACCCACTACTACTACAGTATACAATATAGTATTCTGTACTCCATCAAGAATACTTAGAATCTTACGCAGCACTCGATACTCTTACTCCACACTCCCTACTCAGTATTCAATACTCAAATCTCAATATTCAGTACTCGATATTTAAGTATTTGATACTCAATCATCCTGCTGCTAAGACAAATGGCAAAATCGACTAACTTTGAAAAACAAAGGCCATTTGGAACCAATAGAATCTTCCAAGTTTTCCCATTGAAAGTCATTTAAAGAGCTCAGCTCTAAAAACAACTAAAAAACGTGGATAAGGTAAGACTAGACAGTAATATAGCCAATACCTGTTAAAAGCTATGTCCCAACTAGCCTCACAACTGAAGAACTGCACTCAGAAAGAGTTCGTTCTTCATCTATCGAGTCATTTTCATAAGATTTCATACGATTACTTTCTTCTGTGGGAATTGAGCTCAGAAGCTGCTCCTTAAACCGAAAGTCTGCTGTCGACCTAGCGTTTGGTCATGTGATATCTGATAGTAAAGAATGCAGCTCCAGGGCTAAACCCTCAGTAAGCAGAAAGAAAGGAGCTGCTTTTCTCCTGTGCTTCTCTCTCGGTGTGAGCTTTGGACTGAGCTCATAAGAGCTCTCTCTGCTTATCTCGCTCTTTTCTTGTTTGGAGGCTGCCGTTAGCAAGTGTTGCTTATAACTCTACCAACAGTCAAACGATGGATAAACAAAAGGTTCATACAATCGGAAGACAGTGGTCCCTAGTTATTTGCCCACAAGTTTGGCCAAGACGCACCCACTGTGCCTCATTTATTTTGCGCACGGCCAACACTTTGATGACATTTTGCCGGCCTTCGACTAGGCAAACTGGCAAACTGGCAACTGCCAACTGGCCCTCAACTGGCATACGGTAATCATCAATCAAATTCATGGCACCAAATCACAAAATGTTGTCCGCTCCCGAGTGTTGTCCGTGTGTGTGTGTGTGTGTGTGTCGTACCTGTTGGGTGATGGGTGATCTGGCATGATTTTCAAACTCAAGATGAATCGACCGATTGTTCGCACCCCGTCGATAAGCAGTTAATTATATTTTTATTCCCATCCTGTTTCATTCTCTTTCTCTATCCAAAACGCTCACCTATGGGCGTTTTCACTGCTGCGGCGGCATTCGGCTTTGTACATGCTCGATGTGTACGCATTATTTCCAAGTACGCGTGTCTAGTTGCACTTTCGAGCCTCATCGGTGAGCGAGGTTTCTCGGCGCCAGGGATGATTAATCAATGGCAGTCAATACAGAGCGGTGCGAGCTCATGCATTGCAACATCAGCGTAAAATTTGTATTGTACCCCGAAATACATGGGTGTACCTCAACTCGGGGTACCCTACTACGCACACAAAACACACGTGTACTTAAAGGAAAAACCGTATAAATCATAATTTCGTTTCTAAATTATACATCGTCAATCAACATAATGAAATGGTCCCAAAATCCCCGCAACAACAACAACAACAGCAACAACCAACTCAAGTAATCTAGTCAAAGTGAGCCAGCACTTTTGATCGATCAAAGACCGCTCCTCCTCCTCCTCCAAAAAAAAAAAGCGCAATTTGGAATGACTGGAATGTAGAGAGACTTGGAAGCCACATGGGGTGATGATATAGAAACTGCTTTGCATTTGGGGTGATATTTTGATAGCTGATTCTTCAAAATCGAATCGGAAATGGCCAGAAAACCTGAGCCATGCGAAGAGCAAAATGATTGACAAACATGTAATCGTTAGATCCCTGATCTAACCCAATAAACCAAGACGATAAATGCTGTTTAAGCCACAAGCAACTTCTTTCGATAGCTGTACACTTGAAGGCCCTGCACTTCGATAAATTATCGCAGGCAATTTCTTTGAGTTTTTGCAGCTATCGAGCTGAAATTTTGTACAGAGTCTTTTTTTTGCTACCCACTACTAATATGTCGAAGCGGACCGGATCGGACGACTATATCGCATAGCTGCCGTAGGAACAAACGGCAGAAAAACTAGTTTTAGTGAGAAAAACTTTTTTGTTTTTAATGGAAACGACTCCAAACTTTGTATTCATGGGTTTTCTCTGCTTTTAAATAATTCTGCCAAGTTTGATGAAAATCGTACAACTATTTCGTATAGCTGCCATACAAAAGATGGGTCTGAAAAACAGTTTTAGTTGCAACAACTTTTTTGTTTTCAATGGAAACGTCTCCAAACTTTGTATTCATAGGTTTTCTATGCTTTTATATAATTCTGCCAAGTTTGATGAAAATCGTACAATTATTTCGTATAGCTGCCATACGAAAGATGGGTTTAAAAAACAGTTTAAGTTTTTGTTTTTAATGGCAGCATCCTAAAATGTTGTATTTGATTGTTTCACCTGCTTTCAACTAGTTGTACAAATTTTGGTTCAAATCGGTTGACTATATCATATAGCTACCATACGAACCAAGGGTCGAAAAATGATTTTGAATTTAATATTATGTTAAAAAATCCCATTTTGTATATAAAAATATCCATTAAAAGGCGAAGTGGATCTTAAATTTTTACCCAAAAAAGCTGAAAGTCAACCAAAGGATATGAAAAATTAATATTTTTACGATTTTAACAAAAATGCATTCAAATGGGAACTCTTAAGATCTTATTTACGTTCTGTGCTCCAAAGTTGTGCCTTAAAAAAGCGGAGTAAAATAACTCTTTGGATTGCATGAAGATGTTTTGAAAATTCGCAAGACTATGAACTGCTTTCTTATCTCCAACATGAGTTGCTATATCCTAACAGAGTAGCTTTCAGCTTCCTTCTGCGGTATGTGGCTTGCCCTTCTTGGTACCTTATGACCGAGATAAACGCAATGATACCTGAAGTGATACCAGAGTTCGATGAGTTACTTAGCTTACAAATAAAAAACGAAAGCTGCGTTTCCTTACCAATAAAGTGGGAAATGTTGCTGCCCTTAAATATGAATCAAATCCAGAGTCCAGCAAAAAACAATCGCTTGTGGCTTGACCTGCCCTCCCCTGCCTCCGCCCCCACCCCCGCCCCCTCTCGTGTCCCCAGCATCCAAGCCATAAAAGAAGCCGACAAAATTGCATCTAAAGGTAAACGGAAAAGTATGCAAATATTTGCCAACACTGCAAATCATACACATAATTGGAATTTATGTGTGTGTACATTTGTGTGTACGTCGATGTGTGTGTGTGTGTGTGTATGAACATATCTCAGCCATTGTGCTGACCGACTGATGTGCATTGAGTTATAAAAAACAATGGCATTTGGCTTCGCTTGGCATTGGCATTGGCCGAGCTGGGCTGGGCCCACACACTTCAATCCCATTCATGGGCGCACTGGAGTCCTTTTGTGCCTTTTTCGTCTATATGAGTATTTAATTAATCCGCAGTTGACTCGCCAATGAACAGGGGGTGCCTTTTTATACTACCCCTTCCTGCCGAAAACAGACGGCAGGCAGGCGGCATTCAACTAAAAGCGCGGAGTAGGAGCAGGATGTGGACAGGAGAAAGAGAGAGAGAGAGTACTCACCATAAATGCAAAATGGCAAGAACAAGGCTTACTTCTGCTGAATTTGAGTCAACTCGAAGGCGAAATGCTCTAAAAAAAAAGTTTGTGGGAAGCTTGCCACAAACAGAAGGTATTCTTTTTGGGCGGGAGGTGGGCTGCTAACACAAAATTAGCCACAGAGAGCTCAGACTAAGATCAGATTAAAAGCCTGTTCCCTTTTTCGATTTCGATCAAATAATGTGAAATCGGTATGGGAAACTCTTCCGTTTTCGATAAGCCAATTGTTTTACTCGCCTTTTATCTTATAATTTCGAATCATCTTCAAAGAACACTTTTGATGGCTGACAGCTTTAACCGATTTCTCTAATCCATTCTTGGATATCAAATATATTGCCTATTCCGATCAAACGAATTCGGAAATGAATATACAAAATCCTGAAAACTTTGCCATAATCGTTTGAGGGCCTTGATTAGCTGTGATTTAAGTCCTTGCTCTTGGAAATCTTGAAAATAAAACGGCCAAGTTAACGACTTTCAAGCTAAAAATATCAAAAATATTTTCAAAAAATTACTTTTTGTCATTTCAGCCGCATTTGGAATCAGTGTAATCAGTCAGTGTAATCTTAATCACTCAGGGGTCGGCAATGGTGGCAGCGTAGTCAGCAGAGCAACTGAGAGAAGCTTGTTTGATTTCTACAAATGTATGGCAGTACTTTCTCAGCTGCCAGTGGCAAGATTCTCTGCTCACATGGCCGACCCCAGCTTAAATGTCACTCCAAACATCGCTTCAAAGCTAATGCCATCTAATTGATGACCTAAGCTTCGATGCACTTGGATATCTCCACTCTCTCTCTCTCTCTCTCTCTTTGCCTCCCACAAATTTAATCATGTTAGCCCCGTTCCGCTTTGTCCTCATTTAGGCTCAACCCCTTTTTGGTTCGAAAGGGTATGCAATTAAATCAAAGTACGAGTTTTGCATGCACCCACTTATGTATATTCAATTCAATCAACGAAACAACAGAAAAATGTCTGTATGTATGTCGAAATGTACAAAATGTATGTCGTCGAGCGAGAGAGAGAGAGAGAGAGAGAGAGAGAAGGCGAGGAACAGCCGCAGCAGAGGAAATATCCTTTTGACATGGAAGACATTTTGTTTACACAGGAGCAGGAGCAACAGAGGGCACTCGAAATCTAGAGTAAGGGTGCAAGTTTTTTTTTTTTTTAATCACTCGACAATGATCCTCGTCGCCTTTCGGTTTTGTGCTCTGAGCCCTAACATCCTGCTGCTGCCATCCGCATCATCATCTTCATCGGCCATCATTGCCGGCTGGCTGGCTGGCCTGTTCTCTCTCTCTCCCTTTTTTTTTTTTTTGGCTGGAAATAAATAAGCAAAACAAACATTTGCTTATTGGGTTAGAAACTAACAACGGGGGATGCAGGTCAGGGGATGCAATGATTAGTTTCCCTCGATGGTTGATGTAACAGTTGTCTAATCTGGCTGCCACTTTTACACAAAACTTTGTGGCAAGATGCGGCTACTAATCAATTGATTATCAATCTATTCGCTGCATGTTGCATGTTGAACTGAAATTGAGTAGATTATCTAGCATTTATTCCACATAGATTTGATCACCTTTCCAGCCTGAATTTATACATTATCGGTCAAGGACAACCAATCTGCTTGAATTTACCTTTATTATTAAGGATGGATTCTTTGTGCAAATGCAAACTGTTGCACTTCTTTTTCCTTCGTTTGAGCATTCAAAATTCCTTCCTAATGGCATCCATATAGCTAAGGATTCACTTCTATCTTGCTCAATTGATAAAACACCCAAATTTGTTCATTTGAATGTGCTTATGGCTGATCTTAGGCAATTTTATGGTGGTTATATCCTTGCAAAGGGTATATTGAAATTGTCCAGATGTTTGTTACGCCTAGAAAGACGCATTTCCGACCACACAAAGTATATATATATTCTTGATCAGCAGGACGAGCTAAGTTGATTTGGCCTTGTCCGTCTGTTTCTATGCCATCTCCTCGATCAGTTTTAAAGCTATCGCTACCAAACTTTGCACAAAGACTTCTGATATATATATACGCTGCACATTTGTCGGATCCGGCTACTATAAATATAGCAGCCATAGGAACGATCGGTCGAAAAACTAATTCTAGTAAGGAAAACTTTTTTGCTTTTAATAGAAACGTCTCCAAACTCCGTATTTACTAGTTTCCTATGCTTCTCTGTGTTTCTGCCAAGTTTGGTCCACATCAGACTTCTATCTAGTATAGCTGTCATAGAAATGTAAGGTTAGAAAATGAGTTTTAGTACGAAAAACTAGTTTTTTCTCAATGTAAAACTCTTAAAAATTGGCATTTCTTTACATTATAAGCTATCACACAATTCTTTAAAGTTTTGTCAAAATCGGATGACTATATCTCATAGCTCCCATAGGAACAATCGGCGGGAAAACTAGTTTTAGTAAGAAAATCTTTTTTGTTTTTAAAGAAAACGTCTCCAAACTTTGTAATTGTAAGTTTACTATGTTTTTTTATGATTCTACCAAGTTTTATTAAAATCGTACAGCTATATGGTATAGCTGCCATACAAAAGATGGGTCTGAAAAGCAGTCTTAGTTGAAAAAACTTGTTTGTTTTTAATGGTAGCATTCTGCAATTTTGTATTTGCTTGTTTCACCTGCTTTTACATAATTTGACAAATTTTTGGCCAAATCGGATGGGTATAGAATATAGCTCCAATATGAATGATCGATCGGAAAATGCGAAAAAGTGTATTTTTTGAAAAATATCGAAGAATTTGCAGTTGGAAAGCTGCTGCACCAGGAAATGGAGTTAAATTAACGGTGGACTGAGGCGCACACAAAGAGCACCAGCACTGCTGTAGTGTTTCTACACCTCAAGCTGCTGGAGATAAAAGAACAAGCCAACATTTAGACACCCACAAAGTGCTGCCAACCAACTCTAAACGAAGCCGGGAGCTTAACCACATAGTCAACCAAGCAATATGGACACCTCCTCTGGCAATCCTTCAGCCTGATGAGTAATTAATTTGCCATCAGCCCAAAGAACTGGGCGATGCATATCGCCCGATTAGCTGGCTAGCTGTGAAAAGGAGAAACAAACGGTACAACAAGTATTTATTAATGCCAAATTAAGATGTTATCGTCTTAAATTGAATTGAGGCGGCGCGAGAGTCCCCACTGTTTCGAAAAAAAAAAGAAAAAATAAAATGAGCCGCTTAATGTAGTCAAGGGCCAAGGCAAGACGAAGACGGCGGCGCGTCCCCACGCAAAAAAAAAAAAAAGGAAGGACACGCCAAGCCAAACCAATTCCCAATGCCAAACAATGCAAAGCGAACAGAACGAAGCGAATTGTAATGCGAGCACAAAAGTTCACAAATTAGCAAATTTGAGAATCTCGGGGAAAAAAAGAAAAAAAAAAAAAAAAAAACACCCAGCGAAACAAAAGCAGAGCAAACAGAGACGAATAAAGATGAGGTGAAGACAGGAGGGGGTTGGGGAGGGGTTGGGGAGGGGTGGTATAATAAGGACATGCAAAAGGCGCGCAGAAAAACAAATGTTTTCTCGTGTGGAACAGAAATATAAAAAGCGGCCAAAAATCAAGTAAGAAGAAATGGCTGTCACTGCTGGGAATACGAGTGGTTCGCCGGCTGGCAGGGGGGGAGCAGCACACCGCGGGGGAAAAGAACAACCACAACACGAAAAAAAAAAAAACCAGCGCCAGCAATAATAAACAATTGTGCGATGGAAATCCGCGATTGTAATCCGCAATTTTTACGGCTTTTGTTGGGACCCCCAGCGGTAGCGTCACTTCCGTCACCATCCGGCGGTGGCTATCGCCCAACACCATCTTGATTTGTACGGCTCGCTCCGTTCCTCCGTTCCTCCGTTTTGTAAAACAATCGCAACGCAATCGGTGTACAACGGATTGACTAAATGACTGCGGTTGTGTCCCTGCTCCTGCTCCTGCTCTGTGTGTCTGATGTCCCTTTGCAGATAGCAAACTCGGTCACTCACACCCACGCACGCACACAGTGGGACCGGCTGTGGCCCTGGACCTGTTGTGCACCTGTAGCACATGGTCAGTGCAGGTAGACAATGCCAGCGATTGAGGCAGGCCAACCCCAGACAAATCTGAAATCTGCATTTGTCTGCCTCCCCCCGCCCCCTGTGAATGATTCTAAGCCACAACGGCTGGAGGGGAGCAAAGATGGGCAGGGGCAACGAATGGAACTTAGAACTAACAAAAACTAGAAAGCTAAGCTAACGTTATTATTATTATAACGTTAAATATTTTCAAAAAAATACCCCTTTTTCCCATTTTCCAACCGATCGTTCGTATGGGAGCTATACGATATAGTCATCCGATTTGGCCAAAAATTTGTAAAATTATCTAAAAGCATGTGAAACAAACAAATACAAAATTGCAGCAAGCTACCATTCAAAACAAAAAAGTTTTTCCAACTAAAACTGTTTTTCAGACCTATCTTTTATATGGCA